>JAGVSL010000083.1:0-1200000 GCA_022494535.1 Himalopsyche phryganea
GTTCCATGAGTTCAATTGTAACTTAGTGGGAATTGAAACATAATAAAAATAGCATGTTCTGTTTTTGTTAACTTACTGTTACAAATTACAGATTCACCAACTGGTTCTCATTCAACGGAACAACAATTTTATCAAATTTGTTTAAGTAAATTGATCACTTTCAAAGTTGTTAAACATAAAAAAATACTTTTTTTTTTTAAATAAAACACAATTCAAATTTGGATTATTGAGATTTTGTACACTTCCATGTATTTTGTCACTAACGACCCGGGTTTCGCCCTTCGGCATCTTCAGGCATTCGAGCACACGGATGGACTCGAACTGAGAGACAGTAAACAGTGTCTAACGTCTATATAGAAGATACAAATGCGACAAATATTATTTACGAGGTAAGATATTATACGTCTGAGAGCCACACTGATACCTGAGTTAAAATTTCGGGAATCTCCCCAATCCTTATTTTGCAAACACCACATTAACAGAGTGGCGAATTGCCGCTTTTCAACTTCCTTTATAAATACCAGTGATTTTACAATTATAATAGTATTGTGGGCTTCGACGGGATGCAATTCGACGAATGGGCAAATATATACAATCATTCCACATTTAGTGACATCTGTTAGGTGCCTCAACGTATCGGATACAATAGCGGAGAATTAGGAAGGTTCAGCTGCTCATTCAAGATTGGCAAGGAGTTTAACTGGGCTCTATTAATTTCCAAAATTTCTTGATAAAATAATTTATTCGCCGAAGGGCGAAACCCGGGTCGTTAGTGACAAAATACATGGAAGTGTACAAAATCTCAATAATCCAAATTTGATATTGAAATTCCATCACGCACCCTCAGTCGATGTCTTAAATTATATAAAAAAAAACACAATTCATTTGTACTACTTCCACATATTTATAATGATCAGGACCGGTTTCGCTCATCACGAGCATCATCAACTGATCATCAGTCGATAATGCTTGTGATGAGCGAAACCGGTCCTGATCATTATAAATATGTGGAAGTAGTACAAATGAATTGTGTTTTATTTTTTAAAATATAATGTCTTTCCACCAAGAATTGACAGTTAACACCTTAAAAGTGATAAAAAAATACCAATATTTGACTACAAATTATATTTTAAAAAGAAAGAGAGTGAATATATGTACATTTTTTATCATCTACCACAGATTCAACTAGTCTTTGTGGAAACTATTTGATTTTATACTACAATATCTACATAATTTTGATATAAATTTACAAAATCAAAAACATTATGTTCATGGCTTTTACAATGCAATAAAAGTTTAAAACATTAATAAAAAAAATACATTAAGCATTGGAAATTGGCAAGGAAGTCAACCTAGTAAATTCAGATAAAATCTTCTTAAATACATTAAGAAATACACATTCAAAGCTTTACCGTTGAACATTGTTAAGGCTCTTCCCGGTGGAATTCCCATTGGAAAGCTGGTTCTAAACTTTGGAAGAACAAACAATTCATGTCCACGATTCTTCGAAAAAATATCAGGAACATAAAGCTTGACATACTCAAGAATAGCGCTAATTTTATTTTCGCCTCGTATAACTTGAAAGCAATATTTTGCCATGTATATTTTTTTCTAGAGCTCAAACTTTTAAATGAGAGCATGCATAATAGAAAGTTAGTTAGATAAATTTATGGGTAGTATAAATACGCCTCTAAGTCTCTAAAATTTATTCTGAACCATAAGGGTGTATTTAAAAAATCTTTGAAATATGATACAAAATAAACTGTTTCTGTGTATTCATTTATAAACAGCAACACTGATTTTAAAAGTTAATTATCACATGAAAATGTATCAAATAAAGTTTTCTAATGCTGCTAAAAAGACTTTTCCCAGAAGAAGATATTTCTCAGATTCTGAAAAATTAACTTGACGGTTACCAAAAGACTTTTCTATAAATAATAAAATAAATAAAAAAAAAACTGTATCTTACTGTAATCAATGATTTTGTTTTGTTTTCAGGTAAGCTCGTCTTAATGATTTGAGATTCATACCAGTCGTTACTGCCATTAAACTCTCATGTAAGTTTTGAATATTACTTCCTTTCAAATCATAATCAATGAGTGTTTATAATGTTCATACAATAAAAATAAGATGTTAATCTACATATTTCAGATTTTATCTGATGTGCACTAACCACATATTCAAGTATTCTTAAGATGAAATAATATAAAATTAATTTCAGATAGGTATATTATTTCGTTTAAACGAAGACCTTCTCAACGTGTTCTAATTACGGAACATACATTTAAATCAAATTGATTGTCTATGCAACCTGCAGTTATTATATTATATTGAATATTACTTTGAAATTGTGTTGCATATGTATTTAATTACAAATTAATAGGACAAAAACTCCTTGAGTTGTTTTGTCACTGTTCTGATTTGTCACCGAACAAAAATAATATTTGCTTATCGTTTTTACTATTATAGAACAATAATTTAATCACAATAAACCTTTTGAGAAGTGTTCGTTTTGGTATCGAACTTTTAAACCGAGAAACATGAAAACCGTTTAGCGTTATTTAAGTAAGTACTAGCAAATGGTAAACAATTTTTTTTTTGAATTATGTCAGAAAAACATAATTCAATCAGTGTTCACATAGCAATTGAGATAATCACAAATAAGTTTTGGTGTCCGATATATTTGTTGATTACAGGATCATTAAAATATCAAATTTGAAACGTGAACCTAAACTTATTTTCAATATGGAAAGGTTGTTATTCGACGTACTTGAAAATACTCTATGTATATACTTTGTTGCGAGACGTAAGAGCGGTCCCTTTTCTACGCTATTTATGGAATCACTAACTAGGAAACTTCCAAGAACTCGGACCCTTGAGCGGATTCTACTGAGAATATTACTCAAACAGAAAAACTAGAAAGGGATGACTTGCTACATCGTGTTATACGAGACCATATTATTACACTATGACGTATATAAATATACATTTGGCTTTGCTGAAAGAACAAACCTTCATATCAATATATGAAACAACATTAATTCGACAAAAATATAAACTCTTCCGTATTTATGGTGTAACAATGGGCCTTTAAACTTTTAAATTATCTGTGAAATAGGTCATACAGAAAATTGAAAATGTTGCTATTTGTAAATAAAATAGTTTTACATATAATTAAAAATACATTATAGTTTACGTCTTCTTTGTAAAATTAATGATTTGAAAACCTCGTCAATTTTACCATCGAAAAATACAAAATTATAGTATCGTATAGTATTACGAATAGTATAGTAATAATATGAAATGCATGACGTACCGTTCAACCGCCACCGAACAGTTCTCGTGCTTGTTCTGCTTTGAAGTATTTCAATAAATTCGCATAATTTGATATGTATTTCAGGATTTACTCACAAAATATGAGGTAAAATAAATACTTAAATTGTCATTTTGCTTTATAAATGGGTTTATATGACAAAACTCATACGGTAACGAAATGTGACTGCATGAGATCCGAAGGGATTTTTTTAGCATGGAAACGGGAAGGTTACGGCAAGAAGTAAACGTGTATTTAAAATTGACTATTATTACTGCATTTCATTTGATGTTGTATGGTAAATGGTAATATATTATTTAAAAAAATTGAAGAATTGAAGTTGATAGTATAAATTATATCGAAAGATGTGTGATTATTTTTACAGCATTTTCAGCCGGTGTAAAATCGTTATTTTATAATAATTACAATTAAAATAATAACGAAATAATACATTTTATAGTAAAGGAAAATAAATAGAGAAAAAATTATATAAAATGAAATCATGAATATTTTCAGCTGCCCCCTGTCATAATTAGAGGCTATCACATAACTTTAAAAACCTTTGTTGGCTTCATCCTTGGGTTATTATAAAATATTTTTCAAATTATAACGTTTTTAAGACGATGTGAATATTTTCCTATTTAGAGAAATAATGATACATAATAATCGTCAGGTCTTCGGTTGATTGAAAATTTAATGATAAATACCGAACTCTTACTCTGACGTGTACTTGAATGCTTGAAGATGCTGAAAGGCGAAACCCGGACCGTTAGTGATGAAACGTATGAATATTTACAAAATTTGAACTTTTCAAATTTGATATTGAAATTCAATCGAATACCCTCAGTCGACATCTCAACTTATAAATACTAAAGCTTGTTTCGCTCAAGTAATAAGCATACTTAAGTTTTATATCTACCAAACGAACATGTTAAATTTCTATGACACGTGATGATTCTGTTTTATTCGAATATATTAAAAATAAGTTTGATAAAATGATTAAACATATTTCAAAAAAATGTTTGCAATTTTATAATGCTAAGAATCACTACATCATTCATGCTATAAAGTTATAAAAGTTATTTCCATTCGGAAAACTTATCAGAAAGTATCTAGTTATTATTAATTCTCATGTATAAATAACAATTTATATAGAGAATCACGCTTGGAAGCAGTTATAAGAAAGTCATTATCTCAGCTGGTCTTTCTCACAAAGTCGTTAATGTTGTCGTAGTATCTTTCTTCAATTTTATGAGATACAAAAGCAGTAATAACTATTTATCATAGAAAAGATATGCAATTTATTTTTTTATATTAAATAAAATGACACAACGTAATACGATCGATGGATTCGACTGTAAATTTCATTTTTAATTCTTCTTCTTCGATTATATGCACTACCTGCATAGAACATGAGGCGCCTGTATGATTTCTTGTCATCCGTCTAATACTTTGCTTTCTCCTCTCTTCCATGACATGCCACAATACATCACCTCCGTCAAGTATATCCTGTGGATAATACCTGACGGTCATTCAGGACAAAACAAGCAGGAGTGAAGCTCTCCGGAGGCATTCGCATCACTTGTCCCAATCATTTACAACGTCTATCCATGACCACTAACGTATCAGTACGCTGCTTGGTACATTCCCTAATCTCCGAGTTTCTCACGACGCCAAGCCGCATCACTCAATATCTAACATTAGCATCTATTCTTGAAGCTAAGGTTACGGAGTTATATAAAATAAAAACTGATAACTTTATAATATATAAGTTAAAAATTAGAATCGAAGTATCACTTGGATGGTATTTAAATGATTTAAGTAGTAATAGAGTTGTATTAATAATAAAAATAATATTCAATAGTAATCACAAAGTTAACCAAAAGTATTTAAAAACATGTGCAAACTTTGAGGCTTAAGATCTCCATTTGGAAAATTTGCAGTTGGTTCCCTTTTGCTTATCTCTATCCACGTATTTATAAATAGCCTTACGATATAGTCAATCTGAAAACGCTTCTCAAAGAAACGAAACACTTACCGTAACGATCAATGACACAACGAGTGAAATAACAATGTTATGAAATTCTGATTTTATATGACAAAAAATATTTTATCAATTCTGTCATAATTAAATAACATACTTAATTATCTTATATATCTTACAACCCAGATTGCTCTGTAGACGTTTTATTATTATCACATATCACAATTAGGTATGAAATTTTCTTGTGACCTAAGCTTTCGCGGTGTATAATAAAATAAAATGTTATGCAATGCACACATACTTCCACCGTACTAGCTACTTTAGACATTCAGTATTTAAATTTCAATATCGTCATCTGTGACGGGTATTGTTACACTAGTTAGAAATAAATGTCAACAATTTAACTGCTGAATCTTTAAATAATATAATGGTACATGTTTTATATTGATTTGTGGTAAAAAACACTGCTCTCTGTGATTTTTCAATTATGTTGAAAGATCCTTCAATTGGACGTGGCGAGAAAAATTTGCTATTCCTGTCATAGCCTTATCCTTATATCCATACTCTCTACAAAAAAATTTATTAATTGAGTTAATGAGTCACAAGCAGTTTTCTTACCAGAACTTTTGTTGAGCTTAGCTCTATTTAGATTCCATAAAGTCTACATTGGTGGCGAACATGGTTTCATATATATAAATACATTATGTTTCGATTTAGGTCCATACACCGTATAGAAAAACCTTCCAACTCCATTACGTAGATATAATCAATAAGTAATCGATCATTCTCACGATAAATTTGGTTTAACGATGCCTCTTAAAGCAGCTCAAGTTATGCAAATTAAGTTAAAGATGTTAAAAGTAGGGCTTCCGGTCCCGGAATCCTGGATTTCGGGATTCACTGTAGATGTTAAAAAATGATTGATATTTCAGATTAAATAGTTTCTCACTAACTACAAGGTGTACGCCGGTTTTTTATGTGTAGTATACTCTTTTATAAAACCTAAGCAATTATTATAAGTATTCTGATCTCCCTCCATTTCATATTTCGTAATAGCCATAGACACGAACAATTTTGATAACAATATATTTTGTTAATCACCTTTAAGATATTCACTGTGAATTTTTGGTGGAAAGGTATAACTGATAGTTGGTAATGCCCGCAATGAAGAAAACCGGCCTTAACCATTATAAAAATGTGAGAATAGTACAAAAAATTGTGTTTTGTTTTTAATATATATATTTTATTGAATTCGAATTGTTCAAATTTTGTACATTTATATGGCGAGACCTGACGCTGCAGATTTCGAAATGTAACGCGCCTGCACCGAAACATTATGCTTATTAGCAAGCATTATTATTTGGAAAATAATATACCTACGATAAGACATGACACTGCAGATTACAGAATGCTTGCAATACTATTTGACCGATATCCATTTTTTCACTAACACCGAGCGAGAGGTTAATGCTCATCAATGTGTGTTAAAAGTGAATCACAAACACAGTATAAATAGACAAACAAAGAACAACTGAAGAGAATTCTGTATCGACTGCCAAACGCGACACAATAACCGTCCCAACGTGATACCTGTCGTCATCCTGCCGACTGAGCTCTGGACAGCATCAATCGTCATCATCAACAGCATCCGTCTCTACCGCTTAATCACGTCAAGCAATAGCTCTGGAATCGTATTCCTATATTTCCATGTATTTCAAGCACCCTCAGTCGATATCTAGATATGCTTTATAAAAAAAGAATTGAAACCATTATTTATAAATATAATCTTACTTTACATACGAGAGAGGAATAAAATTAAACAAAACATTTTTAAAATGAATAATAAATTATACGTCTCTATTAAAAAGTCTTATTTTGCATAATTAGTGTAAGGATACAGTTTGAATGGATTTTCAGACCTAGAAATTAGTGATATCAACATGGAAAATTGCATTCTGAGTCTCAACGATGACAATGTTGAATGCCTACATATTAAAACATGAAATCACGCTTATTGACCAATCCTGGAATCCGGGGTCATAAAGATCCGGGATTGGATGCCCTAGCTTAAACGACGAGAAAAAAATAAAGACGGCACAAACCGAATTAAACATAGCGGCGATTTCACTGACTTACCCCTGAATTTTAACCAGTGTGTTAATTAAATTTTATTATTGGGCAACATTCCTTGATTGATTGTGCGCCATTTCCAAAGTAAGTGATTGATTAATTTCAAAGCGACAGTACCGCTGATGTGCATTTCGACTTTATACTCGCGAAGGTCTTCGACGGATTTAATCAGCCGAAATTTAATTTATATAATGTCTCCTGAATCGGGAGTCTAATTCTATATTCCGACATTAAATTGAGTGGATTTAAAATAGTCGAACTTAATCAACGCAAGTGCTTAAATTCGATTAATTAATATCTTTGAATTTAAGTTCTGAGTTTGTCGTAAATTGAAAATTTGACACTTCTTCGTTTTACTTGAAGCGAAATGTCAAAGGATACTTTTAATTTATTTAAAGGCTTCTAAAGTGTTTTCTCTTTGCTAATTTTAAACAATATTTACTCTTCTAAAGGCAAAATAATGATGATTCAAAATTACCAGCCGAATAATATTGTATTATTTAAATGTCATTTGACTTTCAAAATTCCACATTGATTAGAATTACACCATTAAGGTTAAATCTATAATTATTATTCAAATATCTTTAATAAACGGTTTGAATGTTTTTAATTATAGAGTAAAAACTAGTATTTAATTCCACAAAAGTAATAGAATATTATTCTATGGCTAATCATTTGTCATCATCGTTTGTTCTGACGATAGTGTAATACCGAAATATCTATCAACAACATGTCATTTTATACTAAAAGCTTGCTGTCTTTTCCTTATTTTAGTTGAGTTCTATCAAGTAAATACATTTCAATAAACAGTAAAAATCTCCTCTTTATAACAAGGCAAGCTTCCTTGACTGTAAAAATGTTAAGTTAATTCTGTGACATTTTTTGTTAGTAAACCACAATTTTAACTACCACAGGCTTTCACTCATCGGGATCATTATTATCAGTTGATAATGCTACAATTTTGTTGATAATACATAAATAAATGTGTTTTATTTTAAAATTTAATGCCATTCCAACAAGAATTGACACTTAACACTCACCTTAAAAGTGATGACATAATATTCATTATTAATCACTTCATAACAGGAATCTTGACGAACACCCAGTTCCAATGAAATGAGTAGGAAGAACACATTGTTAGGGTTAAAAAAACGTGATTTATATTCTTGATAAATTAGTTAGGATCGAATATGGAGAAGAGAAGTAAGAAAAGGTATTTGTAAAGAAGGGATAATTATGATGTGTTCACACACCAATATGATTTTATCGAAGAGTATCTTTCTTTGATGAAGATTCCACCAAGAATTGACAGTAAGCAACTTGAAAGTGACATTGAGTAATATATAACATAAGATTTTGTTGAAAGTTTAGTTACTTTCAGTTTTTTTTTCAATCATTTTGTTTGCTACAAGCGGTAGTTTATTGGTCTGCACCATATATTTCTATCATTAGAAAAATATTGATAACAGTCTAAATTTACATGCAAGTGAAATATGCATTGATGACTACAAATGTAATGACATTCATATACGTGAAGTTGTTGTCCATTAATCACCTGTGTATTGTTGTTGCAAGTGCATTAGAGCAATGTACACAGCTTTTCTCATTTTATTTTAGTGCTTCGATATAGCTGGCAATTAATCATACAATTCCTGTCCTGTAAGCGTTTTCAACTACTGGCCAGCAAAAATAAGCAATATGAATTTTCCACTTCACCATACGGAATGATATAATAAGATGATATAATAAGAATGAATGTTTTTAAACGAAAAACTTATTTTCATTAGAAAATAATATGTTTGACATTTTGAAACACTTTAATTACTTGATACACAATAACATTGGCCAATACTCAATTGTGTGTCGAGCGACTATTTTCTGAGCTGAAAATGTTATCAAGCAAGAACAGGCAATCGATGAAGAATGATTTACAGTCACATATTCTATTTTATGGAATCGATGATGAAATTAATTAATACAGCTCATTTTAAATAACTTTTTAAAATTTGTTTCCCTGCATACTTACTTAAAACTCGATGCACGCTGATTCTCTTTACTTATATTTTTATTAATTGAATAAAGGTAGATAAAAGGCAGAAAAGTATCACATACGCAAATGCCTTTTTACAAAAATCGATTAAAATTTAATTTATGAATAACATTAGGATCGTTCAAATTTTGTAACTTTCCATACTTTTGTCGGCGTCTGTGGCGCAGTTGGTAGCGTCGTTGGCTACGGTTATGCATGTCTCGAGTTCAATTCCCGGTGCGGACAGTTTTCATAAATTAATTTTTCGATTAAGTTATGGATTTCTGTTCGTAGTCTGAGTGTTTGTGATGTCTAAAACTCCCTCCCACCCATCCGGTCCTCACGGGCGTTGCGAGAGCTTATTAGCTAACCACTGTTCCTGTCTTAGCCCTATCCTTTTATCCCTACTGTCTTAAAAAAAGAGAGGTCGAGCAACTGAGTAATAAACAGTTTTCATAGAAAAATTCTTTCCATTAGAAGACCATAAGCTCCATATTGGGAGCGGACATGAAAAAAAATGACTTACAACCCGGGTTTCTTTTTTGGTATCATGAGGCATTTGAGTAGATGGATGAATTCGAACTAACAGTAAGTAAATAGTTTATGTACAGTGTAGGAATTATATTGATATCTCATTGAGCATACAAATATACGCGAGCGTCTTACTAAATCTTGTTTTTCCAACTTTAATTCTTTGATATGATACGACAAAATGTTCCATTAACATTTTTTTGTAGTGTTTTTCATTTTCATAAATGAAAGTATTTTTAAAAATAATTTTTCAATGCAAACTTATAAAATTAAAAACAATAAGTGATACATTATTCAAAATTTTAATCTTTGTAACGATTTTTGATCTCAATAATGCTGCTTTTCATAAAAAAATGTGAATCATACTTTAAACATGCTGCTTATTATATATAATAATCTTTAGGCCATTTTTGTTAACGAAAACTTTAACTGAGTCTCATTAGACTGCCGAAAAAAACAATAAAGTTCTTTGGAAACTACTACATCGCCAGCGGAATCACCTCTTGAAGGCATTTACAAAATACTACGGCACTACCTTGAAAAATAAATCTTGCTACTCACAATAAAAGCATGTTGAGTGCCCATTTATAGCATTAATAAAATAATAATCCTAACAAGAAAACTTGGCCGTGCTTCACTTCTGGAGGAAACTCTGCGAATACAGATTTGATGCAATCTTATCACGATATTAAAATTCATACGGGAAGCCAGTTCTTCTGTTGTGTACAATTAGGTAAACATAAATGAATAAAATAAAATGCCCTATTAAGTTTTAAGAAAAACCTTCTCAGTAAGTGAAGCATTATATTTTATAATGAGGTAAAGATTTTTTTAAGAGGTCCATAACATTTTAATTCTAAACACTTTTATTTGATTAATGTATAATTTGTTTGCGAGTCAATATTTTCTTGTCTTAGTTCATGAACCATCAGTTTTATATGCCTTCATTGTTACACTCAATTTTATATAAATAAGCCTGTTATGTTTGTATTTTTATCAGTTGATAATGCTCGTGATGAGCGAAACCGGTCCTGATCATTATAAATATGCGGAAGTAGTACAAATAAATTTTGTTTTATTTTTTAAAATATAATGTCTTTCCACCAAGAATTGACAGTTAACATCTTAAAAGTAATTTATTATAGCTCACAAGTTTAGGATTACTTGGAAGTAGTACAAATGAATTGTGTTTTATTTTTTAAAATTATAATAAATTGACAACTGTCTTAGACTCAAATAAGTTTGTCGCGAGACATGACGCTGCTGACTACGATATGTAATACTCACCTGTAGCGAACATTTTGCTTGTCATTTTAATCAAAATTATTGGCTAAGCATAATTAATTAGCAAGTAGTATTTGACCGATATTCAATATTCTGCAGACGCTGCGCAATAGGTGAACTCAACAAAGCAAGACATTGACGATTAAAGTAGGTCAAGACGACAAAATAAATAAGCAAAGGAAGGAGATTCGAATTCATTGAGTATCGATCGCCGAACGTAATTCGGTAACCGCCCTCTGAACGTGATTTATGTCGTCACTCGGTGACCGAAATCTGAACTGCATCATTTGTCAGCATCATCATCAGCATCCGTCCAAATGTCTTAATCACGTCAATAAATCAACATTGAAATCATATTTCAAAAAATTGATTAATTACAAAATTCACAATTATAAACACAAGAAATTGTGCTCAGTTAATTAATAATAATTAAATTCTTTTAATTAATTTTCATTATTTTTGATGTATTCAGAAATATCTTTGATATAACTCAGTCATCTTTTTAGATCTTTCATAAATTTTGAAGTTTTAATTTGTGGATGAAATCGGGTTTATATGAAGTTTGAACAAATTGGGAGATAACTGAAATAATTTTGAACAGATCATGTATTTCTCATCCGTGGCTTAAGTTCGAAAAAAATAAAACCCGTTAGGTTCTAGCCGTAGGATGTATTTGTTTGATTTAAAAGAACGTAGTATGATCTGAGAAGAACAGATTATAAGACGAAAAATTGAATTATAACGGGCCATTAAAAATTTCGATGTTATGATGCAAAGCAAGATTGCACTTGCGAGCACACTCAAAAGTACGTTAAGTACGTGCTAACGAACTGATCTGAGATAAATTAAACAAAGACAACTGCTTGCTACGGGTTGTCTTCACAAAGGGTCGAAAGGCTACATTGATTTAAAGATTGCAAAATTCACAGAATATAAAAAATTTGCTATCATATTTGGGAATCGCTATAGTTTCGACTTCTCATCGCAGTTGAGGTATATCATTCCAATTGTTTTATGAATGACGAGATTTAACTGTAGGTATAGGATGACGTGTGACGATTATGCAATTCCGAATAGATGTCTGCAAGTTCCGGGCGCGACGACTGATTATCCCTCCATCCATATACACCGACATCCATATACACCGTCGTCGGCTGCCTGCGTTCTGCTTTAGTCATCATGACATGCCTTTTCAAACCATTCACCTTTGTCATAACGTGATCCAGCAGAATCTGCGTCGTATATATCGGTCAGTGCTTAAATTTGCTGACTGCTTTTGCATCACCATTATCCTTTATAAATATTATGTTTGATAAATAAAATATTATATAATAATTTGCCTCGTCTATATTGATGACTTCACAAAAATACTCTGACACAAATATTGACAAGTATAATTATCGTACATCTGCAGCGTCATGTTGATGATGCGCCACAGAATTGATTAAACGATTCCGTAACGGCGGGCTCAAAGTATAAATACTATACATGGAAGACATGATATGAATTTGACTCCTTTTGTTCATCGATATCGCTGTGGAAAGTCATGCGCGCTTACACAATGAGTGGTGGCGGAAAACCTACGTGGTCGGTTAGTTATTTCATCCTTTGAATAGATCCTGGAAAACAATATGTATATTACAGTTGAGTAATAATACTAAACAATTCATATCTGGCGAGAGTTGTGTACTTGGGATCTGTGCGTAACTATTACTGTTATTTGTTTAGGTGTTTTCAAAACACAGATGTCCGCATTATTCGCTTCACTTATCGGCCATCTTGCAAAATACACAATGCGATTCAGCAAATAATAGATCTTCACTTGTTTCACAAAGCTTCCATGCTGTGTTCCATGAATCGTTTGGCTTTGGTAGGTTTATTTAAGCTTTATTCATTATCAGGCGGATATGTTTTTCATGCTTAGTGTCACATGTGCTTGTATTTGCCAGGTTTGTATGAACACAATGCGCTCAAAATATGCGCCCCTATATAAAGATTTCAATAAAATCTTAGTAACCTAAATAATTTTAGAGTAAATAATAATATGTGTGTCACGTGTTTTGCATATTTGGGAAACATTTTCAGAATTTTTTGAACTATAACATTAATAATAATTCTGTACTTTAATATGAATAATTAAAAGTGAAATATTGGCATTTTTCTTTTATTGGGCGTAGATTATACGGACATATACAAAAATAGCAAAACTGATTAAATATTATAAAAAGAAGGCATGTCGTGAGAATACATATATTATCTTCATTCATTTGGGGTTGTGTAGTATGTCAAAAAACTTCACAGGAATTCAAAATCATAAATCTATTCGAATATCACTGTATAAAAAACACAATTCGAATCTTTCATTGCGAAGCGAATAAAATCTGCTACCATTCGGCCACGATATTTGAAAATTGTGAAAATAATTTTAAGAATTTAATTCACAATCCGAAAGTTTCATTATTTAATTTTGTAATACTTCAATTTACAGCAACTCAGTTTTAATAAAAGGTATGTATAAAATCTTGGTTTTCCATTATTTGAAGAGGAAATTTCCATATTCGAATATTTTCATCTCTTCAAAACCGCTGATTTTTCCTTTATTATTGATTGATTGAACAATGTGGTCAACTTCAAGTTTTACGCCAATCCACGGTTTTTTTTAATGGATGGCACATAATTAATGATAAAATATCTATTATATTTAGTGAATTTAGGCTTAAGTCTAAGAATTAAAATAATACTACAAAATTGTCATTTTTATTTTGAAAAGTAATATTACATATTATAATATTTCACGATAAATTGTCATCACGATGAATCTCCCATAACGGAAATTGCTCGTCCGATAAATTACCCACGAGAAATTTCCGATGAGCCGTTTCAAAGACAAGCTATAATATATTTGTGTTTATATAAATATATATAAATAAAATATGTTTAAAATACATTTTTGAATAGTACTCTATGTTAAAATTCTTACTTGTGTGCAGCTTTGACGTATGTAAATATTAAATTGAGAAAGTTCTGTAACCTAATTTGATGTAATCAAAATAAGTTTAAAATTAATGCTTTGAGAATGAACTTAGTTTTGGAATTAAATTTTACATATTTTCAAAACTCAAGTTTATAAATACCAAAACACTTTAAAGAATCTATTTTCATTGTTTTTTATGTATACGTCAAAATGTTCCAACCTATAATCATGTTATAAATAAAAATAAATCTACAAAAATGCTGAAACACATCAAATAAAGAAACTTAACACAGCTTGAGTAAAAACGTTAACTTATGAATAGCAAACAGTTTATTTAAACTTATAAAATATTTTTTACTGTTGTAAACTCGAGAACAGACATCAGTCGTTAGTTTAAGGTTAAGTTAAACTACCTTACAAAGTACAGTCAAGATATACCATTTAGGTTGGGGGAGGAGATATTTGTTCCCAGCCTATAGATATACCCATAGTTTTGACGAGATTCCTTAAAAATGTCATAGATAGTCTTAGATAAAAAATCAATTGAAAATAATTAATATTTGAATACATCTCTAGGCTTTACAATGTAGCGTGACGGCTTGAACGATTGACATGTATTTTTTAATATTTAAAATCAAGAGTTCCAAAATCATTCACGAAATTCATCGTAAAAGCACATTCGTTTAGATTCTATGTTTATATAAAAATAATTGATTAAAAACAGCTGATGATGAATTTAATGAGTGTTATAAAATACTTTTTGAAAAGTCGATAAAATTTTAATACTAATTGGAAAATTTCATCTAAATTTCTGTTATTAAAGTTGGTAATCTCTTTCGTAATTAAAAAACGATCGGTCGAATTGGAAAATTGAAGCGGTGGGAATGTACGGTGAAGTGAATTTTACATCGAAAAGAGAAAATTGAATCAATTTCTATAGATTTCGAATACGTAAGCTGGATTTGGTGGTGAATGTAAAAAAAACTATATTTGCATTTTTAATTGACTGAATTATGACGTAAACTCATCGAAGCCATTCATCAAGGTTCAATTGAACAAAATGAATACATGAATAGATTTATTGTAGAGATTTTAAAAATAAAACGCACTTTTTTTGTACTACTTCCACATTTCTTATAATTATCCGGTTTTGCCCAATGTGAGAATTATCAACTGATAAAATATAAATATTAACATAGCTATTGATATGAAATTGAGTAATACTAATTAAAATATATATCAAATAATTGGTTCAACTATGGCAAGAATTTACAGGTGATTATACAAATTATACATAAACGAAATTAAGTTACTCACATTTGAAATCTTAAGAACCCCTTTCGCATCGATAACTACTAATATATTACGAAATAAAAAATAAGTCACATTGAAAGTCAATATGTAAGGAAAATATAGAAAGTTTAAAAATAATTCTAAATATGCATTACTGAAATAGCAAATGGGAAAATTTTACAATAATTTTGCGAACCACTAAAATAATTTTATAACGAAATATTCAATAGTTTATTAACATTGACACTAAAAAACAATCGTGCTAAACTGAGAATGGAGATTTGTTTCTTTCTTTGGGGTCAGAAGATATTTGACTAACTTGATAAACCAAAATAATCTTAAATGCAAAATTAAAATAGATGTTTGATAAGTTTGTTGATTTATATATAATGACTTATGAAACTGATACAACAATGATGAAGACAAGAAAATATCTGTAGAAGAACATACCTATAGTTACATTTTTGTAAAAAGCTAGCAACTATTAGTTATAATTTTACATTCATATATAATAACAAGTGAAAGGTTAAGAAAATACGATGTTTGCTATAATTTAAGACATCGACTGAGGGTGCTTGATGGAATTTCAATATCAAATTTGAATTATTGAGATTTTGTACACTTCCATGTATTTTGTCACTAACGACCGTCAGTTCGAGTCCATTCGTGTGCTCGAATGCCTGAAGATGCCGAAAGGCGAAACCCGGGTCGTTAGTGACAAAATACATGGAAGTGTACAAAATCTCAATAATCCAAATTTGACGATGTTTGTTGTTCTATAATAAACTAGTGAATGTCGATTTTATTGTATAAATGCCTCATTCGGTATGATGTGGAAAAATAACAGAAGTATTTTTCGATTTTGCATTATTATAACCCAATTATTCATTTCATTGATTTTTGAGAAATCTCAACAATGTATTTTGAAACATTTTGAAATTTTACCAAACAATTGTAAAAAAAAGCGTTTTACCATATAGCACGCTATTCATTTTTATCATATTAGAATTAAAAATATTGTAGTCGATGCTTAAGATTTCTTTATTCATCATTATTTGTTTCCACGTGTATCAATCAAAAAATCGGATAACATAACTTCTTTATTACGGATAGCGTCATCAAAAGTATTAAATAGTAGAGTTCTAAATTAATAAAAATAAAATATAGTTTAAAGTGTGTCCTTTAAAAAACATATTTTTTTTTATGAAAATTTGTTTTATTTTTCTCAATAATTACGATTTTGTTTTTCAAAACGAATCCCTTAAATTTCACATTGTTAACAAACAAAATATGGTACTGCTATAAAATCTACATGTTTTGATGTACTATACAAAATATATAAACTAGTAAAATTCGCGTGCGTCTTTATCTGTAAAACTGGTATTATGACTTCTTATGATTTTACTTGGAAAAACTGTAAGCTATAAAAAGACGGAATCGAGAATCCCTTTTCGGACATGAAAAGCGCTGTCACTTTTTTCGAGGAAATTGATTCTTGATACAAGGATAAGAAACCCTTAGAAACCCTAAATGGGAGCCGTTTGTAACGGTTTGTTGGCATAAAAGATTCCCAGATATTGGCAGAATACGATAGTTTGAACAAAGTGTTGACACGTGTTCAAATCTTACAAGTAATAATGTAATATTGTGATTCTGCGAACTGAGCTGAGATTGTATCATTCGACAGACCTCGTCTGTGTCTGCCAATTGTTATAGAGTACGTGAAGATTGATTGCAGATATAATTAATTTTCTCTTTTGGTGAGTTAATAAACAATTTTCATTTACAAATTAGGTCGGAATTCTTGTATCAAATAAGCGTTATGAGCTATTTTATAACTTTATTAATGCTTTTTTAATCATGTCAACTCTCAATGTGGAGCATAAAATGTACTCTTAATGGAGCTTACCTTAACAGAAGTTTTTCTACGAGAACTGTTTCTTATCCTGTTACCAATCTCTCTTTTTGAGAGTGAGGATAAAAAAATACGGCTAAGGCAGGACTAGTGGTTAGAAAACCGCTTTCGCTACGTCACTTTTTTAGTATCGGACAGGTGGGAGGGAATTGTAGACATCACGAACATCCATGCTTTCGAATAGAAATCCATAAATCGATTGAAAAATTAAGCACGTTGGCGCTCGAAGACGTTAAACATTCCAAGATACGCCGATATAAAACTAAATGTAGCCTTTTATCACGGTAAAATGCTCACACAAGCAAAACCGGGTTAGGTGTTTAATCAAAATGTAAACTTTGTAATGAAGCATATGCTTTAATTATGTCTTCCAATGAAGTCTCACCAAGGATAAAAATTAACAATAACATTGTACGATTAATTTAACACATTCGCAAGGGGGGAATATGACCAAAATACGCGAAGCGGCTGGGTTGATTCGCAGGAAATTGACAATAGTTCATGGAAAGAATAGCATGAAACTGACTAACCGACAATTACGCGATAACAAGTTTGTATGTTCTCTTAAAAGTGTTTGGTAGTAAACTGATCAAATTCTTTCAATAATATTATGAATCAAACATGAATTATTAGTTATGAGCGATTAATTTCGCCTATATTGAATGATGCGAAAAACACATTCCCAACCGCAATACAAAAAACTTTGCGACGCGGAAAACGCGTCCCCCGGAACTAATATGTTATTATTAATAATTGTCATATATAATTATTCGTTTGAAATTTGGAGCTGTTTGACATGTCCAATCTGGGTTTCATTTTAAAATATCGTTTGGTATTTACGAAGGAACATTTACTTAAGTACAATCAATCTTGCTATAGAGACAATAATTAACTGTAGTTTAAATTTAAATCGTTAAACGTTTGCTGACTCAAAGTCAAACAAATGAGTAAAAAATCACATAAGAATGTCAAAAAAGCTTTCCATTTTCAAAAGAAACTGTTAGATCATTACCTGAAATAATTCAAAAATACTAATATTATTTGAATTTTTACAAAAAACCTAGGAGTGGATTTTATCATGATTCTTATTATTTGTAGGACACAGAAGTTGTCGTTACTACACGCCTGATGTTTTTTCCTGCAATAATTTTCTGTGGTATTGTGCGATCTTTTCAAGTCATATCTAAAAACGCTTTTTTATAAAATATTTTATTACTAAATATACGGAACTTGTGGAATACCACTGGTATATAAAGCATTCCTGGCTAGGCAACGCTATGTATATAAAAATTGTTTTTTTATTTTATTTTAGGAAACAAAAGAATTGTTCGTAAATTTTTGTCATTAAAAAGATACATAATAGAAACAAAAAACAGTCTTGTTTAAAAAAATAATTAAGAATTGATAAAAAATATTCATTAAAAATTTATAACTATTTCTCATATATTTTTGTTAAAAAAGAATAGTTTTTAAAAAAAAACTAAATTACTTCAACATAAATCCATGAATTTATTGATAACTATAGGGTTATCAGTTTTGCAATGCACGTTGACGATATATTTATTTTTTTTGTCAGCTGATAATCCTCGTGATGAGCGAAACCTGTCCTGATAAACATGTGAAGTGGTTCAAAAAATTGTGTTTTATTTTTAAAATATAATGTCTTTTCACCAAGAATTGACAGGTAACTCCTTAAAATTGATATATTTATCTTTTAAAATTAATAAAAAATATTTTAAGAATTTTTATGATCAATTCAATCGATTTTAATCTCTTTCTGTATAAAATGTTAATAAGTAATGGTGCTTAGCATTTCGTTTATTTAGCAATTACTGTTTGATGAATTTGTCTTCTTATTTCATCGAACGTAATAATTTGTCACAAACAAACAGAGAAAATGCTAAAATCCTACACTAGTGTCGCGGGGCTTTCCATGGAAGCGGAAACGATGACATTTGTGCTATGCGGCTGAACCGGTAAGTGAATCTGCGACACGTCAAAAGGGGAAACTCCCTCTCGAGGGAAATTCGAATTATTTTCCAGAGCCTGCTCTCGACTGGCCGGCTACCCAGCCAACTCACGTTCCGAATTTTGCAACGCTGAAAAAGTGTACTTTCAAATTTGACAGTGTTAGAAAAGGTTGAAAATTGTTAACAAGCTATTTGAAACTTTATTTACAAAATGTCTTGGAAAGTTTTTTAACTTATGAAAGAATCTATAGAAAAGAGTCTACTTATATATATATGTTACATATCTTTAGATTCTGTGACCAATAAAATAAAACAGAAGATCATAAATATTTATAATTTAAGACATCGACTGAGGGTGCTTGATGGAATTTCAATATCAAATTTGGATTATTGAGATTTTGTTGTCAGTTAGAGTCCATTCGTGTGCTCGAATGCCTGAAGATTCCAAAAGGCGAAACCCTGGTCGTTAGTGACAAAATACATGGAAGTGTACAAAATCTCAATAATCCAAATTTGATAAATATTTATATTGTTTTCATATATAGATGACAAAAACAGACAGTCTTTTTGCAGTTCTAATTTTATCTCGTGTTCGTAGAACATACTCGTCGAATAACAAGTGGTTGGAGCTCTTACCTTTTATGTAAATATAGATGATGAAATTCTCCATGAACGTGTTTTTATAAATATATATTATTATTAAACAAATTGCCATTAATAATGGCTATGAGGCGTCTCTTATAGATAGTCTTGTATCAAAAAAACAACGTAAATTAGCAGAAAAGATGCTATATTTCGGGAACTTGTCTAAAGACATAGACCGCCCTAGAATCTGGCATAGAATAAGTTATATAGGTTGCACAAGCTTTAAAATTAAAAAACAACTCGCTGATAGTGTTAGACCGGCGTTCTATTGCAAAAACTCTCTAGGCAAATTACTTATTAACAATAAAGATAGAGTAAACTTTAAGAACAAATCTGGTATTTATAAATTACAATGTAATGATTGCCAACATTTCTATGTGGGTAAAACCACACGTACATTAGATATAAGGGTATCAGAACATTTAGCTGCCTTTAGATTAAAAAAAGAAACTTCGACATTCGCAAATCACTTGCTAATGGAGAACCATACGTTTAATGCGGATGATGGGGTTAAACTGTTGCATAAAAACATGGGGGATCATAAATTATTTTATCAGGAAATTTTAGAAATTAATAGAGGCCAGTTATACTCCTTACCAATCTTGAATGAGCAGCTGAACCTTCCTAATTCTCCGCTATTATATCCGATACGTTGAAACACCTAACAGATTTCACTAAATGTGGAATGATTGTATATATTTACCCATTCGTCGAATTACATCCCGTCAAAACCCACAATACTATTATAATTGTAAAATCACTGGTATTTCTAAAAGAAGTTGAAAAGCGGCAATTCGCCTTCGGCAATTCGCCACTCTGTTAATATGGTGTTTACAAAATAAGGATTAGGGCGATTTCCGAAATTTTAACTCAGGTATCGGTGTGGCTCTCAGACGTATAATGTATTGCCTCGTAAATGATATTTGTCGCATTTGTATCTTCTATATAAGCGTTAGACACTGTTTACTGTCTCTCAGTTCGAGTCCATTCGTGTGCTCGAATGCCTAACATTTGAGTTTTCGAATAAAAAATTCTTGCGTCCGTTTATGATGAATGTGCAATGTTGACTGGCAGAGCGGAAGCGGGTGGTGGGCACGTAGGACACCGTTGTCGTTTCGAAATCGCAATTACGTTCGAATCGACTTTGCTTACGTAAGACGTGGTTTTTAAAACTGAAATTTCCAGTTCCACCAATACTTAATTAATTGAATTGATCTTTGTTGCACGGTTAAAGATAAGAATTTGGCATCCACGAATAGAAAGATTCATACCAGATACATTTGTGATGAGCTCATACCTTTTAATCCACCATGTCTAATTTGGACGGTTAATGGTTCTGAATACAAATTCGATGACTTCTCATGCTTAAACTCATTTTTCTATTCTTATCATAACTATTTGCTTAAGAACCGTTTCCGTAAAAAACTTTGAACGATTATTGTTTTTAAAAGTTATGTATTCATAAATATTGGAACTTAATATTCAGAATGAAAATTAATAAAAATGCAAATTACAAACATGTCAACTGTTTTCAGCTTCTTTTGTGTATATTTAAAAATAGCAAGTTAATTTCTATATATAACATTTAACCTTTTTGGTTTCATGTTAGTGTCATATATTTTACGGAATCTTTATACTGAAGTGTGAACTATTTGCTTCCTATATTTTTTAATACATATAAAAATAGACACCGTGTGAATAAGTCACTACTCTAGACAGAGTGGAGTTTGGAGCAAGAGCACGGAGTAGTGGAGCAATGCAGTTTTTCCAGGAGCACGTACAATTTATAATGCTCCACTTTTCCGGAAATTGTTTACTATTTATCTATATCAAAATTTCAATTTATCTAATCAAAATTCGATCTATATCAAAATTTATCATAAAAAATACTATGTTTGGCCCAATAAATATTCAAGCGAGTATCGAGCGATTATTTCTAAGCTGAAATTATTATTCTTATTAAGTGAGAACATGCAATCGACAAAAAACATTTTTTTACTGTTGACCATTTTATTATATAGAATTAATAATGATATCGAAAATTCATAAAACTTTTGTCAGGTCCGTGGTGCAGTGGTCAATGTCGTTGGCTACGATTACGGACTTCTTGGGTTCAAGCTCTGGTACGGACAGTCTCATAAATAGATTTTTCAATCGGTTTATGGATTTCTGTCTGTCTGCATGTATGTTTGTAACGTCTAAAATTTCTTCTCACCCATCCGGTCCTAAAAAATGGGGCGTAGCGGGAGCGTATAGCTAACCACTTTTACTGTTCTAGCCCTATCCTTATATTTATACTCTCTCTGAAAAAGAGAGATTGAGCAACCTAGTTACAGGCAGTTCTTGTAGAATATTTTTATTGAGATACTTCCATTAAGAGACTATATGATCCATATTGGGAGCAAACATGGTAAATAAAACTTATTTTCGACATACTTGTAACATATAATTCATATTCTTCAACAGAAGTTGATGTTACTCAGTTGCTAAACCTCTCTTTTTTCCGAAGAGACGTATAGAATGACAGGGTTAATAAAAGACTAGCAATTAGCCAATCTCTATCATAAATATCAATGCATTCGAACAGAAATCCATTAATCAATTTATGAGATTGTCCGTACTGCGATTAGAGCTCGTCATATCTGAAACCAAAGCCAACGACGTTGATCACTGTACCGCGGATGCAAAACATTGCGTCATATCACGTAAGTGTCACTTATACTGAAAACAATACTGCATATTATATTTAATGTTTCAATAAAACGCGATAGTTTTCCCATCATTCAAAATAACTATTCCTTTACACAGCGAATACACATTAAAGAAAATAATCAACATCATATAATTAATAGTTATTGAGTGAATAAATGTATTTAGTGAGATATTAAACGATTAATTAATGTTTTGTAGTAACACAAGTGTAACGTTTTTGGTAAATTGTGTCAAGCCTTAACTACGTACATTAGAAAAAGCTCATAAGATAAACTCCATGTACATAAATTATTTTATAAAAGCTTACAATTCCCACGTCACTTAAGAAAGTTTCATATATGCGGTACAATTTGCTAGAAGCCACTAACGACACATTTGTCAAAATGAACATGAAAACTTTAAAATGTACACAAATGAAAATTAACACAACACAAGACAAATCCCAAGGTGCGAAGGGTATCTTCAAGTGTAACCTTTTTCTTTCTTTCATTTTTTTGCGTAACATTAATTTATTCACAAAATTTTACACGTACATTTTCTTTTTAATAAAATGGCTGTCTTGAAAGTTCTAACGATTTTCACCTACTTAAAAAGACTTTCAAGTTATTATCAAACACAGAATTTAAAACATTGAGTATTTTTTTTTAAATAAAACACATTTTTTTTGTATTAGGTAAATAAGGCCTGCATTTGTTGGGTCAGTAAATATTTTTTTATTTTTGTTCAACAAGAAATAAAAATGGTCAGAGGTGAATCAAAGTGGTAAGCAAATAATTCGATAAACGGTCAGTAAATAAAATACACGGCCAATAATTTATCTTAAATAGTCAGAATTAGTTACTGACTATTTATGAAATTAGCTTCTGATCAAATAATTGATTATTTTTTATAATGATCAGGAACAGTTTCGCTTATCGCGAACATTATTAACTGATGAGTGAAACCGGTCCTGATCATTATAAAAATGTGTAAGTAGTACAAAAGAAAATGTGTTTTACTTTTAAAATATAATGCCTTTCCACCGAAAATTGACGGTTAACAAAAAATATTTAATACCTTAATTAAATTTTTTTTTAAGATTAGAATATATTTATATAAAATATTTTTCATCAATGAAGTTTCCGAGTGCTAAAGTAGATACAATTTTATGACACCTTCTACAATTCGAGTCTTAGCTAGATATTTTAATATAAAATTTACATACTAATAACAAACTGTATTAAATAGGGCGTTACCGACAAAAACTGATATGTCCACTTTGTGGGGCATTAATAGTAAACGACGTTTTTGTTTTTCACGCAAAAGTTTTAATTTAAACGAGGGCTTATTTAATTTGAATTTGGATTATTGAGATTTTGTACACTTCCATGTATTTTGTCACTAACGACCCGGGTTTCCAACCAGGGCTTATTTTTTCCACCGTAATGTATTTGTATTAAAAGTGTGCATATTTTTTGAAGCCAGTTAATTGCAATTAATACAAGAGAAATAAAATTGGACGTATCGGTATTTGATTGATACTATTTAGCTTATCTGATTCTTTATGTCATTAAATGGTTTTTTTCGTATACTTTTGTGAGGTTTCAAAGTTATTTGTCATTACATATTGTGTAAATGTAGGTTTTTTTGTTAGATTTTGACAAAATGTAGACTTATCGGATTTTGCTTTAGATCGCCTCAATTTTAGCCAAACATAAATGTTTATAAAGTTGTCGACCTAAACATTGTCTCTAAGGGAAACGGTATATTGGACAACTTCCATTTATAGAATATTTTATTTTATCAAAATAACGAACGTTCTCAATACTCAAGACTATTATCAAAGGAGTTTTTTTACCCACGTCTGCTCTTAATGTAGAGCGTACGTAATTATAATGTAAATTATCTCAACACAAGTTATTTAAAGAAATCTATTTGTTATTCAGTTGATCAGCCTCTCTTCTTTCAGAGAGATTAAGGATATAGGGATTCGGCTAAGGCAGCTGTGGTTAGCTTATCACTCCGGCTACTCAACGTTTTAAAAATCTGATAAGTGAGAAGGAATTTTATACATAACATACATCCATTCCTTTGAAAAAATATCCATAAAAAAACAATTTATGAAAATGTCCGTATTAAGACTCAAACCTGTGAGTACTGTAGCCTAAGCTACTGACGTTGACCACTTGGAAAAAGGCCCGGATTACGGATGTATTTAACAGCCGATTAATATGCTCGTGAAAACTCTTGCAATTGTCATTCATTATGAACACTGTTTTTATGTTTTAATAATAACAGAGTTCACATATCGTCTATAACTAAATAACAAAAGTCGTAAATTGCAGATGAAAATTTTCCAACTATTGTGGTAATAATTTGTACATTTCACACAAAAAAATCATGTAGATTTTTGAACTCTTATTAAAAATAGTTTTCGAGCTTTTGGTAAACCAACGATATACTTAAATTGCGATACGAAATTCATCCATCCTTTACATTCGACAATTTTATTTATAGAAAAGTTCTCATGTAAAATATTTTATCTAGACGTAAAGGTTTTTATATTTTTTATCAAAAGCAATCTTTTTTTAATAATTATGTCCTTCTCTTTAGTTCCTCTTAAATACTGTTTTATATTTTTATATATCATCGCAGTAAAATATTTAAGTTTTGATATTATAGTATTTGAAATCGAGCAATGTTCAGATGTTTGATTAAATCTGTTTTATGTTGTAATTTAAAAATAAAAATATAATACATTCTCAGGTCACTGAGTATGTAAGGAAACTGTGTACAGAGAAATTTTATTCGCACGGCAAGATTATGTTTACTCTGTTCGAGGTAATTTTCGCGCCGCAATTTAGCATAATTAATGTTTAACTTTATGACATAACGCAAACGAGAGTGTACTTTGGAGATATTGAGAAATTATTTCGTGACTTGCTTCATAAATGCGTTCAGCTTGTGAATGATGATGAAGGCTATTGTGTTAATGTTGTAAATGTAGAGCATTAATAAGTTAAAATGTTGGAGAATTATAATATGACTCTAAAGAAGAAGAAAACATGTCATATTTGCCATAAAAATCATTGCAAGATACTTCTAGTGAAACTTTAAAATATTGTGATCTTTAAGGAAAATTCTTATCGAACCCAGTCTCGGCCACGTCATGCAGCCATAGAAAAGTCTACACGTCCATAACTGATCATTACTAAAATACCATTAGTCAGTGACTTTATTAGATCTCGACGTATGCTCTACCCTAAACCTTTATTAAATCTCACAGCCCTACTTCGCCAGAGTGATGACTAGAAAGAGCAAAAGCCTGGCCATTTTCATCTATAAGAAAACTTCAAGCAGACGACTGGAAAGAAGAAGCTGCCCTAATTTAGAAGACTCCTGACATCGTCTTTGATAGAAAAGATTCCGGCCTCTATCCAAATCGAGACTTCCAAAAAGTGGAGGAAAAACAAAACAGCTATGAGATTAAATAATCGAAGACACTTCAGAGTGAAAATATGAAAGGTGTTTGATTTAACTAATAATATCAACATTATCATTTTACTTTGCAGCTGAAAATCATGAATATTATGTAATATATGATATTATTCGTACTGGTCGAGCAGGACACTGTGTTGTAGAATTTGGCGTATTCCGGTATTATTATTCTGATATTAGAGATAGTTTCTCACTGCCGCACTTTTAATTATTTCTAATATGCTGCGTTTATTTGCAAGCATTATTAAACAAATCCTTCAGAATTGCAAATTATATATATTAAACTTTTAATTCAAATTTTTAAAATCAGAAATTAGAGTGAAGGAAATAGTGCTTTTGGTTATTGATTAAAAATGTGTTCCATAGATACAAAAGTGTTTATTTCCGAACATCTTGCAGGAGCTCTTTACGTGTATATATTGTTCAAGTAGGCACATACCTCTGTTTGTTACCGTGTAATTTATACTCTATATTAATAAACAACGCGTAAATTAACGCCTAACAAGAGTTACGGCAGGCACACAGTTTAGTCAGTGAGGGATCATAATATCATATACCTATTTAATAAATCCTTTACAAAATGGTTTGCTTTACACTTAGTGATGTTGAAATATTGATATCAGGAAACAAGGCAGAGCAATCAAGCGCAGAATCTGGATTTATTAGATTCGTTATTTATATCGATATAACACAATGCTGTGAATGTGTAAAATTATGTTGTTTATTTACGTGTATAATAAAGAAGATTATTTTCCAGTAAAGGATGTCGTAAATATAACAGTATTCAATTTTCATTTAAGATATCGACTGAGACGAAGAAGACGAAGAAAAAAATATATCACGTGTCTATACTATTACAAACATTACTTGGCCTCAGCCAAATTTTGAACTACAATTTTCAGTCTAGAATAAATTTCTCCAATTGCCATTTTACGCAAAATAAATATCTTGTCTACTTTCAATAGCCGTCGATAAAATATCAGTTTTGAAATTTAGTGTAATTTCAGTTCTGGTTGAGAATGGAAACATTCCTAACGCTACAGTGGCAACCTCACTAGCGGCCAAGGTACCACGGACCAAATTGGTACATCTATAGGAACTACATTAATATCTGAATTAATTTTAATAATGGCTTGAAAGCCTTAATTAGGAAAATAATCACTTAACCATAACAAGCCTATGAAGTTTTGAAATTGTCAGTGGTTGTGAAAACCAATTATCATTAAAATGTAATTGGGAAAAAAGTAATTCAGATATAAATGTAATCAAATTCATAAAAAACACCCCGCTTTCTTTGACAGGAGCATTGATTTGTGTTCCAAAAATGCTTCTAGTAATCATGCGATTACTGCTCAAATTTAAATGGAAAATATTAGATGATATATTGAAGTTTTAAACATAAGAGATATTTTTTATGCTAACAACACGATACTAAAGATCGATAGGTAAGATTCAATCAATATTGCTCGCACATCAAGATTGATTCAGTTGTTTAAAAAAGAAAGTGACCCTAGACTTAGTGATGTTTTTGTTTATTAATTTGTCTTAAATATTAACGATATAAACTATTTATTAACTGTCAGTTTAAGTTCTTCCGTGTACTCGAATGTCTGAAAGTTCCAAAAAACGAATCCTGGGTCTTTACTGACAAAACGTATGGAGATATAGGCACTTGTGGAATTGCACATTATAAAACGAAGTTGTAGTATACAACCAATTATAATACATAAACAAATAAAAATTTTAATATTTGAAAAAATATGAAATAATTATTCTAGAAAACAGTAAATAGTATTGTGTTTGGTTTCAATCAATTACAATTATTCGCTCGTTAAGAAAAACTATTACGGTACTATAGAAACTTTTGAGGATTAAATAAGTATTTTGTTTTAAATGGCATATCAAATAATAAATTTGGATTATTGAGATTTTGTATTTTGTCACTAACGACCCGGGTTTCGCCTTTCGGCATCTTCAGGCATTCGAGCACACGAATGGACTCGAACTGACAGACAGTAAACAGTGTCTAACGTTTATATAGAATATACAAATACGACAAATATTGTTTACGAGGTAAAATATTATACGTCTGAGAGCCACACTGATACCTGAGTTAACATTTCAAGAATCGCCTTAATCCTTATTTTGTAAACAACACATTAACAGAGTGGCGAATTGCCGCTTTCCAACTTCTTTTAGAATTACCAGTGATTTTACAATTATAATAGCATTGTGGGTTTCGACGGGATGCAATTCGACGAAAGGGTAGTCGATGGGTAGGTCAGTCGATGTCTTAAATTATATCAAATAATAGTTGACAGTTAACAATAAGTTATGTCGGTATCAGTTTTAAGGTATTTTGCTCATAATTTATTACAAATTTCACAGTTATTATTATACGAGGGCAGATGGAAAACATAAATAAATGGTTCGAAAAAGTACTAAAATAGTGTTATCAAAACTGAAAGTAACTAGTAACTACTTGTCCTTCTGAAATTCCATGCTTTCATGCCTCACAGGTATTATTTAAATAGCTTCTGTTCAGTTGCTTTTTAAGAAGCGAACACGGTTGAAAAAATAAATATTTTTTTAGCATTTTTCTTTAATATTTTGGATACTCAAGTACTTATACATATACAATTACGACATCAGACTTTTTAATATGTGAAACGAATTCTCGAATATCGTTTAACAGTACTTTAGTCTTAACGAGAAGCCATAAAATATTTTCTTTTAAATAATCTGATTAAAAAGAACTCATCAAGTATTCACTTCTTAAAAATCGATTACCATGTATAATGAAATTCAAAGATGTAATGAAGTATTAAGTACGAAAAATACGTTCATATATTATATTTAAAAGGAAGTACAAAATATTTACAATATTGTTATAGACAAATAAAATGAACGCAAAATAGATAACGCGCGCACACTGGTTCTGCGGAAAAAATCTATTTACAAAACTTCTGTGAAGTAATGTGAAGTTTTGAATGGATTTTTTACTCTTTTCGGAAAATTTAATAATGGTGAGTGCATTTGCAATGGTGAAAGGGTGATTCAATATAATACACAAGATATTTTTATAAATATTTTTTTCGTAACTTACTTTTTGTTGTCTTTTATAACATCTTGATAATTAGTACATAATATTTTTATGTATTATGGTGTCCGTCCCTCTCATGTTTCATAATCTTGCCGTAGACAGAACAGATAGTTGTGACAAAAATTTATTTTATTGTCTTTTTTAGCGTTATTTAAAAAAAAATTTTTAGCCATTATATATAAATAAAATCTTCTCAATACAAAAATCTGATTATCCCTATTTAAAAAATCCATTCCCGTACCTAAAAAATATTTACGTATCATATATTCATTCAAATTGAAGAATCCTATTATGGGTACAAATTTACTTTTAGATATAGTTACAATTTAAATATGAAATTACGCTTTCCCGCAATCCCGGTATCATAAAAATAGTGCGTAATTAGATGCACTAGTTAACTAAGAAAGAACACACGAGTCAATATTAGAACGAAAACAATTAATTTGTTAAAAAAAAATAGTTTGAATTTTTCACTCAATGTCTTTCTTAAGAATGATTAAAAAGAGGAATTGGTTACGAATCTACAAGTAAGCTAGCGGACCGCTCTACGCTTAGATTCCTAGTACATACATGGGGTCTAGTAGGGCATCCAATCCTCGACCCTTACAGCACGGCTAATGATTTCATGCATTGAGATACCTTCATTTGGAGTCCATATACTCCACAGTGGCAGCGGACGTGGTTAAAAGATCTTAATTTATACTTTATTGCTTATAAACAAAATATAAATAATACAAAAATAACTCTCTGATTGTTGGAATTAAAAAGTCGAGAACAAAAAATATTGTTGATTGAATTGTAATTTACTTGGTAAAACTCCATTATAATAGGATAAATATCAAAGTATTTAGTTCGACAACATTATATTAGGCGGTTGATAGTTATTTCGCCTTAACGTCATCGTCAGAACTATACTTAAACTTATTTTATTTTAATATTTTAACACCTTCACTAGTGTTGAACGAGTGATTCTTTATAATGAATGGTTAGTAAATATCTTAAAAAGATAAGTTTAATATTTATACTTCAATACTATACCTAATACCATAACTAAATAGAGGTTGCATTAGTAAAAACACAACTTTTGAAAATACGGTTTTTACCTATCTTTTTTTACAATATCTCACAATTTGTGAATTTCCTTACGGAATATCTTCCTATTAGTAGTACAATATAACGAAAAGTATAAGGAAGTCACAGTGCAAATAAAAAAGAATGCTATTTTCACTGGATTCAACGGGAACCTTGTGGAAATTCATTTTTAAAATAAAATAAAAATTAAAACAAAATGATAACTTTATTATTTCACTAGTTGTCTTACTAAATAGGACACGTGGTACGCCTCTATGAGGGGCATTTTCAGATTAACTAAATATATTGCAAAGTTATTTATTTCTAAAATACATAATGATTCTAATTCTATTCATATAAATTAAGGCGGAGTGAGATAAGTGAACCAACAATCATATTTATTAGTTTCTAAAAATTATTCATTTTTATTTACTCGACCGAATATTTCTATGTTACTTTTTTTGTGAAAGTTATGATGGTTTTACCAATTAAATGATTTACAAACTTTCAAAAATTATTACTTTTGAAACATCTTCTATTTTTTAATTCTAATATTATAATTTCTATCTATCGTAAGTAGCTTGACAACACAACCAGTGGAATAAAAAAAGTTATCAATTTGAATTTTGTATTAAAAAAGAATGCTCTTAAGAAGTTAAAAGACAGGCAGTTAACTTAACACTCTCTGTGTCACGTTTTTTTTCATTGGATAAAGGGGGTGGAAAATCAGAGGCAACTTTGTTTTTTGATACGTATTCATATATTGATTGAAATATTATCGGTCTGTATTTTTAAAAAGTCTTTACTATCTAAGGTTGGCTTGTGAGCACAGATTAAAAGAAAATAAATACAAATTTAGTACGACGAAAAAAATGATATACTTAAGAAATAAAAATGAAGGAACATTACGTATAATTGCAGATTAACGGATGTTATATGTACCTGTGAACTTAAAATATTTCCAGATTAACCAATAATCGATCATCAAAGAGTTTCATGAACCAACTTAGAAATTTATAGCTTAAAATCGTTTTTTCGGTAATTAACCATTCATATAAACCCATCATATCAAAACACCCGTGAAAAAAATTCTCTAAATTGGATTTAACGGTCGCTAATACAATTGTATCCACCGCTCGGACAGCAGTAATGATATAATAACAGCCCAGCCGAACAAAATTTGCAATCCCTGAAAACAATGAGGTTAGGTTGGGGCGCGTTTATGCCCCTTTGTTGCCGTATGTAGTAGAATTTATAGGCGTCGGAGGGTTAACACCCTGGGGACCCAAGCAACGAGGTCGTTATTAATTGAGTGACCGCGTACCCCCAGCACAGTCAAGCAAATTTATTCTAGTCTCAACCTGGGTATAATAAATGAGTTGACGGCGTAATAACCTGTATATTCTCAACTTTTAGGTGTTTAATAATCCCGATTAATGTACGATTTACTATCGTTTTATCTACTGAACAGATTCGATTCCTTTACGGAGCATAAGCCATTACAATGAAACAACCCTTAACCATTTCGGTGTTTGTTCAAATCGCACTATAACAATTTTTTTACCATGCCCACTAACAATATGGAACATATGTCCTCTTAATGGTGGTATCTCAAGTTTTTGTTACTCAGAACTGTTTCTTACTCATAAAATTAAAAATGATAGCTTTGTTATTCCAGTTGTTTAAAACTAATTTTTCACAAAATTACTGCCGAATTCATAGAAAATATGCTTGTCACTCGGTTGCTCAACCTGCCTTGCGAAGAGAGTAGTGATAGATGTATAGGGTTAGGACAGAACTTGTGGCTTGCTATTCGCTATCGCTACTCCAGATTTTGGGATATGATGGGTGGAAGGGAATTTTTAGACATCGCAAACATTGATGCCTTCGAAAAGAAATCGATAAATTGATTGTGATTTAAGCCCGTGGGATTCGTAATTGCGTAAAATTATAACACATTTAAAAAGTTCACAACGACTTAATTTGTGACTTACAATGAACCGCATAACTAAACAAGACAAATAAATGATTTGCAAAGACCAATTAAGAATATTTAAGTCAATAAAGATATCATTTTCTCTAAATGGAATTCTTAGATTTAACAGAAAGCATAATATTAAAAGTGTAATCTAATCTTGCTAATAAATCACCAGCTGTCAAACAGTATGGCGGATATATTATTATGGATTCTAATTATTATCTGGTTTCATATTTGATTTTTTTCATTTATATGCATTGAAATAGGCTTCAGAGTTCAGAGTATTATGACGCACCTTAATTAAATATCATACACCCTTTGCGTTCTGATTTGATTTAAAATTATACAAACAATATTTATTTACATAATTATATTGGAGAAATAAGGAACGGCTAAGAAAAGTCAATATCGGGTAATGATTTGTTCATAATAATATGTTATATGCATTTAAGATATTAATATAGATTTGAAACGTTCAAATTATGTAGATTTTCATAGGTTTTATCATTAACAACTCGCTTTGCCTTTCATCATCTTCAGGCTTTTGGATAAACTTGAACTGACAATTAGTAAAGTGCTTATAATTTAAGACATCGACTGAGGGTGCTTGATGGAATTTCAATATCAAATTTGAACTATTGAGATTTTGTAAATTTCTATGTATTTTGTTACTAACGACCGGGGTTTCACCTTTTGGCATCTTCAGGCATTCGAGTACACGAATGGACTATTACTTTGGCATGCGGCTTCGGAGATACTTCAACATTCGCAAATCACTTTTTATTGAAAAACCGTACGTTCAATGCGGATGATGGAGTTAAAATGTTACAACAAAACGTGGGGTATCATACATTTTTTTATCAAGAAATTTTGGAAATCAATAAAGCTTAGTTAAATTCCTTACCAATTCTGAACGAACAGCTGAATCTGCCAAGCTCCCCGTTCCTGTGTCCTTTACGTGGATGATTTCGTAAAGAACATAAATTAACAATCGAGAAAAAAAAACATTGATATTCTCATATCAATAAATTCATCTCATGTTTACCCAACAGAACCCACTAAATTTGGGATGATTGTTCATATTTATCCTTTCATCGAATTGCATTTTAAAACCCACAATGCTATTATAATTATAAAATCACTGGTAAATCTAACACTAGTTGGACAGAGACAATTCGCCACTATGTTAATGCGTTTGTTTTTCCAACTAGAATTAAGGCTATTCTCGGATTTTTTAACTCAGGTATTAGGGTGGTTCTCAACTCAGGTATCAGGGTATCAGATTTGTCATGAAAATAATATTTTGTCATGTTTGTATCTTGTATATCAACGTTAGAGACTGTTTACTGTCTGTCAATTCGAGTCCATTCGCGTGCTTGAATGCCGGAAAATGTCGAAAGGTGAAACCTGGGTCGTTAGTGAAAAATACATGGAATTGTACAAAATCTCAATAATTCAAATTAAAGAGTTTATATTTGAGACGAATTAATAAGAATTATTATCACTAAGCCTTGGGTAATTTTATTATTTAAACAACTGTTATTAAATCATACATTTTGACTAACAACACGACACTTAAACACTAATTCACTGTAGAGTTAAGCCAATCTTGTGCGGTATCACTTGCCATTCTAGCAACATTGATACAAGTAAAGATATCGACTGAGCGTGCTGCATGGAATTTCAATATAAAAATTTGAATTCTTTCAATTTTATACAATTCGGATTAGTAGTTATTGATAGGTTAGAGGTCATTAACATTTTAATTGTAGTAATTATATATTAAGTTTCGTTTATGTCTATTTTTTTTGAAATATCTGTAAATTCTTGTCATGGTTCTTAAAACAATTGTTTGATTTAATTTGTAATTATTAACACTCAATTCTATATAAATAGCCTTTTTGAAATTTATATTTTATCAGTTGAGAATGTTTGCAATGACTGAAACTGGTCTTAATCATTACACACATGTGAATGTTGTAAAAACAAATACGCCTTATTTTTAAAATGAAATACCTTTCCTCTTAGTTGACAGTTAACACCTTAAAAATGCAACTTTTGTACTATACTAGCGAATACCCGGCATGTGTTGCACTAAAAAAGGATGTGTTTGCGAAAAACCTGCCTGCAAGCATGGGTACAACATCTCACCAAGTAGTATAGGAACGCATACGGGACAAACAAACAAACAAACATTCATTTATTTATATATATATATAATAAGACCTACTGTAAGTTAATTGTCCTATATCTGTAACCTTCGCACAAGTGCAAGCAATAACTTGACAAAGTTTTATCGGAATCGGATGAATCGTATGACAGATACGAACAAACACACATTGATTTTTATATATTAGACTATATTTAAAAATATTCTTACTTTACATAAGAAGGAGTAATTATATTTTAAATACAGTACGCAAAAATAGTGAAATTAAATAGTAACCATTAAACATATGAAAGTAGACAATGAATTGTGTTTTATTTTTTAAAATATAATCATTTAAATGTCAGGGACATAATTACAAATGAATTACAAGATATATCAAACAATTGGTTCAATAACTGTGACGAGAATTTACAAATGATACATACATGAAATTTAATACTCTACAATTAAAATGTTAAGGACTTCTTACAAATTACTTACTTCTAATCTGAAATCAAAAAATAAGCCAGACTACAGGTTTATATCACAAAAATATAAGTTTAAAAATAATTCACCTAACTGAAATAGAGAATTTTACAATAAAATTTAAAATTTACTAATTATTAAATAAGTTATAAGCATAGACACTAAACAGTACATGGTAAACTTAGAATGAAGATTTTTTCATTCAGAAACATCCAATATATGTCCTTCATTTGTAATCGGATTGTCGCTAATATCGGTAGAGTCACGTCATCTCAAGTTCCTTATTCTGTGTAAGGAATTTTCTTATTGGTAAATTAATATTTTCGTCTTTCCGAATGCGAACTTGTGTTTGAGCTTCGCAAATCTATATATAAGTATGTATGGTATACACACCGCCTTCAAACAAAGGCCTAATAGAATCTGAGAATCGAAGATCGAATTTCGTACGATTAAAGACTAAATTAATGATCCGGCCTATTGACTGAATGTAAAGATACGCACAGAAGATTGTGTGGATGTCATAAGACAATATTCATGGTTTAGACATGTGTTACAAATTTATTGTAGGCATGGTATTATAATAATGAAATTTACATTGGTTTATCAGTTGAACCTCAACGGTTTTCTTTAATTATTATTGTATTTAATAACATTAATTGTAAGATTTTTTATTCTTACTATAACGTGTACACTTTTTTTATCGATAATTAATATATAATTCTAGGTAACTAATTTTTTGATCAGTAACAATTCCGTAAATAATCACTAAGAAATAATAAATGGTCAGTGAAAAACAATGTTTTTTCAGTAAAAAATTGGTAAATAAATAACAGTTAGGTAAGATTAGGTTTCATTATAAAATTGGTCATTTTATACATATATATATTTATTTTATATTTTTTACCAAGTCCGCTCCCAACGTGGAGCATATAGTTTCCTAATGAAGGTATCTCAACAGAAGTTTTCTATGTAAACTGCTTGTTACTCAGTTGCTCAACCTTTCTTTTTTCAAAGAAAGTAGGGGTAGAAGGATAGAGCTAGGATAGGGACTAGTGGTTAGCTAATTGCTCTAGCTATGCCCCGTTTTTCAGGATCGGTTGGGTGGGAGTGAGTTTTAGACATCACAAACATTCATGACTACGAACGGAAATCCATAAATCGATTAAAAGATCAATTTATGAAACTGTCAGCACCGTGACTTATACCCGAGACATACGTAACCGTAACCAACGACGCTATCAACTGCGCCACGGAACCGACTTATATAAATTATTGAACGTTTATATTATTAACTGACCACGTGTACACTGACAATTTATCGCATTCGTTACTTACCATTTTGACTAAGCACTGACCATTTATTATTTTGTACTGACCGAAAATTGAAGTAGATTCAGAGCCAATAAACGCAGACACTAATAATTTATTTATTTAAGGTTTTTATATTTTGTTCCGTGATGTTCACTCTAATAAATTGCATGAAATAATTCAATCAACACAATTCATGAATAAAATTTGGAAGATTATAAGCCTAAAACATTCCATACAGAGTAGATTGTTATCATAATCATTAATATGATACTATGAAGTGTTGTTTTTTAGTCGTTAGAACTCAAACTAGTTGATCCTCCATCACTTAATACGCTAATATTAGTGAAATTAATCATAATTTGTTTTATAGTTTGTGTGATTTTTAGTAAATTTGTTCATAATTGTTTTAAGAGTACCAATTAAAATAGTTGGCTGATAAATTTTAGTTCAATGAAAAGCCAAATTAACGGCAGAAAATTTCATATATACCAATGAAAAGGCTTTCAGAATTAATGCGAAAAGTACTTGATTAAAATTACGTTATTAAATATGTATATTGCTTTATAACATAAAGGCTGTATTAATTATAATACTCTGCTAATGATTTAATCCTTGGCGTGATAAGGACTAGCTTGTCCTCAGAAATTTCATCATCCAAAAGGATGATGAAATTCCTAAGTAAAAACTTAGGACATCTCTTTGAGTTCACCCTCCGGTATAAAATATGCTAATTACAAAAGTGAAAGCTATCTGCTATAAGAAAAAGGAAGTTAAAGTTACTTTAAATTATAAAATATTTTATACCAGATCAAAAATGGTCAAAACAACTGTATTATAATATGCGTTAAGATATTTACGACATTTATAACAAGTAACCATAACACAAACGAATAACTTTCATTGATAATAAACATTTTTTATAGAATTTGGTCTATATGTTTCTGTAACAATTGGAAAAAATGAAAACTCATGTTATTGGCTTTAGGTGGGCTATTGTTATATCATAAAAATATGATTATTTTCTTTACTGTAATATTAAATAAAAAAAGTGACGATTTATTTGAACCAGAAAAAAACGTAAGTTTGACGTTTTTAACTCTTTTTTGAGGCTTCTAGTAATAATGTACTAGTTATTATTATTGCGTTAAGAAGAGAGAAAAAAACAACATAGATCATAGTGAGAACTAATTGAATTAATTGTAATGTCAAAAATAAACTTATCAACCCCATCGTTTGCTTAAAAAACTGAAACTGATTCTAGCTCGCAATCTTTGTAAAATGCATGAATTTTATTTTGTAATAAACTTTAAACACATGTGAAATGAACCACAAAGTATTTAGTAGTATGCCATTAAAATTATTCTGATAAAGTACCTAGTATAATATCTATATGGTTCTCGAAAAAATCGTCTTTTGAGTTATTTAATAAAATTTTCCTTTTTCGAATTTCTGTCGACTGAAAAAAACAGTACTTTCTAAAATTGGATTTTATTACTGAATAAACAATACTTTAAAACTGTAATTTTTAAGTATATATTGGTTTCCATGAGATTATTTTCATTTTCTAAGTTATATTCACAAGAAGTTTAGAAAACATAATTATTGAAAGCTTAATACATTAATTTGTATGTTGACGCATTAATTATTTAATAATTGAGGATTCGGGATCACATTCCCCTTATCACTTGTCAAGACTATGACCTGTCCTGTGAATTAATGGTTTTAGATGAAGCTTAGTTAAAGAAACATGAGTGATTGAAGGATTTAATCGCAATTTGCCTCATAACATAAACGGTAAGCACATATCAAATAACAAAAAAATCATAATATAAAACTATGAATACTGAAAAACTACAACAAGCATTCGTAAGGGAGTTTTGTCAATGATTTTCCACGTTCAAAGACCTCTCTCTAAAGCCGATCTTTTGTAGTATATACAACACTAAGCCAGACTGTATATTTTGATACCTTCATCCGCTTTGAATGAGTGATTCTCTGAAAGTAAATAGTTGACAAAGGGTGATCTTTTTTAATCTAAAAGCAAATAAATAATTTGTAATTCTTACATCTAATGTACTCGTGGTTTTCTCCACACTACTTGGTAAAGTGCTGGCAGACATTACGTAGTGACTGCTAGCACAATATTAATTATTTACTAACTCAGTTTGATTTCATTCGTGCAATCAAATGCACGAAGGTGCCGAAAGGCGATACCCGAGCGATAGTGACGAAATACATGAAAATGTACAAAATTTTAACAATTCAATATTGATGTTGAAATTCTATCGAACACTTTCAGTCGGTATCTTTAATTGTATAGACTTAGTCTGTCTGTACCTACACTATACATAAAAAATGAATCTGAGAATCTCATTTGCAGTATTAACAAGTTCAATAGATAAACATATCTAATGAATTTGTTTATTATAAATAAGTAATTTTTGTAGCAAATACTAATGTAAATTAATACTTTGACAGAGCTTATTCTGTATGACTAGAGATTTATTGACTTCATCTATTAATCATAAATTACGACAGAAAAGTTTGTTTTCATGTAGTAGGGAATCTGCCACAATAATCAGTTATTGTTATTTCGAATGAATTGTTATAGATGATTCCCGTACAATAGCAGTATGATTAATTCAGCAAAGTTATAATTATTAATTAATAACTTTAAGCTTTCTATTCATAGGACTATAAATATGTATTAATTTTATGTCATTTAATTATGAATCTGAATACTTTAGTAATCATACTAAATGAGCGTCTGGCAAATAATATTTTGTTTTATTTACGGAGGAAAAAATCTCTAAATATTAATTTGCTTATTAATATTTATTACCCATAATAGTAATAGATACCTACGAATCAGGTGCTTTACATGAAATTTACAATTCTTGTCTTAGTTCAAAAACAACTGTTTTATACATTTTGCAATTGTTAAAATTCAATTTTATATAAATAACCCTGTTTTGTTATCAGTTGATAATGCTCGTGGTGAGCGAAACTGGTTCTGATCATTATAAACATGTGTAAGTTGTACATTTCTTTTTCTTTTTAAAATATAATGCCATTCCATTAAGAATTGACAGTTAAAACCTTAAAAGTGATTAAACACATAATAATTGGAAAATTATAAAATATAAGCAACTATTTTAAAAGATTTTTTCATCAAAGAGATATTTTTCAATTGGAAAAATAAGCTGCGTTACCAGTAGAGGTAAATACATGTGAAATTAAATCTAGAATCGTATGGCGTAGAGGCCATAGAGAATGGGAAGATAACCATAATGACATTGGGCTCACGACCGTCACGTCAATAATATTAATAGAGCCGAAGAAGACGACTGCTTGTCGTTAGAAGAGACAGGCAAACAAAACAAAAACACGAACGCTCGTCGAATGGATGGCCATCCCCAGTGGAAATAATCGGAAAATGAGAAAAACTCACCTCAATCGCCGAGCAGAAAGCAATTCCGCAGTTCAGCTGCTGCTTCTAGGGATTGCAATACGGGAAATATATCAATACCGGTATTTCAAAGTAAAAAAAACTATTTTAAGGTGTCACTTCCTGCAGGAAAGGTATTTTATTTTAAAACTAAAGCACTTTGGACCAATATCGACAGATAAATATAAACCTTATCAAGCCTTATCATCTTATATTTATGAAATTGAGTGTTAATAACTACAAGGTATATCAAACAGTTGGTTAAGAACTATTACAAGAATAATTTAAAGATAATTTGGATTATTGAGATTTTGTACACTTCCATGTATTTTGTCACTAACGACCCGGGTTTCGTGCGCTCGAATGCCTGAAGATGCCGAAAGGCGAAACCCGGGTCGTTAGTGACAAAATACATGGAAGTGTACAAAATCTCAATAATCCAAATTTGATATTGAAATTCCATTAAGCACCCTCAGTCGATGTCTTAAATTTAAAGATACTCACACATAATATTTAAAATATAAATGAAATTAAATTGTCTACAATTCAAAAAGGTTAAAGACTTATTACAAATCAATAACTACTAATCTGAAATAAAAAATTAAGCCACATTAAATGACAGTTTTGTGAGAAAAATAAAATGAATTTAAAAACAGTATCAATATTAAATAAAATAATGAACGAAATGCGTAAAAGAAACAATCCGCCCGTGAGATAAATTATAAAAATAGTTTTCGCTTAATTTTTTATACCGAAAGACCGGTTTAGTGAATAAAAAAAAAGTTAAAATACGTACCGGTTTTTTTATCTCTAGCTGCTGATATCACAACCCTTAATCGATGCCTTTCCGCTGAAGCTGACTACCACAGGTAGTAAAACACTTTGCTATTTATATAATATATATATGTATTGTTATACAGTGATTATTATATATAAACCTGAGGTTGCGTTCGGTGTGGAAGTTACGATGTCGATATTATTTGCGGTTAAGAGGTTTGAAGTGTAAATTAGGGTGGTGAAATAATGGGGTGAGCTGTTTTGGTTTTGTTGCAGGTACTCAAAATCAATGAATCCTGGAGTGTTCTTCTTTTAATAATGCTTAGTAATAATAATTTCATATTTTTTATCAATTTACCAAATATGAGCAATAATGATTTTTACATAAAAACGAAATAAAAATAATTTGCTGTACCATATTTTATTTTTTGATAATATTTTTGACAAGATAAAATGATTTTTTTAATACTTCCTATCTTACGATAAACTGGTCTTGTTGATAAATAGAAATGTTGAATACATATTACAAATAATTTGCCTTAATTTTATCTGCATTATAATTGTTATTAAAATAAGATTTCTAATTAGATCAAGAAAAAACTGGCAATAACTTACAATAATATTAAGTGTTTATTTAATTTCATAATACAGATAATGGTATCATCATTCGGCCACCAAAGCTGTGCTTATTGATATCTTCTGCACATGTATTCGTTACGTCTTTTATTCCTTTAAGCTGATCACGGATGACTTAGCGTCATTCCTCCTGTGTATCAGATGGTTATAAATTCAAAAATATCGGTAATTTTCTCAAGTGTTTTAATATTAAATTTAATTCTAAGATAGATACTAAAAAAAAATGTTAACTTTCGTTGTTATTCGCTACATATCAGCAGCATGTGGTCATCCAGCAATTGTTCCGAGTTCCTCGCGAAGACAAATCACTTCACCACCAATAACCAACGCAAGTATCTCGAAGCTTACTGTACGGCTTTTATAATTCTTGTTCAAGTGCTATGATTTGCTACCATAAAGCAGCACAGGAAGAATGCTGGCATCGAACAAATAGCATTTGATTTTAATACTGTACAGCTGCGTGTTGTAGAAAGTCCGTATTGAATTAAATTTGGGTTTACCTATCCCTAAGCAAACTACGAACTCTTTGCTTTGTGCTTGTCTTCCGAGATGTGAACACCGAAATACCTAAAGCTGTCGAATTTCCTGATGGTCTGTCAACAAAAAAACATTTACATAAATTTAACGTTACACACAATTTACCGTGCTTTGCCGACAATTATGTATTTGCTAAGCGAGGGAATATTATTAGAAACAAAAATTATCAGTTGATAATGGTACCGCAGCGAGTGTAATATTTTTATTCTTACTAAATATAATGTCCTTTCACCAAGAAACGACAGTAAATGCCAGTTAATTGATATAATTGCACAAAAACGATAGTGTTTAATCGAAAGAGATTAACCTTCTCAGATTTTCTTTTTACAACGGGAACAAAAAAGGTTTTTGAATGATTTTGAATTCAAGGAAAAAAAAATAAACAGCTTAGAAATACATGAAGTTAAATAATATGTTGTATTGCTTTCCTGATCTTTTAATAATTGAAGAAGTTTTAAAATAAAACACATTTTTACTTTACAGTTGTAAGTAAAAATTCTCGAGATTAGTGAAATCAATCCTGATCGTTATAAAAATTTACGGAATTACTACAATTATTAGTTTAATAAATATTGTGCCTTTCCGTCATTAGAAATTGATAGTGGACACCTATATCGTGGTGGTTAAAAATCATTGTGTATGAATAAATATTCCAAAGCTCTTGATGTATTTCATCCGTTTGTTGCGAAACATAACAAACTCCACTCTCAGCGAACGAATCAAGCTATTGTATTAATTCGGAAAATTAGTCTGCTCACCGTTCCGCTCGGGAAGAATCCGCAGTCAAATTTTCTATGCCCCATGTCAAACTCTCTATGCAACTTATATTTATTTCACAAGGCATTTGTTCTGTGCCTGCTGTAGAGAGATATAATTATTATTAAGGAGCTGTATATCATTGCAGTCTTTGATGTCAAGAAGCAATATTTTAGTTTATTTCTTTATACTAGTGCTCCGCAACCTTTCCTCACCCACGGCTCACCTAAGCACACATTAGGATTTCGAGGCACACCACAAACCAAAAACTATTATACTTCTTATAAAAAGTCAATTAAACCCTTTTATCTTTTCAAAGTGCTGGGACACTGAGCACACAAAAACATTTTTTTTGAAAATTAACGACGCTTAACTACTAAAAATTAGCTAAATTGAGTGTATAAAAGTATTGCTTATTTTATAATTTAAGACACCGACTGAGGGTGCTTGATAGAATTTCAATATCAAATTTGAATTATTGAAATTTTCTACACTTCCATGTATTTTGTCACTAACGACCCAGGTTTCGCCTTTCGGCATCTCCAGGCATTTGAGCGCACGAAACCCGGGTCGTTAGTGACAAAATACATGGAAGTGTACAAAATCTCAATAATTTAAAATTGCCGATTTTGTTGATGGACCAAATCCAAACAAATCTTTCTGTTTTTAATAATAGTGTCGATGGTCCTTCGAAACATTTTTAATGATCCTAATTGTAACTCATAGGAATTTTTTGCTTCACACACAAGACAACTATCTGTGCAAACACTTATACAATTATTCCATTAATTATCTAAATAATACAATTTATTTGTTTCAACAAGAAAAGTTTAATAGGAGATCTTAGCAACCGAATAACTTTAATTTCCTTATCTCATTTTTTAAAGTTTTGGACGCACTGCTTCATATGATGAAAATAATATTTATCATCGAAAGATATATATATATATAGATATAGAAAGATATCAAAACTTCTACATGTTGAGAAAATCACAATAAGTCACTTTTATGGTGTTAACGATCAATTCTTGTTTGGAAAGGCATTATATTTAAAAAATAAAACACAATTTGTTTGTGATACTTTCACATGTTTATAATGATCAGGACCATTATCAGCTAATAAATTATAAATCTAACTAATCAATTGCTAGCACGTGATGAGCGAAACAAGCTTTATTTGTTATATATATTGCCTTTCCACCAAGAATTGACAGTTGACATCTTAAAAATGATTTATAGTGATATAATATTATTACGTAAGCGAAACCAGTCCTGATCATTATGAACATATAGAAGTAGTACAAACAAATTGTGCTTCATTTTTAAAACACTAAATCACATTATAAAAGTATTGAAATTCATACTAAATACATACTTTTTGTGACTTATTCTCTCAGTTCATCGAATGTTTACAGTTATTAGAAATATATTTTTGACTCCAGGAAAATGAAAATAAAGCTCAGTATTTTTTATTTTAATTCTTCAACATAATTCTTTCGACAAAATGTACTTCACGCTATTTAAAGTAATATGAAAGTTACGCTATCTGAAAAAAATGATTTGAATTATTACGATTGAATTATTATTATTTAAAATAATGATTAACGTCTTACTTTATAATTTCATTCTATTATTGTATAACAAATATTAAGCATATATTTTTATTAGATAATAATCTTTGTTATTTCATAATTACAACATGTTACATTTCACAAGTCAAAACTGGCTTTACATGCTTAAATTTTTAACTTTCTTATTCCACTGGTTGTGTAAAAAGATGTGACTTGTGTTTAGCCTCTTTGAGAAACATATTCATAATCTATCTGTATTATATTTTTTTAAAAGCGAATCAGAATAATTAAATGTTTTTAATACAATTGTACTATTCTACTACAACAATCAATTGTTTAATCTTAGTAATTCTTGAAGTTTTCAACTTCTGGGTGAAATTATCACAGATAAAGACATCATGATTCTGATTGCACACAATTATAGTACGATGATTAGTTCAAAACGTATAAAATTGTTACGGTCTTTAAATTTTATTTCACAAAAGATGAGGGTAAAATAAAAATTAATTGACTTCATACTGTAAGTATTAAGTATGCTCAAAATAATGGTAACGAGCGATAACAAAGTTAAACGTAAAAACACAAAGAAAGTTAAATTTATAACTATATGCTTAAATTATAAACGAAGCAGATTTTTACGTTGTGCTGAAAAAAGATCTCCTTGATATTTTCTTGGTAAAGTTAAGAGCATTTTTTATGCGGAAGTAGATTTTGTAATTTCAAATAAGATTAAACATTTAAATATAAAATTGATAACCTTGTTTTTTCACTCGTTTTGTTTATAATTTTGACACGTATTTCACCTCTTTGATTTTTATTTATACCGTAAATTAATACGATAGTGACAAAGTTTAAGAAAAGTGCTTGACGGACTTTCAATATCAAATTTGAAGTGTTGAGATTTTGTAAATTTCCATGTATTTTGTCACTAACGACCCGGGCTTCGATTTCGACATCTTCAGACAGTCAATTTGAGGTCACTCTTATGCTCGAATGTCTGAAGATACCGATAGGCAAAACTCGGGTCATTATTGACAAAATACATGGAAATGACAAAATCTCAACAATTCAAATTTATTGATTGAATTGGCATTTACTTGGTAGAACTCCATTATAATAGGATTAAATAGCAAAGTATTCAGTTCTACAAAATTTTGTAGAACTAAATACTTCGTTATTTAATCCTATTAATCCAAATTTAATACAATAGTGTTCATATCAAGATGCTAAAAGTTATTAAATTTACTTACATATTAAAAATGAAAATCTCTACTACATAATAGAAAATATATGAATAAATCGGTCTGTCACAAGAACTCCTCCAAAACGGTGTCCAGAAGCGACGTGTAATTTGCACACGTCACTCTGGCTGCCATTTATAAATCAACATCATTATCAATTGATGGACTTTATTTTATGTGTGCTATAAGAGGCACGATTATATTCACACTTTTTAACTGTCGTCTTTTAGCATTCCAACTTATACCAAGAGTATTAATTCACTGAACATATTTTATGTGTGTAACATGAGGTACAAACGTTCCACGGTGATATTTTTAGCTTTCAACATTAACAAGCAATAAAATAACGCAATGTCTAAATGATTCAATGTTAATTCGGGTAATGAATACTAGTACTAGATATAACAAACATGTTTTCATTCCAACCATCCAAGTCAAATAAAAAAATAATTATTGATTTCCTAATTTTTTCATACAGTACTACTTATTTTTGCTCGTGTGTAGTACTTGCTGATATTATATGGTTTGAGTCACTTTCCCTTATGGTAAATTTACATCCAAAGAGACCCCCAAAGCCCCCATCACATTTCCTCGCACAATAAAAACCGATTTAGATTTCATTCGCTTTTCTGCTGACTGAAGCGATCTGCGTTAGGTAATAAACTTTTTATTATCGAAGGTGGTTTACCAATGTAGAATTGTGACGAAATAAACTTACTTTATCTATGTCATCTGATGGCACAAGGTTACTACGGTCGTGCATTGTGTTTTTCCTATCAGCTTCAGGGATATAGATATGACATAAATTGATACCTAAGTTCCAAAGTGTAACAACTCACAATTCATAGTTCTGAAATAAATAGGAAACAAAATTTTGAGCAGGCTTGATCTTCTTCTCTACGTCTAATTTTTGTAGATTTTTATGAGATTGAAAGAATATCTAAAATGTATATGTAATGTTTTAGACACAGTTTTTTCTTATATTAATAATAGGATTTTTCAGAGGTTTACACGCGATTTTTGTAGTTGTTACAGTTTGGATCTAAAGTAATAATAACCACTGTCATTCAAAATAACCACAGATTACAACTAGTTTGGAACAGTTTCAAACATTTATCAGTATTCTAAGAATTTCATCACACTCAAAAATACAAATTTGTGACTTGTTGCACTTTGGAACTGAATGTTGAAATGCATAATAATATTTTAAGTAGAATACAAATTAATATAGCCATCGTTCTAGCAGAATAAGTCGGAAAAACTTCGTTAGATGTAAAAGAATTTTGCGTCTTTGCGGACAAAGGAATAACTTTCGACCGATAAATGCATACGAATCTTGTTATAAGGTTCATTTTGTATTTTCACTTCGATAAAAATGTTTTAATTCTACTTGTTTCTTAAATTATAAATATTGTGTTATAAAAAATATGTTTCGGTATGATTACCGACTATTTTGATTTAGGGCTTTTTAAAAGCTGGGCACAGTACAATACATATTATTAAAAAATAGCTTTTAAGGTGTTATCTGTCAATTCCTGTTGAAAAGGCATTATATCTTAAAAAATAAAAAGCAATTTGTTTGTATTACTTCCACATGTTTATAATGATCGCGACCGGTTTTGATCATCACGAGCATTATCAACTGATAGAAATACAAACATAACAGGGCTATTCATATACAATTGAATGTTAAAAATTAAGGTATATAAAACAGTTGGCTCATGAACTAAGACAAAAGATTACTGATCATCAAACATATTTAAACCAAATAAATTAGTCTACAATTAAAATGTTATGGACCTCTTGAGAATCAATAAATACTGATCTGAAATCACGAATATAGCTGCATTAAAAGTCCATTAACTGAGCAACAATTTTTAATGACATTACTGATGCTTAAATATTCATTAAGCAAATAGTAGATTGGGAAAATTTTTTTTCCCGTTTGGGCTTGTTATGGCGTCGTCTAAGATCGGCCATTAAGAATCTCTGTATTCCACAAAATTAATCTAGTTTTTGGCTTTTCAGTAGTCGTAGTTTGAAATCACAAATGAAAAAGTTTTCTTGATGAATCCATCAAGAAAAAAAGTATTATGAACTTATCAAAACAGATTCATAATGAAATATTGAATCAGTCTGTATCGTTTCTCAATAAAAAACAAAAATAGACGAATGTCTTAGTTACCTATATGGGCCAAATTTTCTACGACGCTTTTGTTATAATTGACAGCAAAAGAGATTGTGTGGATCTCTTTTTAAATAATTTCAGAACACAATTAATAATCTAAAGGCTTAGCGTTTCATAAATGTAACCATATGTAACACATTGGAAATTCAAACTAACTCAATAACAAAGCCAATATACACAGCTACTGGGTAATCTAATCTGTCTATTTATATCCATATGTTATGGTAACATATGTACGCTACAAATTCCATGTTTATTCAAATGTGATACTCTAATACGGAATTTATACTATACACATGTGTTTTAATTATACGAATTGGAGCTGATCAAACGTGGATTATTCCAAGGAAGAAAAAAAAATGTATTAATTTATAAATTCTATTTATTCGTAAAAAAAGTACACGTTATTAAATGAAAAGATAAAAATAACAAGGTATTTAGTATATCTACATTTCTGACGATGGCGGAAAACCGAAATAAACCGATTGATAAAATTCTTGTCGAATTAATAATTTGTAATTTTTGTCGTATTATAATGCAGTTCGAACAAGTTATTGCCAATTCAATAAATAATAAAATGACATTATTTAACTAAAAATGTGAAATGTTTTTAACTCACTATTCATTAAAAATATTCTATTTTTCAACACATCTACACAACTTTACAGAAGTCTGTTATAAATAGCCAATTAAAAACACACACAAATCAAGAATGACAAATTTTGTAAGAATGAATTCAAAAGGATATATTTAAGACGGTATAACAATGTTAATTCGCAGATAATGAATGCCTACGTAATATCTACTAACTTATCAGTTTGTTAGAAGTTAATAAATATGAATTTAGTCAATTTTAAATGAATTTTTATTGTGATCCCACAAAAATAAATTTATTGTTATGGCTAACGAATAAATATTATTGCAACATTATTTGAATTTTAAAATTACCCTAATAATAGCGTCCGAGCTTTGGAAGAATCTCCCAAGCTGTTTTATTTGGCGTTGTTTACGACGATAAAAATGAATTGTGGTTTAAAATAAAACACGCAGTTTATTTTTTCATTTTTGGGACTGTTTATGTTATTTCGCCAGAGTGAAATGTCCGAAGGAGGCTTACCAATAACATTGTCAGCTGACAAAATACAGCATCGCGGTTTTGCTGCTGCTAATTTTTGTTTATTTTCGTTACATTTTCGGGAAACAAACATCGTCACTATATGTGCTGTTTGTTTAAATTAACAAAGGCATTTTAATATGCAATTCGAGTCGATGTAAACGTATTAAATAATTAAATGGTCCAGCTGTCATGGTTTCATAAGCGCTCAAGTTGAATACCATGACGGATTCAATAGATACTATTTAATTGTATTTTTTTAATTGTAGTTAGTAATATAATTCGGATAGTATCTAGACTGGCTGGCATATACTAATGAGAATTAAAAGAAAGTAGCTTTTTCGGCTCCGTGGTGGAGTGGTCAACGTCGTTGATTTCGGTTAAGGAACTCATAGGTTCTAATACTAGTACGGGCAAATTCGTACGTTGATTTTCAATCGATTTATGAATTTCTGTTCGTAGGTATGGATTTTCGTTATGTCTAAAATTCCTTTCCACCAATCCAATCCTTACAACGAAGTGTAGCGAGAGCGATTAGCTAATCACTAGCATGGGGCTAGCCTTCTATCCCTACTCTTGTCGAATAAAATAGAGGTTGAAAAACTACGTAACAAGCATTTCCGTTAGAATTTTTTTTTAGGATAGTTACACTTGAAAACAAAGGTCTAAAAAAGCATTCTGTAACATTTAGATGAGCATCCTTGGTGATTGCAGTTGTGGATCCCGGTTTTCTACCGGTGTTTCGCTAAAATAAATTTGTCAATATTCTCGGCTCTATCTGTAAAAATAGATTTTCTGCCTAAGTTTAAATTATAATAATGATAAACAGTAATGTATTATTGTGCGACCCTTTCTATCCAAAAACTACAAAACTATAGAGTACCGATAATTATTTATTTTATTAAACTCAATAAGTATGCATGTTTAAGGGTTGTGTATTTATTTTCCTAGTTTGTAATGTATAATAGAAAATAATTTATTTTGTCATACCTAAGTGACTCGCGCCCCCATTTTGAAAGTACTCGAGAAGCAAATTAGAAAACTGAAATTTAATCCGAAATTCTTAATTAAAATTGCTAATTATTTTTGTAAAACTTTGTTCATACAAATACCTTGATATTAAACATTTAAGTCAAAATCTTAATTATAAACTCAGAACCTTTGTATTAACGAGCTGAAGTTGTACTTCTAAAGGATTCATAATTATTGTATAAACGTAGATAACAGAAGACATATTTATTTTGCGGTAATTCTGCATTTAATGAAAAGTCATTCTGTTATATATTATATTCAATTAAATCTCAGAGAGTACCCATATGAAAATGACTCAGTTGAAAAAAACGCGTTGTATTTATTAAATTCTAACTTTATAAATTTGACTGATCGGATTTGCTGTTGTCGTATTTATGGTGTTAACAACTGTCGATTCTCGGAGAAAAGCCATTACATAACAATCAATTTATTGTGAAAAATATTCCATTTGTCAATTTTGTTAATGGATAATAAAACATTATGTTTAGAACTTATTATATTTTTTATACTTTATACACTTTCAATGAGATTTATTTTGTGATGAAAAATATGGGATTAAGTTGTTACAGAGAGCTCGCTAACATTTCAACGAAAGACTATAATTTGTAAATTTTTTCATAATCATGCTATTTAACACTATTTTTATACGAATATATAAATATATCGGTTGTTTTTATCTTCTCCGCTGTTGAAAATCTCGTCTGGTTTGGATTCTTTCCTCATATAGCTTTTTAAATTTTGAAGTATATACAACTGCTTAGTTCACTGTAATATGATATATCACATTATGGAACCAATATTATTCTCCATTGTCATTTGATCTTGAAGCTTTCATTACAGTTGTAAGTTGTCGTAAGATGGCATGGCTTGCAGCTGGAATAATGCATGCATTGAAAAATAGAATAAATTTGATTCGGGTGACATACAATATATATATATATATAGTGATACATGACACTGCATGTTTATCAAATCTGATATTCAAGAAAAAGTTTTGTTTGTTGCCAGAGCATAACGTCGTGTCAGCAGTTACGAAACGTGATATTCCTAAGTCCAAAAATAAATAAATATGTGATTGTAAGAGAGCACAGTGAGAATTGTTAAATGCGATATTTAGAAAACACAATATGACGACTAAGGTGAAATAAGAAAAAAGGAAAATAGTGAAAAATTAAGAAAAGGAACCATCATTCTGTAGCTACTCGTCAAACGTGAAACATCTCTTCTGAACTGTATTATCGTCATCATCATCATCCGGGTACTGTTTAATCGCGTCATGCATTCAAAAACATTGGGAATCATATTCCTATTCTGTAATCGTCCGCTGAACATGAATTATGTCGCCAATCGCTGAGCGTGAAACATCTACTCTCAATTGCGTTATCGTGGTAATCATCATCTGTCACACTGTTTAATCAAGTCATCAATTTAACAACATTGGAATCATATTAATAAATATACTTAAATAATTGTTTCATTGCTCAGAGTAAGAAGCCATTAGCTAAATATTTAGCCTCACTTATTTTTTACTACACAACAATAAGTAGTTTTAAACATCCGTTAAAGTATGTAATAAAGTAAAAAATTATAAGAATAATAGATGAAAGACGCGTTAATTGAATAGAAGATGGCTATCGGATGATTATAATGGGAAGCACTCCGCCGTTCGCATTATCTTGTTATCAAATGATCGTAGATTTGAAGCTGGAGATTTATTAAACAATGAGAACAAAAAAGGACTTGATTTTTCAACAAAGAAAGGTTAAAAACTACCATCGTACGCGGTTTAATGGAACTTTCTCCAACGATAAGACTCAATACAGTGTCGTCCTTATTTTGAAAAAAATATATCATGTTATCAAATATCTGCGAGTTTTTATTTATTTGAATGCTTCCACAATCTTTCCACCAGCAGCACTTCATTCAACGAATATTTTTTTTTTGGAATGAATAATCTTGGCGATGTAAGGTAAAGAAAATTTTCATTATAACTTTAGTTTTATGGTAGAGATAAAATATTGTGGATTGATCAATGAATAATGAAATGTTTGTCATAATATATACAATATGTTCAATACAATATGAAAAATTGGATAACGTAATACTTTTTAGAATAAACTGATAGTTGTACTGAAGTTGTAATTGAAGTGTTGTTTTTAATTGCCATATTTGAATCCTCAGGATTAATAAGATAATTGATATTAATAATTGAAATTAACATTAATATTACTGTAGTGATATGTGACGTTGCAGATTTACAAAAAATAATATTCAAAGAAAAGTTTTGTTCTGTGCCAGAGTATTACGTTACGTATGAAACGAAACAAAATTGTCAGAGAATAACTATTCATCAAACTTTATTATAATCAAGAGAATTGATAACAACTATCAAAAAAAAAGATTCGATAAAATGACACTTATGTCAAGTCGTCACTTGACATAACAGAGTTACGAAACATGATATTCCTAAAAAATAAGTAAATATGTGATTGTAAAATAAAACAGTCTGCAAACTTATGATTTATCAAATGCGATATTTGGAAAACACAATATGACAACTAAGCTGGAAGAAAAGAGGACACGAGCGAAAAATAAAGAAAAAGAGCAGTCATTCTGTCGCCACTCGATGAACTGGAAACATCTCTTCTGAACTGCATAATCGTCATCATCGTCATCCGTACATTTCAGTTAAATCGCGTTACTCATTCAACAATGGAAATATATTCCTCAATTTGACAATGGACGAGTTACTGCTTCTAAATTCCAAATTCTTATATTACTGTAGAAAAAATTAACATTAATATTACTATTATTATATCATTATGGTATTATGAAAACTGAATTCCGGTTTTTCAATCCGAAATATCGATGTTTTGGTATTAAAATATTTTTACTTTATTCACAACGGTAAACTTATTTAATGTTGCTGGCAAAAAAAGTATTGCATACAAGATCATTATTTAATTCAAAGAATCAATGAGTATAAAATAAGCCTTTTATGATTTAGCGGTATTAAATATGAAATATCAAAACTTTTATTTTGATTAATTCATTCGGTGGATAGCGATCCCAATTAGCCGTAATTGTTTTTCAATTTTACTTATTTTTGTAATAATGATCATTAATAATTATTGTAATAGTATTCAATATGACATATCACTTTTGTTATATATATTTTTCATCGTAATTTTGTGGTAAATTAATCATTTTGGCCATAACGTTTCTTGTAAACTTTGAGTATAACTCGAGGAACGTCTGAATTTATTGGGTCTGTAACTCATGTCGGATGCGTGGTGCTGTGGTCAACGTCGTTGGCTAAGGTTACGGATGTTGCAGGTTCAAGTCTGGGCACGGATAGTTTCATAAATAGTTTTTTAAATTGATTTATAGATGTCTATAAAACGATCAGTTTTTAAATAAATTTAACAAAACCTTTAAATATTTGGCAATTATTTATTGACCAAACATAATTATTGACTGACCGTTTGTTAATTTTTACTGACCATTTTTAAAATTAGTTGCGTACCATTTATGGAATTAGTTACTTTTCATCATATCAAATAATTATTTTTCTTCGAGAAATAAGTCAACTACAATAAATTTTATGACACAGCTCCGCTCTCCCACTTCTGAAGGATTCAGTTCACCGTTGCTTAGAGTAGTGAATAAAAGACGGCGCGGGTAACCGAGAGGTCACAGAACAAATCCAGATAATCCGCTTCGGCAAATTGTTACACTCTGGGTACGTTTCCAGCGCGAGATACATTTCAAATAATACGAGGCATTTTTGTTGTGAATGCGCCGTGTGTTTGGTGAAGCAAATGCCTTAGAATTAATTATTATCTTGAATAGAGAACTGTATGGAAGAAAGTGAGTCTAATTCGGTGTTATAATTATTTACCAGCTGGGAAGTCGGCTTGCTACAGATGTTTATTCGTTAAACAACGGAAAATAAATTAAACAATCATTATAATTAACTTTTACCACTTACGGTTTCGATGCACAAAATATTCGTATATTTTCAACATTTTTAATTTAAATAGGAACTTTTGTTAATAAAAATTTGTTTTCATAAAACGTCTTGCATGCTTTGCGAATTATTGTATGTATCTTAGTAACCCTCCATATCTGATAACCAATCTTAGCAGTTGTCTCTTTTCTACTATTTAAAAAAAAATGAACTAAAAATTTAATAGATTCAGTAAAAAAACATAGGGTTTACTTACAGAGTAAGCATTTGAGCAAAGTAAGTAATTTATCGTAAGTAAAAAGCGAAATAGACCTGGATTGGACATGTGCCGTGGATGTCCCAGAATAACCTGAATCCTGCCTGTATCTTATACCTAACGGATGACTTCCGTGTTCCTGGAAAGCTGCCAATGACCATCTATTGTCTTCGGTGGAGTAACGGATGCTGGGATGTCCTGGGAGGAAGCAAGAACACTGGTGGGAGACGGACTATCTTGAAGGCACTGTGTGGTGGCCACATGTTCCGACTAAGGAACGGTTATCATTTAAAAAAACTAACTGAGCTAAGTTAAGGTGTAACATGTAAACCATTGGATTGCAGTTGATTTCGTGTATCTTAAAATCTGTATACCATTTTAAATTAAACAGTAAAACTAAAAATTCCAAATTACTTCTAGTTAACATACTTTACTTGTGATTTATATTTTAACTCAGTTGGCAGATTTCATGGATACGCTATTGTTGACGCTATGAATTTTAATATCGCTATGAAGTTTTCTGGAAAAGACATGATCACAGTGAAAGGCAAATTTTAATGTGAAAAATATTTTATACATACATTTAATAAAAATGCTAGCTATTTTGAAAAATATACAAGCTCTTTTCCACGAGCTTTCATTTTGGTGGAAAGTCACCGTCTCACCCGCAGCTTGAAGCTTTTCACCGGAGCTTTGGCAACCACCTTATGCGGACGCAGCAGCTACTTGAATTTATTACGTTGAGAAAATTTCTGAAAGAAATTATTCTATATTTAGATTTTTGCGAAAAGAAGAATATTTTTAAAACGGTTTTAATACTCTACAAATGCACTGTGAAAATATTCTTCTGACGATTTTCATAAGGCATAAATTTGATACAATGCTCGGCTCTTGAGACGTTTTTGAATAACACCCTTTTTCATTTAAATCAGTTGATGTTGTGAAATTTGTCAATCAAAATAGTCGTCTTTTTTAATGGTATTAAGCAAAAATTAAACGCTTTACTTCAATAACCATATGCGAGGTATGCAAGGATTGGTATAGTATAGCAAATAATTATATACAAAAATGGTTATTACAAAACCCATACTATCTTTTTCACTTTTGCACTAAAGTGTTTCATTTATTGTTGTTCATTCAACGTCTTAAACTGAAAAAAAAAAACATATTGACATAAAATAACGTAAAACACTTATAAGTAAATTATCGTTTTACGTTCTAACTAAAAGCTTCATAGGTTTTTTTTTAATTATAGAAGATATTATGATTTACAGCTTCTGTAGACGAGATTTAAAACACAGCTTTCAAGAGAATATTACTAACATTTTTGTGATTAAACAATTCATAATTTTGATTTTATACAAAAAATCTCTAAACACGTCTAAAATTATTCAACAAAACCATGCATCGTGTTTCAATACAATCTGAAGTTGTCAAAAATATTTACATTAGAACTCATCTACGGTCATTGTTTTAAAACATTTAAACAAACTTTAAGTGTCGACCAGAATGAAAAAAATTTCCTCCATCCCCTTGATACCTCAAGTGCATGTCTAATATTAATTAAACATATGAATATATCTTATAATATACAAATATTGTTTAATGGTAAGTTTTGATTCCATGAAAGGTTTCTAGAACATTGTATTATCAAACTTTAGATGATAACCACTGATCAAAAAACGTTGTCAATCCAAAATAATGTGTATATTAACATATCCAAAACCTGTATCTTACAATTTTAGTCCACCGAGAATTAATAAAAAAAACAATAACTAATGCATCTATCAATTAAAAGATGTTTGTGCAATGTATTATAATGAAATTATTGACATTAGATACTATCAGATATTTGATATTAAGACATTTTAGGTTTACATGGGAATTGATACTGTTGACATATGAACACCTTCTTCATCCTTGAACAATACGTCAAACAACTGAATAAGTCATATAATATGATCTCGTAAAATTGTTCTATCATTCTGGATGTAGGTTAATACTGTGAGGTACAGTATTATGGTTATTTTATGAATTTTCCGGCGTAAGCTCGTCATGGTGTTATGCGCAGCTCCACGAGCCGGACGTAAATTTTCATGAAACCTGAAAGTAAGTTATTTATAAGGTTTTCAACTCGGTTTATCTCGTAAGACTCTTGCATGCTTTATGCTGTCTAAGTAAAGTGTTCTTGAAGCTGACGTGGCTAGAATTATACCCGAATTGTTCGCAGTTTTATAAATCTCATTTAAAAATGAGAATGCGCCACTTTGTTAGAAAGGTACATCACTTTTATGATTGTATTATTAATTAATTAATTTTGTGAAAACCATTCTAAATTCAAATTAAATGCTAACAACCACGATGGCGGTGTAAAAGTTTATCAAATATGAAATTGCGATGTTAAGAAAAATAAAGGAGCAAAAAATGACATGAGAAAATTAAAAAGTTGGTTATGTGTCAATAGTACAGCTACACCCATGGTAAATGAAGAACAGGAGAGCTGGATAAAAAATGACAGTTGCCATTTTTAATTTGTTGACGTCATTACGTGTTTTTTTTAATTAAAATTTATTATGCTATAGATGTACCAATTTAACTTGCCCGCTAGTGAGGGTACCAGCATCACGTTATGAATGTTACCATACTCAACCAGAACTCTTTGTCGGCTTCTGTGAACTAGTGGTGAGTGTTGCCCTAGCAATCGGGTACGTTCTGGTTCAATTCCCAGAAAGGTCAATATCAAATTTAGATTTTTTCAATTTACATTTGTGATCTTGGACATGAATGACTTCTCATCGAGTATGATTTTCTAATTTTCAAAATATTTGGTGCATTGGCTGTCAGCTGTAATGCCAGATTTTTTTTATATTTAAAAAAAAAAGAATTGAAATTTCAATAAATTCAAAAACTGATATCTTAACGACGGTAGTAAGTTAAAAGTAGACTAGATATTTATTTTGCATAAAATGGCAATGGGAGAAATTTGTTCTAGACAGACCATTCTAGTTCCGAATTCGGCGGCGGCCAAGTATTGTAGGTAATACTATAACAACAGTGTTTTACTGACATTGTAGATTTGGTTCGTCAAAGTGACGTTACATATTTTACAAAAACAACGATCCAGCTATACTATACTTCTTGTACCATGGGTTGCATGTACGTTTACATTTCTGGCAAAAACCTCAAATCCGTCTTTTGTTTTATTTATCTGGCACACAAAAAGTCAAAGAAATTTCAATTACATTTCAATCGTGTAAATAGTGTATTTTCTTTTTCACTTGTTTCGCTGTTAATGACTAAAGTTTCGCTTTTCAATCCCTGAAGATGCCGAAAGACAAACCTCAGGGTGATTGTGAAAAAAACGTGTGAAAGACTACACTATTTGAAAAATTCTTTCTGCTATTGTGTTCCATCAAGCATCCTCAGCTGATTTTATAAATTTAATGCAATTCAAATGTTCAATTTTCATAATTGACAAAATAGATCATTTTAATTGAAACTAAAACGTTTTCTAAAATTACAAAATTTGAAATCTACACTAATTCAACAACAATTTTCTCAAAATCGGTATTAGGGACAAAATGATTATGGCCAAACCAAATAACGATATCGAATATTACCTTCATTCAGAAATAGCTACAATAAAAAATAATGACGGACATATTGCTTACTATTAAAACCTTTGTTGTCCAGGAAAAACGCAATTTTAAGAGTGATTCGCAACTAGCTCTCGTGATATTTATACACAACGTCATATTATAATTAAGCCAATGAGAAGTGAAGTGAAGCAATTGATATTTTCGATAAAAATGAGTTATGTTCGTTTTGGTGTTCTAAATGTATCATAAAAGTGAAGTGGGCTAAGTAAATACCGACTGCAAAAGTACTTTATTCTCTAAGGTTTAAATTTTAATAAAGTTTAAATTAATGTAAGAAGTTTGTTACACTAAAACTTTTAATAAGCAAGTTTCACCATTTTGTCACTTGACTCACTTCGCTTCTCGAGGGCTCAATTGCCAAAGCTTGCATCATGTGGCCTAAGTTAATATTAATATTTAATTTTGAAAAAAGCAACTTCAAAATTATCAATGTACACTGAAAAGAATTGTTTATTTTGTTTCTTGTTGCCATAGATTTTTTATGAAAACCAGTGTTTACTTGATAACAAAGCATGTAACTTGAAAAAAGTGTATTTTCCGGAAACTTGGTTGTACACTATTGTTCAATCTCATAATTCAATGAAAGCCTGTTGGACTAATCGGATTATGAGGAATGGAGAGTATGTGAAAGGTTTTGCATCGTTATCTTTACGCCTATTTATAAAGAGCATGTTTTGTGAAGATAAAAAATTGTATGATACAATCCTAAAAGTAATTCTTAATGCAACACTTAAAAGCCAATGCTGTCAAATTGATAATTCTGTAGTCAATATCCAATTTCTTGATGACCGATTTATTTTGTCAAAATATGTGTGAGCTGCTTTTGCAGTATAAAGAAGAGGTCCTTAAATTTCTTTGTAGCTGTTTTTTACTTTTCGAATACAACTTCCGTATCATTGAAGCTTTTTGGCGAACTTTATCACGTCGGATCTTAAGGTCCTTCCTCTTTCTGAAAAGCTTGTGTTATATTTAGTTATATGTATATATATCGGGATCTGATAAATAAAGCCTTATGTAGAAAGAGTGGTGTTTCTAGTTAAATTATATATAAAATTGTCTGGTAAAATACACAAATTCATTCATAATGTGGTCAGTAAATAATTGCCAAATAAATAATGGTTTGGTTAGCTCAGGTTTAATTAAAAAACTGGCCATTTTATATAAATTATTGACCGTTTATTTTATTAAATGACCATTTATCGAATAAGTTACAGACCAAAAATTGAAATAGGCACTGACCCAATAAATGCAGGCCATTTTTAATATACGGAATATATATTTGTATTTAAATTTCATTGTGACTGTTTTTTTTTATGATTTTGTCCCTGTTTATTAAATACCTCCTATTCAGCTTGATTCACATTCTGAGATAATCGAAAACAACTGTTTAAAAAACAGTAAAAACATATACGACAAGTTGATTCACAACTCTTGAAAAAAAATTACATCTCAATCAATAACAGACTTGAAGAAGTCACCTAAAAATTAAGTTTACAAGTTTTTTACCATGCCTGCTCCTAATGTGGAGCATATGAATCCTCACACTGTGAAGACATATATTGTGACAGATTGTGTTTCAAAATGATTAATTGTATATTACGCATTGTAGAATTGTATATGACTGTCATACAGATCTCCAACATTCGTTTTCTTCAAATTGGAGTTTCGAACTTCACGTGTTTTTTTTTTCAGGAACTCTGACAAGGATACATTGATAAGATGTTTATATTAATTATAAAGAGGTGCCACAAAATACAATAGTTGATAAAAATATGTGTATCTAGGTATTGCTAGCCTTGCTTGAAATTTTTTCATGTACATGAAACAGCCAAAAATGTTTCCTTTATTTTTTCCTTCAACTGAAATACAACCATCACAAAGGACATATTTCTTTATTTAAGCAGCTATAGAAGACCTTTGAGAATATTTCCGACCTGACCTAAGCGGGTACACCGTACTCACAAAACAAAAAAAAAACAAAACGCTAATAAATTATTAATACTACACCCTGTATCAGAGTTCGGTTGAAAATATTTCATTGACGGTAATCGTCGTTTATTTCCAGAGATCTTAAAAAGCGTCTGCCAAAATGAGTTTTTTTTATTGTCAATTTCAGGTCTCTTTTGAATTGAAAAACCTTTTTTCATTATTATTTTAAGACTGGAAGTAGTAACCTGGATTGTGATTGTGGTTATGTACTTTTTTTTACTTTCACGTTGAAGAAGTAATTTCACAGTGAGTCTATCTAGCAGGCAATTAAAACTTATATTACGTAATCCAAACACTGAACACACAGAGCTGCTTTAAGCTTTATGGTCATTAAAAATAGTTGGATATTTTTCAATTATATTAATTTTCATAATACATTTACTTATTTTCCATCGCATTTTAAGAGGTTAATAAAATAAAATATTTTGCAATACAGATATAACAAAAAACATTGATATGTCAATTAGACTCACCCTTACTATCCTAAAAACGGGGACTAGCCAAAGTGATTAGCTAACCACTAGTCTTGTCCTAGCCCTATCCTTATATTCCTACTCTCTTCTAAAAAGAGTGGTTGATCAACTAAGTAACAAATAAGCAGCTCTTGTAGAAAAACTTCTGTTGAGATACCTCCATTATTAAGCCACATGCTTCACGTTGGGAGCGGACATGGTAAATCATTTCAATAATTATTGTTTAAATTCAATTGTCAAATTCATATTTATTTTCCTATAAGTTTCATAAAATTCTTATTTTAGTGTTTATATGTATGTATATTCACTTTTAAGGTGTTAACTGTCAATTCTTGGTGGAAAGACATTATATTTTAAAAAATAAAACACAATTCATTTGTACTACTTCCACATATTTATAATGATCAGGACCGGTTTCGCTCCTTATAAATATGTGGAAGTAGTACAAATGAATTGTGTTTTATTTTTTTAAATGTATGTATATTATTTAAGCATATAAAGCTATATCTCACGGATTTTTCCCTAATTGTTTTAAAATGATTGCCATACGCTCTTTCAATTTTCAGTTATTTATTATATAATTTGGTTAATACAATATAATTAATTGACTTGTGAATTTGTGGAAAATGCTTATATTATAGATGAAAGCTATATCCAAATAAAACAATAAGGGAGGGGGGGTTAATTGATTAAAAGTATAAACATATTTTTTTAATTCAAAAATAATTGAACACTTTCAAATTCATATTTCAATAAATAAGATATCGACTGAGGGTGCTTGATAAAATTTCAATATCAAATTTGAATTGTGAAAATTTTGTATATTCTCATATATTTCGCTACTAATGACCCGGGTTTCACCGGGGACACCTTTCAGTGACAGTTAGTAAATAGTTTCTATGATTTATATACAAGACAGAGTAAGAAAAATCATCATCACTAAGTCAAGGAACTACATTTCTTTTTGAATTAATTTTAGTACGGATTTGAAAATAATGAAGTTAACCTTAATTTGTAAAACAATCACATTAACAATTACAAACTCATAGGACTTAGCAATTGTAGGCGACCAAGAACCAAATAAAATGCAATTAAAAAAATGTGCTGCATAAAGATACCTATTTTTATTTAAATATGATATTTGTAAAAGTTGTTGGGAAGGAGGACAGTTTTGTAAAATATGACGATGGGTAATTATTATTACACACGCTAGGTTTTATTTTACACCTTAAACATTTTAAGGTTTTTGTATTATTTGAAAAATAGTTTAATGTTGATGAATATAAAGTATGTTGCTTTGAGCTTGCAACTCAATAATTGCCAACTGTAAAAATTGTAGTTTTTAACACAAAAGATCAGTGTTTATTGTAAGCTATTCAAAATCAATTATCTAGTAATAGATTTTTTGATTGAAAAGATGACATTGATAACACACCCATCACAGCTTTATCAACATTTTGAAAATGTGAAATCACGATATTTATTTAGCCAATGAATTTAATCAATATGTGACCAAAAGTTATTTCACGTAATCCAGCACGTAAAAAGCAACGTTTGCATGGTTGCATTTAATGGAATGTGGTTAATTAATCCACTAGTTGGTGTTTCATAATAGTGGTATTGTGCTTAAAGAAGAGGTGAGTTTAGTATACTGTGCTTGCCTAAGCCGACCGTAAAAAGTTCAGCTTGTAAAGCCATAAAAAATGCCAGTTTTTATTTGCACTTGACATTTTTATTTGAATAATGAGTCATGAAAAAGTTTAAATGTTTATTAATGACTCGTTTTTGAAAAGAATTTTGAATAAAAAAAAGTTTAAAAATGAACCACTGTGTAGTAGTTTTTGAAGCTAACTAATAATATAAAATCCACCGCTTTAACCAAAAATGCGAGACAAATACATATTTGTGTAAAATATTTCAACGTTTTTTTTCAGGCGATAATTTTGTAGTTAGGATTTTTAAAACTGCTTGTAAAGAGTTTTTTTGAGATTTACGAGAAAATGATTGATTACAAGATACGCAGGACCCAAAATTATTCATAGTTTTTCTAAAAATATTTGTTCGAATTAAGAGGGTTGTAAAATTTACAACTTTCTTCATGGTGGTTAATCGATATTGCACTGACGATCTGTAATCTCAAGTTTAAGTTCTCTCGGTGCACGCAATTGAATCAATATCTATTGCAAATTAATCGCGTATTTTTGCGTGTGATAACTTTAATACATTTATTTTTTGAACACATTTTTCTGATACGCTTATAGATATAAACATTATTTTTTGTTAATCATGGTTGGTGTTATAGAAACTGTAATTTTTGTATTACAGAATGACAAATCTAGCATTGTTATTATCACGTCTACTTATGAGTAGACTTTAATTCCCTCTTCTGAGAGAAAAATTCATCGATCTAGGGTTCAAAATTAGTGTAATAACTTCTGACTCAATCGACGCATCATTTGGCAAACAGGCCGTAGTTTTCCGACCCTTGGCCTAGCTTACACTATTAAGGCGATATATGCAATACAATATACGCAGAATAGATATATATTTGTTGCCTAGTGATTACGTCTTTAATCACTGTTTCTATTCGAATTAAATATTCAGCTGATGCTTGCTTATTATTGAGAGGTTTAGAGTGATTTCGTGAACATTGGAACTTCTATACGCATTCAGAAAAGAGGGCTGTTTTTATTTTTCAAACAAAACTTCTTTTTTTTTTAATTCTGTGTATATATAAATACAACGTTTTTGTAGAATGCAATTGGCTCGCTGAATCATAATTAATTTGAAGAAATAAACAACTGATTAAAGGTATCATTTTTAATCTGTGTTTAATAAATAACGATTATGGTTTCTCATAATGACCCAATTATAGAGATAAGATTTTTGTGGTTAAATCTACACAAAGTGATGTTACAAGGTCACATATTGAACCAGAAATATAAGTAAAAGATTTCATGATAGATTTTATTGATTTATAGATTGATTAATTGATGACTTAACTCGATGAATAATGTTTTTTACTTTGTGTATATCTCATACTTATTAAAATTTATGATTAATTGGTTATAAGCGTTGGTTTTACAGTATGTGCAATGAAAAATTGCTATTTTACAAAAACAAAAGACGTTAAACTTAAACAACACAAGAGTGAAATATTTTTTTATGTTTTATTTGAAAATGATCTGTCATACATAAACAGCCACAATATTGACAAATAGCTTTAAATATATCACTGAATCACCCGAAAATAATAAATAATATAATAGCTAATTATCATTCAAATGAAATTGTTTTTATCACCAAATAAATAAAAAATAACAGCGAGAAGAACATTGGCGATACGTTTTTATTAAAATAATATCTTGTGAATATTTTAGTTTTTTAACAAAAATAGTTACACAATATTTACGATGAATGAAGATCGTAATTAGTCACGTGGGTGATTTTTACAAAGTTTCGTAATTATTGAATGAATTATTCTGCCGTTGACTTTATACCAAATATTTTTGGAATTTGACTGGTTAATACAAATTCAATGGAAATAGTTTAATGTTGTTAATCGTCAATTTTAAGGTACTGTTTCAATGTCATATCACATTGATCGCAGTTTGTATGTTTATAGTGGAAGTAAGAAAACTATTTATAAAATTTTGGTTTACTTCACTAAATATTAGTGTAGATTTTTATTCTATTCGTAAAATAAACGTTGTTCGAAAGGATTGAAACGACGCCATCTCGCTCCAGGTATTTTCATGTAAAAAATGCTATGCCACGCTTGTAAGGCAGAACTAATCGATGCAAAATAAAAGTTCTTTACGACTCTTAGATATGCTTTTGCAGGCAGAATAAAGTGTTTTAATCCACTTTGCAAGCAATTAGCAGTTAGTACCGCGCTACGATTGGTCGACGTAGACCTCTACGGCTCTACGCACAACGTATTTTTCACGCCACCTTGCGTCCAATTAACTCGTTGACAAATTAATTACTCACCTTAGCAACATTGCCTTTGTAACAAAATCTTCGCTTAAGTACAAGATCTCTGGCCGGTATTTATGAAAACGTTTCTGGTGAGTTTCCAGGAAGACGTGCACAGGTGCTAGATATTTTCTCGTGACCCAATTAAAGAGCGTGCAAATGTAAATAACCATTTAGATTCTCTTATCAAATAAAAAATAATTAAAAAGATTGCGGCTTAGTAATAAAAGAAATTTGACCAAGAATGCGAATTTGAAAGTCTTGAGCGAATCTACAGATAAAGTTTTGATCGTAAGTGGTAAATCAATTTTATGCAAAATGAAAGTTAGATCAAATCTTGAATTTTATGTGATTTTGATAAAAAATAATTAAAACGTAAATGATAACTGGTTGTAAATCAGTTCTCCAACTTTTTTTGAAGATTCAAGGATTCAAACGAATACATAAAAATATTGATAAAAAAAATTGACAATGTTTCCAAAAAACCATTCATCCAATTGTTATTTAAAGTAACATGGTAAAAACAGCAAATGTCAGAAGACTCGTTTTTTTCATCATAGGATAAAGCATAATATCTTGGTTGTAAAAGACGTTTGCTGTTTTCATACAAGACGCATCGGACTATTGTGGTTTTTAGATAAGTGACATATTTCTGAGAGTTAATTTGAGGGACTTGTGATTTTTTTTGTAAATATACCTTTGTCGATAAATGCAATACAAAGAAAATAGAAAAAAATGGATATTTGTTGTTTCTATTGCAAGGTCTTAATTTAGTTTCACAAGAACTATTTATAAAATATAGACAACTAATTATTTGGTCGGTATCTAATTCAATTAACGATCAGTAAATATTAAAGAAACGGTCAGTAACAAATGCATAAAACAGTCAGTAGAAAAATAAGGAAGGTTACGTTAACTGAGGTTAGTTTAGGTTAACCAAGTAAAATATATAAAATTATAACTTAGGTTTAATTTAATAACTGACCATTTTATATAAATTACTGACAGTTTATTATATTAATTGCTGACCTTTTTGATTAATTACTGACTCAATAAATACAGGCCTAAAATAAAATAGGTTATTACTATATCGTTATCATGGAGCGCTATGCTATTATTACCATTTTATAAAGGAGTTCTTCCAAGTAAATATCGATTGAAACAATGACTATAATTTATAGTAATTAGTATATCATTATTATTTATAGATTTTATGAAACGTTTTATAGGAATAGCTAGGAAATAGTTAAAATTAAACTTACAACTATACTCTGATGTTTATAGCATAAGTGCATTAAACTTAACGTCTAAACTGCAGTGTCGGTTGAAGCTTTTGCGACAAAGCTTTACATCATCGGCAGGCTGTGTTACAAACTCTGTTCTGTCAGGCGCTTGTGCTCATAGTTAACACCTAGCTCATCGTTTGAACATTCTTGCAAACGAAACATTTCACCAACAAAACGTTTATAACATACATAAATAATGTAACATTTGTCAAATAAAACCGTTATTGCACGAAATGGAGCTTAATATGTTTTTATATTCTTTTCTGCTTTCAAAAATATTTTTTTAGCACCAGTTATCGTCTTTGTTCACAATTTATATCAGCCATTAAATAGCCACATGTCAGGGTTCAAAGTTTATTTTCCAACACCAAAAGTAAAAAATATCGCAACGGCACATCAGCTGAAATTTAATATAGCTCGTAACTATTATTTATTTATTTAACAGCATAACGAATTTATCAAATATTACTTTCGACGTTTTGATTCAAGAATAAAACTGCGTGTCTACATTGAAAAAGTAAAAACCAAACAACATTAGACGACAAATTTTGTCGTCTTTAAAATCAGAACTATTTCCAACATTTTAAGTTACAATTATTATTTGATGTCATTTCAACTTTTTCTTTGAACATATTCACTCTCTATGTGGAGCATATGGCACCTGCATAATTACATGTTACTCGCCAATTGCTTTGTTTCTTCCCAAATCATACCAGAATCCCTCAGTTCCGCCAAGTAAATTCTGTATATAGTACTCGACGGTCGTCTAGGTTCTAGGAAACCGGGATCCCACCGGTTGGAAGAATAGGAAAGCAAGATCGAAGCTCTCGGAAGGCACCAGCAGCACGTGATCACACTTTATTTAATCTAGGTTCATTTTACGCGATATTTTTTATTTTGTTACATTTTAAATCTTTATTATATCTAGCAATCAGATGAGGATATAAATTAACAGAAAAAGTTGACAGCACATGAACATTCTAATCAAACAACAATATTATATATTTAAAGGATCCGATTCCATCGTAGAGTATATGGACTCCTCTCAATGAAGCATCTCAAATAAGTTTGTTTACCTTTTAAATAACTTTTAATTTAAGATATCAACTGGGGAAGCTTGATGGAATTTCAATACTAAATCTGAATTGCTGAGATTCTGTACATTTCCATGTATTTCGTCACTAACGACCCAGGTTTAGCATTTCTGCATCTTCAGGCATTCGAGCACACGAATGAACTCGAACTGAGAGTTCAAATTTTAAATAACTGTTGCTAATCATTGGATCGGATTCAAATCCCAAAATCAACACTTTAATATAACTTGGTGCATTGGCTATTAGTTGAAATGCCTGACTATGTTTCTTTTAATTAAGAATTAAAATTCAAAAAAAAAAATGGCTTGTATTCATTAACTTACTTTACCCGGGATAGAGGGCGTTAACATTAAATCTATTAGACGATAGCTTTATTTTGCTACTAGTTAATGTTGAAAGTTGAAAATATCATCGTCGACTATACCGCATGTAGTCTAATAATACTATACCGTCACAAAATATAGTCTGGGAATTAATAATAATGCTGAAAATTGAAAGTTTAAAATAGCACGGTGGACCGTACCTTATCTAACACCCACAAAATATAATCAATCAATTGTAATAATAATAGGATAAAATAACAAAGTATTTAGTTCTACAAAGCTTTTGTAGAGCTTAGAATTTTGTAGAACCAAATACTTGTTATTGTAAAATGCTATTTTATCCTATTATAATGGAGTTCGACCAAGTAAATGCCAATTCAATCAATAAATTGTAATAATGTTAAAATTTGAAACTAAAAATTGATAGTTGAAAATACCGCAGTAGACTGTATCTCATGTAACACCCATAAAATATAGTCCATCAATGAATAACAATTATAAAATTGAAAAGTTCATTTGAAAATAGCAAATTATATACGTAAGTATCATACCCAGTATTGCTTGGACTTGAATATTAATAATTAAATCGCAAATTCAATATTTGAACATGTTGGTTAATTAAAAGAACACCTATAAATATTTTAGAATTTTAGTCCTTTTGTTATTTTTGATCTTAACAAATGTTTAATTTGGCTTATTAATACACTTAAATTATCACATTAAATGAGTTATTTTACTTTAAAAGATCTAAATAAAAACACACAAATATTCATGACGTTATTTATAGTTAAAAAAAATAGCGGCTTACATCGAGGAAATGAATTATTACTCAGTTCACCCGTTTGCATTTTAAACCAAATTACACATTTATTTGACGGTAGAGCAGTCGAATAAATTTCATTAAAACCTCTCTGAGTTAGCTATGCAAGTACTGTAGAAATTCAAACAAGAAATTCTTGTTTCTTCTTTTGTTTTGATTGGTGTAATTTGGTTCAGCTGGAGTCAATTGATAAAAAGGTTAGAATGAGATAATTAGAAGAGTCACATTTCAAGGAAATATAATTGAGAGATAAATGTAAATATGCCACTTTAGAATTTTCATCATTTTTCAGTAACAACGAAAAACATTTAAACGTTGTATTCTGTTGAATATATTCTCTAAAGTTGTTTATATACATACAATTAATATAAAATTGACGTTAATTACTCTGTTATTCCACTGGCTTTGTTACTAAATATGAAAAGTGTTTTGTTTCTTTAAGAAACACCATCAGACTGACAAGGGTGACTTGCAGGGTTATTTATATCGAAGATAAACCAACGGGATAGATTCCGTCAACCTGGAAATTTGTTGATGACCATCCATAGGATGCAATTGGTGAAGCTGGAATGACCTAGGAGGAAGTAAGAAGACTGGCAAGGACAGAAAATCTTGGAGGATCCTTGTGGTGGTCATATGCTTTTAGTAGATCGGATATATTTTTAAAAAAGTATCCGTTAATTGAATTTATAATTGTACCGTATCTCAGTATAAACAACCATATTTTCGTGCATATTTTAATGCATAAATTAAACATTTTTTGAACCTGTATTACGTTATTTATTTTCGCAAAAGTGCTTACTCACAGGTAAGTAACAACACAGAATAAATCATTATAATATATTCCAAAGGATCATGTCTTACGTTAAAATATAGACAGTCTTATGTACGATGATATTTCTACTTGATTTTGGAGTAAATAAATAAGTACATTTTTTTAGTATTTTATATAATATCGCATCAGAAAATCCGTGGTTTATGGAGCGCCCGGGGATGTTTTTGTTATAACATTGTTATCTTTAGATTCTACGAAGAAAACTTATAGAAGCCCTCATCTCCCCAAAAGAGAATTTACTTGTACAGCTTTCGAATAAAAATAAACCTGCCACTCGCCTTCTTGTTTGTATAGATACTCCGAGATCGCAATTTACATACAAATACGTATGCGACATCTTTAGTATTTATGTATAGCAAGTCAAGATTTTTAATAAAAATATACTTTATCGCACTTCTACGACGACATCACCCCGAACCGAAAAATGATGGTTTTTAGATGTAAATACTAAATCAACTACCTGGTCAGTATTTATGATAATTTGGATTATTGAGATTTTGTACACTTCCATGTATTTTGTCATTAACGACCCGCGTTTCAGCATTCGGCATCTTCAAGCATTCGAGTGCACGAATGGACTCAAACTGACAGACAGGTAACAGTGTCTCACGTTTTTATAGAAGATAAAAATACGACAAATATTATTCACGAAATAAAATATTATACGTCTAGGATCCACACTGATACCTGAGTTAAAATTTCGAGAATCGCCTTAATCCTTATTTTGTAAACAACGCATTCACAGAGTAGCGAATTGCCGCTTTCCAACTACTATTAGAATAACCAGCAATTTTACAACTTAAACTACAACTAAAAGTCTCCAAGAACCTTGTCAAGACGATGTCCAAATCCTTATGCTCCCCCTCCCCTTCTCTTACAGGAAATTATTCTTTAGCGGAGGTGGATGAGGAAGAGGCCAACGGCCACGCCGGTCTTCAATCGTAAAGTAACGAGCCAGGCCCGCACATTTCAGTCAGGGACATTTCAGGTAAGAAGTGAACTTTTTTTTAAATGATTCAAAATACAATCATTCTCGTAAGGGGTTTTTCTTAAGTATTTTCCCCACACAAAAGCCCTCAGCTGACAGAATCTTTTTAGATAGCAGTACTTAGCTAGCTTACATCTGGGAAAGGGATATAAAGACTTAGTCTGTACCCACCCTAGCACTAGCATTAGCCAGGGAACTAGAAGTCCGCTTCGCGGACTCCACATAATAGTTTTAGTAAGAAAGTAAAGGTAGGAAAAAAAAATTACTGTCTGTCAGTTCAAGTCCATTCGGGCGCTAGAATGCCTGAAGATGAGGAAGGGCGAAACACGGGTCGTTAATGACAAAATACATGGATATGTACAAAATCTCAATAATCCAAATTTGATATTGAAATTCCATCAAGCACCCTCAGTCAATGTCTTAAATTATTTATGATAATGTAAGACTGTCATATAAATACATCTATTGCTATTGCTGAATTACAATCTCAAATAGTTTTAAAATATCTGAAACAGCACTACCATAATTGAAATATGGCAATTTAGTAGCAGGAAATATTTTATATTTAGGCCTTAAACAAAATGTAACACGGCCATATTTTAAAGTTTTAACATGAAATGTGTGTGTGGTAACAAATGTCGGTGCTTATGAGAGCTTCAAGCCATCTACCGTACTTGATCGGTCGATTTGGAATTGGTTGACATTCTACAGGTGCCACTACACTACAATGTATAACTATTGTGCAGTAATGTGTAATGTGTAATATATACTCATAATAGTGTATCCTTTTATTGACAGATACTTATGGTCTATAATATAAATGGATTCTTACTCTACTTGACAGCCACAAGTTTCGTGTCTTGACAAAAGAGGTATTTTTAGTTTGACTTGCTGTTAATTAGAAGTGTTTGTAGTCTTAATGGTGTACTGCAAAAGTAGAAATTTAACAAGAAATTATTGTATATGCTCAACCGCTCTTCTAAAAGACGGTAAGGATAAAGTAGGCGACCTATCATTTTACTAAGCATTTAAAGATATTTAAAAAATAAAATACAGTTTGTTTTGTACTGCTTTCTTATTTATTGATTTTTTTTTAAATAAAACATATTTTTTTTGTATTACTTCCACATGTTTATAATAACCAGGACCTGTTTCGCTCATCACGAGAATTATCAATTAAGATTCATAATAATAAGTGTTGAACAAACAAATTGTGTTTTATTTTTAATATATAATGCCTTCCCGCTAAGAATTGACAGTCAACACCTTAAAAGTAGTTATTGATTTGTAAGATGTATTTAACAGATTAATTGTAAACGTATAATTTGTATGATTATCTGTAAATTCTTGTTATAGATCTTGAAACAATTGTTTAATATTGTTGTAATTATTAACATTCAATTTCATATAAATAGCGTTGCTAATATTTATATTTTATCAGATGATAATGCTCACGATACGTAAAACCGGTCCTAATCATAATAAAAATTTTGGAGATGTACACTACAAATGTGTTTTATTGAAAAAATATAACGCCTTTACTCCAATAATTGACATTAAAAGTGATTAAAAAACCTTTTCAATTATTTAATTCATCAATAAGTATTATTTCTAAAAATATAATACTTTAGAAGTGAATAGATATTTTTTATATAATATTAAAGACATTGCTCATTAATGTTATATCAGTATATCTATACAATTATTAATCCTAAAGGTTTTTTTTTAAATCTATAAGGCAATCCGTTGTTCAACTGATATAACCCCTAATCCGAGATTCGAAAATTCCATCCACCCCCACAATATCGCCCTTATAACTTTTTGCCAAAATTGATAATCTAAATTCAATACAAAGTTCATTCAATATTTAAGATGAGCGCACTGGAAGAAATTTCAAAGCCACAAGATTAATAAATTCAGATACAAAACAAATTATAAGTTTAATTCTGAAAATATTTTGATGCGAAAAAGCAATAATCCTTATTAAAGTATGTATTGAATAAAATGTTCTTTTTACATGGTAGTAGACTTCAATAATTCATTTCCCTCGGTATAATGAAGAAAACTTTAATCTTGCATATTCAAATTATTTCAGAATTTACATTTAATGTTTTAATTGTAAGTTGGTTTAATAAAAGCTCGGTTATCTTTCCAGACACAGATTATTCAATTTAAGAGTTCTACAATTTTATAATACTGAAAAAAATATTATGGGCTGTAATTTTTTTTCTCCCATTTTTTGCTGCACTGAATATATTATAACGCAAGAAAAAAATGTTTATGACGATACATATTATATTATATATGATATTTCCTTAAAGCATTCCAAATTGCAATGGTTAGATCTATTATTGGTTTTATATGTAACTAGTATTTTTTACTCGGTTTCGCCCAAGATAGAGGTCGTTTATATTAGGATATTTAGACGATGGCTAGCTAATGTCGAATTTTAATTGAAAATTGAAAATATCACCGTTGACCTTATCTCTTGTAAAACACACGAAATATAGTCCATCAATTAATGATAATGTTAAAAGATGAATAGCAACAATAAAAGTTAAGAATTTCCCCACCTTTATTCTTGGTGAGTGTCATCAGTATAGTTCAAGGCAACATGAAGATTTTCTCGACCCAAGATATTCAATATAATGTATCTTCAGACATGCATTGCTTATTATTCTCCCAACGCATTTTTGGGTTAGAACGTTCACAAAATGAAAGGATTACTATTAGGATTGGCCAAACCGATTCCAGATGCACATCAAGATTTATTTACGAATTTACCACGCTACTTTTTACATTCGATTTCATCGACTATAGTTTATAGTAGAGATGCAGAAATTACTTTTGCGTATTGATTCTTTTTTCTTCAAAGACTTCTTCTCCTAAAGATTTTTTTCCAAAAAAAAGCAAACATGCTAAATCATTTCATGCACGAACGGATGTCTGTGATTTTGAAAATCTTTCTCCCACCCATCCAATTTCAAAAACAGGCCATAGTGACAGATTAGCTAACCACTACTACTAGATCTATTTTACTATCCCTATGTTCTTCGAAGAAGATAGGTTGAGTAACTGAGCTATATGCAGTTGTCGTATAAAAACTTCTGTTGAGATACCTTCATTAGGAGTCATATACCCCCACGTTGGCAGCGGACACGGTTAATAAAATAAGTAATTGAGAAAGCTATTTATGTAAATCTTAGCGAATCACTTTTAATGTGTTAAGTGTCAATTCTTGGTGAAAAGACATTATATTTTAAAAAATAAAACAGAATTCATTTGTAGTACTTCCACATATTTATAATGATCAGGACCGGTTTCGCTCGTCACGAGCATTATCAACTGATACTAATCATCAAACGAATTATAAATAAACCAAATAAAATAGTCCACAATTTAAGTGTTGAGGACCTCTTACAAATCAATAAATACCTATCTGAAATCACAAATAAAGCTACATTAAAAGTCCATCAACTGAGCAAAAATTAAAAAAAAAAAAACAAATTAATTAATTAATTTTACTATTTTCATTTTTATTATTCGTCATTTTTCAAATAAAAAAAAAAAATTAAAATATGTCACACGTAACATACCTAATGACGCGTATTCCAAATTTTCTCGTTTATATTGAATACAATATAATAATATATTCGATAGAAGACATCTTTGGGAAACCAAACAATGATATGGAGGCTTGTAAAAAATATGAAACTGAGAGAATTGGCTATAAAGCGTAAATATTGTACCAATAGTATCCAAGAATGAATATGTTATATTTTATTGTTTGTCAGACGAATTTCAGGGAACATTTTCGCAAATTTCGATTTTATTGTGAAAAATAAGGCGCTCGTAGTGAAACGCTCGACTTGGATCGCTTGAAGGTGAATTTTGAAATTGCCATACAGGATATTCATCTCGCTGTCAAATATTTTATGATCGTCTATCGCAGGGAATTTCAAATTTTATGACATTTTTACATTGTCCTTTATAAATTCGGTATTCATTCCAAATATGCTCAGAAGATATTTTGTAACCTTTATATTTTTAGTTTTTATGAACATATTGTAAAATCGTACGTCAATTTTAATTTCACTCAATAAATACTAATCTGAAATCAAAAATATAGCTACATTAAAAGTACATTAACTGAGCAAAAATTTTTAATGACATTACTGATGCTTTTAGCAAATAGTCGATGGGAAAATTTTTTAGAAGAAATTAGTGAATCATTTAAAAACAATGGAATATTAAATATGTAATTAATATTAACAATAAACAGCCATCGTAAGTAGGGAACGCAGAGTAGCTAGGAGCATCCACCAAATTTTATATCTGAAAAACAAAAATTAAAGAGATCAGAATCAATTCTTGTTAAGAAATAAATTTCATAGAAACCACTGAAATTATCATAAATGACATATTTTATCACCATCTAAAGATAGAATATTATTCTAATTCTACCATATTATATAATGCATAAAACGTTGAGTGTAGCATGAATTCTGTTCCTATCTAAATAGCTTCGTGAATGCTTTTGAATGCCTTTTGCACATTTAGTTTTAAGTGTTTCCACTTAGACAGATAGTACTCTGCGGGTTGTAGGTAAGGCGACATCCCCTGCATTTTAAATGATTTATCTTCAAGGAATATTGAAAAATTCACTTTGGAAAATATAAGCGAAGAATACTAAAAACGAACAAATCCATTCAATTTTCAAATACAAGAACAGGCCAGTGATCATATTTATTTTAACAATGACAAATTTTTGTTCAATAGCGCAACATTAAAATACTGAGAGAAGAAGTCTACTATCAAAATGATAGTTTTGATCGTTTTTTACCGGATTATTCGTCGTTTCTGAAGTAGTATATGAGATGAGAAGTATCCAAAATTTTACATAAATCGCCTTTCCAATACAAAAGCACCATAACTGCAAATTCGTTTTGAGTTCGTTTTGAATTCGAATCGAATTTGAAGTTTTGCATCCATCGAAAATACTGTTTTAACATCAATAACAAGCTTATAAAATATACATGGCCGAATAACCAAATAAGATATACATACCTCTAGTGTTTTTACACTACAATAATATAAATCCTAGGGATGTTTTTGTATCCAAAAGAGAAAATAATGAGTTTCCCACGAATGTTGGTTTTGCATTGGGTGGGAGATTGTAACTATGGATGAAAAAGTCTATGTTGAATGAACAATCAATAAAAGTTTGCAATTTTTCACCAACAATAAGAACAGTATTTTTTTTATTCTCAGCAAGAAATACATGGAATTATTTGTCATAAAGATCTCTAAATCTCCATATTGTAAATTCTCTTGCAAAATATTCCACAATATTGACTTTTCATTTAAGTGTTAAATGTTAATTCTTGGTGGAAAGGGATTATATTTTAAAAACAAAACACATTTTTTTTATACCACATTTTTATAATGATCAGGACTGGTAGTGTTCATCGTGAGCATTGCCAATAGCAAATGATTAGGTGAAAAAAAGATTATTAGTCGTTATTGATTTTTCTTCAATTTTAATCAGCCTATTTTTTGACTGGTTATAAGGGCGGATATATAAAGCTTCAGCCATACATATATTTGCACTTCATATTAACGACTTTTATATGCAAACATATTTATTCTAAAACACTAAATTGGATGGAAACGATAATGGCTCTTTACGTATTGTAAATTTAATGCCGAAAGATTTTAAAGTTGTTCACTTTCTTACTTTGCAAAATTGTGTTATTTACCAACTAATAATAATTACAAACATGCGTACTTAATAAAGTAATAACAATAAACCCTCAAACCCGTAAAAATAGGTAGTAAACATTATTGCAGGTGCTGAAACGACCATTTTAATGCCTTTCTCAGATAACTTTCTTTTATTCGCGTGTCCTTAGCAAAAAGTCAGAGATTTTTTGAATAATTCAAGAGTCTCCAAAACAGTGCAACACTTAAAATTTATAACGAGTAAAGTAGTAAAACAATATCTAATTACCCATTAATATTCTATCAGAATACTTTGAAATTAACGACATTGTAGAAGCATATTATGAAATTTCATGATGGGGATTACGGAAGTATTTTGCATGTGATATTATCCGCGAACTACCAAGTAGAGTATACTCTTTATAACTTTGCACGTTTAGTGTATTAATATCTATGGATTTTGTGATCCTAGATCCTAGCACCAAACACTGGAGTCAGAGTGCAAAGTTATACATTTTCCACTCCGATTCAGAAACACATTAAATTAAAAATGATAATTATTATAGTCACAATTCAGTTATCAATTAATGCACATAAAAAAGTAAAGCCCATGATTTCGTGACAATAAAGCTGATGTTATTTTGTCAAATATATACGCAATTTTAATTTAAACCTTTCCAGCTTAGTTTGTTTCACTTCAGATTACGTGAAATGTTGTTATGACGAAAACTCGATAAATTAAGTAATATTTTTATTGTTTGCTTTATGGTATTTAATTATGACATTTAACATTATATTTATTCAGTACCCGCATGAGTGGGAAAAATTTAAAAATTTAGAAAAAAATTCGTTGCTTTATTACAAATTACCTTATTTAAAATAACTCTGCAACGTTAAGTTCAAAATAGTCAAAGAAAGCGAAATCTCTGAGTCGAGAAAATCGAGAAACAACATTTGCCAAGTTTTTATCAAAGTAGTGAAAACTTTCTGTGCGAGCTAAAATTGTTTTTCTCTCCTAGCGTTCATTGCAATCGTTCTTTTACTGTTTATATTATAAAACAACACATTTAATTGTATTTCGCTGTATTGATTGTTCTTGAAAATACGGAAATTTAATACAGTATTTAAGAATACTGTTATAAGAGTGAATGTGACTTGTGTTCAATATGTGTGTTCAGAACTCATTTTTTTCCTTAATTGAAAGTCACAAAAGTCATTAATTTTTAATAATCACACATGATGTATGTTTTGTTTTTAAAACTGTTCTAGATTAATTAAATTAATAAAATATCACGGGGAAAAATAGTATATATTGCATAACATATTGTAGTGGTTATTTTTGTGCAGCGTAAACACTTCAAAACGTAAAAATACTCGCCTCTGCCAATCAGATCACTACATAAATCTAACCAATAAGAAGGCCAATGGTCGAGAAACATGGTTTTTTGGAAGAATAGTTTGGAAGAATCACTTTTAGTCTGGTGTCATGGTGCTTACAGTACAAGTACAGGTGAGCTGAATAAAAGTTGTTAGTCGTTATTTTAATATTTGTTGACGTCATTACGTGCTTATCCAATTACAATGTATTATGTTTTCAACAGTGTTTTGGTGACAATAAAAATTTGGTTCGTCAAAGTGACGTCACATATAATACAAAAACAACGATCCAACACCGGTGGTAGTCCCCTGTTACTTCTTACCATTCAGAATGGACTCTTGGACCATGGACTCTTGGTCAACCGATAGGCGGATGGACGAATAAACGGGTTGGTGCCACGGACATCAGACATCGGTATCGTATAATTATGTTTTGTCTTTGTTTTGAAATTTTTATGTAATGTTAATGTACTACAGTCATTACAAGCGTTTCGAGAAGTTTTAATTTCACATTTTGCTGCGTAGTAAATCTGTGCTTTTAACTTTAACTTTCTCTTTGTGTTATGTATTTGTGGCAATTTAAATTACATTAAATATGTTTTTTTTGTTATCCGTAACTCGTGTTTTATTCCATATATATTTACAGTTTGTACCCATCTTTTAAAACAAGTTGGCGCCCATAGATCTCTCAAACTTATTAATCAACTCTTAACGTACTGTTCATCCAATGCTGATTTAAGGCACTTTTAGTCATGTCACATCTTTTGTTTATATCTCTGTTAAAAGCAAAAGGTTGAGTACTATAGCCACACTGTTGAGATAATCGTATCAAAATTTATATCTACCACTGAGCTGGTTCTTTATACTCTTTTATTAGTAACATTTCTCTTTTAACTTCTATCTAATTTTAATTATAACAACTATATCTCCAAAAACTACCCATAAGTATACTTACACATATTTTTTTTAAATATTATCGTGACATTGATAATAATAACCTTGATGCAAAGATAAAATATTTTCTTTTCCATAATTCGCATCTAATCTGGTTGAAGTTTAATTTCAAAGAACGCCATTGATACGAAATTATTAGTGCTAAACATACTTATATCAAAATAAACGAAAGCTTTTAAAGTCTTTACAAAGTATCATTCTCTGAAAGTATGTTTATGAATGAAATATGAAATCGAGTTCTGTTGTTTGTTACAAAATTTTCCTGAATGAACATAATAAATTACTCTCCTCCGAGATAATATTTAACGTATTTTTAAGCAGACTCTTTTAATTCATTACTAGTTAGTACCCGGCATGCGTTGCAATGTCACTCAAAGAAAGAAAGGGTTTGTGTTTTAATTTTGTTTATTGAACTGCTTTTGGATTAGAGGTCTGCACAGGCCGAAATTTCATAGACTTACCCGGTTCGAGCCCATCATCTTCAGGTCTGGCCCGACCCGAACCCGAGTTTCAATATCACACTTGTTTTAACACAATATTTTTGTTTTTCGTCTGGTGCGTACACGAATAAATCAGAAGGTTTTTCTTAGATGTCGCTGTATGTACGTATTTGATTCTTTTTTACAATTTTAGATTTTCAATTTCCCCTTCACGGGTGTGTGTACAACAACTCACCGAAGTTTCATGGAAATCGTATGAATGGTAAAGGAACGCGTAAAGGACAAACAAACATTTATTTTATATAATATTTCCCGGCATGATCACAAAAAGTCCTTCCTGAAAGTTTCGTCGCGATCGGTTGAGTAGTTTATCCGGACAAACCAACAAACCAACAAACAGACATTCATTTTTATATATATAGATAGATACTGTGAGAAAATATAATACCCGATTTTTATTTTGTCAAAATTCTACAGGAATAACTATAACACTGATCTTTTGGTTTTGATATACCGAAATGTATCGTTCGTGGCCCAAAAAATAGTCATAACACAAAGCGTAAAATTATCTCATCTGTCGTTCTTTTATTCATCGTTTTCCAGCAGTTATCATTTATTTGGTGGTAAAAATTCAATATACAAAAGTACGAAAAATAGCAAAAAATTATTTTTTAATCAGTTATTTAATTAGTTATCAAGAATTGACATTTTTCCCTGATAACATTAATTGTTTTCCCATTTATCTGGTCTCTTTAGAAACAAATGGAACATGTAACCAAAACAACTAAGAGCATTAACCGTATTTGTTTGGCTAGTGTGCAAAATTCCCAATTTAATTCAATATTACATATTACATCCAATGAACAAACATGGTTGTTATACCAGAATATTAACAAAATTATTCAGTTCCCGGGTTTCGCCTTTCGGCATCTTCAGGCTTTCGAGCACACGAATGGACTCGAATTCACGTGTTAGTGACGAAATACATGAAAATGTACAAAATCTCAATATTTCAAATTTGATGTTGAAATTCCATCAAGCACTCTCAGTCGATATCCTTAATTAATTAAAGTATACAATGTGATTAGGAGGTATACGTCCTTTTGCATTTATACAGTCATATATAGTTATACAAAATATTTTTGATGTGTGTTACGTCCTTTTACCTTTCTATAGTCAATATGTTTTATTCATAGTCGAAAAGCTTCAAGGTCTGATAAAAAGACACTGGTGAGTGGTGATGATGGTAAAAAGTTTTACAAGCATACAAGTTTTATTTTAGAAAATCGTTAACATCTTGATATTCATTTTTTTTCATTGGCCAAATGTTATTTCAGAACCATCTTAAGAAAATAATGTTAAAACGATGTTCTTTTGTTTTTTAAAAATCTTCAGATACTTCTCAATATAATATGTAAAATTGAAAACGATCTATAGCTTTCTTGGTCATTACTTTTCAATTATGTCAAACTTTTTTTTTGTTCGAGTTTCCCAAGGTTCAGTGAAGGGGGGGGGGGCTTGATAATAATAATGCGAAGATATAAATTGTTAGTAGGGACGTAAACGGGCACCAAATAAATGTTTACTTAAACGAACCTTCGCAGAGGCTTACTTTAAGCTTAATCAACTGAAACAATATATTCGCAAGGAGGGCGAAGCTTTAATTTAATATAAGTACCTAATATAAAGCTTATTTTGTGTTGAAATTCGATGATGCGAAGGAAGCTTTCGTAAAGATGAATAATAATTAATTAAGGCATTGTTTATAACTCAATTTATGAAATATGCAAAATATTTTACAAATTGTACGAGCTTTTTTTAACACGAAATTTTCTTTATTTTTTTAAAAAATTGTGACAATAACGATAACTTTCATCGGATATCTGAATCATCAATCTTAAAATTTGTACATTCTATATTTTTTAAGGAACATACCATTAAAGATGCACTGGTGGTTCTTTATAAAACAAGCATTTTATAATGTTTATCAACATATTACTGTAAAGAAATTTAAATTTAAAAGCAAATGCTTAATTTTTAGAAAAGGTATATTGGCATTTCAAGCACAGTTTCTAGTGATACATCGAGAAAACTCTATAGAGCGAGAAAAAACCAGGTTGTATTCTAAAAAAACATAATATATAAGGAAAAAATATGCGAAATTCTCCCTTGAGGAGACATTCAGTTCTTTGTTTGCCAAACTGTTAGCAGTTAGCGAGCTCTATTTAAATAAGCATAAACCTTAAAAATATTAGATTTCTTTCAAACCATGATGTAATGCTTTAAGCTAATGCGGTGTTATATAAACCATTTTGGTTTTAGAGTCTTTGCTGTCTAACAAAAGTGGCTTGTTTATTCGTAAGCACTATTAAAATTATTATATAAGTATTTTGGTGTCAGGTGCGTAGTGCATTGGTTAACGTCACTGGTTTCGATTTCTGATCTCAAAGGCTCGAAACCCAGTACGGACAGTTTCATAAATTGATTTTTCAATAGATTTATAGCTAACTGTTTGTAGGCATATATGCTTGTGAGGCCTAAAATCCCTCCCACCAATTTGATTCTAAAAATGGAGCGTAGCAAGATCAATTAGATAACTATCAGTCCTGTTCTAGACCTATCCTTTTATCCCTACTGTATTTGGGAAAGAAAGGTTTAAGAATTAAGTTAACTTGTGTTAAGATATCTTCATTAGAAGGCCATATGCTTTACATTGAGAGCAAACATGGTGTTAAAAAAATAAAAAACCACATAATTTACTTGTCAGTAAGAGAAAGGCTATTTAAAAAAAGCATGAGTCTAAACATGCCTTAAAGTTTTGTTAGATCCAACGGTAGAGTTCTGTATCGTTTAATTAGGTGGAATTAATTTCCGTAAATCAAGCTTTCAGCTGAATGCTCCATGCATAATATTTCTATTTGCTAAAACGGATAATACTTATATATGTGCGCAGTTGTGTGCTAGTTGAATAGCAAACTCGACTTTCGTTCCATTACATGATTAAAACCAAACAAACCCACTTTTCGAAGCCAACAGTTTGCCCTATTCTTCAAAATGCCCGTATTTTTAATCAAAGCTTTTAGATTCAGACGCTTTGAGAGAGATGTGATGAATCTGGACAGTTGTTATTGAGAACATTACCATGAAAATATTTCAAAACATTAAATTAATTTCATCATTTTTTCGAAGACGCATAATGTAACAAAAGTTTTCGAATTGAGCTCATTTCAATTGTGTATTAATTGATAGTTTTTAATAAGACATTACACGTATTAAATTTAAATTGCTTAAGAAAAACTTCATAATGAAATTGGACTTGGTTTTGCTTCTCTTCAGAAGGTTAAAAAGCTCAAAATCAATGTAAATATAATGATGTTCAGTTGATAATAACTGAGGTGAGCGAAAACTTCCCTGATCGTTATAAATTTATGGAAGTATTACAAAAACAATTGTGTTTTATTTAGTCTCTTTCCACCAAGAATTGACAGTTACAGCATGAAAGTGAAATTTATAAAAAACTAGAAAAGTGATGTATCTAAATCACAAATAAAGGTTTTTAAGTAGCGCATTGGTATAATAGGATTATTTCAAGCATAATAATTATTTAATCATGTGTTGTGTCAGTTATCATTTGTTCATTTCCTTTAAATCTTCAAAGCAGTAATGACATTGAATTGTTACATAAGGATTTCAAGTAAATCGAATGAGCTGTTAAAACTTATAAGCATTAATCAATAAATTGATCTCTATAGTATGTTGTGTAATACTATTCTCGTGTATTCATCTCATACACTCCGAGTCAGTATATTTAATTCTAGTTATTTTTATATAATTTAAAATAGACCACTTTGTGACGAAGTGTAGATCGATTAACAAAAGAGCATATCTGCGAAATTAGTATGTCTTTCTGTATATATGTTGAAAATAAAGAATGAGTATTTTATCAAAACGATTCTGCTTTGTATCCTGAATTTTGTACTATACCATTAGTTTGATAACTGGGAAGAAAGCGATAATTTATTGAATGATTTTGATGTCAATTTTCTACAAATAAATTCATAACAAAATTGCTCTTTGTAAACTATTGCTGTCACAGAAAATACAATGTTTAAAAATATGCTTTTTTCAAAAAAATAGAATCTTTATGTTTAAAAGAATATTGTAAATGGATTGTAAAACACGCTATTACAAGTAATAAAACAAAAATTATTTTTACATACCCAATAAAATTTACGACAATCTTTTCAGGCGCTGAAGATTTATGGCGATGTTAAAAATAATTTAAAGATTTCAATAAAACACATTTTATGCGCAAATGAATTTCTTCAACATGAATTGGAATTCTTCATAAATAAAAAAATTAGAAGACAATAACAAGATCTTCAAAAAACACATTGAAAATAAATCCGTCGGAAAAACAAACCTCTTGAAGCGGTATTATTAAATTAAAATATAAATATTTTTTTTTATTTTGTCAGCTTTTTAATTTCGTGTTTTTATCGAAGAATTTATTTTAATTATTAAAATAGAATATGAGATTCCAGAAAGAAAACAATTTTTATTAACATGATAAAAAGCTATATAAAAAAAAACTTCCATCTCAAAAATCGAGGGACTTTACCAGCAATGCGTGGCGAGAAAGGACCCACCCGATTCTCATTTGTTTATGAGTGTTTAAAAATATATTTTTATTTAATCCATGTCCACTCCCAACGTGGTACATATGGTCTCCTAATGGAGGTATCTCAACAAAATCTTTCTATAAGAACTGCTTGTTACTCAGTTGTTCAACCTCTCTTTTTTTGAAGAGAGTAGGGATAGAAGAATAAGGCTAAGAAAGGACAAGTGGTTAACTAATTGCTTTCGCTACGCCCTGTGAGGATTGGATGGGTGGAAGGGAATTTTTTAGACATCACAAACACTCAGACTACGAACAGAAATCCATAAAACGATTGAGAGATCAATTTATGAAAACCGTCTGCACCGGGATTTGAACCCGTGACATCCGTAGCCGTAGCCAACGACGCTACGAACTCCGGCATGGACTCGGACATAAAATAATAATAAATAGAATCAATTAAAGTACATTAAGTCTAAAAAGCGAAACACTTACCACGCTTAGCTATAAAAAATGTAATATCCATGATATAATTTATAATTTAATATATATAAAGGAAAAATTAAAGTAGAATCATTCAAGTTTTGTACATTTCCATGCATTTCTTCACTAATGACCCGGGCTTCACCTTCTGGCAATGTAAGGAATTTGAGTGCACGAATAAACACTAAGTCTAGGAACTACATTGATATCTATGTCATTGCTTTATATTTTCTTAATTTGTTTTATATACGTGTATTGAAATTTCATTAGGGAGAATCTGTCAGTATCTCCAACTAAATTATGTATTACAAAGTATACTCTATCTTATTATTAGTATCATTCGAGGAAAAAACCGTTTTTTATTTTAGTTTGGTTGAAATATGAATATTGATGTTGAAAATTGAATCTCGAATAGATCGTATTATTTGATTAAAAGAAAAATTGATTCACTTTTTACTTCTCCAACTAAATACGTTCATGTAAAACTATTTTTATGAATAATAATTAAAGTAGGTACATCTCGCTACTTTACTATCTCGCCCAAGTCACGATTCTGTATTAGTGGGGAAATTGGATCGAGCAGATGAGGTCTTAGGGGCAATGCGATATCTAAAATAGTTTGCGGTAGACCTCAACAAATAACAAATGTCCTTTTCGAATCGAGTGCGATGAATCATTCATGGGGTGGGATCAATGAATATGAACCAGACATTGAATATATTTCGCATCCTGCCTACTCACATAAATCACAACTCATTCAATACGCCTTTCTGGATACTTATTCATGATATGAATACAGTTTTTGCAAAATTCAGTTTTATAATATTTGATATACATCTTGTTTTAAAAATTTGTTATCATTTATATATCATATTTTGTACATTTACACCCAAAGACCAAGGTCTCACATTTTGATATCTTCTGGCAATCGAGTACACGAATGAACTTCAACTGACAGCTAGTAAATAGTTTATATCGTTTATATATAAGACTATAAGATTGTCACTAAGTCTATGAACTACATTGAAATATAAATTAATTTAAATATTGAGTTAATAATTATGACCTTTTACATGAATGGTTAAAATAATTGAATTAAACATTACAAATTCATATGATTTTGCAATTACAGATGGTAGTAAAAACCAATTATCATTAAAATGTAATTTGGAAAAAAATATGACTGAGATATCTACTGATTTTAAATTGGTGGCTTTTTTGGAATACATATTATATGGTTATTGTGAGAATTAAAGTATTTTGATAATTTATAATTATTTACGAACTCATCTCACGTATAGGATACAAAAAGGATACGAAAAGGATTAAATACAGTGATATTTTCCCGTTTACTCGAATGTATGAATATGACGAAACGCTAAACTCAAATTGTTGGTGATAAAACGTTTGGAAATGTACAAAATTTTGACGATTCAAAATTTATATCGAAATTTAATTTTGCATGGTTGATTTGTAATATATTTGTACAATAATTAAATACCAGTGAGATTTCAGACTGCTGGAATCATAAAAATATATTTAATATCGACTCTAATAGGACGAACGCCTGAGGACGTTGACAACTCGGCAAGAGGAATAGTAAAGCTTTTAAATATTTTTTTGGCTGATTTAGCAGTAACTTACGGAGTAAGAATAAAATTTAAAAAAAAACATTAAAAAATATATATGACTAGTATAAGCAAACAACACATCGTCGATAGGGGAGTAGTAAAAAATGCTTTTAATGAAATAAACGTAAAACACGATTGCGTGTTGGATTTTCAACACCCCTGTTTGTTTTATGATTGGGCGATTATATTTATAACCCTTCCGAATTCTCTACGACCGTTTTTTTTTTACTAAACGTAGGTCGTAGTGAAATAAGAGATTAATGACCCAAGAGTAGTAAAAATATTTGCTGAAGTGTTTCATATATTTTTATTATATATGTGGAATATGAAGTACTAAAAAGTAATATTTTTTCCGGAAACTAAGTATCAGTATCAGTCAGAGAGTTTTCCATCGGTAATTAGAAAGGGGTTATGTGAAAGCTATACCTCCAAAACGATTTAATTAAACTATTTATGTTAGCGAAGTTTTAAGCAAAAAATAAAATGCCGGTAATTTCTTTAGGCACATGCTACTTAAATTAAAATATTATACATCACATTGATTATAAAATAATATATTAGTCGCTGAGTCACTAAACACGCGAGTTTTCAATAAAATAAGTTTTTAATATCTATATGTGCTTTATTGACAGATTTATAATTTTTCCAGTTGAAAGTCTAAAATTTCTTCCTACTTCGTCTCCTGTTCAAATATCAAAATTTTTACAAACTAAAAAATGTCGTTTTTTACATTCGGGAGCTTGTTTAGCAACTCAGCGACTCATATAGACTGGTGATACATATTTAAGGGTAAAAATAAAAAAGTATTCAGCTGTACAAGAATTTTATCAGTTTGTTGATAGTTTATTTTGGCTACAAGCCATCGTCAGACCAATGTTTAAACACAATTTAGCTATATACACCTTTTTAATAGTAATGCTTTTGGAATAAGTGCGATGATATAATATTGTTTATCTTCTAAAACATTATATATAGCTAAGCTAAATCAAAAGATTTGAGTTTTAAGACATGCATGTCTCTGATGTTGTACATTTTCTTCCAACCATCCCTCTCTTAAAATTGGACCCGATAAGCTAACTGCTAGTCCTTTCCTAGACACATTCTTCAATCCTTAATCTCTTCAAAAAAAAGTATATTAACTAACTAATTGAATTCTCGTGAAGTAAATTATGTCAAGATGCTCTATTAATCCATAAAGTGCACATTAGAAGCGGATATGGATTTGTAAAAATGTTTTTCAAAAGTGGTTACTAGAATAAAAAAACCTCTCAAATAATTATTTTGTTATAATAGGTGTTATGATAGTTAATACTATTACCGTTTGAGGGAGTAGGCCCCTCCCTTAGAAGGAAATAGTCCCACCTACCCTTAACTTTTAAGTTAAGAATCAGAATCATTGTTTACATTAGAAATAAATTGCCTTGCAATATACCTAGTTAGTTTGAAGATGCTTCTTAAAGATACGAAAACATGTCACATTTAGTAGCACAAACAGTGGAATAAAAAAGCTATCAATTTTAATTTAATATCAAAAAATTCCTGTTTTTTATTCCTTCTGTATTTGAAGCGACTATATACCTTTTTTATGTTATAAAAATACACTAACAGCGGATTTACTAACAATTTGTAGAAACGTTGGATAATAAATATATTTTGCATATTCAGCATAGAAATCTTTTGCACAAAAACCTTAACAAAAGTTCTTAATCAGCTTCCATAGCGTTGGATTGTTTCTTTTATTTATTATTTCTTTTTTCAAAGTAACGTATTTTAAATCCAGAGGAAAAAGCAGATAAAGTATTTTTTGTCAACGTCGTCTTTTATTTTTCTTCCCTTGACAAGTCTTGCTCCACGCTTGGGGATGAAAATTAAGTCAATGAAAATAAAACATTATTTTTCTTCCACTTCTTTTATAACTCCGTAATTAACTTTCGTATTGTTCTTCTGTCATGCTTTTTCAAAGTTCATTTCGCAGTGTCAAATTAAAATAAAGACAATACTGTAAGAAAGAGTTAAAACAATATAACGGAATAACACAGTGACTAAATTCATAATGTTGGAGGAGAAAGTTGTTAATACGACCTTTTAAAAACGTTAAACAATTATAACTCAAAATAAATTAGGATAATATATAAACATGACACTTTGCATTATATATTTTATCATAACTGAAAAAGTGGGCTTTATCCAGGTCTATTAAACATATACTGAAAAAAATATAAAAAAAGTTTAAAAATTAAAAAACAACTCGCTAGTAGAGTTGTACCAGCTTTTTATTCCAAAGCTCGTTAAAGAACAAAACCCACTTTCTATGTTATATTTTTACAAACTGATTTTTAATGATAATTGGTTCTTGGTTATGAGTTTGTAATTATTTATACGATAATTTTCCCAATTAAACTTATCAAAGCAGTATTAAAATTAATTCAATATCAATGTAGTTCTTAGACTTAGTAATGATAATTTATCTTATATATAAAAGATATAAACTATTTATTAACTTTACTGTCAACAATTAAAATTTGATATTGATATTTCATCAAGCACCCTTAGTCGATATCTTTAATTGTATAAAGAAAGGTTTGTCATCATTTTTTCTCTCTGGTTTTTCTGGTTCCTTTTTTATTTTCATACTTATAAGAGTCGTATAAGGGATACTTAAAGCCCTGTTTTTTGATGGGTTAAGTAATGTGAAGCGATATTTATGTCTTACATTATTCAATAAGAAATTAGTTCAAGAGCACCCTATTCAAAATCAACGATGTTCACCACTCAACAATAGAATCTATCGATTATATTATCTTATAATGCTAAATCACATGACCCGTATGACCTATATCAAGTATTTTGATGGTTCATTGTCAATGTTCATATCATTGTTAAAGTAAAATGATATGAATCATTGTTAGAGTCAAAGTTTTTTTAGCCAACGATTGAGGTTTGCATCAAAACATACGTATTAAACAGGACTATAAAATAATGTTTGAATAATTATAGTGTAATCAGCATCCCACTAAACGCAAAGAGAGAGATAAACAATGTCTCAATGAAGGAGATGATACGTACATCATGTGTTACAACAACACAGAGTAAATGTGTCAATACTGCAGGAGTTATAAGTCAGAACAAAGCTCTCTCCTGTCAACTTGTGACTTTCACCGATGACAGGAAACCTTCAAAACGAAAAGTTGGTCTTAAGCAATTTTCCAGGCAAAGCATCTGCATCTGCCTCAAGACTTCCTGATGATAGACAATAATGGTTACATCTAAGCGAAAGAAGTTGCGTGGATTATAAAAATAAATGTTTTTCTTAATTTTAAAATACTGGCATCCATATTTACGAACTATTCCTACTGTACAGCACAAGATACATGTAAAAATCTGTATGTTTGTCGGTCACAAGAACTCATACCAAACGGTGAAAAGTAGCGACGTGAAATTTTTACAATTAGTTTTGTTTGCCATTTATAAGTCAACTGTACTATGTTCAACATTTAACCTTAAACTCAAAACGCTATATGTTTTATGTCACAATGAAAAGGTGCTTGAATAGTTGCTTAGCAACCGCTACATACTAAAATAATCCATCATGTCGTCATAGCAACGAGATCTCTGTTGAATTTGGTTAGCGACTATAATTTGTTACAATATAAATGTCAGAAATAATAACTTTTAAATAAAGATTGAGTGGAAAATCACTCATCATTTAAAATTACAAAAATTTTAACAGTGAAATCCTCATTTCGTAGGTTTTACAAGAAATAAGCCAAACAGAGGAGAAAAGTATTAAATAAACTAATATAAGCGATCCATATCATGAGCGAAGCCGGGTAAAAATACTAGTAAATTATAAAAATTAAAATCATTTTCGTTAAACTATTCAACTAAAGCTCTTTTAAAGACAGTATTTAAGATAAAACCCATCCATAGTATCAAAAAGATAAGTGCACTTCGTATGGAAAATTCAGTTTGATTATTTGAAATTCCTTTGAGAAAAATTGAAAAGCCTTCATTCGATAGAACATATGTTACTTCCCATGATATGACAAATTTGATTAATGAATTCAATTTTTTGATAAAAAATCTCTCTCCAAAGATATTGTGAACTGCAATTTACACTCAAGAATATTTTATACAAACGATAAGAGTAAATTCAGATACTATAAGTATAAAAATAATACTGTTTTATATGAAGAAACAATGATAAATAGGATATGTTACACAATTACATTATTTTTTAAAAACAAAACACAATTTCTTTCACGATCTTTTCCACATCACGAGCATTATAAACTGATCAGTTGAAAACGGTCGCGAATATTGCTTGCGATGAGTAAAACCGGTCCTGTTCATTATAAAAATGTAGATGTAGTACAAAACTAGTTTGTGCTTTATTTTTACGATATCTCCCTTTTCCACCAAGAATTGACAGTTGACACCTTGAAAGGTATTATTATATGGCGTACAATTAAATGCACTTTTGTTTAGACCATATTCACTTTCATAAAAATAGTTTTCACTTACAACAAATACATTCCGAAAAAAACAAATTTTTTCACTAAAAATAAAGTCATCCCACAAGATAAAATATATTTTAACATTGAAGTAATATAGTATTATACTTACGAAAAAATATATAGATAAAATAGTTGTCACTCAATATAAATACTCACACTTTGAAATCGATAGTTGCGCGGAGCTGTAATGAAATATCACTTATTTTTCTATCCTATATTAGGCCTTCTATTGTTTTTGCTCCATGGATTAAAATACACCACACAAACCAGGCCATCCCTAACATAACCTACTAAAACTTAATTCACTTTCTTAAAAGAATCCGTGACTAAGTGGAAACTATTAAAATCAAACTTCAACTGTACCAAGTGAATACTATCTAACGCAAAGTACCCAAATTATATTATCAAAGATATAGATGTTCTTAGATTCAATGTGAAAAATATATGATTTTTTAACAATGTCCACTCTGATGAAGCATACGGAATCCCAATAGTGTATATCAACATAAATTATTCTACAATAACTGTTCACTATGCAATCGTAAACTATATAAGGCTGGGTTAAGGACAATGTCAATTTTAATTTATCATTTAAATTGATAGCTTTGTTGTTCCACTGGTAATAACAAAGTTAACACTTTCTACAAAGCTACCGCTGAATCCATCGAAAACATAAAACTATTCATAAACTAATCACCATCGCTGTACCCCGTTTTTAAGTTTCTGCCCGGTGGGAGAGAATACAGACATCACACATTCATGCTTTTGAACATAATATATCAAAGTGTAATTACTGGGATTTGAACTTGTGAACCTCGCATCTGAAGAGAGCGGCGTTGATCAGTCTGTTTCAAGCCCGGAAAATTGTAAAGCATTTATTGATAGCTTTGATGTTTGAAAACAATGGAAATGTATTTTAATTATTATAAAATCATTTCTATAATGTAAAATTTTGTGCATTAAAGGTTGAGTGCATTATTGATAATAAATGACTAACTCATACAACAAACGGTTTTCATCCCAAATATTATTAAATACTTGTGAAATTGTATTTTTTTGTTGATGTCATAATAATAAGGCAGAGAATAGAAACATTTTTTATTGAAAAAAGATTGAAATAACGGTAATTTTTGTAAACAAAATGTGTTCATTTTTAAATTTTATTATTTTGGTATACCTTCCAATCCTGGGATCCTGGTCAATTAGTCAATCCCGTAATCTCGGGAGTGTCTAAATATCAAAACCGGGATTTCGGGATTCACTGTTTGAAATTGAAATTAAATATTTCTTGATTAACCATAACGTTAACCTCAGTTTCTACATGTACATACTTTTTTATATAACTACATAATTAATAAATACATGTATATATTGTGGTATCTATACTTTTCATATTTCTTAACTTGACAAAGATATATTTTATTGTTTTTTTCGCATTATTTTCAGAAAAAATCAATTTCATGTGTAAATTAAATCTTCTCAACAAATAAAAAAGAGATTGCCATGGCCATAAAAATTAAAAAAAAATGTTCATTCCAATTGAAGCGGTAATGTAAACAGATTTAATTTTAAATATAAAATTTAAAATATGAAATTACACTTAACCAATCCCGAAATCCCGGGATCATATAATATAGAGGGGACGAGACTGGATGCCCAAAATGCACGTAAATTTGTAATACTAAAATAATAGTTTTTATTAAAGATTTCTGACTTCTTTCATAGCATCTAATAAATGAGATTTTCCAAATTGTTTGGTAAATATAACAGTTTTTCACTTGTATAAATAAAAAATCATCTAGATAGCTTTGAAACAAAGTTAATTAATTTAATTAGACCTCTAATGTAAGTAGGAATTCTTGAGTAACTGGCATAGTTCCAGGGAATTACAAGAAACTTGCAAATATCTTCACTAAAGAAACTAACCACCGAAGTATTAAGTATCTTAGAAAACGGATGATTTAGGGATTGAAATTTTACATATAAGTATAGTGCACACATGCGTAGATATGTTCTACCCTTTTTACAAAGGAAAGGGGTTAACACGCACCATTGTGTGAAACTAAAGATGGAATACGAAGTTGGAATGGTTTTATCCGGTTTCCAGTAATACGTATTTTTATACTGAGGTAGAAGAAACGCTGAAAAGGGTTAAAAGAAATATTTTTTGAGAAGTTTTCCGCTACAGTGAAAATAAAAGTCAAAGTGGTTTTATACAGCAAACATTTCAACATGTACACATCTAATGATATATCTTTGTAGAATACACATATTGCATAATTTTTATATTCAGTTGCGCTTGTTCTAATTGGCTGTGCTCTCAACGGTTTGAATCGATGAATGGAAAATTTCGGTCGTCAATTTTTTTTAAGGTTTTGTATTCAAAGACGTTGGTGTCACTTTCATACATGCCAACAAATTTAATCCTTACTGATTACGCAAGACGGGACACCCCTCTTCCAGACACTCATTTTTTTATACCCTGTCGCGTTTATGTTTCGTATTTTTAACATGTTATTATTTTCTATAATTTAAGACATCGACTGAGGGTGGTTGATGGAATTTCAATATCAAATTTGGATTATTGAGATTTTGTACACTTCAAGAAATTTTGGAAATCAATAGAGCCCAGTTAAAATCCTTGACAATTCTGAACGAACTGCTGAACATCCCAAATTCTTCGTTGCTGTATCCTATACGTTGAAACACCTAACAAATGTCTCTAAATGTGGAATGATTGTGTATATTTATCCTTTCGTCGAATTGCATCCCGTCTAAACCCACAATGCTATTATAATTGTAAAATCACTGGCAATTCTAATAGTAGTTGGAAAGCGGCAATTCGCCACTCTGTTAATGTGTTGTTTACAAAATAAGGATTAAGGTGATTCTCGAAATGTTAACTCAGGCATCAGTGTGGATCCTAGACGTATAATATTTTATCACGTAAATAATATTTGTCGTATTTGTATCTTCTATATAAACGTTAGACACTGTTTACTGTCTGTCAGTTCTAGTCCATTCGTGAGCTCGAATGCCTGAAGATGCCGAAAGGCGAAACCCGGGCCATTAGTGACAAAATACATGGAAGTGTACAAAATCTTTTTCAATTGGATATATTGCTTTTTTATTTGAAACGAATAGCTAAGAAACTTTTCATAAAAAAGGTCCATACATTTTTAGTATTTAATTATGGAGAGAGGAAAATAAGCTCACATTTACTTAAAATATAACGAGTCTATTTAACAAAAATTGATTCAAAAAAAATACATTGAAATTCGTTTTCTATCTTTGGAGAAAAACCTTACTTTTTATTCAAGTGAATACTCACATAATTATTTTGTGTCATGGTTTATAAAACTGTTTATTCTCTCATAATATTTAAATAACACCATCTGGCTAAAAGTTCTTCTGAATAGAGTAGGTTTTTTTATTACTTGAATGAAATCCTGAAAGGTAATATTTTCATGTGTGAAAAAGTTCACATAAAAGAGAAAAGTATTTTTGTTTGAATCAACGCAGCGTAATAAAAAATAAAACATGGGATACTTTACGGCATCGTAGCTTGGGATTTTATTTGTTTATGTCATCATTTATTGATGGATTTTACTGTACGTGTTTGTATCGCAAACTGTGTAATTATTTGAAATGTTCATTTCATAATAATTACACAAAACTCCAGAACTAATTTTTGGGATTATTGAATCAATTTTAATTACGCTAATATGTCATAGTTTCAAAATATTCCTGTTAATCGAAATCAAACATTCTTTATGGAAAAAGATAATTTAAATAATTATTGCAGATTACATCATCGCCACTTTCTTGACAATTGAATTATCATTCATTAGTTTATATGTGACGTTTAAAATAAAAAATCAAATTGTTCATTTTGTAATATTAGTAGTAAATGACGTGTGTTTCATGCAATTTTTTTATTTTTATTTTCCATCATATTGTATTTCCAATTAAAAATATTATGCATTTTCTTAGTAACCACTCAACCGCTAATTTTATTAAATATAAGCGAATTAAAATTGGACATCACTGCATTTGATTGTTACTATTTTGCTTATCGGATTCTGCACATCATTGAAAGCTTACATTTTTTCGTAAGCTTTTGTCAGGTTTTGAAAGTTATTGTTCATTAAATATTGTGTGAAATGATCTATCGTATTATTATGTACGTTTGTTTTTTTGTATTTGATTTCGACAAAATGTGGACTTTACGGTTTTTGCTTTTCATTGCCTCATATGCGTCATTAAAGTTCTAAATAAGTCTTTAGTGTCCAATACATAGTCATGGAAATTTTAAAATATAGGTTCTCTTACACTTTTGGCTGTTGATAGATCATTAAAAGAAAGGGAAAAATGAAGAAGGTTTACTCTTTTCACGAAAAGATTCCTTTCTTTTAAAAATCTTATCAGTTTATCATGCAGTTTTATCAATCGTAGCTGGATTTGCAATACTCATTTAAACTCTAAGAAATTAAATATACCTGTACAATATAAGGAAACAAAAAAAGTGTAATTCAAAGAAACAATAAGCACGAGAAATAATTTAATGTAAGATTGCTTTGTGTTCTAGTGATTGTTTTAAAAGATATACTAAAGTATATTAATTATATTTTGAAGGTGTTGACTGCCCGTTCTTGGTGGAAAGGCATTATGTTTTAAAAGTAAAACACAATTCGATTTGTACTACTTTCACATTTTTATATTGATAAGGATCGGTTTCGCTAATCAGTTGATAATGCTCGCGATGAGTGAATCTGATCCTGCACGTCACACTTTTCATATGTAGACATAGTACAAAGCAAACTGTGTTTTATTTTCAAAATATAATAATTACACCCTAAGTATTAGAATTGTCGATGCCCGTGGTGCAGTGGTCAACAACGGCTCAGGTTACAGATGTCACGGCATCGAATCTCAGTACGGACAGCTTCATAAATTGATTAACAGATTTCTGTTAGGAGGCGTGGATGTTTATGAAGTCTTAAATTCCCTCCCACCCATCCGGTTCTAGCAATGACGCATAGTGAGAGCGACTAGCGAACCACTAGTCCTGTCAGAGCTCTATCCTCTAAGATCCGACGGAATTGTTATTATTATGATTTTTTTTTTGGATATCAATTTGATGGGGCATTAAGTCCTAAGGCGCGTTGGCGTCATAGTTCTTTGAGTCTCCTTCATCTCTAATGTTAATTTTTTTTCCACTTCCATCGTTGCAGATAGAAGGGCGTGATCGCTGCGGGGCTAAGCAATACACAATGAAGCCAATTCACGTGGGCACCAATTCCATTTATATAAATATACCTCCCCGCATACCGCACCTACACAGATATACATATATATATATATACAAACGTAGAAACACATACACACATGCACATGCAATACGCAAAGAAGCATCCAGAGGAAAGTCATTTTCTATTACAAGGGGTCGTGTTTATTTAATTTAAACAAAGAAAATCCCTGTTTACATCTATGGAGGGTCGTTGAGCAGAACTGCTCTTGGTCTAAACCGATTCTTAAGTATTGTCTCATCGTAATTTTGTAGATAAGAGATCGTTGGGTTATAATGTTTGCCTACATCACTGTGGAATTTTTGAGACATTTCGTGAACGAAATCTCGAATTATAGGTACTTTTAAGTCTCTGTGTAGTATCGAGTTACGTACATACCACGGGGCATTACATATTTGTCGCAATGATTTATTTTGAATAATCAGTCTTCAGATGCTTGTGATGAGCATAAGCCCATACCGGAGTAGCGTGCACCAATTATTATGATAAATAATTCATTCAATTTACCAGTATTAACTCTAACCAATCCTGTGAGCGGTTGACACTCTTTCGTAAGTTTCGGTTGCGGTGTCCATGGATTCAAATCCCCATACGGAGAGTTTCAAAAAAATATTTTTTAATCAATTTAATATGTATTTATGTCCAACAATATGAATGTACGTGATGTTAATATACCCTCCCACTTATCTGACCTTTAAAATGAGGCGTCGCTTATGACTTTACTTTTCTCGATTCTTGTATCCACACTCTCTTCAAGTAAAGCAAAACTCTCGTTGAATTAAGAGTACATATCGACCTCTTAGGGTGAAAAAAACTTAGGTTATTTCGAGTTACTTTTAGTATTAGACATAAAATTACATAATACAGTTAGTGACAATGAGACTAATTTAAAGGATCGATTGATGCAACGATCGATTTTCAGTATTTATTCTGCTGAAAATACTTTTTTGCTAGTGATTGATTACTTGGGAAGCCCAAGAGGCTGTCTTGTAAAGTACGTAAAAAACAGATTTTTTTAACCCTAAGGTTTCTATATGCTCCACATTAGGAGTGGTTCTGGTTGTAAGAAATGGATTATTTCTATCGCTTCCACTGTTGAAATAATATTTTGATATAAAATAAATTTTGTTAACTTTGTTATTCCACTGGTTTTACCACTAACCATATCGCAAGATTATTTATTTCAAAAGTAAACAATGATTCTAATTCTTACTTTTTATTCATTAATAATAAAGAGTGGGATGGGTTTTATTCTATTCTACTCGATATAGGGTGGGGGTAAGACATAAAAACTGACTAATTACTATAACACTACTAATTACCAATCAATTACTAGTGTTTGGAGGTAAAAACCCCAATCGAAATAAATTTAAAAATGGTGAGCCACCTGTTCTAATTAAAATGTTATTGACTAATTTAGCGTATTACTGTTAATGGTTTTATTAATTTACTAAGCTTTTTAACAGTTTTTTATTTAATTTGGATTATTGAGACTTTGTACACTTCCATGTATTTTGTCACTAACGACCCGGGTTTCGCCTTTCGGCATCTTCAGGCATTCGAGCACACGAATGGACTCGAAAAAGTCTCAATAATCCAAATTTGATATTGAAATTCCATCAAGCACCCTCGGTCGATGTCTTAAAGTTTTTTATTTGCTGGGTGGAATATTTCTACGTTTTTTTTATTAAAATTATGATAATTCGCAAACTCTAAAAAATTATTACTTTTGAGACATTTTATATGTTATTTAATTCTAATATTAAAGTTTCTACCTGTCTGTCCTACATATAAAGCTTGACAGTCTTCACAAGAGAGGCGGTATATGCCACACTGTGACACTGATTCTATTCGATCTTTATTCTTCAATAAGAGTGTTTACCTAAATTATGAACTGTATATAAAGCTGCTTGTAAGTTATCCGGTAACAGTTTGACATTTGTAATGATATGTATCCAAAGTAAATGAAGAAAGTATAGTATTTTGATACCTATTTAACATAAATGTCAAAATATATATAATATTTTGCTTGAAATTAATTTATTATCAACGCTTTTCTATATTTCTTTCGAGGAAAAATCCTGCTGACGTGTCATTATTTCGACAACTCCATCTAGGCAGCCATGAGAACCAAATTTGGCGAAAGTTTTAAATTCTGGCTGCGAGGAAACCTTTTCGAGGGTGTCATTCGATTTGAGTATCCAACGTTATCCGCACACGTTACGCCCTTAATTAGAAGGGACCGAAGCCATCCCGGCGACCCGTCACATAATGGTTTATGTACATTTGTGTAAATGGTTATCTCCCCGCAAAGATCCGGCCCCGTAACAAACGGCACCGAATAATATTTGTTGCAATAACTGTCAAATATGATACAATTTTTATGGCTCTTCGCGTCTCGTATCACCTGCATGATTTATTGCTTATCGCGAATGTAAATATGAATAAAAAACGTATAATAACATGGTTTTTTCATTATTACATTTTATATTGTTTGTATCATATATTTTTGAGTAAATAGAGATAAAAATAGTTTATAATACACGGCCGTACGCAGAGCGCTGATTGTATTGAAGCCCTTTGAAACCATTCAAATAAAAAATACTTTGGGGATTCGGGATGTTTTTTTTGATCAACCTTTTCTTGTGAATTCTAAATAGATCATAGAGGGAATGGAAAACAAACAGAGACCAGAATTTCTTTCTCACATTAAATATCAAGTGAAAGGTCAAACAAATGAGTTAAATCAATCCAAAGTTAATTTAACATTCATCTTTCCGAATAATCTTGCATTGAAATAGGCAATTTATTTACCATGCCCGCGTCCAATATTGAGCATATGGACTCCTAATGGAGGTATCTTAACAAAAGTTTTCCATGAGAACTGTTTGTTATTCAGTTGCTCAACCTCTTTTTTCGGAGACAGTGGGGATAGAAAGATAGGGTTAGGACAGAACTAGTGGTTAGCTTATCGCTCTCGCTACGTCTCGTTTTTAGGATCCGATGGGTAGAAAGGAATTTTAAACATCAAAAGTACCTAAGACTTCGAAGAGGAATCAATTAATCAATTTATGGAACTGTCTGTACTGGGATTTGAGCCCGTGAAGTCCGTAAACAAAGCCAGTGACGCTGACCACTGCGATTGTTGACAATATTAGTTGATAAATATGATTTTAAATAAATAATAAAGGTTTTTTTTAATATATAGTTTAAGATGTCGTCTGAGAGTGATTTGTGGAATTTAAATATAAAATTTGAATTGTGTACATTTCCTTAAATTTTGAACAATACAGGAGTGATGACAAAATAATTTTCATAATGTCTAATGATGTTTGTAATATTCAATATATTGATTCATTCAATAGTCGTACGAAATCAAATAAACATTACTCATATAAATTTGTTTTTTTAGGGCCGAGAAATATAAATTTTGACTTCGGGTCGGGTTCGCGTAACAAGTATGGTATCAAAACTCGCATCCGGGCCTGGTTGGACATGAAGTGAACGGGCTCGGACCGGGTAATTTAATAATATTTTAGACGTCTAATGTTCATATAAAATAAATTAATTAATCATGAATTAATATAAACAACATGTTAATATAAATAATGTTTCATTAGTCAAACATAAGTTAGTATAAAAACAGCATGGGATATTGTAAATCATTCAATTTGATTTAGGCTTAAAGAAATGTTTGGTAAATTTAAATTAAATGTGTTGTTGTGTACTTTGCACAGTATCAATTTTAACGTAAACATCTTACGTATAACTGTAATATTACATTCGTGTTTCTGCATAAATTGTGTATATATTTTCTCGAAAATATTCATCCAGTAAATCTGTTTTGTATAATCCTCTCGTTAAAGGATTGCCTTTAACGAAGTAAATCTATGTGACACAATGCATTTAGGTCACATTAAGTCAGTGACGAGACTTCTTCCACTTCACGAGCGGTGTAACCAGCCGAGTATGGTAAACCCCAAACAACTTGGAGGAAACTTGACCTGTTTTTTCTTTTAGTTTCGCTGCGCTCGGTAAAGGCAAGAATGTCAAGATTGCTCTACGAAATAAAAACAAAAAAATAGTATTAGTGACTCCCTTAAAACCCAGACGATTCTATTTTGCTTACATTTTCTTTGAAACTTTTTAGCAAAATATTGGTCAGTACTGTAGGGATTCCAACTATTCCAATATATTTAGAAATTCGAATAGTTTCTCACGTAAAAATTAATTAAAAAAAATATATTTGAATTTTATATAATGATCAGGAACAGTTAAGCTCATTGCAAGCATATTCAACTGTTGAAAGATATCTTCAAACCATGTTATGTTTTATAGGTAAATATAATAGGTCTTACATATTTTTCGAGGATACCGAATTTTAAAGAACATAAATACGAATTAGATAATTGTTGATGATATAGAAGTCGTCTGATACCTCGAATAGCAATTATATAAAAATAACGTAAACATTTTTCATAAATCATCACAACTTCACAAAAAAATGGAAACTGATGTTAATCCGTAAACCGGCATATATTTTAAACAATTAATCAGTAAGCATTTCACTTCCAAAGTGATTAAAAATCCACGTCCTAGAAATATATTACACGTGACACGTGACCATACCTTTCATTAATAACACGTTGCAAAACCATGATGACATGTGGGTTTCCCGAAATTGTTGGCAAAACCTATTTCCGTATCCTCATTCATAGCATTATATAAGTGACGCAAGTGAAATTTATTTGTATTTGAATAATCAACAAAATAATCGATATAACTACGATAAACGAAATGGCTTAAACTATATTGATCGTTCAGTTTTTTAGTCACACAACTACAAAAAATTTAATTGGAGTTAAATATGTATATACGTTAAATTTTGCGCTGTATCTGATTCTAAAAATGCCACCAAAAAGGGGGAATGCAGATAATCTTCTAAGGAATTACGCAAAATGATGATATTTTCTGGGTCAGTAAAAGAATATTTCTAAATATCCTTCTACCGACTATACTCGGAAAGAACCTTATTGTAAAACACCTGTTTAAAAATTTTAATTGTTGAGATTTTGTACATTTCCATGTATTTCGTCACTAACGTTTACAAAATGTGTAAAACTCGGCTAGAAATTTGTAATATTTGATTTTTGGTGACCATTTGAATATTGCTTGTATCATTCTCTAAATATAAGTAATTTGGAGATGTCCGAGTAGTGAACTGGACTATCGATATATGCATACCTTTTAAGCAGAATATATTATAATAAATACACGAGTGTAATCGATTACTTCGTCAAAAAATGTATTTTTTTTACTGCACATGCTTTATTATTCGCATTTTTGTATTAATCTAATAATAACTAATATAGAATAAGTATTTAAAATTTTTTCATTTACTAATTACTCTTAAACACGATATTTTCGTAAACAAGTACTCAAAGTATAACTTGTGTATTTACAAGTAAACTAAGAATATTTTTAAAGAAAGCTTTTTGCATGTTCGAAAATTCCGAATGTTTTAATTTAAATTTTTGCTTGTTCATTCTGAAGAATATTATCGGTTAAAAGCTTTCATTTCTTAATGACCGATTAACACAAAAAAGAATTGTTCTTTATAACAAAACGAATTTCAGAAAAATACAAGTACTTTGTTATTGTTAAAAATCATGAATTCTCCGAATAACTATATTTGAATAGTCATTAAAATATATTTTTCTTGTAATTTTATTTTTTAATTCAGGTTTCTTCTGGCCATTGCAATAAAATTGCTTTTAATAAACGGGATCCCGGTCTTTAGACGGTTTTTTAAATAGTGAAATATCAGTTCTGAAAATGATTAATACGAATATTTCGATATTAGAATATAAAGGGGTACATTTATTCAATGTCTTATTTGCACGTACATTCGATCGGTTTTAACAGATTTTATTATTGATGAACAACTAGCCTTTTATATTTTAACTAAAAAAAAAAATTTAGGATTCTATAAAAAATCGTGTTTGCTTATAATATGGACTTCTCAGATGGATAAAAGGTTTATGGAATTATTTAGTGGGAAACACAGTCGTCATCATTTTTCACCTATCGATCTATCGATTTCATAAAACGATATGTGAAAAATTTGATGTTTTGAGTTAAATTAACCATTATATTCTAATTTCGCTCTTCTACAGTTCCACACAAGTAGAATTAATAACATATTCTGGGTTTCTCTCGTGAGGCAGATGTTTTGACAGATATATATATGCTTTTTTATATATATCTAAAATATTGTACAGATTATCTTTTGCTCTGTGAACGGAGAATTTGAAATTAAGGATAAGTAACCCGTCACATTTTTCATCAAATTTAACCAAGAATTTAATTTATTATGACTGTAATAAACCGAACTTTTTATGATCTCAAGTTCTTAGAAGTGTTGATTATACAGAAATAGAATAAATCTTTGGTTTAAAATCAGTTCCTGGAAATATTTAAGAATAAAAAGATGGCAGTTAAATATTTTTAAAAACACAACGTTCATTTGCCGCTGAGATTTATTTATAAAATACATTTCATATAAAAATTTGTGTGAAAAACAATTTTCTTGAGATATTTCAGATTCTCCTTTCTTAAGAATAATTTTGTCACAATATCACGAGGTTCTTTTTTCCGAGAAATTGTTCATGAAAATCTCGACGTTCGACAACATTTCTAAATGTATTCAGATGAACTATTAAATATTTTTGTAACTTGGTTCATACAAACAAATTCTTATCGGAGTTTAAAACATTCAAATTGTTTCAATACAATGAATTTGTAAATATTAACACATAAAATTTGTGATTGAAATCAAGACAATTTGACTAGCTTTGATTTGTCGTCAATCAAGGTTGTATTCTTTCCTCTGAAAGATTTTCCCAACCCATCTTATATAATGTATCAAATAACAGCAATATTTTAGTGGTTGTTTTTTTCAAGTTAACAGCAATGAATTTCAAGAAATTTCAGAAATAAAATACATAGATGGATACATTGATATATTAAAAAAAAGTTTTTAACACTTTTTTGTTTATTTACCAAAATTGTATTTATTTTCTCAATATACATCTAGCACACAAATACACACGGGTTATGTATCTTTCTATTATTTTAGAGTAAGCTTTTTAAAATTGACTTTAAATTAACTTTTTACCTTCAATTCGTTTGTGACGATTTTGTAATCATTAACAATTAATTTCTAAATATGTATATTGCTAGTGCAGATTCAAACCATTTTATTTATGTGACATCGTATTCAATTAGTTGTAGAAAATTTCGCTAGAGGCTCAAAATTTTTAAATTAACTTTTTGACATATTCAATAGATGGCAGCAAATACAAAGACTCGAACGAAACGAAGTATTGTATCAGTGTTGTTATAATAACAAATTTACAGTAAGCTGATTTATAATCATTTAAATTACGTTAAATTACGCTTGGCAATTATTTTATAAAGAAATTGTAAAATAATAAAAAAAAAACATCATTGCAGTCCGGTATCGGGACAAAAACTGATTTAAATTAAGACATCGACTGAGGGTACTTGATGGAATTTCAACATGAAATTTGGATTATTGAGATTTTGTACACTTCCATGTATTTTCTCACTAACAACCTGGGTTTCGCGTTTCGGGATCTTCAGGCATTCGAGCGCACGAATCGACAGTTCGAGTCCATTCTGAAGGCCATGAAGATGCCGAAAGGCGAAACCCAGGTCGTTAGTGACAAAACACATGGAAGTGTACAAAATCTCAAGAATCCAAAAAAAACTGATTTATTTACATAGTGAATCTTTTTTTAGCAAACTAACTATATATATAATATAAATAACATTGAATATCATGGAAACTTGAGCGTGTATTAACACCAAAATAATATTGGCAATGAAACGTTGTTTCTGCTCATTGACTTTCAAAATACGTTAAACATTTTTACCATTAATTTACTACACTTCTTCTAACTACATAGTCAAATCATATTATATGTTTGAATTATTGAGATTTTTCCAACAAGCACCCTCAGTCAATGGCTTGAATTAAATTATATCATATATATTGTTATAAACTTGACATGTATGGAGTTTTTCAGTCTTATCCGGTCTTTTGAAGTATGGACGACGAAAAAATTAATTGTTGACTAATTGAAATGTTAATTTATGAATATTATCAATACATCATCTTACGTGAAAAAATCACAGCCAATAGTCTGAATAAATTATTGTTTTCAATCACTATTAGGACACCAATAAATATAAATTATAATATGCTAAGTAAATTAATAAAATCATGGCAGTCGTGAGATTTCATTCATTTCTGGCTTAATAATAAATACTGTACTACTTGCGCTACGAAATATTAAACGATATTATTATGAATAATTTAAATAATGCCCTTGATGCATGAAATTGCCGTGACAGTTTCTTTTGGTGCAAAGGAAAAGCTCTCGGATTCATCTTGTCAAAATTACAACCGCTTAAAAGACGATCGGCGTTGTCTTAAGTTCTTTCTGAAACCGGAAACGAGATGGCGCCAAGCGCTGATCATTTTACTCGTACTCCAGTCCCAATGTTGCTCACAATTATTTTATTTTATTTATTTTTTATTAAGAAAAATTATTATATATTTACGTCAAAAATGAATTTCCACAAAATAACTCACGAATTCATTACCGATAAATATTGTTATACACATGGAAAACAAAACTTACAAAAATATTATATTCACAAAATTTTGAACATTTATCAAAGTGTAATTATTAGCTAACAAAAATTGTTTGATTTAAAATAATGCAATACTTTCAGCATTAAAACACGTGTTTACTTTCATACGTGGAGCATAATATATGAACTGTTTATTGAGTTTAGTTTTCGTAATCGAATTAGTTATACCAAAATGTTCCTTATTTCAAATTCTACCGTATGACAGAACACACTTATTTTTATAAATTACACTTTTACTTAAAAACAGCTTAGTACAAACAAACAAAATGAAAAACGTTCACTTGGCAAACAAGCACTTGGCTTCAAACTTCAAAAGCCAATAACTCAAAACTAGTATTTTCCAGTTAGTGTCTTCTTCCAGAAAAACGACGATATGTACTGATTTAAATCCCCTTTCAACGGCAGTGTATGTATTATGAGTATAATGAGATTTTAACAACAGAATTGCAAAGAAATTGAATTTATAAAACAACGGTTTCTAAGTTTTAAAATTGGGCAGCCGACATCAAAAAATACGTATTTTTTTTCATTTGGTAAATAAAACCTTGATACTTCGAACAGAACTAGTAGCCTCATAATTTAAATTTGGCAAAGAGTGAAGAAATTTAAGATGTATTATAGGTACTATACGTTTGAAAATGGAAATTATACATTTTTTTTTTAAAAAAAAGCAAAAAGATTAAAATAAGTTAATGTCGACCCAAGTTTGCTCACAAAACATCACTGTTTGGCAGACTGGACGCAAATTTGCGACACAATTTCTGAAAACAACGCATGTCGTCGACGAAACAAGCAACGCACATTTAAGAATAGGAAACTAGTAATAAATTATACCGGAAAGTCTGAAAAAGTTTTAAATCGTTCTCCACGATGAGTTTGGGGAATTCAATAAAAAGTGTAGTAGCTGTTTTCAATTCCAATGAATACTCAGTCGTATGGAATACAAAATTTTGTGTATGCATGTATACACATAGTTCTATTTTTTTTTATAAATTTTATAAAAAATAGTTTTCCATAGATTTGTAAAATAAAACTTAATTGTTTATAAATATTCTTCATTAATAAAAAAAGTATTTTCAAGGAATCAAAAGATAAAGCATTATTTAAACTCATATAAAAAATTTATGAGCGAATTGAGTTATTTATTTTATAATTTAAGTATAATTTAAGACATCGACTGAGGGTGCTTGATGGAACTTCAATATCAAGCCTGGATTATTGAGATTTTGTACACTTACATGTATTTTGTCACTAACGACCCGGGTTTCGCCTTTCGGCATCTTCAGGCATTCGAGCACACGGATGGACTCGAACTGAGAGACAGTAAACAGTGTCTAACGTTTATATAGAAGATACAAATGCGACAAATATTATTTACGAGGTAAGATATTATATAATATTTGTCGCATTTGTATCTTCTATATAAACGTTAGACACTGTTTACTGTCTCTCAGTTCGAGTCCATCCGTGTGCTCGAATGCCCGAAGATGCCGAAAGGCGAAACCCGGGTCGTTAGTGACAAAATACATGGAAGTGTACAAAATCTCAATAATCCAGGTTTGGTTTTATTTATTTTAAGTTGTTAACTGTCAATAAATTCTTGATGGCAGTTTCAATTCAGTTTTGAGTGTAAAAACAGAGTAGTAAAGAAGTAGCTTAAATACATCAAATCGGGGGTCAGTATTTTTAAACCTAAAACCAATGTAAAATGATGTTTCCCTTTCAAAAAATGCTTAATTTTTTTTTTAATTTCTGCTCTGTCGTCTTTAAAATTAGATCCATTTTGAGAGTTACATCAATTGGCCGAAACACAGTCGACATCGTAATATCGAGTGGAGGTCAACCTATTAAATGTCAAGTGTTTACATCGAATTTGTTTATTATATTGATTGAATTGGCATTTACTTGGTAGAACTCCATTATAATAGGATAAAATAACTAATTGTTTAGTTCTATAAAATTTTTATCAGGTAGTTGATAGATTACGCCAAGATCGTCAGAACAGATGGCGTAAAGCCGAAATAGCGATCAACTACCTGATAAAAATTTTGTAGAACCAAATACTTTGTTATTTTATCCTCTTGTTCATTATAGTTTAGGCATAATCGTTATAAAAAAAATATTTAACTTAGATATCAATTTTGTCTATATAACCCTATTTTATGATAAATATATATGAGCATATTAATAGCATTTACTATTACTTTGAAATACCGGTCATTTGACTAATTTTAGTTTAGTCACTTTAGCTTAGAGAAAGGAAAAATAATTGAAATAAATTGTCTCTTAATGATGACACTGGAAATCTTCTAATTACTCTTAATTAGAAATTTCTTAAAGCTGCTTCAAAAAGGGGATTTCTTCTCCCGGGAAAGCTTTAGCTGAAACGTTTTTCGTCGTCAATCGCTTTTCAAGGCACTTGGAAATTTGCTCTGCTATATACGATCTTAAAAAAAAGCTATCAAATCACATGCTAGTGTCACATCGGGTAATTGAGTAGATACCTTCACAACATGAAAAGTTATCGCTGATATTTAACTAAGAAGGCTAGAAAAACCACACGTTGGTTATTTTCCGTATTTTGTTCCACCAGAAATAATAAAAGGTATATACTATAGCTGGTTGGCGAAAGAAAAAATAATTATATACGTTCCATTACAGTTCAATCTTCAAACCTTAAAACCTATAAACTAGATGTTTGAGAAAATAAAATAAAGATTAAAATATGCCATAAATGATTTTGGAAGGGCATTTTTATAAAGTAGATAACTTCCTACCATATTTTCTATGGATTCGGCGGTAACTTTGTGGAAGTTCATTTTTAATATAAAATTAAATTAAAAATTGAAAAAACCAAGTGGAATAACTAAGTTATCATTTTTTACTTAATTTTATATTAAATTCCTACCATTTTAGGTGTTGCAAGGTCCAATATTATTCAGAATACTTTTGGACCTCCGGTTGAGTATTATTAGTACAGATTAAACAACTAACATAAGAAATTTAAGACATCGACTGAGGGTGCTTGATGGAATTTCAATATCAAATTTGAATTATTGAGATTTTGTACACTTCCATGTATTTTGTCACTAACGACCCGGGTTTCGCCTTTCGGCATCTTCAGGCATTCGAGCGCACGAATGGACTCGAGAGTGGAAGTTTACATATAAGTGTACAAAATCTCAATAATTCAAATTTAACTTAAGAAAATTAATCACCTACAACTGATTTTCAAAAATAGGTTAAACACACCTTTTTTAATATGTCCGCTCCCAATGTGGAGCATATGGTCCCCTAATGGAGGTATCTCAATATAAGTTTTCTCCGAGAACTGCTCGTTACTCAGTTGCTCAACCTCTCTTTTAAGAAGAGAGTATGGATATAAGGATAGGGCTAGGACAAGACTATTGCTGAGGTAATCGCTCACTCTACACTCCGTTATTTAGGATTGGTTGGGTGGGAGGTAATTTTAGACAACACAAATATCCATAAATCGTTTGAAAAGCCATGGCCAACAACGTTGACCACTGCACCACGGACCCAACATTTTAAGAATCATAGATAGTTTTATTGATATATTGATTATTTTCTTCCAATTAGTTTCGCCATTTGCTAAACTTCTATAAATTTTTAAGTAGTGTTATCAATAAACATAAAGTGAGTTTTTTATTTGAAATATTTTTTCAAAACGGAATAAAAAATATTGGAAGGTGACACCACAGTTCACAGAATGAATGAATTTCTGCATGTTGCTAAGCTTATCTGAAAAGAAAATAGATGAAACGACCCATCCAACAAAGAAATGTCGATTTAAAGAATAAGACCCTCACAAAAGCATTTTCAACTTTCAATTTGCTACCTTTTCATCTTTGTGTGGTCCGCGATCCAATCTCACAAATTAAATGGGCTCCGGTCATTTTATTAGAAATATTCTTCATTTATACAAAAATACTACTATAGTTGCTTGATTTTCTTGTATTCATTACATTTAAGTGAATTATTAAGTCACACACATATATTTAAATATATATATATAGTCATGTGCCATACAATATTTTGGTTAATGTTTTCGATATCAATTTCCTTTAAATTCAATTTAAATAAAATGCTACACTATTACGAAACCTTAAACATGCCCCAATCTCAGTAAAGGTTATGATCTAAATTCAGGATCCCCAAACTACGGCTCGTGGACCAGCACTGGCCCACCAATCCAGCTGGCCATAGTCTATTCACACAGATAAGTAGTGCCAAAAGGCGAAAAAAAGTCACGAGAAAATTTATGCAACTGATCAACCAAATTTTTGTCAATACAACTTAATATGAGTGTATAAATCAGGCAGTGGCTGGTTTTCTCCTTATTGACAATCAGCTATCTCCGCCGCAATGAAATTTCATTGATACTTGCCTGTAAGTACCAACCATTTGCGCGTAATTCAAAACAACAGTATGTTGGTATGATGAGCTAGCTAGGTCTTGGCCCTTGGGAATTAGTAGAGGAGTCAGTTTGACCCTTAGACTACAAAATTTGACCGATCTAAGTGAATGTTTTCACTAATACAATAATTTATACATCGCATTAACTATTTAACATTGCAGCATATACACATGAAATCAACTCGAGCAGAAAATAGATCATAAACTTCCATGCTCAAGATCACAAATATTAGATTAAGAAATGTTAATTTGATATTGATCTTGCCGGGACATGAACCCAGACACATCTTATCGCTAGGGTACAGTTTTTACCACTAGAACACAGAGGCTAAGGAATATGTTTAGTCAACAACTTTTTAACGTTTTTAAAATTTATGTGTTTTTGTTTTGCTGTACTTCATTCATGCAAATATGTCACGTAATAAATGAAAAATTAGAACTTAACATTGTAAAAAATAATCTGTATTTTTTTAGTTATCGCTCTACGGAATACAATATACGTATTTCATAGCGATATGACAGTGCTACGTAAAAAATTGATTATTTTTATGTTTATCTAAAAACATACGTTAGCATCGAATGAAGCTTCGAGCTTTTGTATTTTATTTCTCGTAAAAATATATATGGAATCCCAAACGTAAAACCTTTGGCTGTCTTATTTCCGATTCGGTTAAATTTAAAGTTTTATACAAAATAAAAGACTCACTGAATTGTGAATACTCGTGGGGTAATAAAATTTCAAAACAATGGGATTTCACATTTATTTCAAGAAATTTAATGTTTTATATATATAAAAATGAATGCTTGTTTGTTTGTTTGTCCTCTATGCGTTCCTTTACAGTTCGTCCGATTTCAATGACACTTTGGTGAGTTGTTGTGTGAGCACTCTTGAAGGTTTGAAAAATATTTGAAATCTAAAATCTAAAAAAAAAGAATCAAATACCTACCACTAGCGACGTCTCTGAACCAGAAAAAAAAAATTATGGAAATATGGAAACAGTAACATGTATTGTTTAAAAAGTATAAATGAATTACTATATTTAAAAAATCGGGTTTTTTTGAGCTGAGAAAAATAAATCTGGGATTCGGGTCGGGTTCGCGTAACAAGTGTGATATTGAAGCTCGAGCCAGACCTGAAGACGACGGGTTCGAACCGGGTAATTTTATGAAATTTCATCCTGTGCATTAATGATCATTGCTCTAATCCAAAAGCACTTCAATAAACAGAATTAAACCACAAACCCTTACATTCTTTGAGTGGCATTGCAACGCATACCGGGTATTCACCAGTAATTTATAAATCTTAGTATCATGTCATAACACGTTTTGTGCATTTAATTTACATAATGCTTTCTCACTTGCAGGTAATGCCGTGAATTCATTAATTACATCATCTTACAAAGGGTATGTCATACACCTCATTATTAGCAAATCAAAATATATTAATTATATAATCATATATTATTTTGAGTGGAATCTTAAACAAATTATTTTTAAATCTATCCTGTATCACAGTATCCTGTAAAACCAAACACACAATGTTTGTACTTGATAATATTGTAGGATTAAATAATAGCTTGTCGATTTAACATATTGTATTATATTTTATTTAATGATTGTTTTAATATTTGATTTTAAATATTTTTTATGGGCAACTTGAAACGAAACGTAAATTAAAATTATTATCTACCCTACGAGTATTCCGAAAGCTTTCTCTCACAATGCTTTGAAGTAGTGCCTGGCTGCGGTTGTCAATGGTCGCTGAGCTTTTGTGAAGGAATGTGCTCATTATTTGAAAATCTGCTAAAATAATGCTTCCGGAATTCTGAAAATGTGTCAATATTAGGAGTAGAACAGCTATCAAAATGCCAACAGTCTAAACTGTTTGTGCGATTTCAAAGGCAGGCTGATACAAATATTTTGAAGCTGTTCATTCTATAACGAAAAAGTACTATTAAAAAAGTGATATATTTAGGTTCACAAGAATTATGCAATACAATTGAAAGTTATTTAGGAATCACGTCATCACCATAGTTCTGACGATGGTGTGATGACGACTAGGGCTTCTGATCCCGGCATCCCAGTTCATTGGTCAATACCGTAATTCAGGGATTGACTAAATATCAATACCTGGATTTCGAAATTCATTGTAAAGGTTGAAAAATAAATCATTTTTAAAAATAAAAACTTCCTGACTAACTATGACGAGTGCCTGGTTTCTATACATACTTTTTTACTATACCTACATAATTAATACAGATATTTATTGTGGTCTTCCTCCTTTTCATATTTCGTGACTGCCGTAGACAGAAACAGATATATTTAAATATATTTTTTTACCATTATTTCATAAAACAAAAAATTTTCATTATTATTTATAAATAAAATCCGCTGATAAATACAAAAATAAGGTTTGATTCTCAGTAAATAAAAAATTCATTCTCCTGCCTAAAAATATAAAAACATGATAATTTATTTCAATTGAAGCAATAATGGAAACAAATTTTATTATAAATTTACAATTTTAAACCGGAATGCGTGATTTCAGAATTCACAATTTTTCAATTATAAAATAAGTCCAGAATATAATGCCTTAGTGAAAACTTAGTTAATAGATATATCCCATAATTCTGGCTAAACCAAAAACATTGCTATTTTTAACCTTTATAGATTAATGTTTTAGTTTTAAGTACATATCAAAGTAATAAAAAATACTATTAATTTAATTATAGTTAACATAAAAAAATTAAATATAAAAGCAAAGCGCATTAAATTGTCTGTGGCAAAAATCTTTTAAGAACTACCACAAGAATTTTCTTATCTTCAATCGTTTTTTTCGTATATTTTCACATGCACGCAGAAAACTGAGGAGCTTACTAAATCGAAGGCAATGTGGCATGGTAAGGTGGCTTCGGGCGTCCTGAAACGGCGGTGATGCCAGCATACAGAGCACTACGCTTTTAATAAGCGCCTCCCATCTAAAACCTCTTGATTAAATTCCACGTCGGGTGCGACGACGCCTTGCCGCTGGCGTCCCGACGCCTCTTGCGCGCGTCTTGGCTTATGTAGATCCAAAAGCATAAAGTACGTATATTACGACGTGATAATTACTTAAGTTGGCTATCATGTGATGGCTTTGCGAGTAAATATTTTGATTGGGTACTTGCGGTTTATCTAGTTTATTTTATACTTGTCGAGTACTGGCAAGTAATTTACATATCTCTTTATATAGATATAGTGAGAACTGTAGACTTTATTTATAAACTGTATATGTTAATTTAATATATGAATACACACGACTGTTTATGGAAAAAATATAAATTTAGTTTTGGGCTACATTTTTCCGTTATCGATGGAATTTCAATATAAAATTTAAGTCGAATAAATTTTGTAAAAATCCGAAAAAAAAATATTTATAACCACTCAGGTTTTGTCTTTCGGAATCTTCAGGCATTCAAATGTAGGTAATTTTAAAAACAATTATATTAACAATATGTCTTTATGCGTTCTATCAGTATGTAGAGCGTAAAATTGTATACATTTTGTCATTTAAAACAGAAAACCATCAAAAACTGACTTGTGTGGTTAATGTCTGAAAAAACTAATTACAAAAACAATATAAATTAAAAGTGCCATCCCTACTACTCATCACAGTAAGAAAAGTAAGAAGTAGTGGATTAATTAATGGTTCCAACTAGCGTCGAGCCAAACGGTTTCTTGAATGCAAAATCAGTTTACCGCCTTCACTTTATATTCTTCTGATACCGTATAGCTCGTCCGTATAAAATGCAAATTGTCGCGTCAACCCTAAGCTCTGCAACAGACTTGAACTGCTGATATCGATTTAATACCCATTCGTTTTCATTACCTCCTGGTCACACGGCTTTTGCATTTGTGGCGCTGTTTCAAACAATAAAATATTTTTGAATAATTTACGTAAAAATTTTAATAAAATTACTGAAGAATCATTTACTTTTGATAAAAAAAACAATTGTTTTAATATCTATAAAATATTACATATTTTTTTAATTCGATATTTTTTACAAAAAAAAACACATTTTTAACTGTCTGAGGAGAGGTATAATATATAAAATAGCCCAGACCACTCTGCAGACGTTTTATTATTATTATTACAAAACACATGTAGGTATGAAATTTTCTCATGACCTACAAAGTAAAATGTAATTTCAATACCGTCATCTATGACGGGTATGGTTACTCGTTTTCAAATATTACGAATACTCGTTCAAAAACTGAGTTTGAAATAGATTTCTTATCACGTGATTCATTTGTGATAATGATTTATTTATTTAATAGTAATGTGCATTTTTTATTTTAAAAAATGTTTAAAATATAGTACAAAAAAAAAAGCTAGCTAGTAAGCTCTGACAAAATCGATTTTAATACATCAAAAAATATGTTCCTCTACACTCACTTACGTCCAAACGGTATGTTGACATATGAAGTAACACTGTTGAACATTTTAAAAAAGCTTTCCAGTGGCATCTCCATAAGCAGGCTGGTGCCAAATCAGATATTGAGCCAAAAGAATTTAATATTTAAGTGTAATATAATATTTTTTTTAGTTTATTAACATATTGCATTACTAGTGGTCTCGTTATTTTAAAAAGCAATTTATTTTGTAGCCAAACCCGTTTAAAAAAAAAATTAAAAGAAAATTATTTTCACTTTGCCATGGTCATTTTTAAAAAAAATATAATTAAATTAAATAAAGCATAATCATTACTCGAAATAACTAAATTTAAATTTTGTCGTCATTAGATGAAGACTAAGCGATCAGATCACTATTCCATATCTAATATTTATCAAAAAAGTGCAGTTTTATACTATACTTCTGGAAAAAATATTTGTTCATAATAATTGATTACCGATAATTTTCAATATATATACTGAAACGAATTTAATAAAAGAAGTTTTTCCCTTCAATCTGAACAATTTTTTATTGCATAGATAATCAATCGAAACTTTTAATGATCATGCGATATGTGCATTGAATAGTAAAAATTACGTCGTAAAGTTGAACTCAAATAGCTATTTACGGAATTAAAAATGTTTATGACCAAAGCAATAATAAACGATATCTCTTTGTTGATGATACGATTGTTATATGCTATTATACCAAATAAAAATAAACCCTTTTTTCTTTCTGAAGCATGGTTCATAAACTACAAACAGTGCAGCGAAGGCAATGAAATTTTTTAATATATCAAAGATAAGCCTTTACTGTAGTGACGTGGGCTTCCTATAAAAATGCAAACGACAGATAGCTGAAAGAAGTGAGTTGGAAATAAATCTCGCACAATGAAACGCGAAACCCGCGACGCCTACTAATGACGCCGATGTTACAACAACGACGCCGCAACGGCATCGCCAACGGCGTCGCTAAATGATGACGTTGTTAATGTCGTAATAACGAAACCCGAGCTCCGAAAATAACCAAACCTGATTAATTTTACCCGTTGTATGCTATAGAAAAATTTACCAATTTTAATTTGAAGATTCTTCAATATTTCTTAACAATCTGCTGTACTGCCGTTATACCATGTATATGTGACAGAGAAGTCTCGTTTTCTGTTAACGTATACATTTCTTAGAGAATACGGCATGTATAAGATTGCATATTAGCTGTAAATATTTTATAAATAGTACCTGATCTAGTCTACTTATCCAGGATTCAGAAATCCTTAAGATAAAAGAAGAGATTAGCATGGTAAACTTCTCCAGATGAATGTAAAGCACGCATCCTAGCCAGTTTCAACGATTTTACATAAGTGATGGTCTACAATGGAACCGTTTAATTTTTTTTTCATGTAGTTCCATGAGTAACATGATTTTCCACCGTAAAAAAAATTAATAAGACATTCAAAATTAATACCAACAATAAAGTATATAAGATTTAGTGCGGTGATCATTCTGATGAATAAAAATACAAAATGATCTTGGCATATCAGTATTGTAATTTCAGGCTAAAAGTCGTCTGGTAATTCTTATCAAGGAGGCAAAGAACGTTTCATACTAAGTCATAATGGAAAATAAAGATATAAATTTCATATTTAAAACTGCTATTAGGTATTTAAAAATTATTTAAGATTTATTTTAATAAGTTGAAAAAGTTCAAATTTTCCATCTGACCATATGTTAGTATATTTTTTAGAGATATAGGAAGTGATATAAACGATATAAAATTATGCTTATATTTCCATATTTATAGCAGTAGCAATTTCCTTCTCAGTTTTCATTTTAATAAAACCTCTTTATTGTCACCTCCACTCCGATGATAAAGCGTTCAGTCGAGGCATTTTCAATAAAAAATGTACGTATTTTGTCGTCTAAAAATAGAACGGAGGACGCTCACTGTAAACGATCATTCCCCTCTGAATACTTCAAATGTAATACAAAAGTTCACCCCTTATATATGCACGTTTTATACCCTCCTATTACTTTGCGCGCGCACTCTCTTTACGCCCCTTTCTAACTTTACTAACCATCTCTTTCAAACGTTATAAAATTTAAACCCCACCTTTCCTATAACGCTTAAATCAAAGGTGAGTTTCCATATACCTCCTTTAACATGCTGTGCTCCTGGTATTTTGTAGAGATTTTCTTTCCAAACGTTCCTTTCTTCGAACGCTTGGGCCAACCCTTGTTAGGCCTCTACGCCGTAGAATATATGTATCTTACTCTTACACTAAGGATTGGACATACCGTTCTCTTGCTCGATTGAAAATGTGAAATGGTGTAAAATTTCCCCGCTTTCCCCAGTGTAGATGTTCTACGTCGGCGTAGCGTTGGAAAATTATGTTACCGTTGTGTGTTACTGCGCTCCTGGTAGCTCGTAGCCTCAAGAATAGAGCCTTCTTTTGACACGTAACTTTAAGCGCATGTTCTAAAATTTTGCCATCAAAACAACTACCTACGCTTTGATGTGGCGCTATAAACATCTTTGCATTCAGGTTTTTTTCTTTTTACATACTACGCGTCGGAATAAACCTTGCGTATCATTGATTCTCATCGTTCTCGTAGCTTTAACTTTGTCAATACCCAAATCCAATGCCTTGCAGGTTGAACTTTTTAACTTTTAACAACAAGTCACAACCAATTAATTATTTATTTGGTTAAACATGTAAAAATTACAATTTATTAATAAAGATGTGAATAACATATTTTTTATAATAAAAGAAATAAAATCAAGTATTTACATATTTTTAAATAGGCATGATGATTATTATGAAATCATAGTAAATCTCAATATAAATTATAACATGTTGACTGTGTTTTGGACAATTGATGTAAGAAAGTACGAAAAATGATTGGGTCCCATTTTTAAAGTCGACAGAGCAGGTCTCGGCCAAACGTTGTAAATTAGAAAAAATAAATTGACCACTTTTTGAAACATAATTTTACATTGGTTTAATTTTTAAAAATTCTGACCTCCCCCACTTGATGTAAGCCACTATAATTTAGACAATCCCTAATTATTCTCCCGTATCATCAAACATGATAATTTACAGGAGTGCATTTTAAAGATTCGTAACGCAACACACCAGACTCTTTTATTTGATTTATGTATAATTTGTTTGCTAATCAGTATTTTCTTGTCTTAGTTCATGAACCATCAGTTTTATATACCTTCATTTTTACATTCAATTTTATATAAATACACCTGTTATGTTTGTATTTTTATCAGTTGATAATGCTCGTGATGAGCGAAACCAGTCCTGATCATTATAAATATGTGGAAGTAGTACAAATGAATTGTTTTTTATTTTTTAAAATAAAATTTTAAAACACTATTTTAAATTCCCTGAAAGTGGAATGAGTATTTGGTTCCATCAAAAATATGGATGCTTAAAATAATTTTATAATACGGTTTAAAAATACTAAGCTGTTTATCTAATGGTGGGTGAAAATTCAACGAAGAATATTATTTATTTGACATTTTGCAACACGAAAGTTCAAAGTAGCTTTAGTTTTAATGAATGTTTAAGCCCAGCTGATATATCTTATCCACGAAATTGGGTATCTATTTAAAGTTTCCAGCTAGAGGATAAGTTGAAAGTCTGAAAGAAAGTTAAATTGAATAAAAATTGCCATCAGAAGTGGTTTCCTCTACTAGAGTGTGGGCAAACATAATCCTAACCAGCTCTGGAAAAGCGTGCGTCGCCATGGCAGCGGGTCTGTGGCGCACACAAACATGGGCGAAGTTTTTTCTACGGATTATTTGTCTTTGCAAACTTTGCTTAAGAGCGTAGACCAAGGCTGCTCTTGTAAACTTGCCGCTTTCGTTTTGTTTAAACATACTGAGTGTAATGCAAAATGCTGTTAAAAGTTAAAGTTTCATAGCAAAATACGTTAGAAATATTCCTTTGCTATTTTATATATTGAAATATTTGTTGTAGTTTTAAAAAAGTAAACATACCAGGAGACTCGTATTTTTCATTAAAAAATAAGAAATATCAAATTTAAATTGTTCAAATTTTGTACATTTCCAAGTGTTTCATTTTATTACTACCCGGGTTTTGCTTTTCGACATCTTCATTTTAATGTTAACTTGTTCTGGATTGCCTGCGATTGCTTAGTACCATGAGTATGTAATTTTGTGTGCGATACTTACCCAATCAAGGTAAAAAGCCATTATTGCCAAATCACTATTAAAATTAATTCACATCTCAATGTAGTTCCTAGACTCGGTGATAATATTTTTTCTTAATTTGTTTTATATATTATATAAACTATTTACTTACTGTCAGTCCAAGTTTTTGAAGATTCTGAAAGGCGAAACCTGGGTTGGTAGTGACGAAATACATGTAAATGTATACAATTTGATATTGAACCGCTATTCTTGTCTTGACGACTATTCCTGTCTTAGTCCTATCTTTCTATCTCCAATGTCTTCACAAAGGAGAGGTTGAGAGACTGAGTAACAAGCAGTACTGAGTAATAAAAACTTTTGTTGAGATACCTCCATTAAGAAATCATATGACCAACATTATGCAAAAACACGCGTATGATTTATTCTAATAATTACTTAATTTTTTAAACAACGGTATTTCTTTCATTTAAGACATCGACTGAGGGTGCTTGATGGAATTTCAATGTCAAATTTGGATTATTAATGGGCGGTTTGGATTATTAATGGGCGGTATGGGCGGTTTTCGCCTTTCGACATCTTCAGGCATTCGAGTGCACTCGGTAAGATAAAATGTTGTAAGTCTAGGACCTACACTGACGTTTGTTTTCCCAACGAGGATTAAGGTTATTCTGGGTTTTTTTCGGGTTAACTCAGGTATCTTATAAATATTATTTTATCGTATTATAATCTTATTTATAAACGCTAGACACTATTTACTGTCTGTCAATTCGAGTTAGTTCATGTACTCGAATGCCTGAAGATGCTGAAAGGCGAAACCCGGGTGGTTAGTGACAAAATACATGGAAGTGTACAAAATCTCAATAATCCAAATTTGGTATTTCTTTCATTTTCATATTTTTTTCTGATTGATGATGATAATATCGTCGCTGTTCTGGAAGAAAACACTAAATCAAAAAAATTTCATATTGAGTTAGTTATAACAAAAAGGTTCTTATTTTGAACTCTACCGTATGAAAGAACAAACTTGCTTTTATAATTTAAGACATCGACTGAGGATGCCGAAAGGTGAAACCCGGGTCGTTAGTGACAAAATACATGGAAGTGTACAAAATCTCAATAATTCAAATTTGTTTTTATAAATTATACTTTTTCTTATGACCAGTTTTGTAGAAACACACAAAATGAAAAACGTATAGCATTTCAAACATTTGACAAACTTCAAAGTCGAATTATTAATCAAAAAAAGGATTTTTCAGTTAGTGTCTTCTTCCAGAGCAACGACAAAATATTACGTCAATTATGCTGTGCTATGGAGATACTTTTATAAAATAGACATTTTTAGAACCTTATCCACTTTTTATTCGGAGCATGAAGGCTTGTAAAAGAGTATTTTTATAGAATTTTTTTGGACGAGAGCTAGGTGTAAGTCAGTCACTCAACCTCTCTTGTAGAGGAAAGAAGTAATAGTATCTACTAGTGTACAGCTAATCGCTCATTCCAAGCGTCATAAATGAGCAAATAGAAATGGATGTGGAATGATAAGAACAAAGAAGACATCGATGGCCTTTCAATGCAAAGCTTTAAAATAATATCGTCTGCATTATATACATGTCGGGTTTTAAATATTTTTCTAATACATTTCCACTAAAAGTTGACAATATTTCGGTTATTAAATAAATTCTTTATCGTGTAATCGTGGTCCACTTAAAGTCGGAATAATTTTCTTGAAACAACACAATTTAACAAAACAGACTAAGTATTTAAACAGGACTGTAAAAATATAGTATATTTTAAGTTCAGTCGTAGTGAAAAAATAGAAGCATGATTTAAACAAATTGGATATACTAAAGTTTTTCATCTGGACGCTTGGCTTGCCAGTTTAAATACGTCTTTGGGCTGGTAAACTTTTAAATGCCAGAATGCACTTGTGAACATATGTATTAAGACGCTATTCACGTACTTTAGAAATGCTTCAGGTGAATGCCAAACGAGCAGAGCTGTTTGTTGCGGTACATCCTCATACGAGCCCAATAGGCTACGCTTACTTGATTTCAACCAAGGCTAATTTTGAGAGATTCAATAAATTCGCAACATCAAATGGGAACGGGATATTCTTGATTCCTCCTTAGATTCAACACGAAGTGGATTAAGCTCTACTTCCACGGCGTGGTTAAGCAAGTAACATTTTCTGCAAGTCAAGCACAATAGTGCATGGGGAAGAGATCTGTCCCGTGTAGCTCTGTATTGGGTCAAGAAAATAAGACGTAAAAAAGATTTCTTTGCTTGATCGCTATTGCGTTATGGAAGGTGGCTGGGAAACAGCGGATGCATATATATATTGGGTGGAGTTTGGTCAAAGAATTTGTATATTTTTTATAAATTTGATAATTTTGTTATTAAACTGGTTGTGTTAATAATTAAGACACGTGTTCCGACTCTTTGACAATCATCGTGATACAGAAACACTTGTCACAATTATTAACACAACCAGTTGTATAATAAATAATCATTTTTTTATTTTTATTTAAAACGAATTTTTACAAAATTACCGCCTAATCGATGAAAAATAGTATTTTTTATTTTTTAAATTTGATGAGACAGTCAGTATAATATCAAATATATACATTATTTGATATATTTTATTTTATTTTCTGAAACACCAGCTTACATTAAATGAAATATCTATAGTAGTATAGGAAAGAATTTGATCAAGGTTTTGTAAATTTTTAATAACTAACCAAAAGTTCAGCCAACTTTTCTTTTTAGTGCTAGATGCTTTATTATGAATTCAACCACAATCGTTGCACTAAATAAAATAATACATACGTGCAATGTGACTAAAAAGTTTTTGGCGCAGTGGGGGAGGCGAACCGCCGAATCACGAAGGGCGACCAGTTCAGGTCGGCCTGTCGACACTGGCGGACGTCTCCACTTTTCCGCCATCCATTCGCGCATTAAATACCCTCGTTCTGACATCCGCACGATAAGCACGTGGATAAACGCCGGCGCGTGCGCGTTGACAGGTACACGATCGCACGAACTTAGATGAAAAATACCTGTGTCATAAAATGTATTTATTTTTTTAACCTGCTCGCGACGAGCCGCCCGTGTATTTTCCCAAGATGTTGTTTGTTTATTATTAGTGTTCTAAATTTAAAATGAACGTTCTAAATTTGAAACGGTTTAGTAAGAAAATTAATGTTGCAGTTCTTACTTACGGTCATCATTCATTTTAAGCATTCGTTTTTTTATCGCTTCGCACTTCTTATTAAGAATGATACAAAAATACTTTATATATAACCTTAGTCATTAAATGGACTTGAACTGAATAAAAAAATACCATTGAAAGTGAGATTATAAAACAGATGAGATAGAACTTAAATTGGAAGATGTCGGAAAAATTTCTGGTTAAAATGATAATACAAAAATATTTTAAAATTATTAGTAACAGTTCAGCAAGTTTCATCAAATTATTAGTTTTACTGATGTGCAATACAATATGCAATGTTACATACCATGACTTGAAATCCTTTTCTCGTTTATTTAAAAATGTTTAGCTCGTTAAAAATACTAATTCATTTGATTCATGAATTAATTTTCATTTGATTTCATGGTAGTTTTATTCATAATTCAATTAAAAAAATCAAATCATATTTCATATCATTGGTTACTTAACTTCAGTAAATTGTTTGTTAACTTTTGACGACAAAAATTATAATAGGATAAAATAACAAAGTATTTAGTTCTACAAAATTTTTAGTAGGTCGTCGGAACTATCTTTGTTATTTTATCCTATTATAATGGAGTTCTACCAAGTAAATGCCAATTCAATCAATAAAAAAAAATATTTTAAATAATCAGCATTTTTATTTTGGTAGAATAAATTCAGCTAAAAACGGTGGAATGCAGAATGTGTGCTATTTTTTATAAAAAAAAATCGTTGAATACTATTTGAAAAACTATTGATTTGTATTTTTATAATGTCCAACAATCAATTATAAGAGTAAGTAATATAAATTTAAGACGTCAAAAATCTGTAGAATTAAAGTTTATTTTATTTTACCAATTGAAGATGTTTAAACGAAAATGATGAAAATATTTAGTTACAAAATTAAATGTCATTTTTATTAGCTGCCATTTTTGAAATAGCACGCTGACACTTTTGCCAAATAGCTGTAGAATAATGAAATTTGTAAAATAGAAAAAACAAAAAAAAAATCAGACAACAGATGCCCCAAATTTTTTGTTTTTATTCCTGTGTGCCAAACTGGTTTCGGAATGACGTTAGCTTTTATAAAATTTAATTCAAAGCTCCGATTAAACTTTTCACGTTTACATCATTATGACAAAAAAGCTCGGTCAGCAATTTTTCACGCAATAAAACAAATTTAATGAGCTCGTAACCAGTGAATAAAACTTTCTTCGTATATTTGCAATAGCAGAAAAAAATCTAGCTCAAACACGCACGTTTATCGGTTATTGAAATATATTATTAAAAATCACAGTCTTTGATTTCGTTAATATTTAAATTGGTTTATTAGTCTAACAAATGATTTAGAGATTATCTATCTTAAAAAACTCATTTTCATGCAGAAAAAGTCTTTCGAGTGAAATCGTCATTGTAAGACTGATTTCACATTTTAAGACAGTAAAATTACATGATTTATACAATTTAAATATTCATCAGTCAGATAAAGATTAATGTAAAATAAAATTAAGCCACCTGTTTTCACCGCATTTATATTTATTTCCCTTGAGATTTTCGCCTTTAAACAGTAGTAATTAATTTTGTTATTAGTAGTGATATGGTATTTGTCGGCGTCCGTGGTGCAGTTGGTAGCGTCGTTGGCTACGGTTACGGATGTCTCGGGTTATCCCGGTGCGGACGGTTTTCATAAATTGATCTTTCAATCGATTTATGGATTTCTGTTCGTAGTCTGAGTATTTGTGATGTCTGAAAAACTCCCTTCCACCCATCCGATCCTCACGAGGCGTAACGAGAGCGATTATCTAACCACTAGTCTTGTCCTGGCCCATCCCTACTCTCTTAAAAAAAAAGAGATTGAGCAACTGAATAACAAGAAGTTCTCATAGAAAAATTCTGTTGAGATACGTCCATTAGAAGGCCATATGCTCTACGTTGGGAGTGGACATGGAAAAAAAAAATTGTTATGGTAATTAGTACTATTATCGTTTGGGTCTTGCGCCCTCCTCACGTTTAGTAGAAGGAAACGAGCCCATCCCACTGTTCATTTTAAGAAAAAAATAACCTGCAATTAGTAAGTCTGAAGATGATTTTTAAAGAAGCGAAACACGTGTTATATTTAGTAGCACAGCCAGTGGAATAACTAAATTATGAATTTTAATCTTATATTAAAAATAAATTTTAACAAAATTACCGCCAAATTCATCAAAAAGATAAAATTTTAAATATTCAATATAACTTAAATTCCCATTGTTGTCTCATATAAGCCGAAAAAATGACAATCTTTTTGGACGCTGGAATTATTAAACGAGAGAATGATCAACAAGCCAGTTGTGTAAAGCCATTGCTATTATCCCTCATACTTGAGTATATGGTTTTAATAATTTATTAATTATATCGATACAGTATCATATGATGACTTGTAATGATATTTCATACTTATTCGTGATAATAGATCAAACTTTAGTACTCTTTATCGCACTATGAAAAAATAGTTTTCGAAATACAGTACATAGTTAATAATTAAATGTGAATCAGTTATAGTGCACAAAATTACGTCATGGAAAACATCATCCACAAATTTTGTCGTAGTATGTAATAAAAAATCGTTACTGCACACTGTTTTCAGTTTCATTTATTTGTAAGAACTTGGTATCCATCCAACTTCTTCTACAAAAACTACTCATCTACTATGTATCTTGTAGAATTTATCCGTATATCTGTAACAAAGAACTCACATGCCTATCAATTATAACCATTGACTAAAAATTCTTTTTGTCAATTTATTATTCACATTGTAATGATTGATTACAGTTCATTTTAATTTTAAACTACTTTTGAATTCAGCGGTTCGTTTTTTTTACATTTCAATAGTCGTTATATATATAATTCTTTCCATAGAATTCATTAATCATATTTGTATCATATAATATATAATGTACTACATATTGACTTATGTTGATATTTCAGTTCATTACAAAATAGTGATATTTATAGATTACTTAAAATCTAGAGATACATTATGTACGATCAAATTACTTTTTAGGCATGAAACTGTGTTATTCTTGGTGGTCGGCACCCAAAGTTTTGTTTCCATAACATGTTTCATTTTGAAGGACTAAAACGAAAAATTTTTACATCCCAAAAGAATAGTTTTATGAATCCAACCAGTGATGGGCCCTAAATTTATAAAACTCATTGTTTTATAAATGAAAATATTCATAAAGAATTGGTAAGTGTACACGTTTTTAACAGATTGTGCAACATATTATGTTGTACACATATATTTAGGAAAAAGGCAGTAACTGCTAGTGACAAAGCTTAGTATTAACAAAAAAATAGTATTTGGTGATTTAGACGTCAAAATAAAAATACATTAATTTTATACGTAAAATAGTTTAAACTACCAATCACAGAATATAAAAGTTACTGCCTTTGCGATAATAATTGAGAATAAATTACAGATCTCCAAATTTTTATTTACGATTAAGATGTTAAATTTGAATTATTGAGATTTTGTACACTTTCATGAATTTTGTCACTAAAGACCCGAGTTTTGCCTTTCGGCATCTTCAGGCATTCGAGCGCACGAATGGATTCGAACTGACAGTCAGTCCTGTCAGTTCGAGTCCAGGCGAAACCCGGGTGACAAAATACATGGAAGTCTACAAAATTTCAATAATTCAAATTTGATATTGAAATTCCATCAAGCACCCTCAGTCGATGTCTTAAATTAGATTAAGATATTGTTTTGTAATAATGCTACTTTTTGCATTTACAGATTTGATAGTATAAAAAATTATCTTGGAGATCAGATTCATAGTTCAATAATTTGTCATTTTTTTACAGTTAAACTGACTTGTTCCTATGACGGGCAGATTTATTCTGGTATTGTTGAGAAAGTAGGTTTTAAATCAATAATTGAATTTGATTTGAAGTAAAAACTGTAAAATTTATATAACAATGGTCCAACGTCACAAAAGTATAATTTCAATTTCTATTTTCATAATTACTCAAAAAATAATTGAACTTTTGTTGAAAAAAAGTTATTTCAATGAAACTTTCTGAACTTAATTACACTTTATAAATCAGTGAAAAAGCTCGTTTTAACTTTTTCGTCAGTTTGTGAGCTTTCATCATCTGTACGATTAATTTTTCCCTTAGTCGAAAATACCTCCCTAGGTGAGTGCTCCCAAGTAACTTAGCCAAATCTAATTAGGAGATAATTAAACAAAAGAGCGCATTTTCCAAGTCGCTACACAGAAGCTGAATAATTTCTGTCTACAAAATTGTCTTCAATAATTATTATAAAAATTTTCAAACGAAGTGGACTCATTACTTGATATAAGAAAAGGTGTAAAGATATTTCTGATTCCAATAATTATGAAATAATTTGGATGAAAGAGCAATAAAAGATATGGTAGTTTCAAATTTTATTTTTGATGAATTTTAAAAGAAACATTTTTTTCCTTTTTGATTTCAGAGTATTTAAAAGTAAAACAAAAAAATAAAATCATCAACAATTATTTCACGCGTATATATAATGTATACGAAATTTGAATTGTTCGCATTAGGTATTGAAATTCTACCAAGCACCCTCGGTTGATATCTTAAAATAAATGTATGAAAACTTTGGAATTAAATGAGTTCGTTATTAAAATTATTTATATATTTTTTATATAATCCAGAGTAAAAAAAAAACAATGTTTGTTAACTCAGATTTTTTTTTAAATGATGCAACCATCGGTTCAAAATAACCCGTTTATTTTTACATTTTAATATATCAATTCATTTTTTTACGTAGTATAGCAAAATATACATTTTTTTAATACCTTAGTTAGTAGAGCAATATTATTAGGATTAATTATGAACAACAATATAAGTCATTGCTTAAAAAATATCTATGGTTACAGGATTTGAGTTACTGTTTATCAATTATAAGTAAAAATTTGTTAATGCTTAGATATACTTTTCTGGATACAAATACTCGAAACGTTTTGAATAAACAGCGTTACTGGCTGACGACCTAAATTTTTATTCTGTAGCTGGGGTCTCAGATCACCCACTTTAAGGTAGAATATATTTTTTTTAAGTATTAATACCCATGGAAAGAGTTTGATGATGTTTTCAGAGTTCTTATCTAAACTCTCTTTTTAAAAAATACTGTACGAGACGGTGTTAGAGGTTCAGTGTTTAACATAAAATATATTTTATTTTGATCTATATTAATTGTTAATATTGAGACCCCATAGTTAGAGCTATTTATTATCCAACCTTATCACAATAGACTTATTACTTAAACATTCAATTCAAAGAAACAAACAATACATTAAATGAAATAACATAGTTATCGAGTAAAATTGTACATTAAACATAAATTTTCATATCCATCAAAAATATTAAAGTCCGATTTTAAAAATATGTACCTATTAACTTTAAAGTAAAAATATGTTATCTACCGAGATTGATAATAAATATAATAGAATTATCATTTACTGTGAAACATGAGAAGCTCTTGTTAAAAGTGGAAAAATTGGTTTTTAAGACTTGAAAAATAAACCTCTCTCACAGATTTAATAATTTAGTTTAAGCGGAAAACGCGGTTGAAAATTAATATCAACGGAAAACAAGTAAGATTGATTAATCTCAGTGCCGTTTGTGAGAAAATCTTTTTGGACAGCGTACTTTTTACCGTTCACGAAACTACTTTGGTTTTATTATCGACCTGGTGTCAATACCCCGAGTAAAATACATACATATAAGATAAAATATTTAATTTTAATGATGAATATGTTTCAAGAAGTATTTATATGACTTTCAAAGAGAATATTTTTAACTAGAATTCGATGTTAACCTCTTGTTTAGTAAAATGTAAGGATACCATGATGAGAAATGAATGTCAGAAAAACATTAAATCCTCATTCTACTTATTTGGGATTGGGTAGGGTATAAAAAAATAAACAAATTTACGCTGATAAAATGTTTAACATTGTTTACAGAAGGGATTAGAATAAAATACTTTCACCTTTACTACGCGGCAACGATGTTAGGCAATTATAAAGTATTACATAAAACATTTTTAAGTGATTCCTACTAAAATAGCAATCGGCTGTGAAAAAGATGGTAAATACAATGTTTTTAATATGAAATTAAAATTGATAACTTAGTTATTCCAATGGCTGTGTTACTAAATGTAACTTCATGTAAAAGCATCTGCAGACTCAATTTTAATTTTATATTAAAAATGAATTTCCGCAAATCGACGATTTTTCTTTGTCAAATTAATTTCTAATTTTTTTCTTCTTTAGTTATATGCTGAAATTTTAATTTAGGTTGATTCGTCATAAAAGTTAATTTAGGGAAAACGTTTAAATGTTGTGATTTTTAAGTAAGGTGACAAACTATAGCGCATAAAACATTATATTTTTGAAATATTTTATAACTAATACATGATTAAAACAGTGCTTGGTGAAATTGATGTGAAAATTGTGCACACAAATACTTTTTAACAATGGAATCTTCTGAAGAAAAAGACCAAAACCTTGACATGGATCCTCCAATAGAATCAGTTGATACCGACGATGAGGTTGTGTTGCACGATGAAATTACCAGCAAAAGTGCTGGTGCAACTCCAAGCCCAGAATCAGACGGAGAAGATGTGATCAGTAGGCTGAAAAAGGAACTGAGCAAGCATGATTCAAGTCTCCCATCAAAGGTGCCTATGTATCCTGGACCTCCTTCCACTCACACTAGTCAGATGCGGCAGACGGTCAGCGGGAAACTCTTCAAAAAGTGCAAGAGCGCAACGTTTCAAATCGATGGAGCCACATATACTATAGGTATGACTTTCATTATAATTAAATCATGGTAATTTAAATACAATATTATCGTTTTTTAAGATGTGGTTTATAAATGAAACGTTTACAAAACATTACATGCTTCGCGTCTGTCATCAATTATATTTATGTATCAACTATACAGAAATTCTTATTTTTTCGCAAGTTCGCAAAAATGTTCGTAGAAAAAATCAATTTCAGAATACTAAAAAGAAAAGCATCAACAATTTATTATACTTTCTCGAAAAGTAACTACAAATAAATTCATACTTTATTTTATTTAACAAAGATAAATATTTATTAACAATGACATGAAAATTTGATTTTCGACAATCCTTTAACTTAATATTGTATACTAATCACTTTTAATGCGTTTATTTGCAATAATTATTGGCCACAAAGCAATATATTTATAAAAATAAAATGTTTTATTTTATGGTTAGGACCGGTTACGCTCACCGTGAGAATATTGTACCTGATGCTAGAGCGATGACGTCTGGTGATTCATTTTTCTAAAAATAATGTATCATCTTAAAAAAAGCCAAGAGTTGTAACACCATATGGTTTCCATCAAACGCTCTTTCTGAATTGATATCTTGAAGACGGATAATTCAATAACCACCTGAATAGAAGTAAGTTTATTTTTTAAAGATTTGATAGTTTGAGTAAACCAAGCAGGCAGACTTATTCTAACCATATCAATAAATTTTGTCTATTTATCTTCAGTGTCTATTTTAACGACGTCAATAATTATCACTTGGTGGATCGTTAACACTTGAAGTTTGAGCACGCACGATTTGAATATAACACTAGTATAGACACAAATTTCATTTTTAAATATTTCCATTCAAATAAATATATTTCTTTAAACCTTTGATTGAATTTAAAAATAACAAATTGAGCACAGATTCCTGATTTCAAAGCAAAAAGTAAAAAAGGTTATTTTTACCTACAGACTAACTTTTGAGTACCAATGTAAATAAAGTTTTGAAAATGACATACAACTGAGATAGGCTTCAAAACTTTTTGGGACAAGTTACGAGTAAATTTTTTTCACAAATCAAGTTCTATTGTAGGTCGTATTTTTGAGACGAAAAAAAACTAATTTTAGTTACGAAAAAATTATACATCAGATTTTTCATCTTATATTGTTATCATGTTGAAGGTCAAATTTATTATTTGAGTTAGGCATATATAGTTTAAATATGTTTTTTTATTTAATCTAACATATTTATATAATATACTAGCGAGTACCAAGCGTGCATTGCAATGCCGCTCAATGAAAGAAAGTGTTGAAAGAAGTTGTAATTCTGTTTATTTAAGTGCTTTTGGATACACAATATTTTTTTTATTTTTCAACTGATACGTACACGAATAAATCAGAAAGGTTTCAGAAATGTCGTTGTTTGTACGAATTTGATTCTTTTTTTTAGATTTTATTTTCAGAAACCTTCACGGATGTGCTCACAATAACTCACCAAAATTTCATTGAAATCGAATGGGTGGTATAGGAACGCATAAGAGACAAACAAACAAACATTCATTTATATATATATATATATATATAAATTTAGATTATTAACCCTAAAGATACCGATGAAAACATTAATTTTGGTTATGAATGGTAGCTTTAGAGCCAAGATAAAGGTATCAATTTTGTTTACTTCGAAAAAATCATCAGATATTATCGATAATAATTTCAGTATAACGTAATCGTTAGTAACATAGTATTCAGAGTAACGTATTGTATCTAGTTCTGGAAATGGCATGATGTTGAAAAAGATATCAAAAATATTGTATAATTCTTCTTCGACTTCAAACATTGCTAACAAATAAATATTGATTCAGTCATTGAGTTGTGGAACTTTATTTATATATATTTAAAAAAAAAATCTTGTTTTTATGATTAGTTACTTCGTTTAAAGAAGTAAGTACAGTAGTGATTATTTGATTTTCATTATATACATATATTGTAATGACATTTTAAGTAATTTTACCCTTCCTTTCGTAATAGAATTCAAAAACATTCTGATAATTTTAATTGCGATTGAAATGTTTATAGCGTTGTTCAAGAAGGATCCCTGAATAAATTATTAAGTAATACATTAGTCGGGACCCTTAATTTCCCAACCTTTTAGTAACATGAACTATAGTTAAGTTAAGTTTCGTACGTCACATCCACTGACCATCTTTCACTCCAAATAAATTTACATATAATCACATGGGACAAAAACGGTGTTGGGTTTATATTTAGAAAATAAATATCCAACAGAAAGCATATTTCAAGACGCGAACAATATGTATTTTTACATAAAATCGATGAATTGTTATTGTATATTTTATCGTTTTAGTGTAAAACGATTTTTTTATGGAAAACTTCAATAAGCAATTCATATACTGCTTTGTTTGAATAAACCATATGACAAGTTAGAAACGGTGCTTGTTTTAAGATCATGTTTTGGTAAACATGTTATTCTTTATTCTTTGTAGTGTACATAAAAAATAATGTTTATATGCTATGTATACATAAAAGAATAGTAACGATTGTTTGTCAGTTTGAAGAAATACCATTTTCTAATATTAGTTAGTTATATAAAATTGTGTATGTAAAATATCAAATATACCTCAAGCCAAAGCCATATTATGAGCTGTATTTACGGTATAAAACTTATACCATTTTATTACTCCCTACGTATAATCACGTAAGTGCAAAATATGTGATTATATGTCTTTTGTATTTTAGTTGTCTGTTCACTCAGTTCTATGGGTAGACATCAAACAACAGGAAAAATTGGATTTAAAATAGTACCATTTTCCTAATTTTGAAGAATATCCAGAAGTCGTTACTTTGCAATTACGTTATGAATCTTTGAAATGCTCTATTGTAATATCTCATATTTACAGATACGTAATGAGATTACACTTAGGGAGTGTTGATTTGTGTCAGTAGTGTATTAACAATTTTTTGATTGATTTTGAAATCCTTAATTCAGATTTGAATAAATGCGCATTGTTTACACTGTATTGTCGTCATATCATCAAAAAATATTGTTTTTGAGCATATCGATGTCAATCGAATATAAGTAAATATTTTGCTGTGCTAATTTTGTAAAAATCTAATGTTAAGAAAGAACACATATAAATCAAGATATGAAGTATATTTTTTAAAGAGAATTGAAATTGAAATTAATTACTGTTCGTTTTTCCGGAATATAGAGTTTGAAAAGGAGACTATCTTGGACCTTTTTTATGAATTAATGCTCGATAAATGTTTACAATTTGCTTTAACTTAGCCCTTTACATAATATGAACTCGTGTAACCAAAAAGGAAGCAACACCTTTAAATTACGCCACAGATAGTGAGCCAGCATATTTTCAGGATGGGAATCCGATAGAAACGATGACATAATATATTATATACTATATAAAAGCAATGAAATATTAAATGTAAAAAAGTTTCTGAAAAAGTCAATGTCTGCACGATGGTAATGATTAATACCACCCACGCCAAATCTTACGGACGCCATTACTTTTCCAGTTAAGAAAATACATAATATACATATTAAAAATTGACGGAATAGCTTTACGAAGAACGCTGGAATTTTTATTGTTCATAAAATGATAATTGATTGATGAATTTTTATAGCTAGCGCACAAAAGAATGAAAAGAGTACGACATGAGCATATTTTACAATACGATAAAAATAAATTTACTAGATCACATATAATTTTGATGGATTTTTTTATTTTAGTTATTATTGGCTGCATAATTCTACGACGCAATTTCAAATCTTTAATACAACTGACTCTTTTGTTGCACCGCTTGTGTTGAAAAAATGGAAAGAAACCTGATGTGTGCACTATTTTTATATGACTCAATAATACTATATTTATGCTCCGTGCGGCCTGCAGGGATGATTTTCAGTAATTTTTTTTAGGGCTTTCAATTCCGAACCTTTTTGATGATCCCGGGATTCATCACTAAACGAAATTTCATTTTTTACTATACTTATAGACCTATTGAAATCATAAGAGTTTTATATTATTTATTGCTGCTATGCTAGCATAGATTTTACCAAATCGTATCTAAGATGGTATCCTAAAAGTAAGTCCTCCATCTATTTAAGAGATGGTCCTCATTCGTCTTCTATTTCAAATTGGTTTAAAAAAGTATTAGGAGAGAGAATACAATAAATATATGTATTATTTAGATATTATAAAAAAAGTATGAACATAAACAAACCGAGGTTTACCGTTTATTTTATCAGAAAGTATTAATTTTGAACTATAGATTACTTATAACTTTTATTTGAAATCCATAGTTACAAGTGTAAGTAAAAAGTATATTATAACAACGAACAGCGATAAGTAGATTTGGATTTTTTTGAACGCAAGTGGTATTCATTATTATTGTTATAATATCGCCACGTAAACAATTATTTGATTTAAGTGGGATAGATTCAAAATTAATTTTGCGTTCTTATCGGTCAACGCAAAAACAATGAAGCATGTATTGTGATTTTTATAAACACCTGACGAAAGTGCATTATTAGATTCAACGTAATATAAATAAATATTTTTCATTATCGTGCTTAAACAATGATATAAGAAATAAGCATTTATCATTTAATGTTTTCAAATTTACGAATATTCTATTTGTTTATATAATATTTGTCTAACGTAAGTAGTAAAGAAATCAAAATAAATACGTTTGTGTAAAATAATAATTCAAAAAGGCATAGCGGAATGTATCGTGTTTCTTGGCGCTTTGAACGCTTACCAACGCTGTGGCGCAATTTCGTAAATTCTACCGTAATAAAGTCAGAATTTTATTTTATTCTAAACTTCTCAAACGCTGAACAAAGTTACTTCCTACATTTAAATGTTTTGCAATTCATTATATTTGACAACTTGATAATATCTTTGTCGATTTAGAATCGTATACCCAACGAATTGAAATATTTAATAATACAATATAAAAAACTGATGATTTGTGATTTTGATTAATACCAACAATTATTTATAATAATGATTTAAGAGCTTAACAGCATTCAAGGTGTTATGAAACGTATTATATGTGCTGTATTTTTAATATTATTGTTTTGATAATGCGCTCTTTGGGTTTGGGTAATCGGTCATAATCGATTAATATAGAATTGGACTTCACATGCCATGACTGTAACAACTCTTTTATATCGAAACTTTATGTAAAAATTATGATACACCGTCACTCAGTTATTATGTTGCTATTTAAAACCACGACTTAATTTTTTTGTGAATAAAACAAATTCGAAATTTGGCATAAACAACTGGTTTATTGTTTTATCAATATTAAATACATTATTTTAAGGATCAATGTATTCGTCTATATAATACACAAACCTGCAACAGTTTCAAAAACGTAAATGATTAAATACAATCAAAACACGACGACATTAAGAACAAGTTATAAGAAATCTTCTTCTCGGCCTTTATCCGTCACCTATAGCCACAACACGGCACCTCTAGGATTCCTGTTATTTGCTAATCGCTTTGGACTAATTGAAAAAAAGTCCCATGAAATGCCAGTAGCTTTCTGTTCCGCTGAGTGTATCCTATGGATATTACTCGTAAATACCCTTGGTTCTCCAGAATGCCGGAATCCTATAGGCTGGCAAAAGAGGAAAGCAAGAGATCAGACTTCGTCAGATTTAACGTCTCTCCAAGACCATTGACGTAATAGGACCATACGTGATCCGTTCCGTTAACTTTAAGCTCCTCAGGAAATAAACTACTTTACCACTATGCGATGCAAAAGTAGTGCCATGATTTGCTACCATAGTAAAACAGCACTGATGACATGAGAGCGTTGAATAAATGACATTTGGTTTCAAATTTTTATCATAATCAGGAAAGCTATCACTGAAGCTAATGATATCAGCTGATGATAATGCACGTGATGAGCGAAACCGGTCCTGATCATTATGAAAACGTGGAAGTAGTACAAAACAAATTGTGTTTTATTTATAAAACACATTGCCTTTCCGTTAATAATTGGCAATATTTTACAACAATGTAAAATGGATTCATTCCAAGCACTTTTTGTTAGCTGTATTACTGTTTATATCATAAAGTATTATACCAATTAAATACTTTGTTTTATTTTCAACGTGAAACTGCACTTTGATTTTTTACTTAAAACAAACGCTTCTTTCTCAACTGTATCCGTTTTTGCTAAAGAGTTATACAGTAAGGCAGTTCCTTTAGAAATAAATTACTTCGCTTATTTTAACAGGTCAGAATTCAAAGCTTTTATCGTTTTTAACTTGGTCGAGTGCTTCTTGTGTGAAGCTGCTTGTTCAAAATAACTGCGATGCGGGAGTTTTCGATCGTTTATGGATTAATTTTAAAATTTTGATGACACATGCATTTGAACTTTTGTTAATGGTAATTAATTTTAATTTAACGAACATTTTCGTGAAAAGGTTGAAATAAAATCACATTCTTTAATTAATGACAGCATTAACACATAATTATTTTATGTTGCACTTAGCAAAAATTATTAAAAGCCTGCATTTATTGGGTCAGTAACAATTTCAATTATGTCAGTACATTTAATGAATGTTTAGTAATTAATAGGTCAGTATACACGTGGTCAGTTAATAAAATAAGTGCACAGTAAGTTATACAAAATGGTCAGTTTTTAAATTAAACCTAACCAACCTGACCATTTGACCATAAATCTATCAAAATTATTTTCGTTAATTTTCCGGTATCATTTTAACTTTATATGACCAAAAAAATATTTTTACTTTAAACAGCCTTTGGTATCTTATTTAAATATTTGAAACAGAGTAGGGAAAACAAAATGGCAACCATACGATAAACTGAATTGAATCTCAATTGCTAACGGCGATCATTCACGTTACAGACTTGTAGAAGTTTAGTATATATCGACCAAACAAGACTACCTAGACTATAAAAACGAGATCCTGTCACAATTTGACTGATACGTCAGCCAAGTGAGAGGTCAAACTTTTATATCTATCAATGTGAAAATCACAAAAAGAACATATATTTATTTGTGAAACGTTTTTATTATTGGACCCTGCTAATAAAATAGATAGGTATTTTAAGACTGGTGTTGGTGCTGTAGCTGAGTGGGCAACGCTGTTTTTATTTTGTGGTGTCCACGGGTTAATATATACGCTAGGATTCTTTCATAAGATGATTTTTCAATCGATTTGTGTTCCAATGCATAAATGTCTGTAATGTGAATTCTCATAAACAAATACAATCGTATACTACCAGAGATACTGAACATCGGCAGCGGACACTTCATTTTGAATGAGAGTTTGTTTTTTTTATACACAGATTTGAATAAAATAATACTCGTTCACTACAGCTCGATTTGACATAAGTATTATAATTCCTTGTATACTTTCGAGTAACAAGCAATTCACATGGAAACGCTTCTCTTACGATAAATTCTATAAGTTTATATGCCACACGGTTTAAAAAATACTTAATAATATCCAATCAAAGATAAAAACAAATAATAAACATTCTTATGTTACATATCGTATAATGTATATTTCTATGGCGTTATGGCAGAATTTCGTATGTCAGTTTTACCTTAGATTACAGGAAAAGAAATATGAACATTTATTGGTTATTAAAAATTCAAATTAAATGGATAATTCCTAGTGGTTATTCAATGGATCTTCTTCAGTAATAACGGCTGGGAACTCCAACTATCCGATTATCAAATAATAAAAATGAAACTATTCGAGTTAAAAAATCGATTTCAATAATTAATAACTATACATAAATGCACATTGCAATACCGTATTGTAATCCGATACACTGTTTAAAATTTGCGGCTGCGTCGGATTACTACAAGAGTATTTCTTCAATTATTGAAATTACGGCATGTTAAAAGGGTTTTTAGTCCCTAGTCAATAGTCAAATTCAAGTATTATGATAGGATGTTGAAAGCGCCCGAGTTGGAGGAAGGGAAAAAAACCACTACCTGGAGTATTCGTTACTGTTCTTGAAATCTGGATGAATCGTGATGTGTACGAACAAATATTTCTTTATGAGAATAAACTCAATACGATAAAAACTGACATATCAACTTTTGCCACAATGTCACAGATTTTATGTTGCATGCAAGGATGATGAAAATTATATAAATGAAAAATTTCAGAAGTCGTATAATACAAAACTTTGGAGCAAAATTACTAATATTGGTTACCTACTACAATGCGTTTTTGTTATAAAAAAATACATATATAAACTTTTATTACTATTCATTATTTGGTAAAGTTTTATCCGGATAGAGCTGTTAAACATAAATAAAGTAAACGAAGCCGTTTTTCATTGTTCAGCTGAATCAATAACTTTGAAAGAAAATCCCGAAGGAAGCGACTCTTTGAGTCAATATTATATTTATGTATAAAACTTTTCTTCTGTCGTTAGTATAGTATATTTTTCTTTTCCTGAACGAGTTGTTTATTTTTTATTTGTTCATAACACTTTACCCGAGAGAATAGTAATCAGATTAATGATGCTTTAATTTCACAAGAGCTTTTGTCAATAACTGTATGTGTAAGCTCCCTACTTAGTTTCTTATACTGTTATTTCGACTATATAGCAGAAAATACATGTATAAATCTGATTGTATGTCTGTTAGAAGAACTTTCCCAAACGGTGTACAGTACCTAGTGACGTGAAATTTTCACATGTCATTCTGGCCGCCAATTCTAGTTCAACTGTGCTATTTCCAACGTCAAACTTTTAAAATTATTATTAATTGATTGACTCTATTTTGTGGGTGTAACAACTGTAACATGAGATACGGTCTACTATGGTATTTTCAACATTCAATTTTTAATATATTATTAATTGATGTAGCTACTATTTTTTCAGGTGTTACATAAGGTACAGTCCACTGTACTATTTTCAACTTTCGACATTATAATTAATTGATGGACTATATTTTGTTTGTGTAACATTAGGTACAGTCTTCTGTGATATTTGCAACTTTCAACATAAAATTTTTTTATTTATTGATGTAGGTACTATATTTTGTAGATGTTACATAAGCTACGGTCGACCGTCATATTTTCAACTTTCGACATTATTGTTAATTGATGGACTATATTTCATGGTGCTACATGGAGTGTGGTCCACGGCGATATTTTCAACATCCAACTTTCAATATAAGCTTACACCACTCTAAATGTTAGCGCAGTCTATCCCTGGTGAAACTAGGTCATAAATAATAGTTTTCTATAAACAAACATGCTGATTTTTAGTGGAAGTATTAAATATATAATATGAACCATTAATATTAGTAGAAAATATATTTTTATTACCATGTCCGCTTCCCACGTAGAGCATATGGTTTTCTATGAGAACTGCTTGTTACTCAGTTGGTCAACCTCTCTTTTTTATAGGAAATATAGTGTTTTGTAAAATCTATCAAACAAAGAAACACGCAAACGGAGCTGAGACCATAATAAAACGAATATTATTTGATCGATATTGTCTATATATTTAAATTATTTTATTTTTTTATACGTAATATTGTTACATCAACATAATATTTCAATATCTGTTTACTATCCATTCGGAATATTTTTAAACGATCGAATTTTGTAAAGCAATAAAAAAAAAGATATATTGATATCTGAATGGTTTTGAAAATGAACCAAGATTTGTTCGTTATGTTTCACAATTGACAGATTGAATATTTTTTAAACGAAAAATATCTTTCATTGTGAATAAAAGTCTCAATATATCAAGTATTTTTTGATACATATTTTACATCGACAATTTGAGCATAATCGTAAATGTTTATTATTCTATACTTCGTAATATGAAATTTGCCAGCAGATATTTTTCTTTCGGACTTGACGTACGCATATTATGTAAACTAATAATATTAATATACTTTCCTAGCGAAACGTTTAAGTAAATATTGGTTTGAAAAGCTTTGAATGTTTATGCAAAAACTTGAATGTCAGTGCTTTAAAATGTGAAATTTAAAACAAATTAGCTAACTCTTGAGAGAACAACATCTGAAAAAATAAACTGTAGTAATAGTTATTGAAAACTTAAACAGTACTCATCAGGGCATCCAATCCTGGACCCCTTTTCTGATTCCAGGATTGAAAACAGCCAGATTTTTATGTTTGAAATTGTCAAAAAAAAATTTTTGTAGCTAATGTGTACCACGATAAACCGTGTAAATGAAGCCGGAGAAAAAATATAAAAATGCACATACAAAATATAAATAAAACCACGTGAAAAGAGATTTGCAGTTCATACAAAATAGGAGGACAGGTAAGTATGTTCCTAAAAACGCATAAAAGAACATAATATGTAGGTATTCGATGATTTTATTTATTTACTATCAGAATATAAAATAGTACAAAATAATAATAATTATGAACTCGTGTAGTCTCATAAAAGTATTGAATATTTTTATTTAATTGTGCGTTTATTTTCTTTGGTAATTGAAGACAAGTTACAGTTAGATGACAAAAGATTCACACGTGCGCATCTAAAAATAGAATAGTGGTCAATTTTTTTTGTAGATAATGGATGCAAAAAAACAATGAATTGTTTCTTCGTGGTGGGCAAGTACTAAATATGAGCTTAAGAGAGAAAATAACACATTTATTATTATGATATAATATATGAATCGAAAATAGTTACTCGGCCGCTGGAAACGTTTTTTATGTATAGTTCATCGGATAAGAATTTGTATTTTAATATAAATTATTTTTTACTATTTTATAGCAAATCCCAGTATTGGTATTAAATCACTCCCGGGATTACTTGATTGACTAATTGCTCGGGATCAGGGGATTGGAAGCCCTAGTACTCACTCTATACCTTGAATTTATATTTTACAGGTTTTGATTATCTACTTCTAATGTAACCAAACACGTACAAGTCATTCTGCAGACTCTGCTTCTGACCAGTAGAGTTTCCCTGCCTGATATAACATTAGTCTTACTTATTTGTTTGGACTATGAGATGCTTTTCTCTCTTCAGAGAAAACAAAACGATTGAGCCTGCACAAGTATTTCTGCAGACGTCACTAAACGTGTTATTTATGATTATACCAAACAAAGGAAGCACATATGGCAAAATATATCATAGTCTTTATGTGACTTAATACTCTTTGTTTTATTGTCAGCTATATTTTTGTTTTAATAAATCATCCATGTCTTTCGTCGAGTTGTTAGCGTCGTTGGCTTTGGTTACGGTGGTCGCGAGATCATGTTCCAGTTTGGACGACTTCAAGTTGATTTTTAAATAAATTTGATGTGTCTCATCTGTTATTTGTTTTTAAGCTTCCCTTCTATCTTAAAAACAGTGCGTTGCGGTAGTTATTAGCCAAACGGTAGTCCTGCCTTAGTGCTATTCTTCTATCCCTACTTACTTGAAAACAGGAAGGTTGGAAAACAGAGTAAAAATCAATTTTTCTAGAAGAACGTCTGTCGAGATGAGCTTTATTATGAGTTAATATGATTCATACTGATAGACGTCATGATTACAAAAACAGCTCTGTATGGAGTATACGCTTCTTGCAACGCAATTATTTATAAATGCTTTATCGATGTTGAAGAAAACAAACATTTTTTATTTACCAAAAATAATGAAACTTTACTAATATATATATTATAATATAATATTGATACATCGAATTTAAGACGATATATTGATTTTTTAGAGCAAATTTATTATATATCCAGTTTTTTCTTATTTGAAAAAATCAAATTTGAAGATTTGAAATGCAAGAAAAATAATAGCGAATTGGATACATTATGCATTTGAATGATACAATATCTCCTTAAATACCCATTTTGGAAGTAGAATATTTTTAATTGTATAAAGGTATGATACAAACGAATTTTTTGGTGTATATTAACTCAATTTCTACAAAAACTGGACATAACATATCTTTGCACTAAGGCATAGTTCATTATTGTTACAAAGTAAATAATTCTTTTGGATGGCATTAAACTAATAAAACATTTTTACTTTGATTGTGATGTAAAAAAATCTTAATTTTTACTACTATTTTTTGATATTACAATCTTTTGTCTATATTTAAGCCCAGTGATAAAATTCTAAGATTTTTCGTGGTATATAACGACGTCTAAATCACAAGAGCAGAAGAAACAGCGAGAACCTTTTCCGACTATATTTAAAATGCGGTTCTTTCTTTAACTGTGAGCCTTTCTTCGCGTAAAACTGTCGCAAAATTTTCGCTACTACATTTTCAGTAAAATGCCGCATTTCACATTTATATTTTTTGCTCAATTTGCTGGCTTCAGTTTCTATCTGTAGCGTTTACTTAGAAAGTAACTTGAATTGTTGAAATGTTTATATTCCTTACTTACGTATTTTAATGTTATCCGATTACAACATTGAGCATTTTGACTCCAAATCGAGTAATATATGTATCAATTAGAATATTAATGGTGTAACTCCAGTTTTGAAGTTTTGAGAAAAACAAGGTTTTAGGATCAAATAACTGAAGTCAATCAACTGAAGAACTTAAACGTTAGTGTAGTAGTGAAGTCTGTCCGGACACTTCACTGGTATTCTGATATTGCAGGTACTTCACTATTATTCTGAAAAATATCGTTAAATATGGGAATATAAAAACAAAAAACAGTTTTTTTAAGAAATTAGGCGTATATATGGAGGTGCACCATTATTAAACTAATAGAATAACATCTTTTGAACGTGTTTGAGGTGTAAACTCATTTTTCGTAATTTTGGAGTTACACCATTACTATTCTAAGTGACACATATTCGTATAACATATAAACAATTATATATTTCAATCAGTCATGTGATGTTTGTTTTTAGTTTGACAATAATATGAAGTTAAGATTTTGGTGGTTAAATAATAATTATTAATTATTCTACGTCATATTTTCAGATGTGGTAAGAGTAGATAATGTACAAAAAATTACTCTCAGTAATGTTATTGAGACGTCTAGTCTCTGTTATCTTTGTATTATAGTTTTTTTTACACAATTTCACACTGAATCTGTATGTATATAATAATATTTGTGCAAGGCTTGTTGTACTGTTTTGAAATATAATCAATTGAGAGATGATTCGCTTACAATAAACATTATTAAAAATGTGTAAAACTCATTATTGTACCAATTGGACTCAATATTGATACCACCACCGACTGAAGTGATTTCATAATATGTCAAAGTACACGCTGTCTACTAGAATTATATCTAATTTGGCTAATAAAGTTGTGTAAAGATCTCATGAAACTTGGAAGCTTGGAAAGGATAGTCTTAATCATAAAATTGGATAATTAGGACACATTGTATAATATAACTGTAGCGATACATGACGATGCAGATTTATGAAACATTATAATCGTCATAATTTGTGTTAGAGTATTATTTCGAGTCAGCAATATAGATGAGGCAAAATTGACAAATAGTTTTTATTCATCATACGTAATAATTTTAAAATTTAACTCACTTGAAAATGCAGTCAGCGAAATCAAGCAGTGACCGATATAAGACGCGGATTCTGCATTCGCTATGATAACGTATAGTCAGATACATCTTCCGTCGAACTGAAATCATCTGCTTGGGACTGCATAATTAACAACATTATCATCATCGTTCTATTCCTACAGATAAAACTTGTCAAGCTCACAACAATTGGTATCATATTTCTAAATAACCTTTAAAAATACAGCACTACCCAAATTAAGGCAATAAACTCAACCATTTAATGTAATTATATTATTGTTCTGCTGTCTTATACATGTAGAAAAATATAATTCAAAGTTTGAGTATGGATACGACTTCTTCAAAATATTAGTTATTTCTTGTTGGCTTTTTTCAGTCGGTTATCGATCAATTTCAATTTTAGTTCACTGTCTTAATGTAGAAGTTTGTATAAAGTACTGTGAATGACGTGTGTGTTTTTTTAAATATCTTTTCATAAAAAATAGTCAGTTTTTAAAGCCTTTCTGGCATGTTATTTTTTGTACGCGATATTTAAAAAAATATTTTATTCGAGCTACATGTTTAGTGAAAATGCAGTGTTACGTAAGGCGTCATATATTCTGGCAGAGTGGACCTCCATTGTTCATCTAACATTTACAACGGGTTCAAAAGTAACCAAGCGAATACTTCATGAGTGTACCCACACACAGCACTTTACATTGTTTATTTATTTTAACATTTTATTCGTAGAGGTGTTTGCGATATTTTTTTCGAAAAAAAAGACATTTAAAATTATCTGACCATTCACAATGCATTACTAACGATATTTTTTGATGATTTCTTGACTAATTTATTTTCAATAAATCAATAATTTTTTTTTGTACCAGAAAATGATGTAATTATAATTTAAATACTTAACGACATCGATTTTAAGTAGCGGCTTTAAGCCTCAAGTAAGTTATTATAGTATTAATTTGGTGCAAGTGTTGAATGTTGAAAATATAACTGTAGACCATACCTCATGTAACACCCACCAAAATAAAGTCTATAACTTAATAATAATGTTAAATGCTGAAAGTTGAAAATATCATAGTGGACCGTACGTCATGTAACATCAGGGATGCCAGACGAAGCGAGACAGCCTCGAGCTCAACAAACAAATCCCGAGTCTCGCATTGCTCCTGAAAATCCCGACCTAACAAAATTTGTGTACGTGTTAGTTAAAGAGGCTCGCATAATTTTTTTCGGGCAAATATGGCCAATATTTTGGAACAGGCTTTAGCTTTTAAGCTCGGAAAAATACTTTAAATAAAACTGTTATGATCATATAAATTTTTCAATTAAATCAAAATATTATTACTGTAATTTTGTTAAGTATATTTATTTTTTATATGTTATCTGTTGCATGCATAGAGCGTATTTACATAAAATATAATATAATGAAAAATATGTATTTTTTCTTGATTTCTTCCTTAATTCTTAAACTTCTTTTTTTAATCGTTCAAAATATTGAATGTCCAGATCTGTGATTTTGGAAATCTGGAAACCCTAGTATTTAAATTAATAATAATGTTAAAAATTGGAAGTGGCACAGTTGACCAAGAAGGGCAGCCAGAATGAAATGAGCCAATTTCACGTCGTTACTGTTCACTGTTTTCGAAGAGTTCTTTTGGTCGACAAACAGACGAATGGAAACGTGTATTTTCTGCCATATAGCCAAGATTATTTAGATTTACAGATAGTTGATCAATTGAACAAATTATTTTCAGATTAACCTTAATCGAAACCTATCTTTATTATAAAATGTGTAATTAGAATATATATTAGCTTAAATTTGAATTAATTTAAGATATCGACTGAGGGTGCTTGATGGAATTTCGATATCAAATTTGTATTGTTGAAATTTCGTAAAGTTCCATGTATTTCATCACTAAATACCCGGGTTTTGCCTTTCGACATCTTCATGCATTCGAACACACGAATGTGCTCGAACTGACAGAAAGTAAATAGTTTATATCGTCTATAAATAGGATAAAATACGACAAAATATTATCACCAAGTCTAGGAATTACATATATTTGTTTTTGTTAGTATATTAATCTTATGACTTCTTCTTGTAAACTACTTTTATAATCTTCTATCAGTAGTTTCTAATTACCGTAAGTCTTAAGTCACATCGTTACATCTTACATTTATGTTTGACTTTGGCGGATGACGTATTGGTTGTCTCGTTTGTTTTATGTTAAAGAGATAAAACTCTTATCCAGCGATATAGATTACCTCAAACATCGATTATAAGTCCGTATAAATATACTGACATAAGTATGATTTGTGAAATGTTTCTTTTTCCAACGCCACAACTTTATGACGCTGTCATGTCACCGGTCTTCGTATCATTTATCGATGTCATTTTCGTATTTATGCTCCTAATAAGACAACGTTATAAATCAGACGAAACATGTGCGCGAAACGGTTGCGTGTGCAAATGAAATATATTAACACACACACACAAATGAATTTATGAAAGGCTTCTTTTAGGAATAGAATGAGGCAACTAATTATTTGTTCAGTAACTAATTCGAAAAATGGTCGTTTAATTTAATTATTGACCATTATATATAAATAACTAGTGATTACCCGGCATGCGTTGCAATACCACTCAAAGAAAGAAATGGTTTGTGTTTTAATTCTGTTTGTTGAAGTGCTTTTGGATTAGAAGTCTGCACGGGTCGAAATTTCATAAAATTACCAGTCCAAGCCCGTCATCTTGATGTCCGGACCCGTGCAGACCTCTATTTAGGATACAATATATTATTCATTTCCCGCCTGGTGCGTACATATATAAATCAAAAAGATTTTCCGAGATGTCTCTGCTTGTACGTATTTGTTTCTTTTTTTTTTTAGATTTTAGATATTAAATTTTAAAGTTTCATCGAAATCAGATGAATGGTAAAGGAACGCATAGAGGACAAACAAACAAACATTCATTCATTTTTGTGTATATAGATTGATCGGTTATTTTATTAACTGACTACGTGTATACTGGTTATTACGTGTTATTATTTCTTATTGACCAAAAATTGAAATAGTTACTATAGGATGATACCAATATTTTAATTTGTTTCAATGAATTATTTAAGTAATGATTGCATAGTTATACTGTCAGCCATTACTAAGCTGATCCTTAGACAACTGGTCAACGTCATTGACTTTGGTTGCAGTGCTCGAGTCCCAATATAAACTATTTTTTTCAATCGATTTATGGAGTTGTGTTCGAAGCCATGGTCGTACGTCATGTTATTCCCTACTTCTTCATACGATTCTAAAAATAGCCATTTGTCCTGTTCTACTCGTATCTTACTATACCTACTCTCATCGAAAAAAAATCTGAACAACTGTGTAGCAAGGAGTTCTCGTAGAAAATTAGGAGTGCATATGTTCCACATGCTTAAAAAAGACGTTCCGTGCAATGATTAGAAACTGGTTAATGTTAGTATGTAAGAAGATCCGCTTTATGGCTTTAAAGTTTCAGCTACTGGTCACACTTGATTACTATTTTGAAATATGCTCTCTTTATAAGCATAAAACATCACATATTTTAGATTTATTATTTCCTTTTAAGTCACAGTTAAGAAAATGTATTTTTAACTCTTGAAATCGTTAAATGTATGCTTTAAAAGATATTTTGATGAATTTATTTTTCCTGTTTCTCTTAAATTACATATTCTAAAATACAGCATTGAAGGATGTACCTATGCCACGAATGATTATAGATAAAAATTAATAGTCTTTTGACCGATTCTGTTCAAATAATAAATTTTGTAATAGATTTTGATATAAATGGTTAAACTAAACGAAATATTATGACTTATGACTGATAATTTATTTCTTCGTATTTGCTTGCTTGATAAGGCATTTATATTTATATAATAAAAACTAATTAACAATAAAGTAAATATTGTCGTCAGTTTGGCAGATTTTTTTGATTTGAAATGTTTTTTGGACTTAATTAATTTTTTTTGATAAATGACCGAAAATGGGGTGATAGAAAATGGAGACTCAATATTTTGTGTAAAATACTGATTGATTAAATCCATGTTTAAAGTTTTTGAGTAGCAAATTTTAATGTCAATCATTTTTGAGTTGTTTATATTAAAAAAAATAAATCACTGATTCCGAGCATTATCATCTGATAAAATAAAAATTTTGACAAGGCTATTTATATGAAAGCGAGTGTTTCAAAGTAAATCAAACAATTGGTTCAAAAACTACGACAAGATTTTATAGAGAATCGTATAAATTAAACATAAATGAAGTTAAAATGTTACGGAACTCTTGCAAATATATCTGAAGTAAAAAAATTAAGCTATATTCAATGACAATTATGTGAGAAACATATAATGAATTTAAAAATAATTAATAACTAAGTAAAGTAGTATAGTTGCGAACCACTTAAATAATTGAATAACAAGAAAGAAGTTAAACATCAACATTAATTGGAAGTATTTAACATTGCGATTCAAAAACACTAAAACTAAGTTTACTACATTCAATTCGACAAATTGAGAGCTTAGAGGAAAATCGTGCACTGTGACATTATTCAGAACGATATTACAAATATCAGCTCCTATATTTCTCCTTGCCAATTTTCCTTCTCATTTAGGTCGCTGCTGCGGAAATGAATATGGATGTACGTTGACAAAATACTTGAGTCGACATGAAGAATTTTGAAAACGTTTGATTTTTTTTGATTCTATTGAAGAAAACATTTTTACACTAAAATTTAATGTTTTACTACAGGTATTTATTAGATTAGTACATTTTGTCGCAGTCTGAATTATCGACGAGCATAGATTTACGGTACAGTAGGTGGCAAATTTTGAACTGTCATATTTACTTAACCTTTTGATAATTTTCCATCGATTCGTGATGTGTTAATTATTTACTCAAAATTTTCTTTCTTGTATTACGAATAGTAAAATAAATCAACGTTATTCAAGGATACAGTGACAACAAAAGTGAAAACTGTGTTTATAGTTCATTTTGCAAGCGCGTATTAAATATGCTTTAATCGTAAAAGTTATTTCGTGATATGGGTAAATGTAACGTCATGCATGTGTTTTGATATTTTCTCTTTGAGGTCTTGACCGTTTTATGTGTTTTTTTAATTGATAAAGTGAATGATTATTTTAAACTCTATATTATGAGTCGAGTAACTATTTAACGACTGAGATGATGCATACGTGGTAACGAAATTTACGGTTATTATTTATGACATTTAAAATATATGTTTTGTTTGCCATTACCTGAACAACGTTTGCATTGGAATTGCCTACCAGCTGAGATTGTTAGTCAACAAATCAACACAACTGACAGTTGAGACAAGGATTCCGTATTAAGCGGATCGGATGGAAGGATAAACAAAAATATCGATCGGCACTAATCCGTTGTCCGAGCCAGTCAAGTTTGTCTTCAAATTGAAACCAAATGAATAATAGCAATATGCCCAATGATCACGCTGCACAGGAAAATTAAGTTGACTTGATGGGCATGTAAAATAAAATAAGTCACTAACGATGCTCCTACATCTGACAGTGATTTTTAAGTTCAGCTCCCAGTTTGACTTTGATAAGCAACAACAGTTAAGAAGGCTCTGTAATAAACTTAATTTCTGTGTTCAGAAATGGGCAGCTATATATATTTAGTCATGCTTCGTGATCCCATAGAGAACATTACCAAGCAGATAGTATTTAATAATGTATAATGCAAAGTACTTAAATTTTCAGCAGTGATTTATACTGTGTTTAATAAAATAATTTCATAATGAAGTTAAACAGTTTTGCGAATTCTGTCATATCAAAAGTTACTTGTTAAGTTTTAAGGGAATTAAAATATTTTCCTTAAATTATATATGATAACAATCTTTTTTTTTTAAATAAAACACGATTTGTTTGTACTACTTCCACATTTTAATAATAATCAGGACCGGTTTCGCTCATGACGAAAATTATTAACTGAAGTTCAGTTGATAATGCTTGTTATGATCATACAGATGTTGAAATATTTCAAAATAAATTGTTATTTTTTTTTTAAATAAAACTGAAAAATGGTTACTTTTTAAATATCTCAGTGTTTCGAGTGATTGAGCATTATTTATAAATAAAGTATCCTCAATGTGTCCCAATAAATAGCCCTGTAATAATTGTATTTTTATCAGTTCATAATGCTGACGTGCCAAACCGTTCTTGATCATTATACATATGTGGAAGTAGTACAAACAAATTTTGTTTTAATTTTGAAATATAATGCCTTTCCGCTAAGAATTGACAGTTCAACTTAAACAGCTTAAAAAGCTTATAATCTGTTTAATCCTTGACATCAAACAAATTAATATTTTATTTACACGTCGTAAACTTTTTTTCTTAGAACGTTAGTTTTTCATTTAAAACATATATTGTATATTGGCCACGTTGTTGGATAGCGTAAAATAGTATTTTTTGCCAATGATCTTCAATTTTTTTTAGTTATGTTCACATTATATTCCAAACATTCGCACTGCATATTGTTGAACTAAAATATGGGATTATAATGTGAATTTGTAACGAAAATATTGCAAAAACAAAGAGGTGGAGTAATTCTTTAATGGGGCGGTGTCTAAAAATACAAACTGTCTACTGTATAAACAAACAAACAAACGAGTGTAAAATTCCAAGTCGCTTAAACGACGCGGAATAAAAATAAAACCCAAATATGTGCTAATTTCACGCGGCCTTGCTTCATAATGTAATCTTCTTAGAAATTTTTGAAAATTCCACCCCTAAAGCACACAACACATTAGATATTAATGTTTTTATTTCATGTTTTCCAAATTTGCATTTGACCTACTTTAAAATAAAAATTTGAATGAAATATTATACGAGCCATGACAAATATCAAGAGAATCATAAATGATACGAAGCTGCAAAAAAAAACAATTGACATTTTTAAATAAATATTGTATCAGCTGTAATAAAATAAAAATTCCCTAATTTATATTCATATTTTTTAAAGAATTTTAGAGTTTTAATTTCATCCGAATATCAAACAATAAGTGATCCTTTTGATTATCAAAATGTATTTTCTTATTTCCATAGTATATTGACTCCCTATTTAGAGTATATTCGATTAAAGCAGTGGCGTTGTGGCTGAAGTTGATATGTTAGTTTTACCTTAGCTACCAGAATAAGAAAAGTATCCTCGGTAAGTTATCAAAAATTTAAATAAGATGAATAACTCCTAATGAATAATACACTTATTCAATGAAGCTTCTTCATGGATAGTTACTAGTATACCTATTTTGCCACCACATTTATGAGAATAAGCCCACTATGAAAGTTCAAAAATCTCTGTTTCTCTGTTATGATTCTAACCATGGTGTAAGAAGTACAAGGTGAGCTGGATAAAAGGTGACAGTCGCCATTTTTATATTATTTGTTGACGTCACTACGTGCTTATCCAATTTCAATGTACTATGGTAACAATGGTGTTTTGACGACAATAACAATTTGGTTCGTCAGAGTGACGTCACATATACTACAAAAACAATGATCCAGCTCACCTTGTACTTCTTACGCCATGGATTCTAACCAAGTCATACCAGAAGCTCGTGTTTTCAGCATATATTATAGATTGTCTTCAAATGCGTTCTAAGACGGCTGGATCTATCTTGTTGGAAAAATAGACAGGCAGTATTCATTCAATACGTGCCAAAGCCAAATTGTCTCTGGAATTTAATACTTGGTTAGACCCTGCATATTCCGCTGTCTTATCTCATAGTTGGTGACAAAATAAAACTCCATTACATCTAGTTTTAGTTATAAGCATTATTCATGAATGTCTTTTTTATTTTAACTTTCAGACATGTTTTTTTATGAATAGTAAAAAAGACTGCCACGTGAATGATAACGATTAATCTCATTAAAAATAAATCATGATTAATAGCTTCTTAAATAATATTTTAAAAACTTATAAGTGGTGGAATCGTTACTTCTAAATATGCATATATACATAATGTTAACACTGCGAGCTTTGTATGCAAATTGTGCAATCTGCAGTTGGTTTTCAAATAATATATGAAATTACACTTAATCTTTTTCTTTTATTTTTTACGTAGGTGGTTGTTTAAAATATTAGATAATAAGCAACGAATTAAAGACAGTATACAGCAATGAATAAATCTGTTTTCATGATTATTAATTTATAAAGATATGAATAACAAACATTCTTTATCCCTGAAATATGCTGAAGTTGTTAAATGTATGTGTTCAAAAGAACAAAAATAAATTTACATGTTCGATAATTAAGCGATTATGAAGTGATTTATTTCTTATTATGAAAGAAATAACTTAATTTATGTTGTGTTTCTTCGTTCCGTGAGACTATGCAAACGTAAATAATACTGGAAAATCTTTTTTCGCAAATACTATTTTCTTAAATATAATTAATGTATTTATTATCACAGCCATCCATTGTTTACACGTGTTTGATCAGATACATTTGTATAGTTACTTCAAATCTTTCATTTTAAAACATTGCGAGATTACTTTTTTAAATGGATTGTGTGCGAAGCGAGAAAAATGTTTTTTTTGTTTTGTTTGTGTTTAGATAATATTTATGTTAAGTCAGTTTTACGTTTATTGTAAAACTTTTTGAGAAATAGCTTTTATATTCATAGGAAGATAAGGAGGTTTGATTTGTATCATTACTTATCAATGCGGAAGGTGTTCCATTCCTTATTTGGATATTTATTTATTTAATTTTTCTTTATTATCGAGTAATCACCCTATATCATTACGCTATTCCTTTTTGTTTTCCTGATAAACAGTCTGTTCATTTTTATTCATAAGAGATTTATAAGGTTCTTCAAAAAAAAAATGTGGAAGTTTTGTTTAATACCCCTAAAATGATAAAATGCGTTCTACCAAATTAATAATAACACCTGAATATTTCACCAACATTTTCCATCTTTACCTTTTATCCCAGTCTGTCAACAGTAAAATCTCGTTTTCACGATTAAAAAATCAGGACTATACCCCCAGATAGACCAATTTGGAATGGCGATTAGTTTAGCTTAATATCTAAGATTATTTTAATTTTTTTGGTATATTTGTATATTTTTATATATTCACACGTCGTATCTCAAATTAATATAAACTGATATAAAAAAAGTTTCGCGTGTTAGCAAATAGCTGTAAGGTATTAAATTATTTAAATAGATACACAATTTATTAAAAATATCTCACCGTTAAATGAATATCATAAATTGATAACATACCTTGAGAATAACACCTGTAACTCTTTCGGGTGATTATCACAAGGAATTTCTATATCGGTATTACTAAAACCAATGTCTCGATATTTCGAGTATTTTTTTTCAAACCCGGAATACCGGTATTTCAGTATTGAAAATTGAATACTAAATTTACTTCCCTTGGGATTTTTACCTCCAAACACTAGTATTTAATTTAAGTATTAGTTTTATGATAACTCGTACTATTGAAGATGCTTTTCAAAGAGGTAAAACACGTTATCAAAGTTATCAACTTTAATTTTACATTACTAGTAATTTGTTTTTAAAATCAATTCGAAATTTTACGGCCCATAATGGCTATTATTTTCTGACATTTAATCTAGCTGTGAAGTTAAAAGAAATATTTATGTTTACGTAGACGATCTCCCATTAATCTAGTTTGTTGTTTTGCTTTCTTAATCAGATACAATTTAAAAGGCACGTTGTTTCTAATTATGTCCATCGACGATAACAAATTCGTATTTACTATTCGAGCAAAGTTTAATGGCAATAATTAAGCGATATATTCTTGTTACAAACGTCTTTCGATATGGCGATTGATCTCCATTAAGAAGTATTTGTCATCGGTCCCCAGCCGCCAGATCTGGTTATTGCGAATTTATATTAATTGCGACCAATCGGTTACATAACCGTTTAATATTGGCAGCATTCAGTGCAGTTATTTTTTAAAGTTAACTCCATAAACATCACGGGTGCGTAAAAACGTTATAAAATAATGTAGTAATTATTACTAACTTGAACTATCAGTTTTTGGTACAAATACATTTAAAAATGGTCGGGTCCGTAGTACAGTAGTTAACGTCGTTGACTTTAGGTACGGATCTCAAGGGTTCGAATACGACGAATAGTTGATAAATAATAGTTGATAAATAATCATAAATTGATTCGTCTAATTTAAGACATTGACTGAGGGTGCTTGATGGAATTTCAATATTAAATTTGAATTATTGAAATTTTGTACATTTTAATGTATTTTGTCACTAACGACCTGGGTTTCGCCTTTCGGCATCTTCAGGCATTCGTGCACACGAATAGACTCAACTTGACAAATTCGAATCCATTCGTGTGATCGAATGCCTGAAGATGCCGAAAGGCGAAACACAGGTTGTTAATGACAGAGTACATGGAAATGTAGAAAATCTCAATAATTCAAAATTGATTTATCGATTTCTGTTGGTAGACACAGATGTTTGAGTGTTTTTAATTCTCTCTCAACCATCCGATCCTATCGGTAAGGAGAGCTTTTAGCTAACCACTAGTCCTGTTCTAGACATATCCTTATATCCCTACTCTCTTCGAAAGAGAGAGGTTGAACAACTGAGTAACAAACAGCTCTCGGAGAAAAACTTTCGTTCAGATACCTCCACATATTATCCTCCACATTTGGAGCGCACATGGTAAAAAATACTACAATATCAAAAAAACTTTGTACACTGTAATATTGTACACTGCCTATCAATAGAAATCCATAAAACGACTGAAAAATTAACGTAAGAAACTGTCCTTAATGAGATTCGAACCCGTGAGAACCGTAACGAAAGCCAATGGCGTCGACCACTGCACCATGTGCCCAGCTGTGGGAAACTGGAATGGTTACAATCAAAAAATTAAAGTAAATATCCCAAGTAAGTGAATAGCCTAGACATCTTATATTGATTGGAGATCATTAAGCTACGATTAGGTAATATTCAGAGTCGCTTAATCCATCTACTCAGTGCCCCAAGCTTAATTAATTAAATTAAGCCTCTAGTGTATTGTTATGGCGAACATTTAACCATTATATCTACGTAGATTGGCAGAAATGATTAGTTCTAATGAAATACTTCAAGTTCACGTCGATTATATATTATATTATTCGGTAAACTATTTAGTATTTTATGTATCAAAATTGTAAAGGTATGTGACTATGCCGTATATCAAAACTATTTCAATTTATAATGGACAGTTATTGTTAATAAATAATATACAATAATGAGTTTTTAGTGCATGTTTTAATACTTAATTGCATATTTTTAAATTATATGTAATGTATAAACTTTGGTTTATTTTTTCTTCGCAAGACTGAAATCAATTTTACCATGCATTGTTATATCCAATAGGTGAATCAATATTCAAATTGTTTTATTGGATGGCGTGATGACATGCGGTTGTTGTTAAATTTTACTTGCAATCAAACAAAGCGGACAGCAGCTTTTTCAATTATTAATTTTTGGCATTATTTATTAAAATTATCTTTTAAATTAAAATAATACATGATTTTTTTTTAGGAAAAAATACTACAGTATTCTTTAAGGCATTCATAATAATAAACTTATTAAAAAAATATCGACTAAAGAAAATGTTAAAATTTATTTTGCACTTTTTGTAGTACACCATGCATTTGAAGTATCGGAAGTGTCAATACAAAAAATATAATTTTTAATTAATTTCTTCTAGTGCAAATATGTTGCAATCATGTAAATGTTATGATGAGGAGCTTCAGGAGTATGTGGAAAGTCTTAGAGACAGAGAATAGATTATAATGGTAATGACCGCATTGTGGATTTTGAGTTCCACGAAGAGTTAATATATATTTAGGATGATGACGGTGAAGAATATAAAATAATTATTGACGGCAGTTCGTCTTTTCATCTAGGTTATTTTATTTAGCCGCAAGGGGTTACAAATTACTCCGTTAAAATTACTACAATATTCTACAATTTATTACTACAAAATAACACCTGAAATATAATTCCACACAGTATTACAAAAATAGGGCATTCTGTCATTGATTAACTGTTTATGTGTGGGTAACATTTTTTCCTAGCAAAGTTTATTTGAATTATACTCCTGAGATAAACCACCGTATTTTATTGTTCGGTAAACGCAAAGCCATATCAGGTCGAAGTATCGATTACATTTTCATACGCGTGTCCTAAAGGGGAATCAAATAAATTAGAAATTTTTTGTGTAGTACTGCTGAATTGATATCTAAAAATTGGTTTATTGGTGATTCCTTGAACTCGATGAATATCTAACAACAGTGGCAGTGAATTTTAGAGACGTAAGTATTTCTGCATCATGCTATTTTTTTCAATCTTTCCGCTCCCAATGTGAAGCATATGTCCTCCTAATGGAGGTATCTCAACGAAAACTGCTTATTACTCAGTTGATCAACCTCTTTTTTTCCTACAAAATATGGATAAAAAGATAGGGCTACTGAACGACTAGTGGCAAGCCAACCACTCTCGCTACGTTCCGTTTTTAGGATCCGAGGGAGTTATAAACATTGCACCACGGCACACCGGTTGCGGAACACTGGTCTGGTTATGGAACTGTAGCCAGGGTATTACAGGGTTTCCTTTTAAAATTCGAGAAACATCGAGGAACAAAAAATATAAACTTTAAGCGAATAAATAATGTGAACGAGTAAATAAATGAAATACATATTTATGCTTTATTCTTTAAAACTTGCAAAAATTAATCATATGTGGGTAACATCATACCTTCAGACGACTTTTATTATAATAAGTGTACGATATCATTTTTATGATTTTAGATGTCATTTTTTGGTGGAAAGGTATTATATTTATAAAAATAAAACACGCCAGTTAAAAATTCTCTAGATAAATGAAACTGTTTCTGATTATTTCATGAAATTTCATGAAATTCCTTAGTATTTTAGAAAAAAAACCTTCTTTCTTCAGTGTAAGCAATGAGGTTGTAGAATGAGACTATAAAAAGGAATATAAGCAATTTGCTGTGTAATTAACAATGAAAATTCATATAGTAATAGGAAATAATGTACATTTTTTATTAGGATGGGTGGTAAAGAATTTTAGACAGAAAATTCGTGCCTTCGAACATAAATCCATAGATCGATTTATGAAACTCTCTGTACTGGGATTCAAACCAATGAGATGTGCAACTGAAGCCAATGATATTGAACACTGCATCGCTGATCCGTATTATGCTATAGTCAGTGCTATGCTGAATTGGATTATTTCCAGCCTATTATCGGCGTTAGAAAAAAAATATATAATCATTCTAATGCTACAAGCTTTCTTGGGATTACACTCGTATTGGAATGGACATAAATGCTGTATTTTGGATTCCAATTTAGATAATTAGTTAATTGCATGATAAATAAACTGTTGATGAATTTGACTAAGACAATTTTTTTGAAATACAACGTATTGTTCAAAAACTCACACTCCAAATACTTGTTTAATGTTATCAAAGTGTCAACAGTAATATACATGAATATTATTTGATAAGGAAATTGATTGTTTTTTTTTATCTAGATATGATTTGAGGATATTTTGTCATGTAAGGCAAAGCTTTATATAAATAAATACAATTATATGATAAAATAAACTGAAAAGCTATCCGTTGATAGCGTTTCTCTTGTAATCGAAAGCAAAAAAAAAGTATATTTATTTAACGTTCCCGTTTTCATGCTAAAAAGCCCCTTCGGATCTCATGTAGTCACATTGCGATACAGTGTGGGTTTTGTCACATAAACGCATTTATAAAGCGAAATGACAATTTCGATGAGTGAAGTATGACATATTTTGTGTTTAAAACCTGAAATACATATCAAATTATGCGAAATTGTCGAAAGACGTATGAATCTAAAGTCTTCAAAGCAGAACAGGCTCGAGACGTGTTTCAGTGCAGTTTGAAACAAAACGGTTGCATACGGTACGGTCATGTATCTCGGGTCGTTACTATACAATACAAATTGTTACTATTCTATATTTAATACTATACTATACTGTAATGCTGTCTTTTTTGATGCTAAAATTAACGAGGTTTTAAAATTATGATTAATTATACAAAGAAAACGTAAACTTATGTAAACGTAAAATATTTTTATTATATGTAGAACTATTTTATTTACAAGGAGCAAAATTTTCAATTTTTTGTATGACCACATATACACACATTCACAGATAATTTAAATGTTTAAAGGCCAAAGTAACGCAACGCTATACCATGAGTACGGAAGGGTTAAAATAAAAAATATTCAATGTTTATTCGTCAAATTTATGATCTTTGTTTTTGATTAGTATAACCGTACCCGTCATATCTGGCGGTATGACAATTGAAATATGGAATATCTAAAGTAGCTTGTACGTCGGAACTGTGCGTGAATTGTTACACTGCGAACGCTTACTTCATGAGAAAAATTCATACCTACATGTGATATGTGATAATAATAAAGCGTCTACAGAGCGGTTTGGACTATTGTATATAAGATATTGTTATAATTAAGTTATGCCAATTAAATGCCAAATCGTTCAATCACCACGACAACAGTTTGATCGATAGCAATGTTTTATTGCCATAAATATGTTTTTTACAGATAGGTGTATTTTCCATAAAACAGTTAGTAGTCTTATTGTGATCCACATTTTATAATAAAATTTATTGAGAATGCGACGTATCGCCGTAGCTTTATTGTTTTTTCTAAAACATTACATTGAAGTAAAATTTATCAATCGACGATAGAGGAAAACATTGAATAACAGTTATTATTTTCAGAACAAGCTTACTGAGATTTTTTGGCACGGAGCTTCGATTTGGAAGAATAATTCGATAGTCGTAAATTTCTGTTTCTTTTTTAACGGCCAGCTTCAAAGCCTTCTATTGATTTTTAATAAAACTGTAGATATTGCCGCAGGATATCCTGTTAACGTCCATTACACCGTAACCGAAAAATAGAACCATATAACAACCACGCACAGTAGCGTCGTATTATGGAAACAAAGAAGTTCACAGCTTATAAAAGCATATCCAAGTAATCTTAAGATTCACTGTACTTCAATGAAAAATAAATATTTACAGATTAACAATAACGTGTACCTCAGTTTGTATATATTTATGCTTTTTTATAATACCTAAAATAATAAACTTTTATAATTTAAGACATCGACTGAGGGTGCTTGATGGAATTTCAATATCAAATTTGGATTATTGAGATTTTGTACACTTCCATGTATTTAAAATACATGGAAGTGTACAAAATCTCAATAATCCAAATTAACTTTTAACTGCCCAGCGGTCCCATACGGGACTCTTGATTATGACACATTTCGTGATCAAAATACACTGGTTTACGCTAAAGGTATTCAAAACATGAATATAAACCTTCCTAAATAATGGCTTTGAGATACCGAATCATAATTTTATTTTTGGATTCAATAAACATTTTTGTCATTAAGAGTAATGCAAACATCTGCGTTTAGAGGTCGTCGATATTCATCTGCCAGAAGTGTAAAGTTTGTCCACGTAAATACAAATATTTTAAAAATATTTTGCCTTTGTTTAATTTTAAGATTTCAATTGTAGTTTAATAGACTTAATTTCCTACTTTTCTAGGAATTTCGCAGGTTTCAATTTAATTTTTGTGTAGTTTTTACAGTTTTAATGCTTAAACTTTAATGAACCATTACATTAATTGTAAAAAATATTGAAAAAAGCTTTTTAAAATTTAAACAATCGAAAAATTAGCATTATCAAAAAAATTTAAATATTTTTTTTTGATAATGCTTTTTACTTTACTCAAATAAGTAAACAAGTTTTTGAGATATATTTATTTTAATGACAGCTAAGAGTCACGCAATAATTGCACGAAAAAATGCTTGGTCAGTGGGCTACTCCTATTGCACACAGCGCACGGGCGTATAAAGGTTAATTTATGTATTGTGGTCTTCCTCATTTTCATATTTTGTAACAGCGTTAGACAGTAATAGACAATTTTGACAATAATGTATTTCACCGTTTTATGCATTATTTTACAGAAATAATCAATTGCAACTATTATAATATAAATAATATATTCTCAATAAATTCAAAAAAAAAAACATACATGCATTCCAATTGAAACAATAATGGATAATAATCTAATTTTAAATACACAATTTTAAACACGATATTGAGTTTAATGACCAATCTGGGATTGAAAGATTGTGCATCCCGAAATCCTGGGTTCATAAATAGGGTCCGGAATTGAATGCTCTACGACATACCATCTTTTATGCACTTAGAATTTTTTTGTGTTCATCATGAAAACGAAATTTTAGGTATCGCCGGTATCACCTCTATCCGAATATATATTTTCCATTTAAATATTTATCACCAGTAAGGATTATATTTATACTTATATTGTAATGTATGTACCCAGGTATAGTACGCTACTGATAACGTTCGTCTTTCCTACTCACTGACCAGCCTCCGAATTTTGTCAAGCCCTTATCGCTAAGTGAAAGAGGCTATTTATTTTGGGTTTTTCCAGGAGTTTTTGGAGACAAAAAAAGCTACAAATATTTTTTTAATATCAAACGGCTTTGACTTTTTGAATCTAGTCGTTTGTGATAATGTCAAATGTATCTTTTTTTATTTTGATCAATTAAAATGAATCAAAAGGTTTACTCTATTTAAAATACTTGTTTAAAAAAATAGTTTTGTTTTTAACCAAGCGATAAAGATTTTTCATAAGATGTAAAAACGAAAGTTAGGTATTATAGCATATTCAAATTTTGAGTTTAAATATAAAAAAATAATTGAACGTAAAACAATGATAATTCATCCGTAAGTTACATCGTCAAATAATTGTAAAATTCAATTAGCTTTAGTAATCCAAAGAAATACAGTAACTAGATAAGTGACTGTTTGAACGAATATACTTTATAACTCATAATTTCTTGAGGGTTATAACGAGATATATAAAGTTTAACATGGCAATCAGTTTCCTAAGGCTCCACCGTTAATTAAATGCATTTTGCATTAGGAAAGCTTTTTTTGTAATTAAAATTGCACCAAATGTGAAAGCTCTAAGCCAGCTTTCACATTTGCAATCTATATACGGCGATGTGTGTGTGCGATTGTCAGTTGACTGCGTTTGTGTGACGCCTTTCCCCTTGTTTCACCCCCAACTGCTCCCGTGACAGCCTTCGTGACGTCACATCCGGAAGGGTAGTCATGATTTTGTTATTTTTAAATTAAGCTGCAATTTATGCATGGCCACCATCTACTTTAGGATTTATTCTAATGAGTGAGTTGAAATCGGAGTTGTGATATATGGTGCTTAAGTGGAATCAGAATCTTCAGAAAGTGACTAGCTCCAAACTTCTTTCATTATAGATTTATTTAATTTTATTTGTGAATTTTTGTGCATGACATAATAGTACAGTGGTATTACGAATAGAGGAAAAAATGAGGCCAATGTTTTATATTAAACATTAAGCCCTGGTTTTATTATCATAAGCATACAAGTATTAAATCAAGAATTGAGTCATCATGAAAGAGAAAACAAAAACCACAATTTTAAATAAATAAATATAGGTATGGTTTTATACAATTATTTATTTAAGCCGTAATTATCAAAACTTGCCCGTTTTATTCATTTTATATAACTGCCACTACAAAATTAAACACAATAAAATGGTTTATTACACTTATTCTTAATTTGACAAACAACACGATATTTTAACACTAATTTACTGTAGAGTTCAGTCAATCTTGCTGTACTAGCAATATTGATATAATTTAAGACATCGACAGAGGGTGTGTCGGTATATTGAAATTCCTTCAAGCACCCTCAGTCGATGTCTTAAATTATATAAAAAAAAAACTTATTCTTATTGTTTGAAGTTTTTGTAAAAGAAACCGTCTGAACATTTAGCAATATCTTAATTGTATAGTAACAAATATAGTTTTAAAAATAACATTTTATTTTGTACTACTTCCACATGTTTGTAATGATCAGGACTACTTTTAACCATCGTCTTCCACCACCATCCACCGCCAAGAATTGACAGTAAAGTTAACTTAAAAGTGGTTAGTAAACTTAAGTTATTTATACCAAAATGTTCGTTTTTTACACTATGTTGCATGAAAAAGTGAAAAAAAACTCAAATTCAAATAATACTATCACTTACATTACAAAGAATTTTAGTAATTGTTCGATTTTTAGTTTGTAATGTTTGAAAATATTCATAAATTAATTCTTTATATTCGCAATAATTCACAAATATATCAGTAATTCTCGTACAGCTGTTTCTCACACGAAGACTCGTTTTACTGTATTTTCAAAGCTAAGATTTGAATACACATGAGTGGGAAGAGATCGTGTAAAGTTAGACGTAAACGGTTTTATAAGAATAACACTAAAAAGTTCGCGTCGCTCGTAATCTACCCTTAAAACGTGTCAAAGTGGAACGTTGCTTAAACTGTATGTGCACGTTAAGGCATTTATGATCAGCTGGTATACTGTGATAAAAGCCTTTACACATTTTAATACTTAACATATTTTGAAACAAAACTTACCAAAAACAGATAAAGAAACTTTCGGTTTATATAATTATTAGCCATGACTTACGCAGTTTGACAAATGTTAAGCATGAGGCAAGATATATTCATAAAAATAAGCCCTTTTATTTCATTTAAAAATATGAGTTAAATTAAAGCTTACGCAATTTATATTTATAAAATAACTAGACAAGATACACACACACGCCTACTCTCTTGCATTGTGCAAATCCACTATTTTATGCTATGCTTTACGGACAGAAGGATATATAAATCAAGACAAATATATATTATAACTAGCAATATTAAGACCCCAGCTCGAGAGCAGCTTATCAAAGTTCTCGTTTACACAAATAATCTCTCACATCGTAAGCAATCGCAGTATTGTACTGTGCGTTACAGACAGACCAACATACAGACAGACAGCCATATAATTATAATGTAACTAACAATAACAGCCGGTGGTATTGCTACCTGCCAACATTCAATTCTCTTGAATTGTAGATTGTGTAGAGAGACAAGTTGTCTATAAAGAGAATAAATTATCAGCGATACGAATAATAAAATATAATGAACGATATCAAATGTATTCGAATTCGATGCGATTAAAAGAAGGTTTGTTTTGATAAAATTAATTCCATCGCCAATATTCAATTTCGGTGATGGTACTGAATGCCGAATGGTTTTGAAAGGTGAGGGAAATACCACAATTTAAATGATATCTAGAAATATGACCATGAATTATAATATGAGACATAAGAACAATAATAGAGAAGACTTGTTCTTCGTATCAGACTTTTAATTGGAATTTTACTCATGTATTTGTGAATAGTATGTTAAAAGAGTAGCTATTGATTGTTTCATCATTTTATATACTGAGTTTATTTGAAATTAAAATATTCGTGTCACAAACTGAACAAAACTTATCAAAAGATCAGATGCTTGCATAAGGAGCTTTTTCACGGTGCTGGTCGACGTCCATTCGGTGTGAAAAACTTCACTAACTTAAACGTGATGTGCTTGCTGAGCAGGTTTTACGGCAGAACTAAAGTCTTCGGTGTTTTTTGTCACCCCCCGTTTCCAATCACCCGAGCGTGTCTGTGTCGCTTGTCTAAGGGATGAAAAATTGTAGTTGCGTTCTAGGACAGCCTATATAGGGCGCTATACATGGCAACTAGCGACTAGTGACAGTCGATGGGTGAAAACATCCAAAATAAATTGCCTGCTGATAAAATGCCGTAAAGTATTGCGGCCTTCAAATAAGGGTTGCAATTAATTCAATACTGATTAGATCATGAGTTGGTATCCCATTAAAAAAAGCCATTACATGAAAAATCCTTTATGGGATTTAAGTGGCATCTGATTGTAAATCTTTGGGCTCAACTCAATCGCAGTTTAAATTACATTTTTAAAACGTATAAATGTTACACTTGTTTCATGGTTTTTTGTTCTCTTTGACAACATCATCAAATAAAATGATAGATAATCGTAAAAATTAAAAATTTACGGTGAAAAACTTGGAAAGTAATAATAGAATTGCTCCAAGTAAAGAGAGTTATTTATAGCAAAAATAAAAAAATCTTAACAAATAAATATGCCTTTTTTTAATAATATATGCATTTTTTTGGGTGTTAACTGTCAATTATTTGTGGAAAAGCATTATATTTTAAAAACAAAATACAATTTTTTTGTACTACTTCCACATGTTTATAATGATGAGGACTGGTTTCGTTCATCACGAGCAATATTAACTGACAGTCTTTTATCAGTTGATAATGCTCGTGATGAGCAAAGCTGGACCTTACCATTTTAGATATGATGAAGTAGTACAAATAAATTATGTTTTATTTAGAAAAAAATCCGTTTATAAATAGATAACATAAATTAAATTTTGATATTAAAATATTTACCTCGGGTACCCGGTTGAACATTTCTGCGATCTGGTTATCGTTGTTCTCATTTAAAGACATTTTATTAATTTTTATACATTTTTTCCGCAATAGTTTCTTATAAATCAAATTAAGTCAGTATTGAATATGGCTAACATATATATCAAGATAATGAAAATGTTTTACACGAATGATGGATTACGTATATGAAATACTTTTAACTGCACGTATAAGGCAAAACCGGATTTTTGCAATGTTATTGAAGTGAAAAAAATGTACCCATGTTTGATTCGACGATAAACTTGCTATTCTGTGATGCTGTTTGACTCGATCCAGCTTCAGGCGACAAGGCGTCAGTCCACACACTGACAGACAAAGTGTTCAATGAACATAGTTATATTATTACGATTTCAATTTTAAGTAAATTTAGTGGTAAGTTGTAACGTTGTCACTATGCAAAAACAAAAATCGATAAAGATCACGAACGACTTTTTTCCGACTTGAATCTTTCACATTATATACGATTCTATCTTTGACCATTTTGCATTTTGATATCTTTACCTAGAACATAGATGAATTTACTTTAACTGATGGTCAACGAATGAATTAAGTGAAGTATATAAAATATTTTAATTGTTTTTTTAAGGTGGTAGCTGTCAATCTGAAAAATATAACACATTTTTTTGTACTACTTCCACATTTTTATGATCATCAGGACTAAAAAATTGAGGAACTGATTGGAGCTGTCACATATTTAATATTTCACTAATTAAAGACGTCGACTGAGAGTGTTTGAAGGAATTTCAATATCAAATTTGAAAATTTGTAAAAAATAAAAAGATTTAACGGAAAATTATTCATCATTTAAAGTTATAAAACTTAAAACAGTTAAATCGTGAGTTTAGTGAAGTAGTATGCCCGTAAGAATGAAAAAAGTGTTAAATGAACTAATATAAGCGACCCCTATTTTGGGCGAAGCCGAGTAAAAAATACAAGTCCATAATAATATATATATATAGCAGAAAATACATGTAACAATCTATCTGCCTGTCACAAGAACTCCTGCCAAACGTGGATAATAGTGACATGTAATTTGTACATGTCATTCTGGCTACCGTTTCTAGGTCAACTGCGCTATTTTCAACTTTATACATTATTCATGTTCATGCAGTATATTTTGTGGGGTTTTACTTAAGGTAGGTTAACCGTTATACATTTTCCAAATTAAAATTTTTAATATTAATATTAATTGATGGACTATATTTTGTGCGTGTCACATGTGGTACGGTCCACAATATAACATAAGTTTGAACCAAAATAACACTAACGTCTCAATGTTCGCGTCTTCTATCCTGAGCGAAGCTAGATAATAAATACTGGAAGCATAATGTTTACTCTTCGGGTCCTATCCTTCATTGTATACAAGACCCAATTGAAACGTTTTTCAAATACGAGTCGCATGGTATTTGAAGCTTTAATTGCAGTATCGTGTTTGATCTTTTTTACCGTTCCAAAGCGACAGAAGATACGAATTGATATTTTTTATAGTTCACATGATATTAAGTGCTTATTCGTAGATCACAATAATTGAAAATCAACAATTGAGTAAATTGAATCAAAATCTTCTTTTAAAAAGGATGACCACTCATTTTCAGACCGTTTCAATAATTATCGTATATATTTAAAAAAAAAGCTATGTATTTAGTTCCGCATAAATAGTGATCTATAGTGGATTGATAATTCAGCAGTATGCTATCGTCAGAAATATATCTTACATTAATTTGGAGAACGCGGTATCGATAAAGCTTTTGAATGTATTTCATATTTTTTATCGATGTGAATAAATTTCGATTTTTTTAAATCGTTATAATGAAGATCTAAAAAACATTCTCATTTGGTATATCCGTTAATAACCTACGAATGTGGTTGAATTTTGGAATTCACATTAGTTATTAATTTGTAAGATATCTTTAACATTTTAATTGCAGACTATTTAATTTCGTTTATATAAATATAATTTGTTTTCATAGTTTTTGAATCGATTGTTTGATATACCTTTTTATTATTAACACAATTTCATATAAATAGCCTTTCTAAAATTTTTATTTTATCAGTTGATAATGCTCGTGTAGAGAGAAACCAGGATCATTATGCAATGTGGAAATGGTACAAAACGAATTGTGCTTAATTTTTAAAATCTAAAAAACTAATAATAAGTATCGTTGAATGATTCAGTTAGATTGTTGCAATTTGTATTTAAAAACCACTTACGAATTATGGAAATTATTGTTTGATAAATGCAGAAAGATATATATTGTTAAAGAGATTTTAAGCAATCAAATAAAAGTAGAAAACGACACTGACCAATCGCCAGTTAGATGAGTTTCTCATATAAATCGTGTCGTTAAAAAAGATTGATTGGTTAAAAAAAACAGTTATTATATCTATTTAACTATTATCACTCTCAGTGCGAAACATATGGACTCCTATCCTAATGAAGAATCTTGACAAAAGTTTCTTGGCAAGAACTGGTTGAAATTATATCACTGTTACCATAAAGGAATGAATGAATAGAAAACTCATCGGTCACTCTGGGATACATTTAAAATGATCAGATTGTGTGCGATGATTCATTGTAGACACTCATGTCTAAAAGAAAATTGATTAGTCAATTTAGAAATATTTACATTCGAAGATAAGAGTCCGCGACTTGACTGGAACTGAATGGACAAAGCCTATGAACGTCTACCACTCAACTACAGTACCTTTTATTATTTACTCAGATCTTTTCCAATGATTTGTGGAATAATAAGTCAGAAATTTGATGAGTAATACATCTTTCTTCATAAACTAAATATTGATGTTTACAGAAAAAAAAAATACGAATTCAGTAGAACTCCATAAAAAATTGAGAAACATACCATTGACAGAAATTTTAAAATGATTAATTTATCAATTTGAAGCACGCCGTCACCAAGACTAATTACAATGTCGATGCCAGAATACGTATCGTTAAATTGATAATCATTGTAGTGTAGAATGAATCAAAGTGATATTTATTGCCTAATAATATATAAAAAAAACAATAAACCATTCTAAGGAACAGAATTTTGTGATGTTATTGTTTTATGGCCCAATATTATTAAGTACGTGAACTGTAATATTTTATGAGCCTGAATCAAAAAAAAACTGTTGTAATATGCATTTGATAAGGTACTTAATAGTAACTACGCTCGTTTTTATAGTGTTAAGTCACGCTAATATTCATCCGCTATCATAAAACACTTCGCTAATAAAAGTTAACATGTGTTAATGAAGTCTATAAGTGGAGAGTTTACCTGAAAATCTTTGCAAATTATTCCAAGCTGTATGAAATTTTAAAATCATGGTTTTTACCCCCTGGAGTTAACTAATTATAGCTATCCTACCTGTGTTCTAAATTATTTCATTAAATTGAATTTCACTTAATATAAATTTGTAAAAATACTAAAAATATAAATCATTAAATGCCGCAAGGAGTATAAGTTATAGATACTATCTATTTGGATAATAGTTCTGACGATGGTGTGCTGCAGAATTAACTATGAACGATAAATACTTCTCTACCTTAACATTATTTTGTTGTATAGATCAGTGCTTCACAAACTTTTTCATTCCTTGGCCCACAAAATTTACAAAAAAAAAACCACGGCCCCTATCCCGACAAGTTAATCAGTCTATCTATCAAAAGCTTTATTTGACATTATATATAATATAATGCACTTTAAAGATAAAATTTTAAGAAAATCGCGAATAATGTGTTCTTATGTAAGGAATAAGTACAAATTTAAAAGTGAAAAAATGCACTATGCATAATTTGCAGCTTTACTGAAACATTTTGTCCCCTCCCACCACAGAAGTCCTACGGCCAATAGTTTAGAATGCACTGGTATAGTTTCAAAATTATGCTATAATTATTGCATCACAAATATTTAATAACTTTTTTTTTATGTTTTTTACCATTAAATATGAAGCGTTTAATGTAAAGATAATTTTGTTAAGTGACTGTTAGATATAAGTGTTGAGTTTATTACGGACTGGTAGATGTTTTTCTACGAAAAATAAATGAACGAAAATATCATTATTCTACCACTGCAATTTGCAATATTAAAATAGTACAAAAAATGATGAAATATGAATTTTACTTTAATGAAAAAATCTGTAGAGAAATGTTAGCGTTGCAAGAAAACTTCAATACTAGTTCAAATAATTCTATAACGTAAAAAGCCTTTAGAAAAACTTTCTTCGTCACTTGAAATTATTGACATAAAAAAAGGTTTCATAAGTAACGAACTGATTTCCATAATATGAAAGAAAGTTGAAAAGTCTAAGTTAGAGACGTGAGTTTTAAAAGAAAATCCCCAATAATCAGGTGGCGAGTTTAGTGTCTCGTTGAATACGGGTTTGGCCTACAGATGGAAAATGCTCCCACGGCTGCTGACAGCGCTAGCAAGTATTTTGAAAGATTTCTAACAGTTGAACACTCAGCTTGTTATAGACTCGTAAATGCTATGCACAGTAGTTAGAGGTCTGTAACGGCCAAAATTTAATAATTAGTAGGTAAACAGTTTATATCACTTATACATACTTACTATTATAGCAGAAAATTCATGTATAAATACTGTATGTCTGTAGGCCTTCATAAGAACTCCTCCCAAACGGTCTACAGTAGCGACGTGAAATTTGCATTTGTCAATCTGGCTGCCATTTCTAGGTCAACTGATCTATTTTTAACATTATTATTAGTTCATAGACTATATTTTGTGGTTGTAACATGAGGTATGGTTCAGGGTGATGTTTCAACATTCAACTTTTAACTTTCAATTTTTATTACACTTCATGTCAATCTGGCTGCCATTTCTAGATCAATTGTGCGATTTTCAACTTTTTACATTATTATTTGTTGGCGGACCATATTTTGAAGGAGTGACATAAGATACGGTCCACGGTAATACTTTCGACTTTCAAGTTTTAGCTTTATTATTTATTTATGAACTACGTTTCGTGTGTGTAACATGAGCTACAGTTCGCGGTGATATTTTCAAATTTAAACATTCAAATTTCTACTTGTAAGATTATTATTATTTTATGGACTGTATTTTGTGGCTGTTAGTTACATGACGCACGGTCCAAGGTGGTATCTTCAACTTTTAACAATAACTAGCACCAACATAACATCATAATAAACGCCCTGTTTCCCATGCGAAGTCTAGTAATAAATACTAATAAAATGTAAAGATAGATAGAATGAAATACAAATATATAAATGAAATTTTGTTTGTTTGTTCGTCATTTATGCGTTCCTATACCATTTATCCGATTTCGATGAAACTTTGGTGAGTTGTTGTGTCCACACCCGTGAAGGTTTCTGAAAAAAAATCTGAAATCTAAAAAAGAATAAAATACCTACAAATAGCGACATCTCGGAAAACCTTCCGATTTGTTCGTGTACGTACGAGAAGGATAACAGAAAATATTGTATATCCAAAGGCACCTCAATAAACAGAATTAAAACTCGAACACTTTCTTAGAGTGGCATTGCAACGCATGCCGAGTAATAGTATTTCATAAAGAAATATTTGTTATTTTATCTGATATTGATAATATCGATATGTTTTTTTCCAAAGTGTGCACCGATACTCATCCAATGGAAATTGTCCGATACTAGTTTGTCTCAATAGAGAATCGTAAAAAGTCACGTTGCCTTTGATCGGTTCACACGATTAACTATGTGTTACGCAATAATTCACACTAGAGCGTATGTAAGTATCTATATTTACAAAGAAACTATAAAATATCTCATCTGTAATAAAAGTTTACAGCTGAAGGAGAAAAAGATTTGTATTTTCATTTATGTTTTTTTTACTTGGTACTAAAACAAAATAGATTTTTACTATTGTGATAACTATAGATTTCGAGAGATAAAAGTGAATTTTGTATACAAGGCTATTGACGTGGGTATACATCAATTGACGGCACCCTTTCTTATTAGTTGATATAGCATAGTTAAGAGGTCTAATATTATGATCATAATCTGAAAAATATGCAAAAAATGAGTTTTGAATGCATCATTGTTCGTCCTGTTCGAACCTACCATTTAAATTATAAAATATCTTTCTACGCTTATAACTTCCATCTAAAATGAATTAAAAAACTTGGTAATTTTAAAAACTCATATTCTCTAATGCATTATAATTTTCTAAACTAAATAATAATCTCCATTCGAATCGATGAGAGTGCAGAACTGTACTGTCATAGCCACAAGTGTTTGTTGACATATCATGGTGAAAGCGTCTGTTCTATGCATTTGTAGGGAAATAATTAATACGAGTAGCAACACAGAGAGCACTAAAAAGAAGCATAGACACAGTGCTACATTAAGATAAAAATATACAACAATACTAAAGCATACGCGATCGAACAAACACGTCCACATATACTTCAAGCCTGGTTAGCTGCCACTCCAATTTTAAGGTCAGTCAGTGTCTACAAGTTAGGAACACGATTCCTAAACATTTGTAACCGTGGCATAAATACGGATTTTTTCTGATTTCTGAGATATGATACTAGAGCCATCAATTGTTTAGATTATTTTGTCACATTTCCAAACCTAATAGATTTATTTAATGTTGAATATAAAAACAAAAACTCATGAGATACTCATTTGCTTACACTTAATTGCTGATTGAAAAATGCTTGTTTATTTTTGACGGAACCGGCAATCAATTATTAGTAAATAACATCTTAAATATGACATGTGGCTCATAACTATTAAATGTTTTCCCTTGAAAGTTTCACTTTCAAACACTAGTAATTTTGTAACTAGTAGTGTTATTGTAATCAGTAAAATTATCGCCCGTGTCTTACTCTGTCCACACGTCCACTAGAAAGTAATAATCTCACCTCACTCTTCATTTTTGTGTTGAGAATTAGAATGATTGCTTATCTTAGAAATAAATAATATTGCGATATAGTTTGCCTGAAGATGCTTCATAAAGAAACAAAAAACGGAATAACAAAGTTATCAACTTTCATTTAATACATGAAGAATAATTGTTTTTTTATTGTAGTTTTCAATAGATCAGTTCAGACAAACTGGTAATTCCTATTCGAAATCACGTAATCGAAATCTGGCTAAAATTCAAATCTCTTTCAGTTGATATTTCAGTTATGGATTCAAATACGAAAGGATGGGTGTCTGTCTATTATACGCTTGACTGACAAATAAACAAAAAACAAAATTCAGCATTCTCTGAAAGGTTAGTTTGAATTATCTCTGCTAAGTATTGTTTCTAGAAACAAATAATTAAATTGTTGGTGCTAATTCATTGAATTTTTTTTCAATTTGTACGTTCCAATACGGTAAAAAAATACATCTTTAATTCGAGAATTGTGAAATATTTAAATTAGGCCGTCGTCAGCGTCAAAGGGTTGCGGTTGACTTATATATCATCCTTACTTTTATTAAAATTTAATTTATTTAATGTGATGAATTCGGTTTAAGAAGTTCTAGGAAAGAAAAAATATTTGATATTAAAACCAAATAAATTTAATTCCCAATAATAAGTGGAAGGACAAAAACTCAGTTGATAATGCTCGTGATGAGCGAAACTGGTCCTGATCATTATAAATACGTGGAAGTAGTAAAAATGATTTATTTTTTATTTTTTTAAAAAAACTTATGACGGCGGTTGGTCAAAAACGTCGGCATGGGTTAAGGATCTCACAGGTTCAAATTCCAGCATGGAGAGTTTCATAAATTGATTCGTGTTGTGTTCGAAGGCATGAATATTTTAATGTCTAGAATTCCTTCCGTTTAGCTAAACACTAGTAGTATCTCAGCCCTATCCTTCTATCCTTACTCCCTTCGAAAAAAAAGCAACTGAATAACAAACAGCTCCCTTACAAAAACTGTGATACCTCCATTAGCGGACATGGTTAAAAAAGTTTTAGTATGTATCCAATCAACTGTGTAAATTAAAATTTAAAAGATTATTTTCTTATTCATTGAAATTTTTCAATAAGCATTATATATTTGTATACAATATAATCGCAATGTATTCTTAATCAGTATTCTAAAGTAATATTGAGTATCTTTACCTACATTATTGTTACAAATAATCCTTTATATTTAACTTCTAGGAAGAAAGCAAAGTTAATGAATGATATACGTTTAATTAGTATGATGTGAGACGTGAGCACGAAGATGTTCGTTTTCTGTGCTAGAAGCACGCAGATATTTCACTTAGAATCAACTCAATTAAAAAGACGTCTATCTCTCACTCAGACAGTTAGTTTCTCGTGGTACTGTGATATTAATGATAGCATGAAAAATTAATAAGATGTGATATAAATATTTTTTAAACTTGACCTATGTTTATTGTTGTGAAACTTTCAGTTTAGTGTTTTGATATAAAGCCTGTAATGATAAGTCTTTTATGACATGGTAGCCAAAGAGGATAGGTTATTGAAAGTGTTATTGTTAGATAATTCGTCACTTTTCGCTAGTTTTCAGAATTTGTAGGATATTAATGAATTGAAGCTTTTGATACAGATTCATAGAGTGGGAGTATGAAAGTATCTGTTGAGGATTACAAATCCTTTATCGTATACTAGTAATCCTTGTGCTGAGACTTCACTTCACAATGAAAATTACACAATTATTGATAACAATTTCATGCTAGAAAGTTATTGTCTGTTTCCATCATCAATTATTAAAATTTTCTCAATTTTAAACTAATTCAAAACCCAAAAAGATGTACAAAAGCTAGAATATTATAGATGTTAATATTTGATACCGGATAACATTTTTTGTGTACGATGAATTATTAACTCTATCAGCTCCGGCCAAAATCACAAATGAATTGTGTTTTATTTTTTAAAATATAATGTCTTTCCACCAAGAATTGACAGTTAACACATTATAAACACATTTTTTTATTTCAATGAACGTTACTTACAGATTTAATTTAAAAACTTTCAATATTCGAAAAAATATAATTCACTTCGAAAATTAACTGCTATTGCAATAAATTAAATAAAACATTTGCATTATGACACCACTTGAGTTCTAAAATGTAATTTTCACAAATAAACGAAATATTATTCTACGTTTAATCTGTTTTTTTATTTGAATCGATCAGTCGATTGTTTCATTTTATTTTTCAACTAAGCATCACTTATATAACAGAACAGATTAAGATGTAGATCTAAAAAAGGAAGAGACAGTTAATTATGTTATTCACAATATATTTAAACAAGTTTATCTATAAATGATATAATTTAAACTCTATTGTATTCTTTAAACAACAATTGTTTTAATTTAAAAATAAACTGCAATTCCAGTTATAAATAAAACATTCTTTTTCTACAAACTAAATTTCACCAAGCTTCAAATAAAAGTAAATATTTGTGATTTAGTTTGTAATGTCTTTAACGAAATTGAAAACTGTATTTGTTTTATTTATTGAGATGGGAAAAATTCCAGTTCCTGAACTCCTCCTTACAATTCATAAATATCTCAGTAGATACATAAGACTGTCGCAATCAAAGTAACTCTGTATGAACTTCTGTTTTGCAAATTGTTCGCTCGTGTTTTTTCTCATTTCATTGACGACAAACTTTCCCGTCTCACTGGATAATGGCGGAGTGCGCTCTCAATTTTCTCCATTTTCCCGCTCCGTTCGGTTTATTGACTGAGTATTTGATTTCTCACGTTTCACGTTACTTGTTTATCGAATCTAACTCACCCTTCCCGTACACCTTTTCAATTCACCCCATCGCCATTATGTTTTCTGTTTTGCTTACAATTTATAGCCGTGTATACATGCGCAGATCAAGGTTCAGCCGTTAAGGGATTTTCATAGCCTTACTACAAAAGGATTTATTCAATATTCTTAAACAGTATGCCGTTTTATAGTTGGAATAATACATCAAATACAATTAAGAACCATCCCACCGTTCTTTTTTATATGGTACTAGTATTTATTACCCGACTTGGCACGGGAAACAGGGCGTTAACATCAGGTCATTTAGTCGTTGGTGTTGTTTTGTTGCTAATTAATATGGAAGTTAAAAATATCCATGAATCGTAACTCACGTAACACTGGGAAAATGTGTTTTTTTGTAAATTTTTAGTTATTTAATTAATGAAGTGTTTTATTTAAAATAAAAAATGAGACGCATTTAAGTTTAATTTCAGTTTTAAAATAACCGTTTAATCTTGATAGATATTTCGTTTCTTGGATAATAGCCAAATAATTAGTGCATTAGAAAAAAATCTGGTTTTTATAATATATATAAATGAGTAGCTTTAAGGTTTTGCAAGAAAATCAAACTATTGAATTAAAATCTATATCCATTGCTGTAAACTATTAATTTATTATGTACCGTTTTTATTATTGATATAACGTGTTGAAAAAGTAAAAAGATCTAAAAATCAATTCATAGTGACTTCACATTAACATTTTCTTTCAAGCTATGTCCGGTTCCAATGTGGAGCATATGACTTCCTAATGTAGGCATCTCAACATTAGTTTTTTCAATGAAAACTGCTTTTTAATCAGTAGTTGCTCAACCTCTCCTTTTCAAAGAAAGTAGGAATATAAGGGTAGGGATAAAACAAAACTAGCGCCTGTCCAATCGCGTCAGCTATACCTCGTTTTTAGGATCGGATGACAGAAAAAGGAACTTTATACATCACAAAAATCCATACCTTCCAATAGAAATCGATTGAAAAATTATTTGATTAAACTAAAAAAGCTTTTTTTAAATACGTTTTATCTTATTTTTTACACTTATGTCTGTTCCTAATATTATTTTATGGAACCCAAAAATAAAGACTGGATGCAAGGAAGTGGCTTAGCTTTTCATTTGTGAGAGTGCTTCCCTCACAAACATTTTCATTCCACGGTTCACAAAATTTTCACAAAATAAACCACAGCTTCCTCTCAAATTAAAATAATTTAGTTATCAAACACTTTATATATATTCGTAAAATCACGGATAAGGTGTTCTTATATATCAAATATAAGCATATTTCAAAGGAAAATAATGCATAAATAAATACTTGTAGCTCTACTGTTACATTTTTAAGCCTCCGTATAAGCCTTGCGGCCCTCCAGGCCGTCGAGACCAATAGTTTGGAAAGCAATAGCTTAGACATTACAAGTCATTAGTATGGCAATCTTTCGAGGCTCTTAATAATATGCTTACATATATACAAAATCATAATTCTATGGAAAAGTAAATGTATGAAAGTGTTAATTGCAGGAGTCCAAACTTTTGCCAGTACAGACTTAATCCCTCAGCACAAAGCCACGACGATAATAAATTGTGGCAAAAATAGCATTTGATACCATCTAAAAAGATTCTAAATTAATAGCCAGATACTATGGCGTGTTATTAAATTTTGTATAAGCCTCTTCTGCCTTAGAGCTCAAAGCCTCGTTCTATTTATTAATTGCCATGATAAAAAGTTATTTTGTGACATTCCATAAAGCCTAAAAGCTTATTTACGATAACAGAGAATTACTTTTGTTTTTTCCGTTTCATTTTCATATGAGAAAGCTCGGATAACGAGCAAAAATATGTTATTACAATGAACTGTTTATCAGGTTTTATATTCTGGGCTCATGCAAAATGAATGAACTCTAATACCAAAAAACGTCTCACCAAAGAGATTATTCTCTCGTCTTCTATGACATGCTTATAAATAATTTCATAGTGAGACGTAAAAATTAAATTAATGAGCTATTTTAGAAAATCTTCCAATGTTTTTTCGCAGAAATAATTTCAGATAATCAAAAAATATATTCAATCAAATATTAATTTAATACCTCATTCCTACATTTCGGAAACCTTTGCCATTACTCAAAACACAACTCTAGGGTACCACTAAATTACTGAAAGTATTTAACGATGGTCGCTTCTTTTTGCAATGTGTCTTACGCACTGCCAATTGAGATTTTAACGGCCCAAATTCATGATGCGATTAAATTAATTATTTCGTTTTACTTTAATTCTAGTATATTATTATTCAAATTATTTCATTCATATATCGCATCCCCGCAAGAAAAGTGTCACAACTCTGAAATTACAGTTTTGAGTTAATAATTATTAAGTGAAATTGGTTTCAGTGTAACAGTTACAAACAGTTTTTTACTTACGTTCGCTATTAATATGAGTTATAGTGAAAAGTGTTATTTCGGCTGTTATGCGGTGAGTTGACGAACTATATAAATGAAGTTTTTTTAATAAGATAAATTTAGAAATTTGTGTTATAGCCACAGGTTCTCAAAAACTTTTATTGCGGGGATGCGATAGAACTGCTTTTTGCTCAGTTGCTCAACCACTCTTTTTTCAAAGACAGTAAGGATAGAAGGTCAGAGTTATGGACAAGACGAGTGGCTAGCTAATCGCTCTATCTAAGCCTTGTTTTTAGGATCGGAAGGGTTGGAGGGAATTATAGACACCACGAACATCCATGCCTACGAACAGAAATCCATTGAAAAATCAATTTATAAAACTGTCCATATCGGAGACATCTTTAACCAAAAAAATGACATTGCCCACTGCACCATGGACCCGCCCGATAAAACAAGCTTAAATCACCTTTAAAGTATAATTTGTTAATTCATGGTGGAAAGGCATTATATTTTAAAAATAAAACACAATTTGTTTTGTACTATTTCTCGATCAGAACGTTTTTCGCTCATCGCGAGCATTATCAACTGATAAAATATAAATCTTAAGAAGACTATTTTGTATACGACTGTTTATATGAAATATTAGTGTTTAAAAAAAAGAAAGAAAAAAGTTTTTCAATCTTGAAAAACAATACGGAAACGCTGATGTTCATTAGAGTAGCTTTGAAAGATTACAGTGTTACTGTATCTGTTAAAAAAATCTTTATAACTATAAGTGTATAAACACTATTTATAGATGATGAACAAGCAAAACTATCCAACTTCGTGTAACTTTGAATTTTGAATTTTCACAGTTTTCGTGTATACACAATGAAATTGAAGTTGAGGAAAAGTGGCGTCAAAGCAAAACAAAAGAGTCAAAAAACATATTACGTAAAATCGATGAAATCATAACAGCGCCAAGATACATGATATAAAGTTGTTGTAAAATTATATAATATATGAAAATCGCAAGGTCAATCTGTAGGCGATGAAATAAGATACGCATATTATATGTATGGATATAGTTGCGTCTATTCTATAAATGGAATATAGTACAATACAGAGAGTTTTTACAGAGATTGGTTTATCAAAAAAAAAAAATGAAAAATATATAACCAGTCCACAAATATATTTTTTAATTGATTGCATCATTGGAATTTACGTGGTAACTTTTTATTATTGTGAAAGATAAAACTGTTTTTACTTCTAAAAAACGTGATTATTAATAGCTGTTTGTGATGGATTCAGTGGTAGCTCTGTAGAAATTCATCTTTAGGAAGCAAAGGGGAGTCAAAGGGCCCCCTCTTCATGTCCAGTAGAAGGAAATAATCCCATCCCACTCTTCATGTTTGAGTTGAGAATTAAAAGCATTGTTTATCTTGGAAATAAATAAACTTACGATATAATTAGTCTGAAAATGCTTCTTAAAGAAGCAAAATACATGTCACATCCAGTGGAGTTTACACTATTGATGGATATTTCGGCATCTTGCCAATATACATTGATAATAGTTCTGTATAAAAACAAACTATTTTCAAGAAATTTTCATGTAATTTTTGGAAGTATTTTTTTCAATAATTTTTTTTCACTTTTTTTTGATTTCATAAATTATTATTAAGTAGCCATTGTTCTATTTGACCGCGATCTAAGCGATCAGAAATTACTATTGAGGTTGTTTTGTTGAATGTTGATTTTTTATATTTAACCGGTGAGTACCCGGTATGCGTTCCAATGCCACTCAAAGAAAGAAACGGTTAGTCTTTTAATTCTGTTTATTGAAGTGCTTTTGGAATTTTTATGAATACAATTTTTTGTTTTTTCGTCTGGTTCAGAGATGTCACTTATTTTACGTATTTGATTGTTTTTTTGGTTTTTTTTTGGATTTTTCAAATATTTTTTTTCTTCAGAAACCATCATGGGTGTGCGCACAACAGCTCACCAAAGTTTGATCGATATCGGATGAATGGTAAAGGAATGCATAGAAGACAAAAAAACAAACAAACCTTTATTTTTATATATAGATTACGATATATATTTTGGACATGGATACATATGAGATCCTTCCTCCAATAGTAAATCCTAAAAGTATTTGTTAAAAACAACATTGAGTAAATCTCGAATAATTTAAAATTGTCAGTCCGGGTTCTCAGTACAGACAGTTACATAAATTGATTTATCAATCAATTTACGGATTTTTGTTCAAAAACATGGATGTTTGTGATGTCTAAAATTCTCTTCCTACCCACCCAATCCTAAAAATAGGACGTAGCGAGAGTGATTAGCTAACCACTAGTTCTGCCCTAGCTCTAGCCTTCTATATCTACTCTCTTATAATAAAAATATAGTTTCAGCAACTGAGTAACAAATGATTCTCGTAAAAACTTTTATTGAGATACCTCCATTTGGAGTTCATATGTTCTAAATTGGGAAAAGCACGGCTTAAAAAAATACATTTCGCATATTAGAAATTAACTGTAGTTTTAAATAAATATTTTCTTTCAGATCATGTGACCTCAACCGTCATCACATATTAAATGATACAATATATATAGTAAATGATGTTTCATTATACGTAGATAATTCTCTATTGCAAGGCATTTTCTCATCAAAGGACTGATAGAAATTTTCAGGTTATAAAGTAAATGTACCAGTAGTTGACCTTTTTCAATAAAAATGCACAAAATCAGAAAAGTAAACACGGTACTGCTCCAAATTGTAGAGTTCAGACAAGCGAAACTATCTACTATCGGATTGGGGAACTATCGCATCACCACATATGTCATTGTGGTGCTATAGCAGCCATTTTAAAACAACACCTTATGCAGTAAGCATTTTATTAAGAATTTCTAAAAAGAATTGTAAATGATATCAGTGAATGTAAGCATATGCTCTTGGTTCTATCTAGAGTGGTCTTACGGGAAGCTCTGAGGCCACTCTGATGAAAGGTTGTCATGAAACCCTGTGATTAAACATGGTCAACTACTGGAAAAAAGTGTGTGAAAACACATTTGTTTTGTAACAGACCCTATCCTAATTATTGTCTTATATCAGTTAAGACACTTTATTCCATTATGAATACACTTGCCTCGTCATCATTCGGTCTAAAGCTAAACGTTAATCGTTATTTTGGTTGAATTTTTCTCTTAATCGGTCGACTACTGATACGTTTACCTACATTTAAAGTTTATCAGAATTCCGTTATAATAGTCGATGCTCTGCTTTAGACATGATTCAAATGCACCGAGTTGCGATAATAACTAACTATAATAAACTATCCCAGTTGGAAGAAAATATATTTAACACGGATAGCGAAACAAAGTTAACGTTAATTTCATACGAAGCGATTACCTGACTGGCATAATAATTCTGTGAATAATTCAGCGCACTAAAAAAAAGTTTAGGTTGTAAAACAGGAATAGCGTACACATGGCAGCAGCTCTCATGGTCGTTAAAGTGTAGATGCTTTCCGGTGATTACGTTTTAGAAAATATATTTTGTTTTCTTGTGTCAAAGAGAAGCTTTATATAATTACCACACGAACCGTAGTAAATAATCACTACATGAAAAATGAGCTTACATTTTACCCTATATAAGTTTGAAGATCTTAACGGCTATTCAACGTTTAAATGTTATATTTTCTGGCACTTTTTTATATTGATTCAAGTAAAATCATTGTATCAGAGTAGTATATTCCACCGCTCTTGTGAAAACTGTCAAGCTTTTTATGTAGGTTAGACAGGTACAAATTTTAATATTTGAATTAAAAATTTAAACATAAAACGTCTCAATAGGAATAACTTTTCAGCGTTTGCAAATTATTGAATTGAACATTATCATAATTTTAACGAAAAAATAACATAGAAATACTCCATTGAGTAAATAGTATAGGATCTAAAATGAATAAATTGATTTCCAGTAATCGATTATTAGTAAATAACCTTTTAAATAGTACAGGAGGCTCATAACTATTATTTTTATTTCCCTTCTGATTTTCACCTTTAAACACTAGTAATTATTGTAATTATTTCTATTATTATTTGTGTCTAACCTCCTTCCCACATCCGGGAAAAAGAGATAATCCAACCCCAAACACCACCATTCATATTTGCAATTTACAATTTAAGAATAAGAATCAATGTTTATCTTGCAAGTAAATAAATTTACGATATAGTTAGTCTAAAGATAAAAAAATAAAGATCAATTATATGATTTAAATATGCTTTATTGCTGTTGTATCTGAACCTCATTTAAATATTCATATTTAATCATTTTTAAGGTGTTAACTGTCAATTCTTGGTGGGAATACATTATATTTTAAAAAATAAAACACAATTTATGTGTACTACTTCTACATATTTATAATGATCAAGACCGGTTTCGCATGATCAACTGATTAGTTGATAATGCTTGTGATGAGCGAAACCGGTCCTGATCATTATAAATATGTGGAAGTAGTAAAAATGAATTGTGTTTTATTTTTTTTAAATTCACATTAAAATTATTAGCTAGTCACAATTAGCAATCTTGTCGCACGTTTTCTCTCAAATTTTAAATGAAATAAGTCATGGGAGATTGGATCTATCTAAGCACCATATGATTTGCTTTGAGAGTCGTTTTGGGTAGTCTCATGACTTGCACCATTCATATGACCAACCTATCTTGAAGCAAATGTTATCTTCACAACTGGCCGGTTTTATCTTCTGAAATATCATGTTAAAAATTATGTGCAATTACGATCGAGCTGTGTCAAGCAAGAATTCTATCAACTCGGCTCTCAAAAATGTGTCTCGTTTTATAAAACATACCAACCAAGCCATTTTGTATGGAACTGTAAAGGTCTTTTACAACCGAGATATTATATTTTTACCCTCTTCTGAAACAAAATGAGGTTTGTGACCTTTGTTGTTTTTATGCAAAGGTCTTCAATATTTAAGCGTGTATTTCTTTTCACAAAAAAAAACAATAAATAAATTTTATCGAAAATTATAAAAAATATTTAATTTTTAAAACATTAAAATATGTGACTTATCGGGAAATTCGACATAAAACTGCGTTTTTTCTACTTTAAAAAATCTCAATAAGTAGCAAACTTTTATTTAATTCAGATCAGAAAATTTATTAGAGTACAGCCCTTCGTAGTTAGATTGTTTAGTTCGAAAATATCTTCGGCTAAATCAGAAATCTCTTCTATAAAAACGAGGTAATTTAATAAAATCGACGATATCTCGGTGAAAAACCGTGCTTTTTTATCGGTTTTGCAGATCTCGTTCCTGCGTTTGGCATCGTAGCAAGATTACAATGCATGCGATTCCTTCGACGTACTATAAGCTAGTCGTAAATCGCTTTGCAGTCCTTGGGGGGCTGTAAGAGACGATTTCGACTTAGCCTATTTATGTCCCGAGTATATCTAATATTTTTGTTTTCATGATAGATTTTGGTATAATAATATCACACTTTTTTTTTTAAATAAAACACAAGTTGATAATGCTCGTGATGAGTGAAACCGGTCCTGATCATTATAAACATGCGGAAGTATTACAAATGAATTGTGTTTTATTTTTTAAATATAATATCTTTCCACCAAGAATTGACAGTTAACACCTTAAAAGTGAATATCACACTTTTTATTTGAACTTGAGTTTTCTCCATGTTTTTGAGTAATTAAAACTATCTCTATGAAACCATCACCAGCTTTTGTTGAATGGTGAAGAAATTAGCGCTGAAGCCGAGTGGTTAACGTCTATTACGGAGTTCACGGAGAATTTAATTTTTCTATCGATTTTCGGATTTATATTCGCAAGAATGGATGACTGTGCTATCTAAAATTGTTTTCCAATTATCCGTCCATTAAATAGCGCAAGCAAAGTAACGCTAACCACTGGTCTTTCCCAAGACATACCTTTACTATCTTCGAAAAAAAGGTTGAGCAACTGAGGAACAAGTAGTTCTGTTTGAAAAATTTGCGTTGCAATAAAATCCAACAAAAATCGATATATTATGATCAGCAGTCGTTGGGGTCCGTGGTACAGTGGTCCACGTCATTTGATCAAGTTACGGATTTCACGGCTTGGAGTCCAAGTTTGGACAGTTTTATAAATTGATTTTTCAATCGATCTATAGATTTATGTTCAAAGGCATGGATGTATGTGATAACTAAAACTCTCTCCCATCCATCGGAATCTAAAAGTAGAGCGTTGTGAGAACGATAAGCTAACTACGTGTCCTGTCCTTGCCCAATCTTTTTACACATACTCCCTTAAAAACAGGAAGTTTTAGTAACTGAGTAACAGTTCTCTCTGAAAAATGTTGCGATAAGCTCAATTATGAGCCCATATATTATGCTTTACACTGGGAGAGGACATGGTTAAAAAATTATATTTAATAAAAACTGTCGGATTTGAAATTTTAGTCCAGAAGCACTTAATATACGCAGTGAAAGTTTGACATTCTTTCTTACGGTTATTTTTAATATTTTGCAAGAAAAAACAAGTAAAACTAATTAACAACAGCATATATTTTCTTTGACATTGAAATATTATCAGTTTTAGAATCATTATTAGATTCAGATTCATTTGTCTTTAAGAAGTCTAATATTTCGTTTGAGAGAACAAAAAGTGCACGCATGTTGGAGGGAAAAGGTGAAAAATCTCTTTTAATTCAGTTTAATGTTACATATATTTGTACATGTTTGCTAATGTATAGTTTAAATGGTTGTCGTAGGAACAAGATTAATTTATGGCCATCATTGTTTTCACAATCTCGTTAGAGTATTACATTTTTTTTACATCCATATGTAAATACTATCCAACGCGGATTTAGAGGCTTCCTTAACAAGAATTGATTGTTACGATTTGATCAAACCTTATTTAGTAGCGGGAGAATAAAAGAAAGAGCGGGAAGTATATTTTTAGATTCACACACAAAAAGATCACAAAACAAAATTTCGTACAGAATTTCTCATTTGTATTGGAATATTACAAGACATTTTATTTTAATTTTTTTATTAACTACGCCCGTTTAAAATATAAGAGTGATAGACTAGAAAAAAACACAGAATCCACACTTACTTTGTTCAGGAAGACTATAAATCATAACTTACAAGAATTCACTTTTATTGAAGAGCTTAAATATAAAAAAATAGTAAAATATGTGATGTATAATTTCTGTGGGTTTTATCGTCAGACAAATTAAAATGAAAGGCATTTATTTTTATTGAAGATGTTTACCTTATGAATAGATTGCACGAGTGTTCTAGATATTACTTACCACAAGAGTTGGAAACGTTCAAGTAAGGAATAAACATGCTATCGCTTGAGACACGAATGTGGAAATTTAATAAGATACACAACATTTGATATTATATCTCTTATAATAAGTAAAATTATCACTTCAAAAAAAGATATCTATTATCTTGGAGAACATATTTCTCTTTTCTTTAAACTCGTTTGCCAACTTTTTAAAAGCTGCTGAATGATTTTTAATTTTTGTGTCTTGATAAATTATTTATTATTTTCTCTCTAATTGAAATTTTTTAGAAAAGTAATCAATAAAGAACTAGTTGTAAATTAGTCACTCTTTTAGTAAGGGTATGGATAAAGAAACGTTTAGGATAGGACTTGTACTTAAATGATCTTTAAACCGTTTCCAGAAAAGGGTGGGTACATTTGGATACCTGTATACGAATTCATTAATTCAGGCGTTGGAAAAAGTGCGTCCTGTTAGCCCACTCAGGACAAATGGCTGTTTGCGATCCGACCCAATGTGTCACAAATCATGTCATACGTGCATTTTCCATACTGTTTCGACAGCGTTTTTGGGATCTTAATGCAAGTGTCTCCAATTTTTCAAAATCCATTTGACTGTTCAATGGAGAATCTTTTGCTTACCATCAATGGGAAGTTATTAATTTGCAAAGTGGTTATATGTTGTAATTTCATTAAACATTTTCAAAAACTAATAACTTAAAACATAAAATCGGGTCAGTAATCAGTTTTGATGATATAGAGTATTTACTTTGAACCCTAATTTAATTAAATGTTAATTACTCTCTTTTCATCAGTATTCCTTACGTTTTGCCCAATTCTATAATTTGTGAACGTAAATATGACATTCGTTTGTTTGGAAAGTTTTTATAAAATATTATGTAATGATTATTGTAGTAAAAAAGGATGTCGCTTCGTAGGCCGAGTACTTAATTGTTCTGTCAGAAATTTTGTAACTTTTTTTTCACAGAGCACTTTTAAGTTTTGGAACTCGGTAGTTTTATGAGTTTACATTGTTGTTAACTCTAATTTTAAGATTGTTGGTAGAAAAAAAATGACCTTAAGGTTAAAGTTTACAAAAATGTAAGCTCATAAAACTGCCAAGTTCGAAAACTTAAAAGTGCTCTAGTGAAAAATAACAAAATTTATGATAGAACAATTAAATACTCGGCCCGCGACATGTTCTTTGTTATGTAAGGCAAATCACTTCTACAAATATCTTCGAATAGCTTCCTGGCCAAAAAACCAAAAAATGTTTGCCGACCCCTGCATTATTTGATTAATAGACAAAAGCGTTCATTCGAAAAAGATTAATTTAGATTAGAAACTATGCATTTGAATAGAGTGACGTTTTTGCACTTAGCTGCAGCAACTTTCTAAAAATGATTAAATAAAATCACACACAACAAATGACTGAATAAACGTATTGGTTTATGTTAAATTTACATTGTAAATCAAAATATTAAGTGGAATAGGTTCTTATAAAAATTATTTAATTTATTTTTCATATATTTGGTAATACGTTGTAGCTGTATTGTGATCTAAAAGCTTATTTCCGTTGAAAGAAAATAATTATTTTTATGTTCGCCAAGGATGAAGCAATCGTGATAGAGATTCGTTTTGATTTTCACACAATTGCTTATTTATTCATCCCCTGCGATTTCGCCCTCCCTCTCGCCTCAGATAAAGCATCCTTGGCACATCGCCGACCTTAGCATTTTATATTGCGAATATCTAGGATATATTGCTTTGAGTTGAAAACATTACCAGACTTGTGCCAAATCTTCCAAATTTTTATTTTTATTTAAATGAGGGCAAATTTCCAACCAGTCAAATCGATTAGGCCTTACGTAACAAAAGAAAATTATTTAAAAGTTTGTTAAAAGATTTAGTTATAAAAAATATAATGGTTAGTAATTTATTATTCAACACAAGAAAAATGTTTTAATCTTAAAAAATGTATACAAATCTCAGTACATAAAAACTTCTTTTTCACATAACTTTATAAATGAAATTTTTCTACGTGATACTGAGTTGCTCAACTTCTATTAATTTCTGGTGAGAGTGTTGATCGAAAGATAGGGCTAGAACCGGACTAGTGGTTAGATAATTTTTCACTAATTACTTTTAAGGTGTTAACTGTCAATTCTTGGTGGAAAGACATTATATTTTAAAAAATAAAACACAATTTATTTGTACTACTTCCACATATTTATAATGATCAGGACCGGTTTCGCTGTTGATAATGCTCGTGATGAGTGAAACCGGTCCTAATCATTATAAATATGTGGAAGTAGTACAAACAAATTGTGTTTTATTTTTTAAAAGATAATTTTTCATCATAAGCCAAGTTTTTTTAGAAAAATCAACTTATGAAACTGTCCCTGCTAAGATTCAAGCCTACGAGATCCGTAACCGAAGCCAATGACGTTGAACACTGCTGTTTCTTCCCCTTATCCAATTATTTAAAAGTTGGGTAAAGTTGCAAAGAATGCTTAACTCATTATTACACACTTTTTTTACACTTCGATCCACATTTAAAAAAAAATACATATTTGAAGGTTACTTTGTAGCTTAAAGCTTCTGAACTTTTAGTATATTTGTAGCACATTCAGGTAAACGTAAAGATATTTCAGTCAGTTTATGAAAAAATCAAAGCTACAAGTAAATTTTATAGAAAAATACTGCATATTATTCAATAACATAACTTTAGATTTTGTAAAATATTATACAAGACTATTTGGAATATAAAATTAAATTAAAAATTGATAACTCAGTTATCAATTTTTATTTCAATTTCATATTACAAAATTAACTTCCACAAAGTTACCGCCGAATCCATAGAAAAGACTATTTGGAATCAATATGAACATGAATGATCCACACCGCAAATTGACTAAAGAATTCATTAAAAAAACTTGCGTTAGCAATGACATAATATGCACTTGCACAAATTAAATAAAAACCGATTGTAAAATTAATGTGTTAACAAAATTACAACTAAAAAATTAGTTTCATTTACAAAACGTTTAAGATGTAAATTTAAATTACTCAAAAAAATCTGCTTTACGTGTCTGTCCCGAGAATTTTAATTTGTCAATAATATAATATATTAATTATAAAATAACTTCATCGTAATGGTCAATATTCAACAATAACTCATATTGAATAATGACTGCCAACAGCTCCAACCTTTTGTTACCAATTCAATCATTTATCAGTGAATGTTGGCTATGAGATAGCAAGCCAATTAATAAATTATGGCGAAGATTTACGTCGCAACAAATAGTAACGGACATAATAAACAACGGCAAAGCAATGGTAGCCCTAGATAGTTACAGTTGCGGAATTATATTTTATTTACTTAATATTTAACTAATACCAAATTTGTAAAAATATGAGTTTACGAATCGTTTTTATGATTTATTAATTTATTATTCTAATTAAAATATAATTGATTTAATGAAGGTCGAAATAAATATTCTAGTTTTGGATTCTATCACATTGCACGCTGCTTTCAAGATGGGTTTAAATTATCGTGAGCATCTTTGTTATTAGGTACAAATTTACATTTGAAAACTAAACGCATTCCTGTAGCATCTTCTTTAAAGCTTTTTCTAATTGATTTATTCAAATCAGCTTATATGTATATTAGTAACAAAATTAAAAACAATTGAATGTGTTTATAAAAATGAAAAAAAATGTCACTTTGATGTTTGATTGATGAAAAGTTGTAAATTTAAAATTAATTGATACAATTTGACAATTAGCTAATTAATAAAAGTGAGTATAATGAAATAAGTTAAAACAAATAAAACATTTTGAATCAATACTAAGCATTTGGTATAATTTTTGTTTAAGTATTGAAGAAATAACGTCAAAAAGGTCTTGCTATTAATGTTATAATTATATTTTTATTTAGAGTGTAACAATTTGATTAATTGTTGCTGCATAGTGGTAAATTAAGATTTGTATTGAAGAATTTTATCTTTAGAGCTTTTTGTTTTGAGCTTGCACATAAATGGTAAAGCGATAAATCATTATCTATAGCAGAAAGCGGGATCTTAACGATGAAAAATAATTAATAATAAACCAATCTAACTCTGATTCTGTCAGCTTTGTTATGTTTGAAAGCTTTTTATTATATAGTGTGTGACATTTAAAGTTGAGTAATGATTTAAATAAATGCAAGATACTTAACGTTTATATATTGCATGCTTGTGAGCTTTTTCTCAAAGCTCCGCCGTGAACACAATGCACTCAGCGAAGAGTGGAAGCTTTACAATAAGATTTAGTGAAGGAAAGATTCCTACGAAACCCAAACAATAAAATCTTAATATACTTTTTTAAAATTGCAATTTTGAGAATTGCATTTTCTGCTGTTATCGTTAAAATGATTATGTGAATAACAATTATAAAAGTTTTCTTTTTCTTTTGACTTTTTTTTTCTCTCACATTTTTTTTGTTTTTGACTCTGGTCTCAATGCCAAACATACTCATGGACGCTATGGACTAATAGAGTTTATCACTTTTAAGGTGTTAACTGTCAATTCTTGGTGGAAAGACATCATATTTTAAAAAATAAAACACAATTCATTTGTACTACTTCCACATGTTTATAATGATCAGGACCGGTTTCGCTCATCACGAGCATTATTTACAGTTTTGAGTTTATCACAATAGAAATTGTTCCAAAGAAACTCTTTTTATTACTTAACCTACCTTTTTTTGATAATTTTTATGAAGCAACAGAATAGTACTGCTTTTGATGTCCTGCTAAAATTTCATTAATACTTTAACCTCCCTACAAGTGATTTTACAATCGCTTTGTGGCAGATTTTAAACACGCGTACCGTTTTTTTTTTCAATTGCATAGATTTTTTTAACAAAATTGTTTAATGAAAATTATTATATTATAGTTTAGGCATTTTCGTATCCCCATGGTTCAGAAGTAAATAATTGAAATAATAATGTAGTCTGTCAGCGTATTTTCTCTATCGGAAAAATATTCAATAGTAAATAAAAAAATCCAAGGGCCTGTTAGTATTTTTTTCAGTAATACTTACATTGCACAAAGAAATTATTTAGCTGTTCTATGACTTGTTTTGCTATTATGTGTCTCCTCAAAAGAGAGATTAAATGATACAGGGATCACTAGTCCCGATAAAATACTTTATTTAAGTCCATATAGCAGAACAAAATATTCAACCATAAGCGATGTTAAGTATTCAACCCTATGTTCACTAACGCTAACTCTAGTGTTATGTGATAAAACTCTTGATTGTTTGCAAATACCAAATGAGAAGTTTTAACCGTGCTGACTTAACCAATTTTACCCGTGGACCTCAGAGAAGCTCTCTATTTCAGAGAAAACGCGCCGAATCGAGGTTGGTCCGTCCTCCATATATTTGGCGCAGGAAATTCTGAAACGGAGCCTTGGTAAAAGATGAAAAATTAATGACATATTTACACCCTTAGGGTCAATATTAACGGCGTTCTGCCGTTTCGTGGGCTGGCTGCTTATTAAATTTGTATGACGCTGTGAGGTTGTGTTTTTATTTTCGGAAGTTACTCCTTAAATAAACCAAGATAAAAGATTTTTATTTCATTATATTATTAATTAATAAACCACATTTAGTTGGGAGAGTTGTAAATCTTCGTCGTAAATTTTTAGGATATACGTATTATTGTTTCATATGTTTTAGTCAACATGTGTAATTTGTTCTTCAAATATTTATCTGACTTAAATAAAATCCAATATTTAGTATTGACAGAAAGGTTGAATAAAATCGCTATTTGTTATAAACATGTTCGGAAAAATGTACAAGTATAATTTTGAATAAATGTTTAATTATTATGCATTCAAAAATTGAACTCTAAAGTCTTATTATGCAATCAAATAAATTCATAATATAAATGTAATCCTCAACCTTTTTACATTAAGCATAAGAATCATTGCTATTCTTAGAAATAAATGGGCTTGTTTAAGTAAGTCTGAAGATGCTTCTTAAAGAAGTAAAACACGTGTCACATTTAGTAACCAGCCAGTATCAACTTTAAAATTAAATAAATGAAAAAAGCTTGTTTTTCGTATTTTACACACTGCCATACTGTTCATCCGATTCCGATAAAACTTTGTCAAGTTATTGCTTACACTTGCTCAAAGGATATAGGTTTAGTACAATCAGGCCCGGCCCAGCCCGAGCCCGACTCTCAACTTTTTAATTTTTAACTTAAAGTAGATCTTTTTATATCTAAAAATCAATCTATATCTATAATCTAAAAAAAATATCTCGGAAAACCTTCTGATTTAATCGTGTACGCACCACACAGAAACAAAAATTATTTTGTGTCCAAAAGCACTTCAATAAACAGAATTAAAACAAACGTATTGCAACGCATGCTGGGTATTCACTAGTCTTCTATATAAAAATCAATGTTTGTTTGTTCGTATCTTGTACACTGCCATACCATTCATCCGATTCCGATAAAACTTTGTCAACTTATTGCTTGCACTTGTGTGAAGGTTATAGGCATATTATAATTAACTTACAGTAGGTCATATCTATATATATTTATATATAAAAATTAATGTTTGTTTGTTTGTTCACTATGCGTTTGTTTACCATTGATTCGATTTCGATGAAACTTTAGTGAGTTGTTGTGCACACACCCGCAAAGGTTAACAAAAATCTTTTGGCAAATTATTTTTGTTCTTAGAAACATTCATTAAAAACAATGAAGAAAACTACTTTTAAAATATAAATAATTGTATTGAATAATATCTTATTTCATCATGAAATACTGTAAAAATAAATCAAAAGCATTTCGAAAAATATCAGTATTCGATACTTTTCCCAAAACCTTTTACTTATATGTGTTTTATCTCAAATGTGCCACACTTCTGAGATTAAACAGAGGCAAAACAATGAATATTTGTTATGTAACCTGTCATATGTATCAGAATCTATTTGTATAACTAATCATTTTAGATAGAAGAGGTTTTATTAATCTATTCTTATATACTGAGAAGGTATTATAAAAAAAGTTTATACAAAATATGGCTACGTAATGTGATGCAGTAAATTATTTTCTGGAGTTTCATTGTTTAATTCTGAACGACTTCATATTATTTTCATACGATATTTACAGTGTGAGCTTTTACAATGAAGCTTTCGTGAAATGAAATTCAAAGGCTCACTGAATTCAATAATTTAAGTGCATAATAAAAAAGCCTTTAAATGCTTTATATAAGAGCGGAGTCGAGCCGACCACTTCTTTACGTAATAATCACCCTCGTATGTGGGGAAAATCACGAGAGCTCAGCAATAGTGAGCAAAAACGGCTTTCGTATTTTTACAGTGCTTTTATTTTTCATTTTCCATGGAGAACGACACAATATTTTTATTTTCTTCGAGTAACCCAATGTTGGAATACATTGAAGGCATCATTTTCAACAGAAAGTACCATAAAATTATGCATTTTTATGTTGTGCTTTTTTTAAAGATAAAACTTTGTTTGTGGTAGGTACACTCTGTTTCCCAATACGTTATGTTTAGTATTCTGATAAAAAGTATAAATACAATTTTAAAGCATTTTACTTTTTAAATATTTTATAATAATTATTCAAAATACATACGTAGATCAATAAAGTATTTTCCCAGAAACTCTTTCAAATGTATTTCGTACGAAGTTGAACTTTTGAAGTATACAATTTTTCAAGAGAAAACTATGATTGAACAGATTGTCATAGTGGTGATAATCGTTTAACGAGTGATTGATTACTTAAAAAATGTTAGTTAAGGATTACTTGTAAATTATATCCGTTTCAATGTGGAGGAGACAGTTTCTTATTGGACCATTCTGATGCAATGTTTTGGACAAGAAATGGTTGGAAGTCAGTCACTTAATCTCGGCTTATAATTCATGTTTTCAGACAGACATCTTGCCATTATTGAGAAATGTTATGAAATTCGTAAATGAATTAAAATGTATGAATACTTCCATTTAGGTATCAGAATGTTAGATCACTGGAATGAATCAGATGAAGCCTTTAGATCGTTACAAGTGTAGTCGTTGAGCGATCATCAAGACTCTGTTAAGTGATAAAATGATTAATTTTCAAAGTATTGGAAGTAATCAGAAACGTATACCGTGATCGTCAGTTTTGTAATCAATAATTCTGGAATAACTTCAACTTTTTTAAAATAACATATATAGCAAAAACAGACAAAGCAAGACAAATTTTGACAATCGTCGTAGTCATCGTCAAAGTAAGATATTTTATTCAATATCTTTATTACAATTTCAAATACATTTAATAATATTATTAATTAATTTTTGGTGGGGTTACCTAGGGTTTGTTCAAAATAACTGTTTGTTGAATATTTATCTTCTACTAATTTTATCTTGAAATAGTATTAGATACATTATTTTAATACACACATCCAAAACGTCTACTTAAAAACAAAAGCTAAATTATTAAGCATATTAGAAACAATGCAACTTTAAATTTGGATAAATCCTTCAGTTACCTTCAGTTAATTGTCGTGTATATAAAAAAATAGCCCAGAGTCGTTTATTATTCCGAAACAATGAATAAAAACGTTGCCAGTATGAAATTGTGAAAAGGTGGACCATTACGACTGAATTATTATTGTAATCGTGAAATGCCTAAAAATAATACTACTTCTGTTCAACTTTAAAGAATGATTCTTCCCTTTTAGTTTAATATCATTAATAACTTTACGATGAATTATTTATTTTTTGTATAGCTTTAATGATTAAAAGTATATCATACATTTCTATGAAAATCTTATGTCGATCAGTTACACTTGCACCGTTACAAATATACGAGTTCGAATACGACTCTTTTCTGAGATTAATAAAATATAGAAAAAAATAATTCCTCTAAACCCTTCATTTTTATGTTAAGAAATGGATCAAACTTTACCTTAGCTTTACCTTAGAAATAATTAACTTTGCCATAGAGTTATTTTTAAGATACTTCTAAAAAAAGGCGAAACACGAGACACATTCAGTTACACTGCCAGTGGGATAATAAAGTTATCCACTTTAATGTTATATTAATAATAAATTTCCATAAAGCTACCGCCGAATCCATCTAAAGTAATGTATACTGATAATTATCTTCCAACCGGCCAAGCTGGAAGAGCTTCACAGTGAAGTGACCATGGCAGTTATGAATTGGCTGGTTCAGAAATCAGGAATAAAATCTTTGGTTATCTCCATTCGTCACTTTATTTTCCAAAAAAAATATTAAGTTTGCCTGCCTTTTGAATAATTTTTCTATTGATTCTGTCAAATCCACATTATTAGTTATAAGAAAGAGCTTGGCAGTGAAGTTAGTGTGTCAAGAAACTAACCAAATTTTTGATTATCTATGTTCACCCCGTGATATAAAAACTGAAATGGATTTATATAACGTGTCATTAGAATTCCATTTGTTGGAGTTCATCGCTCACGGGGATTCTCACGTATGCAATTATGTAAATTCAGCTCGCCGTGCTTCGATAAAGTGAATTTAGTATACTTATGTATATCAGATACATAATGCAAATGTAATGCTTAGGTAATCAGATCGTAAAATAGCTTCGTGATCTCAATATGAAAAGGCACTACTTGGATAAGCAAAATAATTGTTCAATTAAAAACCAAAATGAATTCTTTTACCATTTTTTCAGAAATATTTGGCAAATATCTAAAGCTTGATAATTTATTATATTTTAGTTATTCAGAATCATTTTTCATACTGAATATTGATTAATTTACAGAAAATGCTATTTGCAAAAGGAAAAGGGCGTCAAGTCTTTAAAATCGAAATATGTCAAAAAAATTACAACACGTTTAATTGAGATTCATTTATTCGAGTGACACTTCAGATATATGATTATTTTCATCATTACTACATAGAAATTAGAATTATGCAATGAGGACTATTTACCGCTTTGGTCGTAGTCTAAACTGCCAAATTATGTTGAAAAGACATTTTTAAAAACACGTTGTCTTACCTCACATTCTAGGTGTTTAATTAGGAGGGAAATGTTTTTTTTAAAATGATTGTATGTATTATTTTTATTAACTAAAATAGACTTCTGTATTCCTCTCTCATTATTTTCTCAGTACAGACCTCTTAAATTTTTTGAGCATTCATTTATATTCACATAAAACCGGAAGATATAATATATTCAGTAATTTAAAAATTCATTACTTCTTCATTTCATTTGGGAAAACCGGAAATGAACTTCCCGTTCAGGTTAAATTGAAAAGATCTTTGAAAAGTAGAACACAATTAAGTACTATTATTTGTTGCGGTAGAACCAAATGAAGTGGTGTTACACAGGATATAGACTATTTAATTTACTATTGCGTCAGATGAAAATGCATAGGTGATTAAATTAAATTGTACATTAAATATGTTTGTTCGGTATTTCTCTTTAGGCGGTAGATACGTTTGATAAAAAGTCGCATAAAAAGGTTTATTGTTTAAAATGACACTAACTAATATAATTATTTATTAGTAAATCTTAATAAAATCATTACAAAACTTTCTCTAAAAGCTTTGTTTATTAAATTAATGGAGAAGTAACATTACAGTAAATTAATAATTTAGAATGCTCACTGCTTACACAATCACTACTTGTATTTAATGTGCTTCTATTATTTATGTATGTATACATTAATGGGAATAATCAAATTTTGAATGCTCACTACACAAACATAAATAAACATCGGAAAAACGCATTATTAAAAAGAGATGCATACAAAGAGACTTTAATGTAGAGGTTTCAATTTTCTCGATGCAATTCAATAAATTTAATTTAAGACATCGTAGACCACCCTAGAATCTGGCATTGAATTAGTTATTTAGGTTGCACAAGCTTTAAAATTAAAAAACAACTCGCTGATAGTGTTAGACCGGCGTTCTATTGCAAAAACTCTCTAGGCAAATTACTTATTAACAATAAAGATAGAGTAAACTTTAAGAACAAATCTGGTATTTATAAATTACAATGCAATGATTGCCAACATTTCTATGTGGGTAAAACCACACGTACATTAGATATAAGGGTATCAGAACATTTAGCTGCCTTTAGATTAAAAAAAGAAACTTCGACATTCGCAAATCACTTGCTAATGGAGAACCATACGTTTAATGCGGATGATGGGGTTAAACTGTTAAACTAAAAACATGGGGGATCATAAATTATTTTATCAAGAAATTTTGGAAATTAATAGAGCCCAGTTAAATTCCTTGCCGATTTTGAATGAGCAGCTGAACCTTCCTAATTCTCCGCTATTATATCCGATACGTAGAAACACCTAACAGATGTCACTAAATGTGGAATGATTGTATATATTTACCCATTCGTCGAATTACATCCCGTCAAAACCCACAATACTATTATAATTGTAAAATCCCTGGTATTTCTAAAAGAAGTTGAAAAGCGGCAATTCGCCACTCTGTTAATATGGTGTTTACAAAATAAGGATTAGGGAGATTCCCGAAATTTTAACTCAGGTATCAGTGTGACTCTCAGACGTATAATATCTTACCTCGTAAATAATATTTGTCGCATTTGTATCTTCTATATAAACGTTAGACACTGTTTACTGTCTCTCAGTTCGAGTCCATTCGTGTGCTCGAATGCCTGAAGATGCCGAAAGGCGAAACCCGGGTCGTTAGTGACAAAATACATGGAAGTGTACACAATCTCAATAATCCAAATTTTCAATTCAATAAAGATTATTAATAAATAGTTTTTAATTTCTATTTATTATTTAGGTTATAATTACAAATTTATAATGACACTCAATATTTCACTACTGTAATAACATATATTCTTTAGTTTATCGTATAATACTTTACATGGTAAACGTAATAAATAATTATTTGATTGATGATATTATAGATTACAGCTGACTGTAATGCACTATGAATGTAGAAAATTGAGAGTGCATAAAACGTTATTTTTTTTATAAAATAGAGAAAAATACTATTGAAAACAAAACCCAAAAAACACTAAACAAATTTTGAAGCTGATATCTGGTTTAGCATATAAATAATAAAATATAAGATAAATCTCAATCCTTGTCTGGTGCGATACAAAAAATGCTTTCTGACTGCTTTTAAATATTTTTTTAACTTTAATATTAAATCTTTTCCTCAGTGAGTAATGGACCACATATTGTTATCTGATCTTTTTATAAATTTCAACGCAAGTGTTCCTCCTTTGTACAACATTCTGTATCACAATAATAATTAATCATTGACGGCAAGAGAGCTTAGGAAGCTCTCAGCCCCCATTTTGATTATTCGAAAGAGCTTTTGTTGAAAATTTACAGACAATTAGTCTCCGACAACAATTATTTTGGTAAACACTTAGCATTCTCGTGAAAAATTCATCACAACAGTATAAAGCTATTTTCGCAGCATTTATTAAATTCTTTTCGTTTTTCAAAAAATAAATCTTTTATCATTTATTAAAATATTATTTATTCGTTTAACAATAAAATCAGTTAGTTTTTTTGATAATGATGACAGAATGACTTTCATTTCCTTTGTAGTATATTTGTATCTGACATCTTGGTAGTCGACATGAAAATTCTTTCGGTTGGTCTTCATTACCAATCAGATTCTTGTATAGTACACGTTGAAGAAGGTTGTTTTATTTCTCTATTGATGATCGTTCAGTTGCGGAGTCAGGAGATTGAATCTAAAAAGAGAAACTTTTCATACATTTATTTTTTCAATTTCAAGTTTGTAATGAATAATTATATTATTTATCCGATACAAAATAATATCGAGTGGAGACAGTGATTATCCAAATTATTGTACAAGGAATGAATGTGACTTGTAATCAATCAATAACTATCTTTGTTACACGGCGAAATTCTACCGTAAGCCCATGTTGCAAGAAGTATTATAGGTGAGCTGGTAAAAATGACAGTCAGCATTTTTAATTTTGTTGACGTCATCGCGCGTTGATTGAGTTACAATTTGCTTTGTTTACAACGGGGTTTTGATGACAAAAAAATTTGGTTCGTCAAAAAGGCGTCACATATTTTGTAAAAACAACGATTCATCTCACCTATACTTCTTGCACCATGCCGTTAGCTGTATTTTTACAATACGTAATAACCACAGTTTTTGATATATATGTAATATATTGTGAACTTGAATATATTCAGAGTCACACTGGAGAAGAGCAACTGTAATATTTAATAAATTATTCTATTGTCGAGAGGACTCTGGCATGCATGCTGCCCAACGTCTTATCTGGTTAACCGCACTGCAGGCGTTACTCAGTGCTCATGTCCAATACCACCGTGATATTATATTTCGTACTTGTACTCAAAATGCTTAAGCTATAAATTAGTATAATTACATATGTTCTGTAAAGCGTTACAATGAATTAAGTCTCAGCCATCTCAGATTAAAAAGTTTTCAATTTTTGAAACAAGTTTTTTCTGACTCGAAATTAATCAAGAATCCATAATAATATTTTTACCTTTACTATTCATCAAAAAAATACAGTCAACGTTTCTGTGTAAAGGTAATTTATTAGTAAGAGTCTGTGCTTAGCGTAGTGGAAGTGATAGATCCACCAGCTACGGAGAGTTTCATAAATTGATTTTCAATCGACTTACAGATTTTTGTGACGAAAAAAATTCTCTCAAATTCATCAGATCCTAAAAACGGGGAGTAACGAGTATGATTATCTAACAACTAATAATGCCCTAGCTCATTCCTTCTATACATATTCTTCAAAAAAAGCAGACGTTGAACAAGCAGTTTTCGTAGAGTAGCTTATGTTGAGATACTTTCATTAGGAGACCATAATTATGCTCTACATGGGAAGTGGATATGCTTAAAAAAAAATATTTTCTGTATGTATATTTAAAATAATAATTCTTAATATGATATATTTATTGATCATCAGACGATTTGGAATCTGATTTGATTCGGATAGTAAACGAGAATGACAAGAAACGGTAGAATATTAATTGTAAAATGTATAAGATACGAAAGAATGTTTGTTTATATCAGGCAAACAAATTTCGTTTCGAACTTGACTTTTTGCAATCTTGAAGAATTTACATTTATTTTTTTATTAAACTTAAACGATCGGGTGACTACGAAAATTGTTATTTTGTTAAATTGACAAACGTTTTTTTTAATAGCAATTATGTATAGTAATTCCAAATGAATTTTGTGTTTTTTTCCTGAAATGCATAAACAACGCACCCCCAGAAGTACACTGCCGTTTGTCTTTATTTGGAAGTTTTTAGTTAATATTGCAGTTTGATTACATACATTTAATTGCTATTTCTCGCAGTATCTCTTTATTGTAGAATCTTTAATTAACTGAATTAAATCTAGAGAATATCATTGCAGTAACTTTTTATGTTGAAATTAATGACATAGGAAAGATATATTTTTAATGCTATATGTAATGAAAACTCGACATTGTAAAGTATGTAGTTTAAAAAGTAAGTTTTTGCACTCCTGAAAGTGGAGTCTGAGAAATGTAATATTTCGTTGTCTATCTACACTATATGGTTTTTCAGTTCATAAAACTGAAAAAAATTAGAAAAATACTTTGTTCTCTTCATTTTAATACGCTTACTTTACCTAAATACGTTTGCTATACCAGTATTACACGGTAAACCACATTTCAAAATATGCCAAATGCACAAACCTATATCACAAATTCAAAACTAAATAGTATTGTATTAATGAATTGAAACCACTGATTGCATATCACTATGGTTAAGCGGTGACGTTGTAGGATTCTGTTCTGTGCAATCCGAAGAATTACTTTATACAAAATATATTTTGCTATGTTAATATATCGGCTCCGTGGTGCAGTGGCTAACGTAGTTGGCTACGGTTGCGGATACAGTTTCGTAAATTGATTTTTCAATCGATTTATGAATTTCTGTTCGTAGTCATGAATGTTTGTGATGCCTAAACTTCCCTCCCACCCATTTAATCCAAAATAACGGAGCACGGCGAGAGCGAATAGATAACCACTAGTGTTGTCGTAGCCCTATCTTACTATTCCTACTCTCTTCAAAAAAGAGAGGTTGGGCAACTGAGTAACAAGCATTCTCGTACAATACTTCTGTTGAGATACCTAAATTAGGAGGTCATATGCTTCACACTTGGAGCGGACATGGTAAAAGAAGAAAATCTTAATAAAATATCATTTCATCAAATATTAGGAACATTAATATGTAATGGAAGAGAGACGTTATTTTTTAAAATATAAATTTATGACGTTAAATATAAAAAATATATCAAGAAGAAAGTTGCTAATTAAAAAATGCATACCAGCAAATCGAAAAAGTAATCAAAATTATAACTAAATTAAAATTGCATTTGAAACCGATACAAACCAAAATATAAAACACCTAACAAAACACTTTTATTCCATACTAACTTGATAATTAGAATCCTAATGCAAATGAAACAATGTTTTAAAAGATTTTTTCACCTAATAAAAAAAATAAAATATCGTAAAAAAACACTATTTTTGTTCTGGAAAATCTAACAAAAACCCGAGCAAAAATTCAACAAAGGAAACGGAGCCTCATTGTTTTAGAATAATTAATGCATTATGTAGAACAATATAAGTATGCATGTATTGGGGCCAAATTATGAATTAAAATTCTGCTTTTGAATGTAAAACCCAAAATTGAAATGTATTTGGTTTCTCGTGTTTCTGGCATACGTAAATGTTTATCGAGCTTATTACTTTTATACCTATTATATTACATTACAAACAATGCAAACTACTTCTATTATATTAACATTATATTAACTTCAAACCTAAGATATAAGTGACTCAATATTCAAGGAATTTGTGATCTGATACGACTGGCTCAGGATAGAATGACGTACTGCAATTTTGTTGCCAACTTCTACATCGATGCCAAGAGAAGAAGAATTTCTCAATATTTGTAAACTCATCCTTTTTAAATAAAATAAAATTAGCATTAAATACCTTTTTTTGTTTATCATTAATTTTGAAATATACAATATATCGTCGTTGTTCTGGAAAAAAACTAACTTAAAACTGAAAAATACTAGTTTTGAATAATGTGTGAAAAGCTATATCTTTTTCATTTGGCTTGTTTGTAAAAAACTGATTTTCAGTAAAAGCATAAATTATAAAAATAAATGTGTTCTTAAGTAGAGTTCTCAATAAGGAAAATTTTCGTATAACTAACTCAATTTGTCCTTTTTTACATTCGTAAAATTATTTTTAAAATCAATTTATGGATTTATGTTTAAATGCGTAAATGTATAATATTGTCGCTGTTCTGGAAGACAACACTAAATTGAAAAAATGATATATTGAGTTAGTTATACCAAAATGTTTCCTACTTCAAACTCTAGCGAATGGAAGAACAAACTTATTTTTATAAATTATACTTATCCTTGAAAAACGTTTTGTACAAACAAACAAAATGAAAAAGGAATCATTTGAAATGTTTGACAAACTTCAAAGTCCAATTACTCAAAACTAGTATTTTTCAGTTAGTGTCTTCTTCCACAACGACGATGATATGATGTTTGCATTCGGTCCTATTCATCCAGTAATTAAAAAAAACGAAAGTGAGGGAGAGTAATCAGCTAACCACAATGCTTTTCCTAGTCCCATCCTGATATCATTACCCTGTCTGAAAACGACAAGAACGACAACCAGTTTTTATAAGAAAACGTTTGTTAAGATGCTCCGATGCTATTACTAGGTGTGTACGTGATTATGAATACTGAATTACGTTTAAATACCGGTTATTATTGCAACATGTACATTAAAAATTAAACAATTTTTCAATTTTAATATTAACGTTACACAATACAATATTTGATATTATTGCATTATACTGATACAAGTACATGAAAAAAATGCATATAATTGTTTTTTCATTGAATTAATGTTTCTGTTAAATTTGTACAATTAAAAATATATAATAATATATAAGGGTCAGTTGTAATCCTAAAAGCTGTTAGTGAGCTACCTAGCTGAAAATCTGCAAACGCTTTGCAGGTGAAGTAAATCTACTCGGAAAGCTGCAGGCATCCTTTTCCAGGCTACAGTAGCGTCATGGAAGTTTCCAAGCAATTTCGGAATTTATTGAAACATCGGTCAATGTATCCAAATAAAAAATAAACAAGTTACTGTTTTTTTTTCGATTTATAATATCCTGGTAAACACGTTTTGTAACTTTAAATATAAAACCCAAGGGTTAATAACGTAAAAACGTAAGAAAAAATGTGCTTTTAGTTGAGTATGCAGAAAAACGTATCTACGCAAGAACTGTAAATGGTAAAGAAATGTAAAATGTATCTCATGGCATAAAAGAAAAAAAATAATCAGTTTAACGTACAGAGTAATGTTTTTTTTTGTTTTTGTGGTATGACTTTCGATAACCTAGATACGCGCAAACATATATGATTGTTCAATGTCAATTATTGGTGGAAAGGCATTGTATTTTAAAGATTAAACACAATTTATTTAGTATTACTTCCACATTTTTATAATGATCAGTACTGATCAGTTTAAAATGCTCACTTTGAGCGAAACTAGCCTTGATCATTACGAAAATGTGGAAGTGGTACAAACCAAATTTTGTTTTCTTTTCAAATTTACTATTGTATAAAATATTGAATTGATTTTTATCTATAATTTAAGACATCGACTGAGGATGCTTGATGGAATTTCAATATCAAATTTGAATTATTGAGATTTTGGACACTTCCATTTATTTTATCACTAACGACCCGGGTTTCGCCTTTCGGCATCTTCAGGCATTCGAGCGCACGAATGGACTCGAACTGACATGGAAGTGTACAAAATTTCAATAATTCAAATTTGATTTTTATCTGTTATGGTTTTATGAATGTGTTAACCTTGAAAATTACTTTTTTTTCTTGGCAATTTTAAGGTGCGTTTAAGTTTAGGCGAAAATAGAATTGAATAAGCAAGGTTTCATTCTTTAACATCTTGATTTTGTTGAATTTGATCTTTGAAAATACGAACCTAGTTACTATTGTTTAAAAAATCTTAGGAAGGAAAAACTGTTATGTCTCACATAGGTACTAAAGTATAGATATAGATGATGAAATGTTTTTAGTGCCTCCTAAAAACTTTGATAATCCGGCTATAAAATGTTTACAAAGCAAACTGCTCATAAAGTATGGCAATCTGAATCTTTCGTATGCCACTGCCGTATCCGGAGGGTTAACTTTGATCGTTGGTAGGTGACACGTCTAATTAAGTTTTATGGCTCCCCCGGCTCATTAACGGATTGTGTCGAGATAACGATCATCAAACCGGTGTCCAAAATAATAATGGCTTGTGACGGACATAAGGCACATTTTGATTAATGGTAACACTCAAAATCAACGATTTTTATTGATTTTTTAAATTAATTACTAACCAGCTTTACTGCACTGCTTCATCTGGAATTTAAGGTATTATTTTTTCTTCCTCGACTCATAAATCGGCAAAGGAACAATTTATCAAGCTGAAAATAGTCTCATTTATCCAGATTTGTTAAGCACAATCGTCTGTTTAAAAGTTTTTGTGTGACTGGTCAATACGATTAAGTTATACTTATGACAAAATAATAATTATCTAACCTTTTAACTGCCAACACCTAATAAAGGACCAAAAGTGTTTATTAGTATTTAAATAGATGATTCTCTAAAATATTCGGTTGTTGTATCCATATCATAGAGGCAAAAAATGAAAGGGCTTTTTTTATTTGCCAATGGTTTAAGGTGGCATGGACTGTAAAGTTTTTATGAATAAATGATAAATTTAAAGTTTTAACAAAAAGGTTCATTGTTCATAAAATTTTATGATCATTGGTTACCACTTAAACACATCATTAGTTTGATTTCCGTCCACTGAAAATATATACCAATGAATCTTATTCCTCAACGCTTCCGTACTCATGGTCTAATAATGAGTTACTTCGGATTTTAAACATTTAAATTATCAGTGAAATAGGTCATACAAAAAATTCAAAATTTTGCTATTTATAAATAAAAAGATTCTCCATATAATTAAAAATTAAAAATACATTACAGTCTACGTCTTATTTGTATAATTAATCATAATTTGAAAACCTCGTTAATTTTTCCATCGAAAAATACAAAATTATAGTATAGTATAGTAACAATTTGTACAGTCTAATAACAATTCGAAATGCATGACCGTACCGTATGCAATCGTTTTGTTTCAAACGGCACCGAGACAGGTCTCGAGCTTGTTCTGTAATGAAGAATTTCGATTCTTGCATCTTTCAATAGTTTTGCATAGTTTGCATGTATTTCAGGTTTGACACACAAAATATGACGTAAAATAATTACTTAATACTACATACAACCACGTTTCATTTTTTAAATAATCTTTTCGCTTTATAAACGCGTTTATATGACAAAACCCACACGGTAACGAAATGTGACTGCATGAGATCCGAACGAATTTTTAGCGTGAAGACGGAAAGGTTAAACCTTAAATTATCCAAAACTCTGATTTATTATTATAACTCATTCATCCACTTGTATCTTCAATTATCACTTCATTTACTTTTGTATGGTTATGCTGAAAATACTTTTGTTTTTTTCGTAAATGTCACAGCTGAAATTGTGGATTAAAAATACAACAAGAACTCTTGATTACTTTTGTGCCACGTTCGCTTCGAAAATACGGTTACAGTTCCATGTGACATCGATTTATACCGAAGGTATATTGCAATTGATTTTCCGTTCCAACTCGGTTTGTAGGAACGATATTCTACGTTGGCATTTTTATTTCTTAATCATCAAAGTAATTTTTTTAAAGGGAAATTAATTAAATTAGTGTAAGACATATATAATAGAAAAAAGCGGCTTTCCATCTACTATTAGAATTACCAGTGATTTTACAATTATAATAGCATTGTGGGTTTTGACGGGATGTAATTCGACGAAAGGATAAATATATACAATCATTCCACATTTAGTGACATCTGTTTCGGTGTTTCAACGTATAGGATACAGCAGCTGGAAATAGTAGTTGATACAGTAGTTGGAAAGCGGCAATTCGCCACTCTGTTAATGTGTTGTTTACAAAATAAGGATTACGGAGAATCTCTAAATGTTAACTCAGGTATCAGTGTGGATCCTAGACGTATAATATTTTATCTCGTAAATAATATTTGTCATATTTGTATCTTCTATATAAACGTTAAACACTGTTTACTGTCTGTTAGTTTGAGTCCATTCGTGCGCTCGAATGCCTGAAGATGCCGAAAGGTGAAACCCGGGTCGTTAGTGACAAATTACATGAAAGTATACAAAATCTCAATAATTCGAATATGTTTCTTAATCTTAAAATTAAGCTAAACTAACAATTTCAAGCATACAAACAAGCTTAAAAAAACCAATTTATTTTAAACGTTTTCATCAATTGAACATGTTTTTATACACGCAATTGACATATTATTAGCAAAATTAAAGTAAATTGTAAAAACCATTTTCTATAAACATGGAATAAACACACAAAAATATGCTTCATAGCAAAAGCATTTTTTAAACTATTCAATAACTTAGAAAGAGCATTAAGGTTTTAAAAGGTCAGAAAAAAAAATGTATTATTTCAAATAGTGGTAGGAAATGCCAAACAATCCAAATTATTAATTATTAAATAATACTGTTGGGAATGGCATGACGTCATAGTAGTCATAAATTATACCTACTAAATACTTTTACTATTGTTGATGACAAATACAGTAAATACCGATTCAGCAAATTCATTCAAAATAACTTCGATGATCACAATGATTGTATTGTTATAAATAGAACATATGAAAATGCCCGGTCGAAGATGGGCGAATGCTTGGTTATCACCATCCAGGAAGTATAGGGTCTCAATCAAACACCACTTCATTTGGTTTATCTATTGAAGATGCAGTGGTTTACTTCGCAAAAATTACCAGTAAAACATAAAATTGAGTCTACATTTACGTTTACTTAACACATGAATTTACCTTTAAGTTATAGTACAATTGACACAACAAACGATTTTAAATTTAAATTAAATCCAATTTCAAAACAAACCAAAACAATTTATAAGATGCGGCGGAGGCTTCACCCAGTGCACCCGCCGGTGGAGGGCTCCGAAAACAGACCGCCGCAGAATTCAAAATTAAAACTTTAAAATGGCAGGCCCCCTCTCTTTTCTCAATAGCTACCACTATTGTCAGGCAAACGAGGCAATCAACCGGTCAGATACCGGCCACTTTCTCTTCAACGACCCTAACTCGGTCAGGCTAGGTAACGTTATTTAAAAATGATTCTGAGAATTGCAATATTAAAAGTGTTCGAATGTCATTCTGGATCATTCCAACCTTCCAAGAAACAAATAAATGTTCGCAAAAATATCAGATCGTGTCACATATTATCATAAAAAAAATATAACGCATTTCGTTATTTGCTAAAATTTATTGACAAAACTATAACTACATAAGATTTCTGTATTTATATAAAAATAATAAAATGTTTAAAGGATTAATTAAGTCTAAAGGTGCTTACTATCTAGTGTGATGAAGATGATTTTGAAGTTGGTGAAATTAATACGGTATTTGAAAAATTAAAAAAAAATAATTACTTAAAAAACATCTTTGGCACTACTTTTTCTTAAAAAATGTAGATTAAAATTACCGTAAAAGTTAACCAAAATAATCGTTTGACTACTCGACTGATTATTTTAATGACGAAGCAATATTGCAAAATAAACAGAATTCAGTTTAACACGGTGGAAACGTTGTTGAAATAAAATGAAATTACAGAATGACGTTGCTCTTAACTATCGAAAATCTATCTCGGCTGTCTGATTTCGAGCTGATAATCCCGAATCGCTTATATCGAATCTGCGGCACGGTACATCCATTAAAACTTCCATCCCTGGGACTATAACAATCTCCGTTCCACGGAGTTAGAGGGGTAGAACGAAGTAATCAGACGACCGCACCTGCTAGTTTCCACCCCAGGGTGCACAGGGGTGCAAGTAGGTCGCACTGAGAGATGTATTGGGACGTTTCTATGAAAAATTATCGTGGACAATAATTGCCTATCTAAATAGTTTTATGGTAGAGAACATTTTCATATGGAAATAATGCGCATAATTTTAATTCATATATTTTGAGATTTGATTAACGATTTATTTAGCATCGGAAGATTTGTGTTTAAAGACAAAATGATGACGATATAAGTAACAATGTCTGTGTTTCGGTGACAAGTGTTTTATTACTTTGAGAAAATTTTAAAATTCACTTGCACTGGTCATTTTTGTTTTACCATGTGTAATCCCAATGTGGAGCACAATATGGACTCCTGATGGAGTTTATCTCAACAGAAGTTAGTAAATCACTCTCACTACGCTCCGTTTGTAGGACTGATAGGTTGGGGGGTATTTTAAACATCACAGATATCTATGATTTGGATAGAAATCTATAAATCGATTAAAAAATCTGTTTATAAAATTGTCCCTACTAGGATTCGAAGCCGTGAGCACCGTAACCGAAGCCAACTACGGTGAGCACTCGATCACAGATCAAGAATTAAAAAATTTTCATTCTTAAATATTTTTTTCTTTATGATGTTGTGGTTTATTTCATCGCATTTTTTAATTGCATTGAAAAAAATTGAAACATAAATAGTATAAGAAATCTTAGATCGTTGATTCAATCCGAAAATATTATACAGTAGTATAAACGAACCCGTCATAGATGCTGTCATAGATGACGGTATTCAAAATTGAAATACCGAAGTCTAAGTACGCCGGAATTGTGTGTGCATTGTTGACACCGCGAACGCTTACGTCATGAGAAAATTTCATACTTCATGTGACATGTGATAATAATAAAGTGTCTACAGAGCGGTCTGGATTATTATATATAAGATATTAACTTGTTCGAAAAACGGTATAATGTTGGCTTTAATAAAAACATATATGTATATATTCAGTTCACTTTCAAATCATCTTTTTTTTGACGGATGTTTTTTTATAAAATAGTAATACCCGGAATGCGTTGCAATACCACTCAAAGAAAGAAAAGGTTTGTGTTTTAATTATATTTATTGAAGTTCTGCACAGGCCGTATTTCATAAAATTACCAGATCTGAGTGCGATATCTTCAGGCCCGGCCCAGCCCAAGCCCGAGTCTCAATATCACACTTGTTACCCGAACCCGATCCGAAGCCCAGATTTATTTTTTGATATAGTAATTCATGTATACTTTTCAAACAATATATGCTATTGTTTCCATATTTCCAACGATATTCATAGCACATGTGAAATAAATTATTTATGTTATGAAAACTATTGCCTTACGTCTGACTCATGACCCAAACATACTACGAAATATTTTTTCCTTAATTTGAATTCCTTACCCGGGCCAGATCCGAGCCCGAATCTGAATTGTCTTTACCAGCCCGAGTCCGGGCCGGGTAAAGTTCCGCGGGCCAAGCCCAGGCTAATACAGACCTCTATTTTGGATATATTTGCAATATTTTTTGTTTTTCCGTCTGGTTCAAAGATGTCGCTATTTGTACGTATTTGACTTTTTTTTTTATTTTTTTTTAGAATTAAAATTTTTCTTCAGAAACCTTCACGGGTGTGCATTCAACAACTCACCAAAGTTTGGTCGAAATCGTATGAATGGTAAAGGAATGCATAGAGGACAAACAAGTAAACAAATCTTCATTTATATATATACAGACTTGTGAGTACCCGGCATGCGTCGCAATGCCATTCAACGAAAGAAAGGGTTTGTGTCTTAATTCTGTTTATTGAAGTGCTTTTGGATTAGAGGTCTGCACGGGCCAAAATTACATAAAATAACCCAGACCAGCCCGTCATCTTCACGCCCTGTCTGACCGAGTCTCAATATCACACTTGTTACCCGAACCTGACCCGAAGCCCAGATTTATTTTTCTCAGCCCGAAAAAGGCCCGATTTTTTTTTAATATAGTAATTCATTTAAACTTTTCCATCAATATAATATGTTATTGTTTCCATATTTCCAACGATATTCGTAGCAAATGTGAAATAAATTATTTAAGTTATGAAAACTATTGCCTAATGGCTGACTTATGACCCGAACATAGTACGCATTTTTTTTTGTAAATTTTAATTCCTTACCCGGATCCGGCCCGAGCCCGAATTTGAATTGTCTTTGCCAGCCCGAGCTCGTGCAGACCTATATTTTGGATATATTTTTTTTTTTTTCACTGGTTCAGGGATGTCACTAGTTTTAAGTATTTGATTCTTTTTTTTAGATTTCAGACTATTTTTTTTCAGAAACCTTCACGGGTGTGAGTAAAACAATTTCCCAAAGTTTCTTCGAAATCCGATGAATGGTAAAGGAATGTATAGAAGACAAACAAAGATTCATTTTTATATATTATATAGATCAAATGAACGTTTCATATCATATATTTTTTTTAATCATATTACTTCCTTTGTTTCCCAAACAATTGAAAACATCTTAATCATGATTCACTGATTAAATACTAGCAGTCAAACTTAGCAAGCACTTGGCATCACTCATATTATTATATATTATCACAATAGGAAATCATTTTGTTCAATGAGTTCCTTGTCTTAATAAATACAGTATAAATATGAATTTCTCTAATATACTTCAAAACGTGTACAATTGACTTATCCTGTAGTAAGCAAACCATCTTTCAAATTTATATTAACTGTGCTACATGCATATTGTAATTTTCCCTTACGAACGAGAAACAAATAATAATTATTATTATCGTGCTTTGATGTTTATTTCTGTACGCTTCGAGTAAATCGAGTAAGTACTTCGCGCTGTTTACCAAATGTCATAAACAAAGTCGCTAGAAATGACCATAATTCATTTCACATTGTATGCAAAAGCACATGAATAATAGCTGGTATAGGATTTGAATTACCTAACACAGCTTGTGGAGATAGTTTGATCATAAAAAGATGAACTTCTGCTATGGAAAACTGATATAATGAAACAACTAAATAATGTTAAAATATTATGTGAAAATTTTTACTGATACAATAACTTACCTAATTGGACAAATGAAAAAATATTTGACAAGCTATTTGAAATAGAAAACAATTAATTTTACGTAAAGATTGTTTTATAGAGAATAAGTCGATATATATATATATATATATATATATATAGAAATATGTTTCTTTTCACAATGTCCGTTCTCAATGTGGAGCGTACTGACTCCTAACGGAAGTATTTTAACAGAAGTTTTCTACGAGAACTGTTTTTTACTCAGATGCTCAAACTCTCTTTTTCGAATAGTAAGGATATAAGGATAGGGCTAGGACATGACTGTGGTTAGATTATCGCTCTTTCTACGTTCCGTTTTTATGATCGGATGGGTGGGATGGAGTTTTAGACATCACAAACATCCATGCTTACGAACAGAAATCCATAAATCGATTTGAACAATAAATTTATGAAACTCCCCGTACCGGGACTTGAACCCAAGACATTCGTAACCGTAGCCAAAGACGTTGAGCACTGTAGCACGGAACCGACAAGTCAATATAATCTGTTATACTTAAATAACATAACATTAAAACTTTAGAACAATGAAATGAAATAAACTGAACAATAAAATATTTTAAATAACATAACTGAAGCATTATAGGATTAACGTAAAATTAAAATTGATAACTTAAGACCCAGCTTTTGCTTTTCGGTATCTGCAGGCATTCAAGTACACGGGATAGCTCAAACATATTGAGTTTATCTGAGTACTTGAATGCATGGAGATAATTAAACTGGAGAAACCCGGGTCGTTATTGAGAAAATGTATGGAAATGTAGAATATTTTAACGATTCAATTTTGATATTGAAATTACATTAAGCACCCTCAGTCGATATCTTAAATTAATCAAATGTTTTTCCACTCTTTGTATTGCTAATTGTATCATGTATTTGGCATCATTGGCAACTGTTTAAAATGACATACATAATAAACACTGTCGATGTATACATAAATTAAATAAACTTATTTACATAAATTGAATCGTAAAAATATTCCAATTCTAACAAATTCAACTATGCTGCAACTCCATATGATTTCAAGCACCTAATAGGTTTTGCGAGCTCGTCAAAAGTTCACCCAACAAAAATAATGTCGCACGAATAAGATTTGAGAATATTTCAATCCGAGTGAAACTTTTAATATCCGTTCCGTGATTCGAAGATATTCGATGAATCATAAAATCCTACGCAGGTGTTATTATATTCAATTCCGTCAATTCAGTTAGTCAGTCACGAACACGCCAGTTAAGTACTTCAAATTTTGTACATTTCCTACGTTCAGCCCGGATGAAGGTAGTAACATACTGCATCAAAACATGGGTGATCGTAAATTACTTTATCAGGAAAATTTGTAAATAAATAGGGCACAGCTAAATAGTTTATCAATTTTAAACAAACAACTTAATCTTCCTAACTTCATCTTGTCTATTGTAAGGTTTACGTGAAATAAGTTCGTAAAATAATCAAAAATTACACCAGCAATAAAAAATATTTAATCCTTACAATAATAATTATTTACGTCATCTGACGTTAATTTATCCTGACAAAATCCATCAATTTAAAATCGATCTCTATGTTATATTTTTTTCCAATTACATTTGTATGATTAATTATTGATTCTTATCAGTGAATTCCAAATTCTATGGTCTGTAATACTTTACACGATTATTTTCCAAATAAAGATTAAATGTAATAATAATTATCAAATCAAAAATAAAATGAATTGAAAAATAAATATAGTTCCTAGACTCAGTGATCATATTTTTTTCTTTATTCGTCTTATATATAAACGATATAAACTATTAACTAACTGTCAGTCTAAGTTCATCCGTGTACTCGAATACCTGAGGATGCCGAATGGCAAATCCCGAGTAGTAATTGATAAAACGTATGGAAATGTACAGAATTTCAACAATTTGATATTAAAATTCTATCAATCACTTGATATCTTTAACTTATATTTCTATTTTTAGATATAAAAGTAAATTAAAAATTGATAAATTTGGATTATTGAGATTTTGTACACTTCCATTGTATGTAAATACATGGAAGTGTACAAAATCTCAATAATCCAAATTTAATATTGAAATTCCATCAAGCACCCTCAGTCGATGTCTTAAATTATAAAAATTGATAACTTAGTTATTCCATTTGGTTGTGGAATAACTAAGTGGAATAATTAAGTTATCAATTTTTAATTTAATTTTATATTAAAAATCAACTTCCACAAAGTTACCGCCGAATCCATAGAAAATATTCTATTTTTTGCTTCATTTCAGGTGCATGCAGTTTATGATTTTTTACGTTATAATATAATAAAACATATTTTTTGGAATATTTCAATGAATTTCGATTAAATGATAATGCTTAATTTACAAGATAAAAGGGTTGCTTTATTATTAATACATATAATAAAAAAATAATAGGTTTCCATGGTCTTGACTTCAATATCAGAAACAAATAAAAGTTTAGTCTAGTTCGTGTTAAGTGAAAATGTCTTTATGTTTGTATTCATTACATTATTTAACAAATCATTTTTCTTTTCTATTAGAAAAGATTCTGTTTCGATTTGACTTATGGATAATTGTGCACTGTTTAAGCATCTAGCAACTGGGATAAATAATTTGTTAAAAGTCTTGTGCTTTACTTTTTAATCTACATTTAAATGTGCAGTTTAAACAAAATGTGAAAGAATTTCTTTTAAATTCTATTTCTTTTTATTAACATTTTGAATGTTTTCAACTGTAATAAATGTTTTAAAGTTTATTTTCTATACATTGAATTGATACAAAAATTCATTATTTCTTTTACAACATAATATTGATAGTTTTATTTATTGAATGTACTGGTTTTTGATTATTTTTAACAACGTGGCTATTTTTTTACTAAAAAAACAGCACTTAATCTTTAAACAGAATCAGATCTATCATTTTTTTTTGTTAGACAAATTTATTTATTATACATTGTTGTTTAATGAAGTATCATAACCACAACTAAAACGCATTTGGCAATGAGTATTATATGGGTTTAATTATTTAACGGAGACATTCAAAATGATGAATACAGTATGAAGATGAAATATTAATTAATTAATCAAGAATTGCTTGTTTCTATCTATAGATATAGGTATTTCCAACGTCGTCCTTATTTTGTCTTGTCGAATGACTTGTTACTCGCGAGAACGTTTTAAAATGATACTTTTTATATATATAATTTGTCCGAACAAATATACGTCCAAATATTATTCTAGATGAGAATAAACAATATAAAATTAAAGTGGATAACTTTTTTATTCCACTGGCTGTTCTACTAAATGTGACACGTGTTTTGATTCTTCAAGAAGCATCTTCAGACTTACTTTATCGTAAGGTTATTTATTTATATGTAAACAAATATTCTAATTCTCAACCTGAAAATTAAAGGTGGGATGGGATTATTTTCTTCTACTGGCGTGAGGACTGGGGAGAGTTAAACACAAACATTTCGATATCGTTTGTGTCTCAATATAGGTATAAAGTTTACATTAAAATGTGAAAGTAAACAATTTTAAGGAAAATAAAATAAGCATTATAAAAAATATGTTATTTCAGTTTAGTTGAGATATCTCAAGCTTTAAGCATATCTGCATACTAGATAATACTTCATAGATAGTATGCAGTTTGAAATAGTTAATAATAATTATTCACTAACGAATTCCGTGCGAATCTCATCAAACTGCATTAAGTAACATTACAGTATACTTATTTGAAGAGAGAGACTGAAATATTATCGCTGATGCTTCATAATATATATATATTGGTATATGCAATATACACGGCGAGTTTTGCTAGCTAAATCCCGGTTGGATCAAATGCCCTCGTGGCTGCTGGAGGATTTATAAAGTGAAACAGCTGGCAAAGACAAATTAAGCCAGCCAAAGCTGTGAAAACTCTGAATATATAGTGTATTATAATGTCATATTTGACTTCGAAATATGAAATTTTGAGCCTACAGATAAAAGTGAAAGAAGAATGAATTGCAATGCATCCAAGAGAAATACTGAATGCTTTTACTGAAATTGTGTGAATCCTGTGGAGGAAGCTCTTAATTGTCAAGGTATTTTTATTTTCAGGGTGGGTAAAATCTAAGTTTTTACATCTCTTTCCGACATATTTATATTCTCAGTAACTACTGTATCAATAAAATTTGAGTATTGAAAACTGATAAGAAAAACCTTTTACGAATTTTTATTGTGGATGTTTAGAAAACAAGTGTTGGATTTATAATAATAATTTATCATAATGCTATTTTAAATATAAACAGTCAACTTATCCTAAGTCTCTAACTAACATTTGAGAGAGGCTCGAGGACTACTACCTCATGATATTTCTGCCTGAAAGTTTCATACTCAATCTTTTCTTTACTAACGATGCTGTGGTTTGCAGTATGTAGTGATTTTATTTTATTTATAACTAGTGAGTACACGGCATGCATTGCAATGCCACAAAAAAGGGTTTGTATTTTAGTTCTGTTTATTGAGGTGCTTTTGGATTAGAGGTCTGCACGGGCCTAAATTTCATAAAATTACCCGGTTCGATCGCGTTATCTTCAGGCCCGGCCCAAGCCCGAGTCTCAATATCACACTTGTTACCCAAACCCGACCCGAAGCCCATATTTCTTTTTCTCATCCCGAAAAAATCCCGATTTATTTTTTAATATGGTAATTCATTTATATTTTTCAAACATTATATGTTATTGTTCCCATATTTCCAACGATATTCATAGTACATGTGAAATAAATTATTTATGTTATGAATACTATTGCCTTATGGCTGACTCATGACCCGTACATGGTAGTAACTATTTTTCTTAAATTTGAATTCCTTACCCTGGCCCGGCTGGAGCCCGAATCAGAACTGTCTTTATCCGCCCTAGGCCGGACTGGGGGTCCGTGGGCCATTTAATTTTCTTTCTTCAGAAACCTTCACGAGTGTGCTCACAACAACTTACCAATGGAATGGTAAAGGACAAACAAACAAAAAATGTACATTTTTACATATATAGATGATAATATTATTTCACTTACAAGTTTATTTAAGGTTTCAAAATTCAGCATTTACATGTATTTATTGATCACGGATGAACGATTCTAAGTGAGATTATCCATAGAAGTGCATGAATATTGAGGATCGAAATACAATTTTACATTCCCTCAAGATCCCTTAATAATAAATATGTTTTATTTTTTTACCAACTCTTAAACTCAAGCAAGTGAACTTATATTAAAGCTACGGAATAAAGAAAAAATATCGTAGATATCGATACCTTTGTCTACTCTAAGTCTAAGCATGTGTGTGAATGTCCCAAAACCTTTTTTCCGAAAGGATTTTCATACTATGATGCATCATAAACTTTTAGGTGTTGAGGAAATCAGGTGGAATATTATTTAATAAATATTGCTACACTAAATTCACTTCAGTGATTTTTGATATTTTCGACTTTAAAAATAAAAAAAAAACAGTTATACCATTAGATAACCTTACATAAAACCTAAAGAGCTTTTTTGTTACCTCAAATACTATTTCAAGGCTTCAATCTATGTACAATCCGAATAAATTTATATTCAAATTTCTTTCTTCTTCCAAACGTGAGATGAAGATTTTAAATTGTTTTTTTTTCAGCCTTCTGAGAAAATTGCAAATTTGAAAGCCCTCAATGCAGGGGATTTCTATTTTTTTTGCAAATATCAACCATAAAAATATTTTTTTTATTGGATATATTACCATACAATAATTGAAATAACGGCAAGTTCAATTCAGAATTATTATATTATAGTGGTTAAATTATTACGTAATTTGATGATATTTCACACATTTAATAACAGTTTTTACATAGGTATATTATTGGCATTAGATACATATGGATAAGTAAAATTTTCAGATGGCATTGCTTTTTTTTTAATCAGGATAAATACAATTACACTGGATCCCCGATTGTTGGTTTTTTAAGGGTCCCTGAAAAAATCTGTAAATGCAAGAAAGTATTTATTAATTATCTCCATTATCTCAGCTAGAGTCCTAACTTTCTTCCCAAGGGGTATTTTAGTTGCAAGTCAGAGGAATAATTCACGATACGAAATATTAGACAAAAATTAACTTTGACCGATTCAGCGATACGACTGAACAGTATCTACATAGGTAGTCAGTAGGTGATTCATCAGTGGAAATATTATGAGCTGGTATCATAACAACATGACGACACTTGCAGTCCCTTCCTTTGATGATTTCTTTTCAAATACTTCATAAATTATATTTAGGAAGAATCAAAATATTCAAAATGGGTTTTTTTATTAAACTCCAGTTATAATTCTGGGTGTATTGACATCTAATGTGGATTTTCAACAGATGTATTAGTAAGGCTCAAAATTTCCGACCTAAGGTTACCCAAGACGTATGAGCATCAATCAATAATTAATATTTTTCTATTAAATCTTGCCTTATTTAAAATCGTCAAGTCCGTGGTGCAGTGGTCAACGTCGTTGGGTTCGAGTCCAAGTAAGTTTCATATATTGATTTAATAATCGATTTATGGATTTTCGTTCGAAGGCATAGTTGTTTTTTGTATCTAAAATTCTCTCCCGCTCATCCAATCCTAAAAATGGAGCGTAATGAGAACGGTTAGCTCATTACTAGTCCTCTAGCAGTTTTCATAGAAAAAGTGTGTGATGACATATCTCCATAAGACGGCCATATTCTCCACATTGGGAGTGGAGATAGTTTAAAAAAGAATCAAAACGATGAATGAACAGTTAATGAAATTTTCTATTCAACTAAATTATAATCAAAATTTTTGTTCTCCAAGTTGACTTTTGAAAATTGATTAAAAACCTCGTTATTTGACAATCAAATCCATTAACGTTTTACTTTATAAAAATAGTGGTTGATAAATCGTTCAGGAAGGTTTTTGAGGAATATTATATTCAGAATGTTATATGACATATAATATATATGTACATATTCTGTAATTAAGACTTTTTCGTACTTAAATGTGATTCAATAAAAAAAGGAAAAATGACAACCAAAATGAAAATATATTTGACTCGTGTTTCAAATACGAATAAAAACCCAAAACAAAACAGTACGTCGTCAATTACTTTATGTACAAAAATTAGTTTTAAGGATTAAAGTACATATAAGAAACATAAGGAAACTGGAGAGTTAACATTTGATTACTTAAAATATAAAATATAATAATCCTTTAATAAATCTAATCCCAGGGTGGAAGCTTAAAGGATAAGACGCGTAGTTCAGGTACCAGGACAGGGCGACGAAATAATGTGACAATAAAACAGGCTGTGATATAAATCTTCCTTCAAAAGGGGGTTAAGCGTAAAGTTAACAACATTACCTCGTAAAAAGCTTGTTTTGTTTTGAAGCTTTTAATAATAAAACATAAGAACAAGATTCATGGATGGCATTTCCGAACACAAAAGAACGTAAAATAATAAAATGAGCCAAGCTACTGGCAACATTTCGTATTATTACGTATATAAAATGCCTACAAAACGTACATATTTTTGAAGAATACTAAGAATGGGTACTTATTCATAATAGTTACATAATATTTCATTTATTCGAAGTTCGCTTAGCCTTCTACTTAAATCAAATTTTCGAAATTTTTCCTTAGAATAAGAAAAAAAAACTTTATATTGTATAAGCATAAAGATCTTAAAAACATTTAGTTAAAAGACACAGAAAAATTTGGTTTTGTAACTTTTTATTTCGTTTAATTGTTTTTTAAAAATAATAATACTAACAAAGAAGATACTGTAGTATAAAATGCCATAATAATTTTTCTAGTTTAAGTAGACTCTTTAGTTTTTATCGTTTTCCTCTGCCGTCAGTCAAATAACAGTTGGCAGATTCTGGTTTTAAATTTGACCACACTTTTTCTACATTTTTTATCATTATTAAATATTTTCGTTCTGGTACATTTTGGTGTATTTTCGTAAGAAAGACCTAAAAAATATTGTTGATTCAATCTATTATGTATTTTTATTATATAGTTTCCAATAAATAACATTATTTAATTATTGTTATATTTTAAAAAATAAAACACAATTCGTTTGTACTGCTTCCACATGTTTATAATGATCAGAACCAGTTTCGCTCATCGCATAAACATGTGGAAGTAGTACAAACAAGTTGTGTTTTATTTTTTTTAAATAATGCCTTTCCACCAAGAATTGACAGTTAACACCTTAAAAGTGATTAATTATTATTAATTACAAGAAACTCACGTCATTACGAATAATTTCAACGCATAATAAAAATTCAGCGCATTTACTTTAACGATTAATTAGTAATATCATGTGTGTTCGTTTTCCAAAACAATTATTACGAAAGTTAGTTATTTAAATTTTAAATAAAAGTTATAATGTAGGAATAAGTGGGATGAGTCCCTTCTTTTTTTTCCATGTCCGCTCCCAATGTGGAGCATATGGTCTCCTAATGGAAGTATCTTAACAGAGTTTTTTCTATAAGATCTCTTTGTTACTCAGTTGTTCAACCTCTCTTTATCGAAGAGAGTAGTGATAGAAGGATAGGGCTAGGACAAGACTAATGGTTAGCTAATCGCTCTCGTTACGCCCCGTGAGGCTGGGATGGGTGGGTGAGGAGGGAGTTTTAGACAACACAAACATTTAGACTTATTTACGAACAGAAATTCATTAATCGATTGAAATACCAATTTATGAAAACTGTCCGCACCGGGAATTGAACCCGTGACATCCGTCGCCGTAGCCCACGACGCTACCAACTGCGCCACGGACGCCCACTTCATATTTAGCAAAGATTAAATAAGTTTAAGCATAGCTATGACAATGACGTGAAGCCGAAATAGTTACAAATGTTACACAAACAAGTGGAAAAGTCATGATCTTGATAATCTTAAAATAAATTAAATGTAAACTCAATCGTTTTCATTCGAAACACTGACACTATTGTGTTAAAATTCCAATTCCAGCGAAATAAAAACATCTTAATATCTGCACATAACATGGTTTTACACTCACGATGTGATATAATATAAATTTTAAGAGTATTCAGTTTAATATATGTCACACTTAACACGTAAAACGATTTTATCCCTTTCCTTTATACAACGGTATAACGTTTTAAAAAAAGTTAAAAACTTAAGTAGATTTTTGGATGTGAGCTTAAACTCAATTAAACTTATACAAAGCTTTTCGTAGAGATCCCAGTAAGTATATTACCAATTTCTTGCTCGCGCAGTTGCCTCTACGAATGTACGGCGGATATCAAGTAGCGAGAGGTGCTTCGGAATCGATGTTCAGAAAACGTTTTTGGCGTAGCACCAAGTTTGGGAATGAACCGCATGCTATAGGTGGAACGTTACGCTGCGGCCGATCGATATGTTTATTTCATTATTTGCGGCCTCAGGCTTGTTGTTCTCCAGACCGTAACAGAAACCACATCTTACGTCTTCTTGGCACATTGCGTCCCCTTGGAAGCCTAGTGAAATTCCTGCTAATAAAAACGTATTTTTTCACAACTGAGTGTCCATTCAATTCAAGAAATATTGAAAAGCATCTGATTCTGATATAGTGACACCTATTATTGGTATTCGGCGTTCTCTGTCCTTGTTTAAGACTAGACTAGACTAGACTCCTGGCTGAAACCTCTATCATTGTTTACTATTTTATTATAAATCAATTTCGTCGAGTCAGATACAAACAGTTTTTGTGATGCTCTGCATTACAACGTTAAAAAAACGTTTTTTTCAATATTTTTCTATTTCAGCAATATATACAATTCATTTTATATATTATATGACATCACGCTTTGAGGGTGAGCGAGAGGAGGTCGTATATAATGTGGTGATTTGTGGCGAAGGGGTTGGGTAAAACATTTTTTTTTGATAGGATTCGAAGTAGAACATTTACAAATTTAATGCACAGTTATTGAAAAGATATTCTGTTAATTTTACCGTGGAGTTATTGTTTAACAACTTGTCTTCATAATGACAAATTGTGACCTTTTAACAAACTGTTTTTAAAACGTACTACGCATTAATTACTACAATAAAACTATGTTTCAAAAATGGTGTACAATGCTCTTAATGATGATTGGTTTCATTAAGCATTTTGAGGTAAATAACCTTGGTTAAATTTAAAAATTCAGATATGCTTTCATCTTATTGAAATAATTGAATGATATTGTTTGTCAAAATTCACCAAATAAATTATAAAGAATATTTTTTGTTGCATTTAATGAAGAGTAGTCTTGGAATAGTTTGCCACTCATTTTTATAGCAACAAGTGAAGAAAAAATAATGTTCATAAAATCAACTGATTAGTTGTCAACACATAATCTTGCTTATTTCAGGTATGTCTTATTATTCTAATCAATATGTGCTTTAGCTTCACACTGAATCTTAATAAAAGTAATATTTGTAAATAAATAATTAATTTTCAACAGTGCTTCAAATCGGGATTTAATTATACCAATTCTCCCTGTTCAATTTGAAGATGAGATTCCAAAAACTTTCATATTCGAAACAGAATTGGTGGTTATTAAAACGCCCAATATCCAGAAATAGTATCGACCCTCTGTTATATTTTTTTTCATATAAAACTCTAAATTAATGTATCGCAATGGTGTAAAATATTTTCGTGAAGTTTTTACAATTAATCATTACATAATGTAGTTTACATATCGTCGTTTACTTTGCAAAATTGTACACCTGCATATGCGTTTTCGACTTTTTGTATTATTACTTCTCCAAAACTCGTTCTTAAGGGAATGGAAAAAAAACACAATTAGCAATACTTACGTTTATTACATGTTTTTTGAAATCGATAAAGATATTTTTTAAATGTTTTTATGCTTCCATAAATAGAGATTTTATAGATACACAACTTTGTAAATGGCAGGACGATATGGATTTTTGATGGATTCAGCGGTAACTTTGTTCAAGTTTTTAGAAATTTTTATTATTAGTAAATGACATTTTAAAAAGCTGTTTAATTTATTCCACTTGGAATTTTCACCTCCACTAGTAATTCATTTTGTAATTAGTAGTGTTACGGTAATTAGTAGAATCATCATTTGTGTTTCACCCCCTCCCCAAGTCCAGTAGAAGGAAACAAACTCACCTTACTCTTCATTATTAATTTTAGAATTAGAATCATTATTCACATTAGAAAAAAATAAGCTTGTGATATAATTAATCCAAAGATACTTCTTTAAGAATGCGACATGCGTTTTATACATACACAGCCAGTGGAATAACTAATTTATCAATATTAATTTAATATCATATGATCATAATTATGATGTTTAACCCTGATATTCACGATGCGTTAGAAGAGTGGTTACAAAGGTTAATTAAACTTCAATCAAAAAGAGTTAACATATCCTTCATTGTAAACTCTTGTCATGTTTTTACGTATATTGTCATTTTTACGTGCATAATGTATAGTCTTCCGCATTCGATGAAAACTGATTTTAATTTATTAAACTAAAACAATTCGTTTCGACAAAAACCAGCGCAGTGAGTGCCCAAATTAAATTTGACGCTTGTTTCTACATTACCATTCTAAGATTAACGAAGGTAGATAAACGTAGGTTTTACAATCAGTGTAATTTTCAATGAAGTGATAATTTGCAGTCTCACATACAGTTTTACATAAAAGGTTGCCGACAATTGAACTCGGTACATATAATATTATATTTCTATTCTGACACAGCCGTCTAAGATTTCCGATGTCTTGAATATTGAGCTAATAACTTTGGTTTTGTGGCAAAGTGAACCTCTTTATAGCTGTGCACATTCTGCCTTCTGATTTTCCTAGCATTATGGGTTAGAATTATTCTTAATTTTAATGTCAGAAAATGTGACTTTAGATTTCTCCTAATAAATTTGTAAGATAAATATACGCCGGGTGTTTTTTCAACCATCGATTCAACTTAGGTCTAGTTATCTGTATGCTTATAATATATTTCTTGAACTATATCCGAGTAAAATTAATCGAGTCGATAAACCCATTCACGCCACATACCGAATCCACTGAATCTATAATTTCATCGAACTTCCACCCTCCTTTGCGTACGAATTGGAAGTTAACGAACGTGGTGTGAAATCGCCGTCGAATTTGTGAAGAAAAATCTCTACTACATAAGGAGTCTTATTCTTGGCACGCACTCTACGGGTCTTGCCGAGTAATTTGTATACAGATGGAGTTATTCGGTTTGAATAAGTTCCGCGATGTGATAATCTCGATGACATAATCGATTCTCTGTCATCTCAAGGACCTTTCACGCTGGACCTATTTACAACCACTCGTCACGATTTGCTTAGTTGTTATGATTGTCAGAGAGACCGGTTAACGAATTCTAAGTGAATCCTTTCCAAGCTACATCTCTTTCCCTTAGCTCTATCCAAAAAAAGAGTTTTATTGAATAACTTACAATCATTTCTTTCTAAATGACTTATTCATAAACATCTATTTGTTTCACATTAAAGAGCATAATATTCTTTAAAAGTGCAACATTGGTATTATTAAATACCAGTCTAAAATGCTGACATAAAACTGGGAAACGACTGGATGGGCAATTTATAAAAGCTTTGCTATTACTAAAGAGATTGGTTTTAATATGATACAGTTGTTCAGGTATTTTTTAAGTTTTCACGTCTCTTAGGATCAGCGTTAAGTCATAAAAAGGGGTAAAAGGGAAAATATTAATAAAAAATATTATTTTTAATAATTATTCAATTAAATTCAAAGAGGAAATTTCTAACGGAGAATATTCCACATTCCAGGAAATTTATTATTAATATTTCAAATTAAAATTAGTTATTTTTTGATATATCAGGCTGCAGTGATCGTCAGAATGATTATTCAAATCGATCAAATGTGTGCATTGAGCCTCCTTTGATGGAAACTTAACCTTTCATTAAGTAGTTCTCTCTCAAAGCCACTTCCGCTTCCTCCGAGCTTTCTACCCATGGAGCTTTCCTGACATTTATAGGGTAACCTTTCATTAATGTTCACTTAGAAACTATTCAAAAGTGGTTTGAGATTTTCAGAAACCATATTAAATTTAACGATCTGTCTGTAATGATCCTGTAGATAAAAATATCAGTCGATATTTCTCAATGCTGAATTTATATATACCAAGTAGGGTTTCCGAACCAGGAATCCCGTTCTACAAGTCAAGCCTGTAATATCGGGATTCTCTTAATATCAATCCCGGGATCTCAGAATTCAATGTAAATGTAAAAAAAAACATATTTAAAATTAAATACTTATGATTAACAATAACGTACCTATACCTCGGTTTGTTTATGTCTATTTTTTTTTTTATAATATTTCCATTATTAATTAAATATGTATTGTGGTAACTCTTTCTCATTTTCAATAGCCAATTAATTTTACTGCTTTTTTGCATAATTTTATAAAAAAAATACTTTTAAAATTACATTTTACGTACAGATCACGAAACAGCACGAATATATACGACGCGTGACCAACAATCATAAATAATTGGAAAACATATGAAACAATATTGGGTATATCTTATGTTATTTTTTTTGAGATTTATTAATTATTTAGAGTGCTTAAAAATAATGATACATTATCGGTAAATATAATAAAAACATAGTATTATTTTGCATTCACAGTGAAAGAGGCAATCTAAATGGATTTTCAGATTCGGACATCAGTGATATAGCAAATTGCAATAAGTTTTGAAAATATACCGCGTACCAAAACATAAATGTCAAAAATAGGTTTTTTAAGCAATTTGAAATGTATACGGGAAATTATTTTTAAGTTGAGTTGGACGACGTGTCATTTTTTGAATACCGTCTTGTAAAACCTACATTTACAAAGCTATAGCTGTAATAAATAAAATTAAATATAATAGCTCTTCTGATTATTACATGTATATTTGTATTTTTAGCCTCCCGTTGCCCAAAAAGAAACCATTTATTCATTCCAATACTAGACACACATTGAATTTTGAATTCTAAATTTAAGACATGTAATATCAAATTTGAATTGTTGAGATTTTGTACATTTCCATGTATTTCGTCACTAACGACTCGGGTTTTGCCTTTCAACATCTTCAATCATTCGAGCACACGAATGAAATCAAACTGACTGACTCATTCGTGTGCTCAAATGCCTGAAGATGCATAAAATGTAAAAAAATATAGAAAAATATGTAATCAAGCACCCTCAGTCGATATCTTAAATTACATGAAATAACGCTTAACAACCGATCCCGAAATCCCAAATTGTGAAGAATCCCGAGATCCCGGGGTCATAAAAAGGGTTCGGGATGCGATTATTAATTACCAAGTTATAGAAGTATGACTTCTTTTAATCATTTGAGAAAAATCGGTTACAAAAAGATTGATTTAGTTAGTTTTGCAGTGTATATTGATTTTTAAACCCATTTTCGGTTGATTGTTGATATTCGAATATGCAAGCATTTAATATACTTTTGATCTAAAATTATAATCTTCATACTAAATATAATCTATTTTGTTAATTCCAACACTAAAATGCTTACTCAAAACACAAAGTGCTGACAATTAGTAAGTGTTTACAATTGATACAGTTAATTTATGACAAAATTCATAAATTATATTATTCGAATACTGTAAGTTTTTACATTCGGTATTTGAATATTCGTTTGAATCGAATATTTGAAATCCCTCACCAGAACTTACGGAAGCTGCTGGCATTCAGTGGATTAAATGGCCGATAAGAGTGTCTCTTAGAGTAAAAGCTATAATTTATTGCTTTTTGTCTAATTTTAAATTTATGCTAAAGACTTGTAATATATTATGTGCCTTTAAGATTTAGTTCCTCCTCTTTGGCTCGGCATACGTAAATTTCCCCTCTGTTCAATCGTGATTTAATATAATCGTTTGATCCCGGTATAAGGCGACAGTATAAAAACATAATCTTCCCTTAGGCTGGTACATCTTTGAACATGCCTTAATTACCGGATTCATGTCTCTGAAGACTATTTTATCGATGCAGTGACGTCCTTTACTATTTACCAATATATAAAACTGTACCGTAAGGTTATTGTGTTTAGTTAAAAAAAATCCTGATTTATTGATGGAGTTGGCATTGCCCTGGTTCAAGCTATTTTATCATTTTAAGCACTAGCTTTTTTTACCACGTGCGCTCCCAATGTGGAACATATGGACCTAATGGAGGTTTCTCAATAGAAGTTTTCTGCCGAACACTGCTTGTTACTCTAGCCTAACCTAACCTAAACTAACTTATGACAGCATAAAATTAATATGAGAACAATTACGGCAATAACACAAAAATGATAAAAAAAAATTCGTATATTAAATACTGAGCGGACATTGCTTAAAAAATAAAAAAATCTTTATTTACCATGTTCGCTTCCATTTTGGACCATTATGACTTGAGTTTTTCTACGAGGACTGGTTGTTAATCAGTTGATTAGTCTCATTTTTTTCGAAGAGAATAAGAATAGAAGGATAGGGCTAGGACATGATTATTAGATGGATAATCGCTCTCGTTTTTAGGATGGGATGGGTGGGACCAAATTTGAGATGGGTGGGACATCACACACATTCATGCCTTCCTATAAAACTGTCCGTACTGGGATTCAAACCCGTAAATCCAACGTTTTTTACCACTCGGATGGGTAGTGCGTTATTTTTAACTAAAATAATGTCGTGATATTGTATAATGAAACATTACAGCGTTTCTCAAACTATTTTCAGTGAAACACTGGCATTCCGTAAAATGTGAATAAATATTCTACCACCAAACATCAAAATTAATGAGATGTGAGAATTTGTAATCCAAGGACCCGAAGACTGACTTCGAAGTTTTCGGGTCCTTTTAAACAAAATTATCAATGGTGTTTTGGCCAATTGATGTAACCCTCAAAATTGAAATTGTTCAGGAGAGAGTAAAAACTGTTTTTATCGAAAACATTATATGATGAGTTGCGTTATGAATCTTTGAAATGCACTCTTTTAAATTCTCGTGTTTGTGACCGGGTCAGAATTTATAAATCTAAAGCCAATGTAAAATAATGTTTCCTTTCCAAAAAGTAGTCAATTTATTTTTCTAATATACATCATTTGGCCGAGACTTACTATATCGTATTTAAAATAATGAGATCCTATCATTAACTCAATTTCGTGTTTTTTGAGGGTTACATCAATTGGCCAAAACACCATCGATGCAATAAATTGTAATTGTTCTATATAATTGATTATTAAAAGAGAACAGTGCAACATTAACAATTATGTCCTAGTATGGCGGTCGAATTGTAGTGGTTATGTAGTTATTATTATTATGGTTCACTTGAATAATTAATTACTCATTGATTGCAATTAATTTCACAGGCAATTAACTAAGCACGCCCTTGCCACAAGGGCAATTTCGTCGATAACGACTGTCCTTGCCACATGCCCTGCTCATTCATTAGAAAAGAGGATTTCTATGGCCATTCGACGATCGTTAATTTGCATACAATGACATTACTATTAAAGTTTTGGCAAATATTGACCAAGATTTATGATCTCTATGGAATATTCCAGACTCTTTAACTATGGACATTAACGTTTAAGTGTCTCAATTAAGTCAAATAGAAGATATTATGAGTATAATGATATAATTGTAATTATTATACAAAAAATATAAAAGTACTTGAATATATTTATCAAACAACACAAAACTGTACATTAATAAATGCTTTATTGGGTTAATATAGTTTAAAATTTGAATAGGTAGTCTTATCCGTGAAAATTTTAAAACAAAATCTTCATTTTAATTGATTTTTTTTAAATAATAAAAAATGAAATTTAAAAAAAAAATGGATAAACTCGATATTTTTTTAGTACTTTGTTATATTATCAATTATGAAAATATTTGCCGATATTCCTATACCTATAAACAAATGACTCACACTTAGTCCTTATCACCAATTTTTCATTGTTCAATATCTAATTTGGCATTTACTCAGCAAATAACTCCATTGACACGATGCCAAAGTAGTTATGAACTGTAATTCAAGATATCGTCTGAGTGTGCTTGATAGAATTTCAATAACAATTTTTGTACATTTCCATAAGTTTTGTCAAATTTTGCCTGGGTTTCACAGCTCAAGTTGCTTTTTCAAAATTATTTGTATAAATAATTTATCAAATTTGGATTATTGAGATTTTGTACACTTCCATGTATTTTGTCACTAACGACCCGGGTTTCGCCTTTCGGCATCTTCAGGCATTCGAGCACACGAATGGACTCGAACTGACAGACAGTAAACAGTGTCTAACGTCTAACGCGAAACCCGGGTCGTTTGTAACAAAATACATGGAAGTGTACAAAATCTCAATAATCCAAATTTGATATTGAAATTCCATCAAGCACCCTCAGTCGATGTCTTAAATTATATAAATAATTTATCAATAAAAAAACCTATTTGATTATCATTTTTATTTCAGATAGTTGTTTTATTTACGAAACATTAAATAATAATAAATAAATAGAAATTATTTATAATATTTAATGAATATAATAATAAAGTTTATCAGCTTTATTTTGATTTTCATGAGATCATCATGAGAAACTAAATATGTTTACGGTATAGTAGTGGTACCAAATTGGTACTATAACAAAAACATGTAGGTACCAATGGACTATCACCTTATCCCGAATAATTATTATTATTTATTTATCACCACAATTGAAATATTAAAAAAGTCGTGGGATCGTGATGCAACTGTGTTATCGACTTTATTATACCCGTGTTTTTGTTAGATTTTTGTACCTAATTTAGAATAAATTAATATGTTTACGATAAAGTAATAAAATGTCTTTTGATATAAAATGATAAGTACCTGACATGGAATATTATTGGTAACCGAAAATCGTATAGATACGTATTTTATTATTATTTTTTCTTATTATTTTACATTCATAGCGAGTACATCAAAGTTTAAAAATATATTCTGAAAATGTTTTCGCTGAACCTTTGAAGTGATCTTTCTTTCCCAAATAAGTTCCGATTCGTTTACGATAAAATGTGCGCAGCCTGTAAATGCGGACTGATATTAGGAGAGCCTTTATACGTTTTTTCACTTTCTCAAAATATGAGTTCGGTTAAACGTACTTAGATATTTTCTTTTTTCATATGGATTCTTATTATCTTTGATTTTTCTTCTTTAACACAAATAATTCGACGTAAATTCTAATCTTATTCAGACCTAAAAAACAAATATCTACGACGATAAAATAAACATCTAAATTTGCATTTGAATTTTGTTTATTTTTATAAAGAAACTTTAATTTGCAAAATATAATATGCACTTAAATACAGTGACATCTATCGTCTTAAATACAAACTGGTTTCACGATTTAGCGAAGAAGTTCACCATTACTTTGATAAAGTAGATAATACCATTTATAGATGGCACGATAATATATATTAATTTACTCTAACAAATAATTTTCCTTTTTACAGGTAAGTCGAAATGATTCTCACAGCTGTATGGCGTTATTTTATATTTTCAGCTTCACGTGAGTACAAATAATTTTAATTAAATGATGTATCTTATTGATATATGTAACATAATTATTATCAATTATTTAAGTCGGTATTATTACTGTTTCTGTTTTTTTGTCAAAAATAACAAATAAACAAATTTATTATTTTCCCGTAACTGAGTCTTTGTTTATTGCTGCAAACAAATTGATTGATTATTAGTGTTAATAAATTTCATGAGAAGCATTATTTGATTCATTTAACAAAAAAATAATATTACTGTAACTGACTGTTGCTAAAAGGGTAAAAATTAAGATAAAATGTGTAAATTTATCTACATCTATGCGCCCTTTTTAAAAAGCAATTACGCATGTAAGGTTACGTGATAAGATTCAGATGTCTACACAGTGACATCTATTAACTAAAAAAAGTTTTAAACGATAAAATACAGTTAACTTGAATGTTGAAAACGTCTCAGTTGATTGAATTATAATTTTTGTGCTTGGGTAGGATATAAGTAATAATAATAAAAATATTTTATTCCTTGTTAAGGAAGTAATTTTATGGAAATTGTTTTAAACAAGGTGGAGAGCCTGCGGCTTTTTAGATCCTCAAGTACCTACGATATTTGAGCAGATGGCACAATTTTCATTTATTTTATGAAATAATGTACATTCATGATTATTTCATAGGTTTCAAATTAATGTGGTCTTTCGGCATAAAAAGGTTCACTACTTACTATTATATTAATATATTTTTTTAAAACAGACATTATTCAAAAGGGTGTAGATGTAAGGATGTACATAATAATTATTTTTGGATAAAATGCTATGTACATTTTTTTACTAGATTTAAGAATCTTAATTTTTTTCAAACACACTGTTATAGTATTACCAACATTACTTGACCGCCGCCAAATTTGAAACTAGAATTGACAGTGTAGAATAAATGTCTCCAATTGCCATTTTATGCAAAATAAATATCTTGTCTACTTTTAATAACCGTCGCTAAAATACCTCTTTTTGAATTTATTGAAATTTCACTTCTGACTGAGTATGGTAACATTCCTAATGTGACTGAGGCACCCTCACTATCGGCCAAGTCAAATTGGTACATCTGTAGTATATAGCATGTTTTTAACAATAAACACTAACATAAATAAATTTATCCTGTCGAAATTAAGAATATTTAGTTTTAAACAATTGTAGAAAGAAAATGAAAATATCATTGTACAAAAATTGGACGATTGCTGGCATAACTAAATATCATATAGAATTTTTTTTTGTTGAAAAGTTTCAATTGTATCACACAATATAAATCGTCAGAAAAAAAACATATTTTCACGTTGACAATAACATGTTTGATGTAGGTTCATCCGATAGCCCGCAACATAAGCCCCGAGGGCGAAAGCTTTGCATTTGCGGTACATTGGCAATACAAAATGTACATAATATTGTGTTGTGCAGTATGTAGTACTTACGTAATATTGCTTGCTTGTGATTCGTATGATTGAATAATTTAGTAGAGGTGAAAGGAAATTCTGCTCAGTCCCAAATGGGTTGAATTCCAAATTGTGTCACGAACAGTTAACAGCATAATATGTTAATATCTTGAAGATTCTCATAGATGTATAAAAGCTTAATATTGTTGAGGGTTGAAGGCTTTTAGCTTACAGAGTTGAAAGTTACATCGATTTTTGGTTGCCTCATTGCGAAAATAATATAAAATTGTATGTGGAAAGAGCCTAGGAAAGCCATTTTAATATATGGTAAATGATGATATGTAAATCAAATTTAACGCTAATAGAAAAAAGTTAATACTATTATAATTAGTCAATAATTTCTGAATTTTTTAAGACACTGCCATTGTGGATCATATGGCCTCCTAATGTAGGTATTTTAACAGAAGTTTTCCACGAGAACACCTAGTTACTCAGTTGGTCAACCTCGCTTTTTCCAATAGAGTAGGAAGAAGGATAGAGATAAGATCAAGCTAGTGGTTAGTTAATAACTCTCGCTACGCTCCGTTTTTGAGGATCGGATGGGTGGGAGAAAATTTCGTACGTCACAAACATTTATACCTACGAAAATAAATAAATAAATCGATTGAAAATCTGTGAGATCCGTACCTAAAGCCGACGACGTTGACCACTGTACCACGGACCCGGCCAATGTCAGCATATGGGCGTAAAAACATCAAAGATATAGGCAATGTAGAAATCTTTTGTTGAGGACATCAACATTACATAATATTGCGTTTTAGCTATGTTAACAAACTCATTCGGACAGCTGATAATACCTTTATGTGTATACCTTTCCGCTCCCTACTCAGAACATATGACCACCACATTTCCGCCAAGATTCTTTGTCCCCTACCAGCCAATAATTTGCTTCCTCCCATTTGCCCAGATGGTTATCTTTCGTGAACTACAAAGAGAGAGAAAGATTTCATTTATATATTTACACTCTGATATATTATTTGTATTTATTTATCTTCTGTGGTTAAGCATAGTTCTTCTGCTAATGCACAAGTCGTAATACTGCCATAACTGCATAGGCAAACGATCATAAATATTATATTATTCTATGATAATAATTTTTTTATATGAAAGTCTAATCATACTAACGAAATTAAAATCGACCTTAAGATTTTAGTTATATAATTAAACAGTACCTTGACTACCACAAATTTGACAAAAATGTTAATATTATATTCAGATTCAACGTGAAAAACAAGTGAACTAGTAAAATTTCGCATCACAAAAATGATTTTAATCACTTTTTTTTGTCAATTGATTTTGTTACTGTAATAAATGAAATACCTTGTATCCCACATAAACAATGCACATGTTTTGTTTATAATAGACTATTTTTTTGGTGAAAAAAAAGCAATACGGAATTTGATGCAAAAATATTGACTTGAGTTTTTTTAGTCTCCTGTACAATTTTTGTCGTATGGCATAATACGAGATACTGTTTTATCATGAGCGATTTATGATTCGATACTGCCTAATCTATGCACCCTGGGTAAGAATGTAACATTTATAAAATAGTTATTTAATCAACAGTCAAAGAGTTCGCATGTTATAAGCTATCAAGAGGAAACGCAGCTACTCCTGCAATCTAAAAGCCGTTTGTATTCAGCCACTAAACTTAATCTACTTATACGCGCCACATAGGCAGGGTTGCCATATTTCCTAACTCACAGATCGGGACATTCATTATTTCGAACGATCGACAAAAAAAAAGTAAAAGAACTGAGAAAGAAATTTGTCTTTTTGTATTTTTATGGTTCGCCATTGCATTTATGTTTGGTATTGTTCTACATAGAAATGTACAACGTCTTAAGATGAAATTTAATCAACATATTAATATATAAATATAAATAGAACAAGATGGGTCAAAGTTTGCATCCAAATCGATTAACTTTGGCCCACGATACAAATAATCACTGTAACTACTACAAAATTCAGTAATTTTGAATTCTTGTAAACTTTTTTTTGTGCTTTCATATATTCTGTATATAAATGAGATGGGGAAAAATGTACAGTATTTAGTTTACAGATTAGTAACACAAATTAAAAATTCGGCTAATCCAATTTATTTCAAGAGAAGTTTTCAAAATGTGTTTTATGTGACAGCTTACAAATTCAATAATAAAACAAAGTATATTGCACATTAATTCATAGTTTTACCACCAGGGGCTACTCAATATCTTTGCTTAACTAGAAAATATTCATATAGCATAAGTATTATAACAGCACCTTTTCCATGTAAAGGGCCAATCATAGACCGATGGGCAAACTTATCCTAAATAGTTATGTAAACAAGTACATATGCATATACAAGAGAATATATAAAAGAAATATAGTCACTTAGTAATCCGCAGGAATCTGAGTTAATAAAATATTATATTGATTAGATAAATTTACAAGATTACAGGATTTTGATCAAATGCAAAAACGTATACAATCATAACAGTTTTACTAATAGTATCAGTCATAAAATTAGCTATACACCTATATTTTTGTACATATACACATTTTGTTAAGTCGGGATTTTCAGAGGTAATGTGGGACTCGGGAATTGTTTGTTGAACTCAGGACAATCCCGCATTCAAATAGGAATGTCTGACAACCCTGCCCACAGCAGACAAACTATGCAAATAATGTATACTTATGTATAGTTTGTTATTCCAAATGCAGCGAGTTGTCTAATTTATTCAGCGAGTGTGAATTATTTATGTTTTGTTTTGCAATTTATTCGATTGAATGACGAAAACAAATTATTCCGTGCATTTTCCGTATCCTGCGTAATAATAGCTTTGTGTTGTTTGTGTCGCGTGAAGACAATGTAGGAATATATCGGCAATTATTCATAAAGTGGAAACATTCTGCCGAAATATTCAACTCATATTATACTGTCTTTTTTCTGAATAAAAAACAAACAGTCTGAATAATTAGTTATGAGTAATTATGAGTAATAATATATTGTTAAACTATTTTTTTCTACCAATATTTACACTTTAAATATATGTAGAATCTGCAAAGTGGAATGTCAGTTACCTTTGACAGTTTTTATTTCTAGGGTAGGTCCAGACTCTTAACAGTTTTGTGGGTAAGACAGAGTATATCGACGGTGTTTTGGTCAATTGATGTAACTCTCAAAATTGAAATTTTTCGGGAGGGAGTAAAAACTGTTTTTATCGAAAACATTATATGGTGAGTTGCGTTATGAATTTTTAAAATGAACTCTTATAAATTCTCATGTTCGCAGACACGGTATTATACATATATAATAGTGAATTACACCATGTGGCCGGGTCAGAATTTTTAAAACTAAAACCGTTGTAAAGTGATGTTTCCCTTTCAAAAAGTAGTCAATTAATTTTTTAAATTTACATCATATATGGCTGAGACCTGCTCTATCGTTGTTAAAAAGAGATCGTTAACACATTATCGTCTTTTTGAGGGTTACATCAATTGGCTAAAACAACATCGATATAATATATCCCTTCCCCGCATGTATTATAACTATTTACTGTATTATTAAAGACTTAGTCAGCTGAATTGTTTTAGATTTGAATTGCTTTAACAATTAGGAAAAACCCTTTACGATTACTGATTTTGGGTGCTTAGTAAAAAAGTGTTTAAATTTAAACAGGAATTGTTCGAAATGTGATATTAAAAATTGAATTGTTTACTTCCCTAACTGATTTTCAAGAGAAACTTGAGTGCGGATCCATGAACCTTCTGGCAGAGTATTACGTGCGTATTCTATTATATACTTTTTCTTATTACATGAAGCATCGGTTTACTTGTCGATATCGTAGTTGAAGGCTTGCGAAAAGAGAAAAATACGTAGAATAGAATAAGGGAGCGCATAGTGGACTTGACATTGCCTTAGGGATCTTTTTGGAGGCCTTGAGCGAATAAATGTTTGTAAGTTTCAAGTTTATTTTTCTGAAATCGTTTACAATAATTTTTTTATTTCATTGAATCTGTAAGTTTTTCCAAAGCTTGAAAAAATGAAAGCATTAAATATGTTAATTGGATAAGTTTACCACTCAACGGCGTTGGTTTCTTTTTACGAAATTCAAATAATTAAATTAGTGCCGCTACTGCTTTTTTAAATCTCTGATTTAAATATAATGAAAATATTTTAGTGTTTATAAAAAGTTACAAAGTAAAAAAATAGAATTTCTGTTCTAAAAACCGTTTTAATTTGGCAAGCTGTATGTATAAGAAACGCTTTTTCAACAACACTTTTTCTTATTTTTTTTATGGATTTCATAATAATGCTTTATATCAGTTTCAATCGTGTATGAAGAATGTATTTGATATTTTATTGATGGATTCGGTGGTAACATTGTGATTTGTTTTTTAATTTAACAAAATAACCTTGTTATTCAACTGGTTGTGTTACTAATTGTGCTACATGTTTCTCCCATTTGAGAAGTATCTTGACATTAAATGTATCGTTAGTTTTTTTTACTCTGATTTTGAATTGTAAAATGAGTCGATAAATGACATACGCATCTAAGTCCACTATAAACTTCTTAAAGATTTTGATCGATTCTGTGTAAGTAGGAGAATATTTTGAGTTCAGAAAAATCAAACAAAAGTCTATTTTTTTTGTTGAAAAGTTAGGTTGAACATTGAAGTTTTTTTCAAAAGTGCCTAAGTCCATATTAAAATCCTGTTTTATTTAAAATATAATCCAAATAATTTGTTGATGTATTGTAAAAAATAAAATCTATTCCTAACTTTTTTTTATATTAACTCAAAAAAAATCGTTATGAACTAAAAACGCTTGTTATTCAAAATTAATTGTGTTAGTGTGACTTAGGCGCGTATGAAATTTATCGACTCAAATAAATATTTGTATCGATAAAATTTAAAAAACGGAACTCACAGCTACTCTCGTGTGTTCAAATTCAGTGAAAGACCTCGAAAATAGTTTCCGATATTATTTTGCAAAATGATTTTGACACGACAACATGACAATGCACTTTGTTTTCAACGGAAATGCAAACAGTGCGGACACGTAATGTGAACGGAAAATTTTGCTTGAGGCAGGTAAATCATGTTATATATCAACGATTCTTAAACTGGGGTCCGTATCGTCATAATTTAAATAGAGATTTTCGTAACTTTTATTTTTATCCCGATGGGCAAATTTCGTCTCGAACGTGCCTTTTACACGAAATGTCTCTACGTGCCAAGGGATTTTAAGTGGAAAGGGGCCGTTATAAATACAAATTCATTTGTTTCGGTAATAGAACACATATGTTTTGAAGAATGTTGCACACAGGAGAAAAACCATTTCAATGTGAACAATGCGATTATAAATTTGCTTTGTCAAGGCACTTGAAATCACATAAAATGTCACATACTGGAGAAAAACTGTTTATATTTGAACAATTCGATTTTAAATGTGCGCGTTAAACTAACTTAAAAAATTATAAAATGCCACATACTAGTGTAAAACTATTTAAATATGAAAAGTACGATTTCAAATCTGTGCATGCATATAGTTTAAAACAAGCCAAAGAGGAGGCTTTCAAGTACGATCAAAGCGATTATAAATCTGCATGCGTAGGACACTTAAAACACATAATGGAGAAAAGCAATTTAAATGTGAACAGTGTGATTATAAATGTGCGGAACCAGATAACTTAAGAATACATAAAATGTCACATACTGGAGAAAACCCGTTTAAATGTGAACATTGTGATTATAAATCTACGCATAAATATGACTTGAAGTCACATCAAATATCACATACTGGAAAAAAACTTTTAAATGTGGGCGAAAAAGAGAATTAAAAAGCTCACAAAATATTACATTCTGAAGAAAAACCATTTAAATGCGATTTTAAAACTACTTTTCACGTTACTTACAGATAATTTAAATGTCACATACTGGCAAAAATCACTCACTTTATAAAATTCATATTCTTCCTGTAACCGTTTTTTTTACGATATTTTGAACCTGGGTTCTACTTTACTCCACAGCGAGAGTTGAAATATTTGTACAATAATTGTTGTTCATATGTTTATGAAATAACGAACTAAAATAAATTAATATTATTTGTAAATCTAAATATGTACATGTTTTGCAATTTATGTTTTTATCATTTAGTATTATAATTTGTAACTTTCAAAACTGTTTTTACTACTGTCTCTCTTCGTCTATGTTTTTATTCTATGTTTAATAATTTTTTTAGCAAATGCACAAGACGTTTTATGTATTAAAATAACCAACGATATATTTTTACCAATATTTATTACAGCCCATGAGCCTATAACCTATTGAACTAGAAATGAAGTCTCAAAAACGATATAAAATGCCCAATGTGGAGCATATGGTCTCCTAATGGAGGTATCTCATCAGAATTTTTTCTATGAGAATTGTTTGTTACTCAGTCGCTTAACCTCTCTTTATCGAAGAGAGTAGGAATAGAAGGATAAGGCTAGGATAGTACTAGTGGTTAGCTAATCGCTCTCGCTACGCTCCGTGAGTATGGGATGAGTGGGTGTGGAGGGAGTTTTAGAAAACACAAACACTCAGACTACGAACAGAAATCCATAAATCGTTTGAAATGTCAATTTATGAACTGTCTACAGCGGGAATCGAACCCGAGACATCCGTAGCCGTAGCTCACGAAGCTACCAACTTTGCCATGGACGCCGACTTGGTAGAGTTGGGATGGGGTCCGTAAAAAAAATTGTTTCAAGAAGAGATCCGTGAACTACATAAGTTTAAGAACCTCTGTTGTATATTTTATAGAATAGGTAACCTGTCAGTTGATATATTTAAATTATATTGATTAGCATTCAATGTATTTAGTATTCATGTTATTGAAAAACTCTTTCTTATATTCTTCTTTTCTTGGTTCAGTCTTCTACTGAAGCCAACCTTCAGATATCTCTACTGGTCCAATGGTATAAAATCACCAACGCCCTAGCAATAGACTCACTTCTAACGAATATTTATTAGTCAATAGTACTTTATCAAGCTTGTAAGACTCTGCAGCGCTATTTTTCTTTGCATGATGACTTTGAACAGTTTGTACAATTGATTTGCCAACTGAAATGTGCATTTGTAGCTTTTTTACTGGTCTGACGAGTGGACAGCATAAATAGTCTTTTCAGAATGAATATGGTATCAAATACTCAAACGGAAAATATCATACATTTTTTTCTTATCTATCAAATTTATATATACTGAGAGTCTTTCACAAAAAGTAAGCATTCCTTTTTCGAAATGAAGCCTGAAGGTTTTGAAAGGCTGATTTTTAATCTATTCATTGATTAGTTGATTTTTCAATTCATTTATAGATTTGTAGCCTGTAGTCAGATCTTAAAATCTAGGCCTATTCTAACATTTAGTCATTTTCAAGCCCCATTCTTAGCCGGTTTAAAATCAGATATAATCAACACTTTAAGATATTTTGTCTTGAAAAATTTGACTCTCACAATCTCAATCGATTAGTTTTACCTTTGGCGGTAAATGCCATACCATCAGTGTAGGTAAACTATCCTAGGTTCATCTTTTGTACTAAATGAAGAGGACAATTATTTTTTTGTATATTATAATATGTCAATTCGTCCTATTCTTTCTTAGTAATAAGCTTGACTTTGTATGTTGAATATTGAAACGAACAGCGCGATTAGAATTCACTTGATAAACCAGGCTTTGTGAGACAAAGTAAAAAAATCTTTCTTAAAAAAGTTTCAATATGTTTACCTTTTATGACTTTTCACTCGAAATATTCACTAGCGAAGCGTAAAAACCGTTACACTACTTTAGTAAACAGAGCGAAAATGTTTTTATCCATTTTTCAGAAATCTATTATTTCCAGATCTGTTATCGGCGTAGTCTCACCCATAGCTATGTTCCAGGTCATGTCTAGATATTCCGGATCAGCGATCGCCCTCTTGACCGCCCGGGGAGGTCCATTCCGCATGGGTGGCATCTTTTGCCACCGAACATTATCTTTAAAAGAGTTCAAGATACAGCGGTCACTCCACCTGCCCTATGTCTGGATTCGCCTCTGCGTATATCAATGAATAGACGAATTTTATTTTTATAGAATATAAAATGGAAATGAATTATTCATAATAATACAAATACATCAGAAATGAATACATTTTTAAAGTTAACCTACTTTGTATATTTTAGAATAAAGCACAGTTTCTTTAAAAAAATAATCTTATTAATACTCGACCAGATTATTTGAGTAGAAATAAAAATACAATTTTACTGATCCAGGCCAGAACATGAAACAGGATTAACAGAAATAATACAAAACCAATGATCAAAATGGTTTTTGATGTGGCGGTGAGTCATTATAAAATAACCAGTGTCCCGTAATGGCGTGAAAAACAATTTTTGCTATAATCAAGCATAATAGGCGTACGTACAGATACAATAGCGTAAGATTTTTGAGAATCTATTATGATCGATAAATATTTAAGCATTCCAAATGTTTGACAGATACTGCATTATTTAATGTTTGTAGTAAGTTATTCGTAAATCTAGTTCGACATCAATAAATATGGTCCTGTCATGTGGTAATCTCCATTAATAATATTTTAAACATGCTTCAATATGCAAACTGTAATGTAACTGCATCAAGACTTAAAAAAAACAAAAGAGAACGTCAAGCTGCGTTACAAAAAATATGTGATCAGTTAAAATAACACTTTTAGACAAACTTTTTTACCTTCCAATTCGAGCACTGTACGCAGCTGAATACTTACATAAATAATTGACGAAGATTTTTCGATAAGCAACACTCGCACGTGTTGCTTCATAAACATAATATCAATAATTGTGCGAAGTATAGGTTAATGCAATACCATCAGAATCTTGGTATTCTTGATTATGCCTAACATTACTTTCCTGTTATGTATTTGAAGAAATGTGAATAAGAATTATTTTTATAGCCACTAACAGTAAAACCAGCCTACCAATGCCTGATGCCACCAGGAGTATATTGAAATATTCCACATGATCGTAAATAAGTTTAAAACAGTACTAATTTAAAATTATTTGTATAATATAGATTTTCCGAGATAAAATGAATTGAAATAATTCATGTGGATTGTGGTATATAAAAGTGTTTTTTTATAATTAAATGAAAATGAATACAAAATAATTGAATAGATTATAACAAAATTAACTAATTTACTAACGAGAAACAGTATGTAAAGTAAACCAATTGTAATTATTTGTTAAAATACCAGAAAACGAAAACGTATATTTCTGAATATTCTAAAAATATTCACCAGTACATTTATTTACATAGAACCCATTTCTTTTGATTATAATGTTATTTTCCTGTTTTATAAAGGATTTACAGTGAACAATATTAAATTGGTTAGCTCTGGGTTAGGTACTCCCGTGAAGCCTTCACGTGACGGTGGGCAAAGCGCGTCGCGGGCCACTTGTCAAAAGCAACCTTATTATTTTGTACTACTTTTAGAGCACGGCTGTCTCAAAACTCTCATCGCTCGTCTCCTGTCTCATAACCCCTTTGAGACCGACCCTCAAGTGTGACAAGCAATCCCTTTTAACATGTTATTATTGTATCATACGCCTTCTAAGAGAAACCGACATGCAAATATGAAACTATGCGGATTTTGGGTTCAGACACGACTTTGGTTACGCAAAATATAATACAACACAGACAACTTGATAATTTAAAATCATCTCTTTGCATTCCAAGGCTTTTTTATTGCGTAATGTTTAATCACCGTAGCTGATTGGTAACCATGGCTATTTTAACAAAACTATGGATACAAACTCATTGCATGAAAACTGTGAAAGAAGAAATAATACCAAATTGTGAAAGACAAGGCGTATTCTACATCTACAAGATTTTTTATACCATATCCGTTCCCAATTCGGAGCATATGGACTCCTACTGGAGGTATCTGAACAGGAGGTTTTCTGCGAGAACTGATTGTTACTCAGTTGCTCAACCTCCCTTTCTCTAATACAGTATGGATAAAAGGATTGTGTTAGGACAGGAATAATTTTTCAGGGACATTGCAAACATCCATGCCTACCAACAGAAATCCAAAAATCGCTAGAAAAACCAACTTATGAAACTGTCTCCACCGAAGTTTGAACCCGAGACATTCGTAACCAAAGCCAACGACGTTGACCACTGCACGAAGGACCCGACAATTAGTACTATTAACCTTATCTAAGCTGTGCCACATGACTACTCGCCAGTTATTGTCTAATAACATCTGTTGAAACCTTTTTTTTAAGTCATGTCCACTCCCAATGCAATGCATAATGAGTAGTAGAGCTTTTCTATAAGAACTGCTTGTCACTCAGTTGCTCAACTACTCTTTTTCTAAGGGAGAGAGGATACAAGAATGTGACTAAGATAGAACTAGTGGTGATGAAATCACTCTCACTAAGTCTCAATTTTAGGGTCGAGTGGGACAGAAGTACATCATTTGTGCGACTTCACTAAAAATGTTTTTTATTCCTGTTTATTTCTTGGAAGATATTGTAAGTTTTAATTATGCAAAAAATAATTATATGCCTATCACACAAAATTTATATAAGCACCCCTTTTGACTTTACTTATCATTAGCATTTTAAATATCATAGTTGATATCAGTGGGCAATGATAAAATCTGATCGACCAATTTGAAATGCTCACTTGTTGAACTAATATTATAGTTATATGTTAAAAGTTTATATTATTTTTTTATATACCCAGCGGTGTACGTGTTAAAATTGAAGCCAGAATATGTGGCAGGCTCACATTTCGTTATGTCAAGCTTATTAATGTGTTTAGAACAAGAATTTGTAATTGGTACATCCAATCTAGTATACGAACAACAAATCTTGATATACGACTAAGGAGATTGTTTCGTCTACTTTTGATTTCTAACTGTAAAGATCTTATCACCCACTAAGTGGCATATTACAAGGTAAATAACACAAATTACGCTGCTCACACAACTCGTAATTATTATTATGTAAATTGTTCTAGGATTAAATTGTTAGCAAAATAAACACTCCGTAACATTCTTATTCATTCCATATACATAATAAACGTGCTGATTTCAGTGTGATATATTTGTAATCAGGGCTGGGCAAGCTTCAGCCCGACATCTACTTCCATTTGGCCCGCTTGCAGTTATTGCATTCATCAAATTTGGATCAACTCACATATAAAGAGTATACTGACAGTTAGCATTAAGTCAAATTTTTAAAACATATTTTTCTTCAAAGTAAGTACTGTCTCTCCCAAATACAGTGTGATTTAATTAGATTTTTTGTACATTATAAAGAATTTTGGCATACAAATCGTAAGATTTCGTATCGATTCGTTTTAGTCATATCATGCTTTCTGGCAGAATGAAAAAATACTTGCCTAACTTAATACTGTCATTTTTTCAAAGTCATTATTCCTATGACTTCATGTTTTCTACCAGTATATAGAACATTAAATTGCATACATTTTGACATTTAAAACAGAAAATTACGTTATTATAACTTATATATTATGTCAACAAACCTTATAATAATAATACTCTATGACAAGCATCATCGATAAATATTTATAAGCAGTTTTAAGAATCCTAACTACATAATTAACATTAAAAGTTGAAAAATGTAAAACAGTTCCATTCGTCTTATTCAGCTGTTTATTTTATTTTAGAGAACCGCATATTTCGTTTGCTTAAATCTGTACGAAACTAATTAACACGAGTAGCAACACAGACAACACGAAAAAGGAACCATAGACACAGTGCTACATTACGATAAAAATATACGTCAATACTCTGTCACACAAGTCCGTATATACTTCAAAACTGATAAGCTACCGCTCTAACTTTAAGTTCAGTCCCTGTCTACAAGTTAGGAACATGATTCCTAAAAAAATCTTTTTTTTTTCATGATACAAATTCATATCTAAAGATAATGTTTTACCAGCGGCCCGTCAGCCAAAAAGTTTGCCCAGACCTGTTTTAAATGATCTCACGTAGTATATTCTTGTTATTATAACACAAGATTGCCATATGTATATTTTGTGATCTCTCAACTATAGTTTTCACGATAGAGAATCGATAATTTTGCTTTCCAAGAATATAAAATTTGGACTTTATCTTTGGAATTATCAATAGTCAAAAAAAAAAAAGTTAAAAGCTATTTTGGCATAAAAACATCATCGTCAGAACAATATGTATACAAATAAAATGTCAATTCAATGAATATATATTATTGCTATTGTAAAATTGAAGTTGATAACTTTGTTATTCCAGAGGCCCTGTTACACTTGTTATTGTTATTCAATAAATTCTTTTGTTGTAAAGTTAAGGTGAAAGTGTATCAAAGTTATTTTGATATGTTATAACATAATAGTACGATGCACATCAACTCGAAATTTGTGTTATTACTTTGGTTTCAATTATGAAAATGAAATTTTCGTTTTGATCGCCTTTAATGGCATCCAATATTATGAAACTCATTTCCAGTACTTATCTGAGATTCAGAAATAAAATATTTTCCCGTGGGCTTATAAATAAAGCGGTTTTCTTTCTACGAAGACGAAAATGTAATCCGCGCCTTGAATTTCACTTCTAAAGACTTTCCAAGAATATGAAAGCAATTATATTTTTGCCCTTCAAAACAAAAAAAGAATACATCACCTGTAATATCTCTATATAACTTATGTACTATATAAAACAATATACATGTAGAAATCTGTATGTTTGTAAATATGTTCGTCGATCACAAGAACTCCTCCCAAACGGTGTCCAGTAGCGACATAAAATGTTCACAGGTCATTCTGGTTGCCATTTCTAAAAAAGCCAAAGCAACAGAAAAAATAATAGAATATAGCTGCTTAGCAGCGGCTCCATACTGAAATAATCCGTCATTATGTCATAACAACTCAATCTGTGTTAAATGTGCTTAGCGACTATAAATAATATATGTTATAATATAACCGTCAAATTTTTATTCTAATCGTCAAATTTATAAAAATAAAAAAGATTTAGCGGAATATTATCCATCATTTAAAACTATAAAACTTAAAGCAGTGAAATCCTCATTTCTTTGACTTCACATAAAGTATGCCCAAAAGAAGGATACAAGTATTAAATGATTTAATATAAGCGAACCCTATCTTGGACAAAACCTAGTAAAAAATCCTACTTATATAATGATATAAATATTAAACTGCAGTATATTAATTTATTGTAATAACTGCTTTCATATTTTGTAAAATAACCGTGAATCACTGTGTTTCCTTTTTACTATTTATGTGTAGGAATTGTAAATATAATCAACACGTCATTGTCAGTGTCAGTTGGTTCGCCATTTTGAGATTTGTACTGTTAGCTCTAAAGTTGTATTAAAGAAAGCCCATTAATTTTACCCAAAATAAAACAGCTTTACTTTTATTCTTTTGATGCATTTATGTCGACTACACAGTTAGATCGATTTACTGAACTCAAATGCATACATAAAAACCTTTATTAATTTTCCAGTTTGTATGATATATTATAATTTATGAGTCTTAATTTAGCACACAATAATACAGTAAAGCCGATGGATTTGAAAAGTAACTTCAGTAAGATTCAATTAACTTTTCCAGACACGGTAAATTAATTTAGAATCGTGGATTGCTTTTAAAATGTTAATAAACTGTCAATTCTTCGTGAAAAGTCAAAATAGTTATAAAAATATAAATTTTGTTTGTTTTGTTGCATATGAATAATAAATTAAGTCTACAGATGTAAAGTTCATCTGACCATATTAAAATCCAAAACTAATGGTCGTTGTAAGTACATGATCAGCTTAAAATAATTTGTTAAAAATTCACAACATAGCTTTTACTGACCGCTTTTAAAAGCTACTCAAATTAATCCTTTGACCGATTTCACAGTGTAATAAAAAAATCAATATTGCTTTTATATTATTAATTCCATGTCCATATTTCCATTATCCTGATTGAATAATTCATTTCACCACACATAACCTTCTAATGGATTGATTGTGACTGTTACTAAAATCACCATCTAGTTATTTTACCATAATACATGCAACTATACTAAGTATATACTAGACAATACGTTCGAATGAAAATTGATTTACTTAATGTAAATATCAGTTATCAAAACGATGTTACGTAAATTCTTCACTTCCTTTGTAACAATAATATTTTAACCAAATATCGTCAAATGGGAGAAGTTGGAAAGAAACAATATTTACAGAAACTAAGTAACCGCCAATAAAATTCTTGGATATCAATTATTTGTCTGGAACAACTCAGTAAGTGCATTAATTATACCAGTTTCGAAAAACACAGCAATTTATTTTATCAGTAACTAGTGAGTACCTACGAATAAATCCATGTGTATTTTTATATTAAAAATCATTATCTATAAAACATATTCTACTGAGGGTAAAGATTGTAACCCATGAGCTAAAATTTTCGTTTGCTGTTTATTCAGAACTGTCAATATGTTACTTACCAACGCAGTATTGTGACGACATAATAATATATTAAAGGATTACAATTACTGATCGTTCGATTTTGTTCGGCTATGTCGGCGGTGTCAGCTTTAGAATGCTAGAATTTTTGACAAACTAAATGTGTAAATGACCGCTATATGATCTGTTCTGAATAAATTCAAGTCAATAGGTCGTGAAGTCTAAACGTTGTTTTCGATAGCAATGCTGTGACTATCAATTGAGAATAATATATATGAGATCTTTGTTCTCAAACTGATAATTATGTCAGAAAAATTATTTTATTTGTTGGAGGTTTCAGATGATGAAGTTGATTCAACAATACTTTGGATTGTTATATACTGTTTTTATTCAATTTAAATAAAACACAAAATAGATAGTGTTACTCTAGTAACGTTGATAAAAAAAATAGGCTGTGATTTTGATGAGACATGAGTTTTTATGCTAGTAGTTTTGGGAGTGGCATTTGTTATGATAAGAGCATGTACTTAATATTTTTCGTAGAAATATCTCGTATGTGTATTAAAATAACAACGTCGAGTAGTTTTGGGTGTAATATTTGTTATAGTGAGCACTTATTGGACGCTTTCAAGATACATTTTATAATACTTTCTGAATTTTGTAAAGTAAATACCTATTTCAATACTTATAAATAAAACATTTAGTTTCAAGCATGTGATATTAACATTTTAGAGTCCATGCTAAGAAAATTACGTTACCAGCCTTGGCAGACACAGACTGTGTCACTTGGACTTGGTCATTTTGAGCTTTTTTAAAGCTAATTGATCGCTTTAAAAGAGTTATTCTGTTTTTAAATAGCATATTGTTATCGTTTTACACTTTATTTTGGGTCTAGAGCTTGCAATTAACATGTTTTTATGTAATATAATCGAGTTATGGACGACATGAAAAAAGTACGTCACATAAGCTGCAGACATGTCACGTTTTTTCCTTATACAGTCCGTTTCAAATGTAAACTTGGAAAGTTGACTCAGATAACAAACATAAGCAAGCGCGTGACGTGCCGTTCTCTCTTTCTCGCTCAATCCCATGTAAAGTAAAGGGTGCGAGTGAGATACAAGAGCTAGCGGGCACATGGTCATGTATCCTACTTGCTCATATACAAGTAAGGTTGTACGATAGAGATAGTAACTCCACCACATGGCTCTGCGTACAAAATAATACAAGCGACATTGCATCCGGTCCTCTCTCTCTCTAACTAATACCATTTATCGCCTTGTCTCAACTTAACTATATCGCGAGTCACTCTTGCTTATAATATTTCATATATCGCTATCACTTTCGTTGGGCGTCCAGTCCTCTCTTCCTCTAACTAATTCAATTTTTTGCATTGTCTCAACTTAGCAAATATATTTCGTGCGTCACTCTTGCGTATAGAACTTCATATATCACTATCACTTTCATTGAGTTCGGCATGGTAATATCATCAGAGTTTTGGAATTTTATTAATTTAATGATGAAACCATTGAATCGAACTCCTTTTTTATTTTTATTTTAATGCGGAACTATTTTATCTACAACTAGCTAAAATTCTAAATTTTTATAAAACCTAATAAGCGATACATTAATGTTGTCAACTCATATGACAATCTAGGTGACCGTATGGCAACGGGAAGGTTAAGTAAGTTGAATGACATTATATTAATTATAAAGTAACTGACAACAGCTAGTTAACTTGAGAATACACCAGGTTTTGATTAGTATATTAGTAACCAACTGACGTTTTGAGCCCATCTGTAACTTTTGGAAATCTAAAATGAGAGATTACTTCTTGGCTTAATTAGCATTTTTTTAATTATTGCCAGACCGAACATAGAAACTACCGGAAACAACTGAAAGCGAAGTATTTGAACGAAGCCCGTCACCACTGTGGATTTTTGAGGGTTTATGTTAATATATATGGCTTCTCACACCAGTCGTTGGAAAATACCTGCAATTTTTAGAAATATGTTTCAATGATTACCACCAACAGTAACACGTTGTCTTACAAAACAAAATATATATCAATACCAGGGACGGCTCTTGCAAAGGAACAGAGTGCGCACTGCACTCCCATGAGTCACATGTACATATTCCATTAATAAATAATATCCAAACATATTAATTATACCAATCCACTCATTTAAAATTTCCCGCGTGTTCCCGATAGGAAAATATTGCTAGAAACGAACTTATTCCGCGCCAATTCAGAATACGGATGAAAGTCGGTTGATGACGCGTAAGGGAGCATAACACACTGTGCACTCCCCAACTGAGACACAGGCGGTCAAATTTAGTATGGTATTTATGACGTCACGCCAGTTTGAACCACGTGACACATACGTTTTGTATGCAACATTTTTTCAACGCTGGAGCATTGCACTCCCTACAAGCTAAAATTTAACAAGATAAAACCGAACGAAACGAGCGTTGCAAGAGTTATCGGCATGCTTGCAATAGGTAATTGTAAGGATTTTACCTTTGATTTCAATATAATTCCTTAACTACACGTTGTACAATAATAATAATAATAATAAAACATACCTTCAATGATAACTCTCTGATTGATTAGTAATATTTATAACATTATAGCTATGATTGTGTTTCACGGTTGAGGAGTTTTTTTCCAATATTTAAGATATGACAGCTTAGATTTTTTTTCAGGGCTGGCCAAAGGTATTTCATAATGTTCAACTGAGTATCCGGTTCGGTCTTATAATATACATTTCTCTAATATTTAGATACTTCAATAATGAATTCTACAAACTACTTACTCCATTATATTATCCACTATGTAATATAGTATACGATACCATAGTGGATCAAACGAAAACCATTTCACATTCCAAGGTCATTTAATAACAGTTAAATTAACTTTCAGTGAAAAATTTTCGGCTTACTTAAAAATACGATTTCATGGAAGAATTAATCTTTTAACGAATAACATCGTACAATCCAGTGTCGGACTTTAAGGTTAGCAACATCCAAGAAGCGGAGGATGGATTTCTTACACAAATAGATGAATCTTTTTTTGCACCCCCTTAAATTCTTCTCACCGGCCGCCACTGATCAATACCAACCATGAAAATCTAAAAACTTTAAATGTGTATTACGGAAAACAAAATAAAACTTCACGTTAGGCATCTAAAAACAAAAACCGATATGTTCACTATACAATGTAATCAGTGAGCGATGTTTTGTACTACTTCTACATTTGTATAAAAATATAAAAATAGTGACTTATTTTTAACATGTTAATAATGAGTGAATGACTGAGAGATTTTTCGAAACCTAACTTTTTACATCGTATTGAATTTATAATTATGCCTATTTCTATCAGCCGATCAACCACTAATTGTAATAAATATAAGCGAAATAAAATTGGTTATATCGGTTTCTGTGTGTGATTTCAGTGTCATTCGGAAGAGTTTGAATATTTTTTTTCGTACGTTTTGTCAGTTTTTGGAAGTTAACCCATTAAAAATTAAGTGCAATATTTAGTCTGGTCTGTGGTGCAGTGGTTGACGTTGATGGTTTCCGTTACGGATGTCTTGGGTTTATGAATTTTCTGTTCGTAGGCATGTATATATGTGATGTCTGGAATTCCCTCATACCCATTCAATTCTAATCACTAGCCTTATCCTAGCCCTATCCTTTTATTGCTACTTTCCGAAAAAGTGAGGTTGAACAATTAAGTAACAAGCAGTATTTCTAAAAAAAAATCTGAGATACCACCATTAGGAGTCCATATGCTCGGAAGCTGACATGATAAAAAAAAATGTTGACTGACCACGACATTCTGTTTTCGATGAATAAATAAAGTCGTTGAACAAATATTTTAAATTAAAAGTGTATTTTTATATTGTAAGTAGATTTTGACAAAATACGGTTTTTATATTAGACGCCTCACATGGCTATCTTAGAAAAATAAAGTTACTTATACTATCATTTATAAGGAAACATGTGACTGGATAGAAATTTAGAAATTTATTTAGGTAGAATATATTATGTTGATCAATATTATTCAATTTTAAACTAACCATATGTCCAGTAAGTGTTTACCACAACAAATAAATTATTTTCGAACTACTATACAACGTGGAGAATATGTAATGACGTCAAATGACAGCAAAATATGCACGAACCATCAACTGTTACCACACCTGTCACAGGTGCTACGTTGTGCAAGTTTCGCGGCTTAAACGTTATCCTACAATAAATATTGTCGCACAACTTACAAGAGGTAAATAAATTCTTTTCTCTACATCTTGCATTCTTAAAAATGTTGCTTTATATTATTGTAAAACCTGAGCAGGATTGCCATAAGAAAACTATCTGGCTGTAAATAAATCGTCACACCTATGAAATACAAACAATTTCTCATTAATTTATCATTTTATTTTTCCAAAATAAAATTTATGTTGTTATGTACCTATCTCATTAAAATAATGTGTGAGTTAGTGCTTTTAACATTTATAAATTTACGGTGTTTTGGCCAATTGATGTAACCATTGATGTTAAAATTGTTTTTATCGAAAACATTATATGGTGAGTTCCGTTATGAATCTTCGAAATGCTCTCCTGTAAATCATAATGCTTGCAGATACGTAGGGAGTGTCGATATAATAGTGGCTTACATCAAGTGGCCGGGTCAGAATTTTTAAACGTAAAACCAATGTAAAATGATGTTTACTTTCCAAAAAGTCATGAATTTATTTTTATAATTTACATCATTTGGATGAGACATGAGACGTGCTCTGTCGTCTTTAAAATGAGATCCAATCATAAAATCACGTTCGTATTTTTCGTGGGTTACATCAATTGGCCTAAACACCATCGATATAATTTATTACAGTTTATAGGAAAGCTCTAATAAAAATGGATGTATAATAATCAATTAACAATTAAGCGACTTGGGCTATTTATAAATTCAAAACAAAAGAAAACATAAATATGCAAAATATATATAAAGTACAAAGATTAATTTTTACTTAAATATATGGCTACATTTAGTAAATCTTAAGCGAGCAATTGCAAATAAATAATTTATTATACTAAATCCGATAAAACACAAATTAGAGATTCAATCCACGGATCCACATAACTGATAAAGTTTGGCTACGATAATCGGCAACAGAATATATCATTAATGTCTTATTAATTTTGATATTCAACTAAACACTGCACACAAACTTTTCGGCCGCAGTGGAGTTACAATCAATAAACCTTAATTGAATATTGACTAAGTGAATTATTTTCATTTACTTGCTTCTATTTTCGTTCTCCTTTCTCTGCTTGGACCAAAATAAACATGTACAACACTTGAGATTGAAACTATAATCTATGATTCAAATATATATATATATTTCAATTTCCAAATCACCTTTAAATGTAATATGTAACACAAGCAATGGGGACGAAATTATATCGAGTGATTTCATCGACATCTATTTTTAAAACTAATAAAACTGCTTTGGTTTGAATTCGTTCTTATCTCAGGGTATATGTAAAATTGTAATATTGTTAAATAATGCAGGGGTGGCAGTATTATTGTTTTAACTGTTTAACTTTTATATTCTTGTGTGGACGTATGGATATTTATAAAAATAAAAGACAATATAAATACAGTTTTTTTTTTAATTTAAAAAAAATGTGCAGGACTGGTTTTTTCACGAACATTTTCAACCGATCAAGATATAGATAGCTTATTTTTTCGAGATACTGTTATATCATGTTTCGTCATGTATGAAATAAGCTACAGTATGTATATTAATTCAACAAATAGGCCTTACGCAATTCAGATATTTTCAAGATTTTATGTGAAACATGTTTTATTTAATTGTAACATACTTATCAAATCAAGAATATTGGTAACAGTTAACATATAACTTGGTAATTGAACGACTGAAATAACATATTTGAAATATAAATAGTTAAACGCAATAAAACTTTTGATTTTTTCGAGCAAAAAAAATCAAGAATTTTATCAGTTTCTTGATAGCTATTTCGGCTTAACGCCATCCTCAGACTTATGTTTAAACTCAATTTAGCTTATTTAATCATCTCACTTCTTCTCACATAAACTTAGCGAGTATACCGCTTATGTTCAATTTCCATTCCTTTCATATTATTTTGAAATAAAATTGATGATATTATACCAAGTACACTGATGAACTCAAAGTTTCATCCGTGTACTCGAATGCCTGAAGATGCCGAATAGCGAAACCAGGGTTGTTAGTGACAAAACGTATGGAAATTTAAAATTTCACTTAGCAACCTCAGTCGATATCTTAAATTAAGAAAATATACTGTTTAAATATATTTCACAATATAAGAAGCGTCCCATAACAGTGTGGCGGATTTGTGTTGAAAAATCTGTAATTAACATACAAAGATATACAAGTTTGATAGTCGATAATGCAGACTATGATTGAAAACCAATTGCTAAACACACCTCACATCAAAGTTAAATCCTAGTAATGATATTATCATAGTTGCGTTTTTAAATACCTTAGAAAGTTTTGAAAATCAAATAAAATAAATCACCGACCCTCAACTTTCGTGCGTTCTACATTCGTACAATTCGCTATTTCGTACGTATCTTAATATTCAGATTTTTGTCGGTATTGCAAAAAAGAGTGATATTCAACTATCTCTTGACGTGTGTTTCCAGAAAACACCTGAGTGCTAATAGGGCTCATTAACTTTCTTATGCCCTCTGATTAACAAACATAATTCAAAATACACCTTGTGATGTTTTTTTTCAATTGTTATACATTTTTATATTCGACATACTTATACACATTTTCAGGAACCAATTACGGAAGAAAGCCGAGGACCACTTGTATTCTAAGCATCAGAAAGAAAAACATCTTATGTGTAATCATCAGAAATATAATGTTATCCAACTTTTGATTTAAGGTTAATTAAATTATTATTTTAAGAAAACAGTATAAAAATTATATCGGATAGCTTTCAGTTCGCTCAAACGAATTATTAATTGCCATTAGCAATACTATTGTAAACACGCAACGCTGTCTTGGTGTTGTTACAATAATACAGAGCTGAATCGGTTATCTCTGGTTATTTGCCCAAATCGACAATTCTACGTGGAAATTGTTAGCGTCGAGTCGTGACTGGAAAGCAAACATAACCTTTTATCAAAACTGAGTGAATGTAAACAAAAAGAATTCGTATAAGGACATTTTCGCACAAGGAAAGTTTTGCTTCCCATGCTGATAAATTTACATTACTTGTTACGAAAAATATGAAAATTCTTAGGAACACAATTTATTACATATACAAATAGTTAAGTATGCTTTATATAGTGTTGTTAAATATTTAGATAACCATAAATGAATTATTTTGCGGTAGATCAACAAATAAAATTAAAAAAAATACGTAACACAAAAAGTCGTCATTGAAGATTTGATTCATTTTCTTTCTTTAGTATTCTGGTGATCTGTATGCGAATCTTTTCTACCATGTCCACTCCCAATATGGAGCATAATATGGCCTCCTAATGAAGGTTTCTTAACGGAGGTTTTCTAGAAGAACTGCTTAGTACTCAGTTGCTCAACCTCTCTTTTTCAAAGTATGGATAAAAGGATAGGTCTAGGACAGTATCACTCTTGCTACGCTACATTTTTAGGATCGGATAGATGGGACGGAATTTTATGTATCTTAGAAAGTCAAATGCTCCTTTGAAAAATAACGATTTTCGTAGACGTTTTGGATTGACGTATTTTATTATTTAAAAAAAACCGGCAATTAGCTATCTCACACAAGAAATAATGTATCTGCACGTTGCCCACACTTGCAATATGCTAGAGTAATAAGTTACAATGTAAAAAGAACTGGTACAGCTAGTTTCCTGGATAGTAAATCAATATTTACATTTCTTGCATTTCGTCAATACAGTTTTTTTCGGAAGAAATAATTTAATAAGAATAATAAAAAAATATATTAAAAAACTTTTCCAAGCTATGACATGCATAACAATTCGTTATTCAGAATATTTCTTTGGTCTAATGTATCTTTGGGGATATATTGGCTTTTCGGTTACAACTTGTATTCTTCTTGTTTTGTTTTATACCTCGAGAATTCGTTTATCTTTTCTGAAATAAAGGAAAGAAACATGTGTTCCTATAGGTCAAGCAAAGGATAATGTCAAATAACAATACAAAGATACCATCCCAAAAGAATACAAGGCGAATAATGGCTTCCACTATAAATTCTCTCCTTGTTGGGTTTTAGTTACAGTCGGTAGGGCGTCTATTGATAAAATTTCGCTTCCCGATCGCCATTGCAAATGTAATAAGGTGACATTTTATCTTTCAGAACCTTTACGCAAAAAAAATCCATTTGTTTTATTAAATAAATAAAAAGTTGTCTTATCTGTAAAAGGAATTGAATTTATTTTAACGAATAAATCTCTGTGTGTAAAGAAAATGGACTTCTAATCAAATAACTAAGAAATGGTTTCTGTATAAAAATTATCCGATATATTTGCCACCATTTTAAAGATTCACAATGGTTAAGTAAATGTGATAATATTGTAGTTGTCGCTTTGTATTAAATTGTGCTCCTGAAAACACATGATTTGAATCAATATTAATTTAAGTTTTCAGTATTGTTACTGTTTACCTCCCTCTAATTTATCACGTGTAGCAAAAATAGCTCTTCAATCTGTCAATTGTGTCCTGAATACCCTCGACAGGTTTGTCAAATATGACAGAGCTTTTTACATACTTGAGGTAGTATAGCTTCAAATTGAAGGAAACTGTTACATGGTCAGGTAGAATTGAAGTGTTCATGATGAACGGATCTAAGACACAACCCTGTCATGGTTAGATCAGAAACAAAAAGTCATGCGGAGGACAGAGACATTTGAAAGTACCGTTTGGTGACCATCAGCTGCAACTAGGGAGCGTATGGTGAATTAAAATTAATGAATTATTGAATAACAACCATTAATTATTGAATATTGAATAAAAATCAATATCTACGACTTACGAAAAAGTCTTGCGATATATATTTTCTAAAGATTTAAAACATTTGTCACACTGAATGTCTAACAAATCAATTTATTAAATTATTTTATCAAGTTGTTTACTTTGGGAATATTTTTATTCTTATCGGCATTTCTTTTTTACAGTCTTGTTGTGTTTCAAAAATTAAAAATAATTAAAATGTGTAATGCAATGAAATGATGTTTGAAAATCTCGGTACACTTTAAAATATTAAAATGTGCAATGAAATGTAATTAAATGAAGTGAGTCGACTTATCAGCGGGAAGAGGAGGAATCACAAAATATGTAAACATTGAAAGCTCAGCGAAGAACTAGGATTAAGTTATAACAGGGAAGTGGATAAGGTTTGCCAATCTCGGTACACTTTACTTTGTTCTGTAAGTAGAAATACATGTGGTAATTAAATTTTGGGCGCCAGGCGTGAGGATACACGCCAAATGAAAAAATAGTAATAATGAAAATACGGTTACCGTTAAAAAACACATTGAATAGGGATGCGGAAACCGTAGATGCACAGAATTTACATTATGAACTAATAAAACAAAAATTACACGACGAAACAATATTTATGAACAGATGGTTACACTTAAACAGGAAAACTATTATAATATAGAAATATAATTACGACCTTATGGATGATAAAACATCTCGGCGGCGAACTCGGATGTCCGAGGCCAATCTCCAGCGCGTTACCGGCACGTCCTACTCGTTCCACATCCTGGCGCGTAAGAAAGTTTTAACGCAATTCTTGGCGAGGCTTCCCCTTGGTCTCCTACCAACGACACAGCGAGGTGCGTATCGCTGATAGTTGACGATTGTAAGGTTGCGACGAAATCGTAACAGTCTTTACAATGAATATTATAAATGTTTTAGCACTTTACGATCTATAAAAAGCTATTTTTTAAGTACTAATACTACTATTTCAAAATAATAAAATAGCTCAATTAAATACAATTATGATCAACAATAAATGACGTCTGTTAGAAAATAGATTAATGAAAAAAATATTTGCCGTATTTAATTACGTTACATAATTATATAAAAAGCAACACGTAATATTTGAAGTACATCATTTTATCTTAATTATTTTTGTAGTTCAGGTAAATCAATCAGCTGACCTTATTTTGTTGTATTAAATTGGTAATAGCAATTATAACCGTGTCATAGAAAGTTCACGCTTAAAGCTTGCGGCAATGAAACCGACAGAATTAAATGTCAGCCCGTTACAAGAGTGTGAAACTGACGTAAATGCCACAATCATATTTTCTACTAACACCGTTTCAATGAAAACCAAATATTTTATAGCAAGGTAGACTGAATTAAATTAAACTAATAAAATTAATTGTATTCTAAGCACTAACACACAAAATACATACTAAATAAATAATAGTTTTTATTTTATTGGTCCGCAAAATATTTTTTTCTATTTTTACCGGTCCGCTGATATAAAAATGTTCTGAATTAATTATAGAATTAAGCAAATAATCTAGTAAACATAGTTTTTCTGGTTTTTACTAATATTATTAAACTTTTTTGTGCATCAAAATTAATATGACTTTTAAGGTGGCAATTCTTTGTGAAAATGCGTTATTTAAAAAAATAAATAAAAGACTCGGTTCGAGTTTATTCGTGCGTTAGAATGCCTGAAGATGCCGACAGGCGAAATCCGGGTCGTAAGTGACGAAAATTTAATGTACATACATTACTGTTTGGTTTTTACTACTTTCGCAACTTTTTTTAAAAGAATTATCTCATTAGAGTTGATAATACTCATCGCGAGCATTATCCACTCGTGATAGTCCCAACAGTTATACAAAAGCATGGAAGTAGTACAGATAAAATTGTGGTTTTTTTTCAAAACTAATTAGTATAACCATTTTACAATAGGTGGTGCGCGAGTCGTGTCAACTGCATTTGCGGCAATTCGTGTTTTCGGTGTATGAGTGCGCACGCAGTTCATTTGTGACATAACAAGTGGTGTTAATTGTTAAATTCCAATTTCCGGTCGACATTAGATAATAAATATTAAACGCATTTTCTTTTCTTTTTCCAAATGAAATTGTAATAGTCACAAATTCACAAATTGGTATTGCAGCGCATGCCGGGACACAACATGGTTCACCTGTATTGACGTGCCTCGACATTTCCAATTACTGCCATCGCCACAACTCTTTATCATTGACTACCTCCTAATAGGATGGCTACGTCACAAAGTATATTGAAATATAAAGGTTCGTTTAAATTAAATAAATTTTCTTTTTTGTACAATAATAATAATAGTGCCACCGTTTAGCAAACACATTTTCCTACATGATTTTTTTGCTATAAACTCTTAATGCTCGCAAAATTGTTGTATTTATCAAAAACTATTCGTAAGTCACTGGTGACTGCCACCGTTATAGTTGGCTCGGGCATGTCGTAAGGATTCCGCATAAGATTGAAACACTCACCAACTATCTGCATAGTGTAGGAATTTTATTGTATGAGGAGCAAACTTTACAATAGTTTGCTCTTCGTTAACTAAAGGATCGACACCAGTTGGGCTTGCCCTTTGCTGCATTGGAACGGAAAGGTAAAAAAGATGAATGGAAGGTGTAAGTTTTAAAAATAGAAAGCAGAATTACTTGTTGGTTGTCAATAGTTTTCTCCTCGTTTCGTTTCCATTAATGGATTGGATTCACAGGATAGACAGCACGTATATAATATGTACCTTTTGATACTCCCGAAGAACCAGACGGGGAGAGACAAAAGAGAAATACAGCTTTTTCTCTCATTGACAGTGGGAAACGGCTTCAGGTCAGGATAAACTCTACGGGCAGGTCCACATTAAAACGTCTAGTCTCAACGGTGAATATGTTTGATTACAGTTCAGGGCTTGATAATGTTACAGATGACTTCAATCAATACAAGTGATACAGTTTACAGATAATTTCTTGGAATTTTTGACAAATCAAATTCTCTCTTGCGGTAGTGAGGACCCAGTCCTCACAATCGTCGCCAAGAGTCCGACCTCAAAGACGGATCGAGTTGTTAAATGTACCACAGACTAGTCCCAGAGTACGATAAAGTGTTATCATTGTTTAGCTTGAGTTAACGCACCATTAGCTAAATGTTTGTTATTATTCTTCCACCGGCAGCTTTCAGTTGATAATTTTCTGAGCTTCTGTAGATGTAGGACTAAATTCTTTATTAGATTATTGCTGTGATAATATTTAAGTGACAGAATATATTTGTGATTTACACTACAATTAATTGTTTGTTCTGTTATTAATCTAAACATATCTTAATAACGTAAAAAATATTCTATACAGTGTCTCGCCATATACAATAGAAAATTCTGAATGCAATTTTAATGTATAAATTTTTTGTATAGCATAGTGTACTTCATATTACTATCAGGTCGAAAAATATTTCCACAACCGACCACAAAGCAAAAGTTTTTTCAAAGTTATATGAGTGTATTTTGAAAAGCAAAGGACAGGGTGGAAAAGTTCACGAGAACTTTTCAAGCTTCAGTTCAGAATCTGATTGACCATGGTGATGGAAAAAGCGTTTTTAAAAGAACTTTTACAAACGATTCATAGTTTTTTTTATGAAAAATAGTAAACAGCTTCAGCATAAATTAAAATAACGTTAATATAGAATTAAAATTAAAAAACGTTGGTGTTCCTCTGGTTGTGTTACTAATTGTGACACGTGTTTTGTCTCTGTACGAAGCATCTTCACACGAACTCCATCAAAGTCGTGAGAGGGCTCACCTTTTGAATAGAAAATCACAGTCTCAAAAGTGGTCGTCTCTTTCATACACGTGTGTGAATTCATAAATGTATTTCATTAAAAAAGTTACATTTTATGAAATTTAAAATTGCTTCTTCTGAACAGTTTTAGTTTTTTCAGATAGAACTTTGTTCACCCAAGGTGACGATTAGTTTAAAGTTGTTTAAAAAAATGCTCGTAGCCCTCTATGCTCTGAGCTTCTGTTAATGACGTAAATAATATATATTGTAAAGAACCCAGCTTCTTTCATATTAATGTTACATTCTAAACTACTAAAAATTAATTGAATAGTTCACTTATTGACTCATCATACAAATTTATCTCATTCAACATTGATTATATCATGTACCACGATATAATATTTTTTAATATTTATTTTAAAACTAAACTAATTTTACATTAGTATCATATTTTAGCATCTATCGCAAAATGCTCAAAATACGTGTTTCTAATATTTAGTGTGAGGATTTATTTGGTAGTAAAATCCAAGCGTAAAATTAATCTTCACTTTGTTATTCAATATTTTTGTATATTAGCACGCTTGTTGAAAATTATATATGTATTTGGTGAGACGGGGCTGGATTATTGTTTTACAAGATCACAAACCATCGTTCGGGATATAATTTTAGCCTCACCTTCCAGGAAGTTTGTCTTACAAGGACGAATTGGTTTGGCTTAGTCAATATTAGCCCCCATAAGTACAAAGGGTTAACGATCAACGTTCCAGTATTATTTTAGATTAAGATTACAGGATTATTCTTCAATAAAATCTGGAATCTGTGTTGCATATTGACATTATCTCCTAAAAAACTGGGTATTATAATTGATATGAAAATTCATAATGAATTACTGGATTTGAGCAGTTCTTTTTGCTTTTTTTAAATTTTTTTGAGGTGTTAACTGTCAATTCTTGCATTTATCTGAATTTGCTTCACTATGGATTACTTAGCTCTGCAGCTATCACGCCCTTCTACTTGCAACGACGGAAATGAAAAAAAAAATTAACATTAGAGATGCAGGAGACTCAAAGAACTATGACGCCAACGTGCTTTAGGACGTAACGCTCCATCAAGTTAATATTAAAAAACCTGTCAATCCTTGATGAAAATTTGTACTAGTTCCACACGTATATAATAGTCAAAACCAGTTTCGCTCAACCTAAGCATTATCAACTGATCTTTCACTATATTTAAGTTCTTGATCGTAAATATTCTTTCCTTGGATAATAAATATTGTAAATTTTCTTTTTATTAAAAAGACAGCTTTCAATACTTCTATTATTATGAAATCATTATATAAAACAACGTTTTGATTAAGTTTTTTTAATTAGACTACTTTGAAATGGTTTCAATAAAACATTCTTTTAACAAAATATAAATTAAAAACACGTAAATTTCATTGTATCTCGTGAAGGCACTGAAATTTAAATAAAACGAAGCTATAATAGTTTCAAACGTTTTCAATGGCATTCAAAGGATTCCACATAATAAAAAAGGTGGTAGTTTAATTATGTAACTAGTTCATAATATAATAATTCAATTATCGGTGTTTTGATTGGTTATTGAAAAGTGTTCTTTATCGATCATTGATTATCAGAAAGGTTACATCCCTTCTAAAAATAAAAATCTAACGTACTTACCCTTTCCGTGAAATGGGGGTGGGCCCAAAGAGCTATTGAGACTATGAGGTCGATGAGCTACTTCAGTTTCCCAAAATATTGGATAGCCAAGATAGGTTATTTATGTTGGTTATGTAAGAGGAAAAGTCGATTGAAAGAAACTTAAACATAATATGAACAGAGTTGTTATACGCAAAGTTGTTATCATGATTAAATATAATTTTATTTCATATTAATATTCACAATGATAAAATTATATGACAGACTAGTGAGAACCCGGCATGCGTTGCAATGCCGCTCAAAGAAAAAAAAGGGTTTATGCTTTAATTCTGTTTATTGAAGTGCTTTTGGATACACAATATTTTCGGTTTCCGTCTGGTACATGAATAAATCAGAAGGTTTTTTCGATATGTCACTGTTTGTACGTATTTGATTTTTTTTTTTAGATTTTTTTTTCTAAATTTTAGATTTGCTTGAAACCTTCACGGGTGTGTGCACAACAACTCACCAAAGTTTCATCAAAATCGAATGAATTTTAAAGGAACGCATATTTCCAACAATATTCAAAGCACATGTGAAATAAATTATTTAAGTTATGAAAACCATTGCCTTATGGCTGACTCATGACCCGAACATAATACGAAATATTTTTCTTAAATTTGAATTCCTTACCCAGGCCTGGCTCGAGCCTGAATCTGAATTGTCTTTACCCGCCCAAGCCCGTTCAAACCTTTGTTTTGAATATACAATATTTTTTGTTTTTCCATCTGGTTCAGAGATGTCGCTAGTGGTACGTATTTGATTCTTTTTTTTTAGATATTAGATTTAATTTTTTCAGAAACTTTCAAGGGTGTGCGCACAACAACGAAATCGAAATTGATCCAAATCGGATGAATAGGAAAGGAATACATAGAGAACAAAGAAACAAACAAACCTTTATTTTTATCTATATAGATATAGATAAACCTGCATAAATGACATCATTAAAAAAATAGTATGTGACATGCTGCTTAATTCACGACATTTTATTCCATGTGTTAAAGCTTGGCCCGATGTAGAGCCACATGTCATAGACAGTTTGTTATTAAAGTATCAAAAATATATAATACTTATAGCTAATACTGACTCATTTGGTTGATGCTCATTTTCTTTTTATAACTATATGTAATTTTCCGCCAACAAGTCAAGACTAAATAAAACAGTATCACATATATATATGTTGTCTGGTATCAAAAGTGTTTAAATCCCTTTTTATAGAAAATTGGATGAAGATTTTTTTATAAATTAATACAAGTTTTAATTATGCGTAATGTATGTATTATTCATTGTTTAAAATAAATCAACTATTATTCACAGATAAAATGAATTAACATTAAGTGCTTTTTATATGATAAATGATTTAATTTTGGATTTGACCATTTCTGATATGAAATGGCGGATTTGACTACTTTTGACAAAAATTTATTTACATTTGATACACAGTTTTTACTCACCACAAGTCGTCAGCCATTACTGTTGATTGCTACGAACTAAGCCTAGGTCATGTGGCACTGTTGCTGAATGTGGTTGGTCGATTCAGATTTGACTAGATTTGATATGAAGAAAATATTTAACTTACATTTTTCATTTAATTATGTTGGATTTATTAAAGTTTGTTAATCACTTTTAATGTGTTAACTGTCAATTCTTGGTGGAAAGACATAATATTTAAAAAAATAAAACACAATTCATTTGTACTACTTCCACATATTTATAATGATCAGGACCGGTTTCGCTCATCACGAGCATTATCAAATGATAAAAATACAAAAATAACAGGCCTATTTATATAAAATTGGGTGTACAAATGAAGGTTTATACAAATGATGATTCATGAACCAAGAAAAAACTGATTAGCAAAAAAATTATACATAAATCAAATTAAATAATCTAAAATTAAAATGCTATGAACCTCTTATAAATCAATAAAAACTAATCTGAAATCACAAATATAGCTACATAAAAGTCCATTAGCTGAGAATTTTTTTTTGATGACATTACTAATGCAATAAGCAATAATGAATTGGGGATATTTTAAGAAAAAAATAGTGAACCATTTAAAAATAATCAAATATAACGTATGTAATTAATATTAACAATTAACCGCCATCTTAAGTGGAGAACGCAGAGCAGCTATGAGTATCCATAAAATTTTTATATCTGTAAAAAAAAATCAAAGAGACAGAATCAATTCTTACAAGTTTAAAATATAAAAATAACATTACAGGTATAATACAAATTAATGAATCTGATATAACAAAGAAGAAGATGCAACGACGGTTTGCTCATTCAATAAATTTGAATTGGGCAAAAATTTATATCTATTTATTTCTAATACCTCTTGTTTATCTAATTTTAAAGATTTGTTATTTAAGTGAAGTATTTTGAAATTTTCTGTTATGTCAAACGTATGTTTATTCAGAAACAAATTGCTACCAAATGTAGACATATCATCTCCTTTTTTAGCACAAGCTATATGTTCCATTCTAATATTAAAAGACGTTTCTGTTTGTCCAATATATCTAGTTTTGCAGGAATTACAATTTACTAGACAAATACCACTTTGGTTCAAAAAACAAAAGTTTGTTAAATTATTTCAGTATATAGTATACGAGAGTTTCACACTGCATACTCTGTTTGAAAAATTTAAATTTGGCTTGACCAATTATGTGATACCATACAAAACATATGCATAAATACGCAGTTGAGTGTCGTACTATGGTTCGAAACCATTAATGTTTCATGGCGGTTTATTACAAAACTAATCCGTTTCTCGTTATATCAATCAATATCGCATGCTTCATTAGTATTAAATGCGTCCGTTTTGACAACCAGGTATTAAAAATCAAAACCGGAGAAAATTCATAGTGGCAACTAACATCAATCAATAATTATTTGACACACCATGGTTTTTTTGTTAAGTTTAAGTTTTATTAGGGTCCATAACTGCCAGCGCCCAGCGTTAATAGCAATGATTCGTGGTATTGCAACAGATTGTTGTCGTTGAAAGCCATCGGTTGCTAGTCGCCGTCCAAAAATGCACTCGAGACGGGTCCATTTTTGACAAAAAGGGGTGAACCTACAGTGGCTGAAAGGTAATTTTATTTTTGGCGACAGTCGGCTGTCGGAGCCTTTCGGCTAGAGAGCCGGCCCCCTTCGCAAGTAATTATAAATTGTTTTTGTTTGTTTTGAAATTGGACTTAATTTAAAATCGTTGTTGTGTCAATTGAATTATAACTTAAAGGTAAATTCATGTGTTAAGTAAATGTAAATGTAGACTCAATTTTATGTGTTAGGAATATTTTTGTGTATTTTAAACCACTGCATCTTCGATTGAAATAAATAAGAGTTGAACCGGATTTTAAATGGTGTTTGCTTGAGATCCCAGGACCTTCCAGGACGTTGATAACCAACCATTCGCCCCTCTTCGATTCGGGTTTTATCATATTCTTTCCCGATATTTTCTGGAGAAACAGTCTGGGTCGTTGAATCACAATAAATTTATAATCACTAACAAAAATCTGTTTAAAATTTGTGGTTATTGAAAAAAAAAATTATTATTATTATTTGATGAATAATTGCTATCTGTCTGCGGCTGGCAATTTTTAGATTAAATTATCGAAGCAAATATTGCGTGACAACAGAAAGCCAGAGAGTGGCTTGGCTTATAAATCGTGTGGCAATTATTTATCTTAATAACGTAATTACTTGCTGCTAAACTCCGACTCGTTCTATTCGTAAGGCTGCTCTGTTGAATATAAACGCTAACTCGAATACCTACCTGACAATATTTTAATTGGAAGCCTTGCCCTTCAGGGTGTTTATAACACGCCGTCTTGGCGCTTGTTATACAAGACAAGTAATTAGCTATCTATTAGGGTTGAAATCAAAATTATACGATACCCACATGTCAATGTTCTTGTTCTTATTCTCGAAGCTTCGCCCAATGATGGATTTTGGAGTCAGTAACAAAAGCTTTATATTGAAAATTTATTGTCATTTCCCAAGTATTTTCATCTTTAGTTTACAATATACTGAATTCATGCGAAAACAATCAAAACTTAAATTCTAGTTTTGTCTATACTTCACTTCTTCATCAGTATCTTTTTCATCATTGGGTGTCCGGTCATCACTTAGTATACATTCTTCTTTCGCTATGGATTGAAAATGGCATTATGTAGACTAACGCATTCTAGTATCGATTAATCTTCAACTTGTATTATCATTTTAATATTTATAATACTAGATACATTTTTTTACCATGTACGATCCCAACGTGAAGCATATGGCCTTCTAATGGAGGTATCTCAACAGACTTTTCTATGAAAATTGATTGTTATTCAGTTGCTTAACATCTCTTTTTTCGAAGAGGGTAGGGATAGAAGGATAGAGCTAGCACAGAACTAGTGGTTAGCTAATCGTCCTCGCTACGCCCCATTTTTTAAGATCGAGTTTTAGACATCACAAACAGAAATCCATAAATCGATTGAAAGATAAATTTATGAAACTGTCCGGAATGGGACTTGAGCCCGAAACCTCCTTAGCCGTAGCCAACTGCGCCACGGAGCCGACATACTGATTCTAAATATTGTATATTCTAATAGTATCTAAAATTACAAAAAAGAAAATACTAATCATATAAGCCATATCAATGATTTTTTTGCCATACGGATGAGCTCATTCTTTTAATAAATTATGGTCCTAAAAGTGCTGAAAGAGGAAATCTGTGACTTAACACGTTAGCTCCGGGGGACGCATTTTCCGCGACACAAATTTTTTTGTATTGCGGCGTGGAACGCGTTTTTCGCGTCATTCGATATAGGTGACATTAATCGCTAATAACTAATAATTCATGTTTGATTCATAACATTATTGAAAGAATTTGATCAGTTTATTACGAATCACCTTTAGGAGAACATCCAAACTTGTTTTTGCATAATTTTTGATTGGTCAGTTTCATGCTATTCTTTCCATGACCTATTGTCAATTTCCTGCTAATTAGCCACGCCGCAGTGCGTATTTTGGTAATATTTCCCCCGTTGCGAATGTGTTAAGTAAGAAAATATAAGGAAGTGGACAAAAAATTAACGGATCAAATGCGATATTATGCGATTTGTTTCTCACTCTTGATATTATCAGGACCAGTTTCATTCAGTGAGTAATTATTGTATCATATTTGAACCGCACACTCGCTAGATCATACTATTTTGCTTAAATTTTATTGATATACTCTCTCTAAAGCAAGACTTCACAGCTTACAATACTGAATCCAAAATTGTCTAAAAATACCATTTATTTTTAAAGACTGCAGGAAAATGTGATAATTTTAATTAATGTAAGTAATATAAGTAATTTTGAAATGTTTTTTTTTTGTGGTGAAATTTAAATTTTTTTTATTGGGGTGAAGTTAAATTCATAAAAATTAACTTGCTAAATAAAAGTTTTCACTTATTGCAAAGTTTTCATTTAACAAAATCGTGTCGCATTCCAGTTGTTTCTATGTTAAAAATCCAACCTCGCTTACTTTTTGGCAACTGTTTTGCGTTTTAATGTAATTCCAAGAATTTCAAAATGTACACCACGGTATATTCGATAATTTTCAAAATTTCCAGTTTAATTAAATATGTCAAAACCACATGGCAACAGATTTTAACAGTTCAAAAAGTCTGGTTGTCTTGTATATACCTGTCGATTAAACGTGGAGAGTAAAGTTAATATTACGTCACTTTCATTAATTAAATACAGTTCATAAAATAAAATAAATCATCAAATTATATCAATGGAGGTTATTTAATATTGATAGCACAGTATTATTAAATTATAACAAAAAGTAGATAACTCGCTAACTTACTGACTTGTCACTTTTAAGGTGTTAACTGTCAATTCTTGGTGGAAAGACATTATATTTTAATAAATAAAACACAATTCATTTGTACTACTTCCACATATTTATAATGAACAGGACCGGTTTCGCTCATCACATCAGTTGATAATGCTCGTGAATTGTGTTTTATTTATTAAAATTACTGACTTGTACCTACGTAAATTTGTTTGCAAAATAAAATTACGTTGATAAACATAAAAAAATAATTTAAAGTACAGCTTTCGGTCAACGAGGGGACATTTCAAACTAAAAAGCCTACCGAGACTGGTACTGAGCACACTATAAATAATAGTTTTATTTTTTGATAAAATGTCTCATCACCAAATATTTACAGCTGGCTGGTATCGTAAAACCTAAAATTTTAGATAACTTTCTACACAATTAAACAAAATGTTGATTTATTTATTGAATTGGAATTCACTTGGTAGAACTCCATTATAATATGATAAAATAACAAAGTGTTTGTAGAAATTTGTAGAACTAAATTTTTTGTTATTTTATCCTATTAAAATGTTGATTGATTGAATTGGCATTTACTTGGTAGAACTCCATGATAATAGAGTAAAATTTCAAAGTATTTAGTTTTACAAAATTTTATCAGATGGTTGATAGCTATTTCAGCTTAACGCCTTCTTCAGAATTATACTTGTTTAGCTAAGCTTTATATACTGCTTAGAGAAGATGGACAGTAGATTAAAAACCAAAAGTAATTTTAATTGATCTCGAGTTAGCAATTTTATTTGTTGATTATTATATGTAGGATAAATATAATATTCTTTCACATAGTTATACATGCATTGATTCAAAAGACAAATATATTAAAGCCGTATATTAATAATGCGTGTACATCAATATTCCATTGTAACATAGGTCGACATTGAAAATAAACTTATCCTATTGCAAAGAAGCAATTTAACATATTACAAGAGAAATTTTGTCCGAAGCCTAAAACCTAAGCCCTGCTTATAAAGATACATTAAAAACCTATACACTGTATTAATTTCTGTACCAACGAACATGGTATATCCTGACCAATTTATTTATGTAAAAAAGTGTCTTAACTTCAATTAAAAAATAAGTATTGCGTGTGTCTATTGTATCTAATAATCTAATGCTTAATAATGCTCGACCACAATAGGTTATTAAGACGAGTCCATTAGAAAAGCCAGCCATGAATCGATTTAACAACATTTTTATAATTATATAAAACTAGGCTTATTGCAGATAAATTTCAAAAACTCATTTTTATAGATTCGAAGATTCTTGTTAATAAACAATAACAATTCACGTAGAATAACTGTAAATCGTTTAATAAAATCAAATCATCGAAAAAAGTAAACCGTATGTAATAAATAAAACGTTCCCAAAAACAGTTTAATTTCACAGCAACCGTAAATTGATGGAATACAATTTGTTTAAGGGTGTCAATAAATCTCGAAATAAAACGAACATCAAGTATGCTCTCGTGTGATTTTATGTTTAAAATCAAAGCTAGAAAGTAAGTATGTGTAGAGGTTTGGGATTCCAGCTAGATGATTTCGACATTACTCGGTCTTGATTAGAGGCGAATTTCACTGCGATACAATCGGCTAATTGAGTATCAGATAATCCAATAAACTTTAGTACCCTGAATCGCAATACTTACTTCTGGGGTCAATTCATGTTTATTTTGAAGTGAAGATTTATCCTTGAATAATTTCGTTTTACTTGTACCTGAAATTTTACTACTAACCAATAATTTATTTTCATATATGGAGTCGCTGAGTTGCTAAACACGCTATTGGTGATTTTTCAATAAATGAGTTTTTAATGTAGGAATGCGCTCTATCGATGGATCAATCAATTTTTCTAGTTGTAAGTATATTTCTTCCTATTTCGTACCTTTTTCGAAATTCGAAATTTTTCCAAACTTAAAAATATCATTTTTTTACATGATATCTATCCTAATTTTACACGGTCAACGCGCTTCGAGAAAGTGACAGTGTAAAAGAATATTTTACTCTTAATCAAACACCGGAAGACACGAAACAAGTTAAATTATACTTAAACTATCATACTAACCATAACAGTTTTTCGTGATTTACTCAAAACTCTAAATTACCAGTAAAATGTACTACCTAATAGCAATGTCAACTTACACGCAAATATATTTGATCAATTCATAACTTTTTTTCAACAATGACAAATTACATAAATGTGAAAAGAACAATTGGGAATTAATATACTTTAATCAAAGTATTAACCTCCTTAATGACCAAAAAAACATTACTTCATCACTTTTACTTAAACCATTACAAGAAGCTCACGCAGTTACGATTAAGCAATACAATTTGAATGACTTTACCTTAACGATTAATTAATAATACCATATATGTATCTTTTCCTAGAAGAACTCAAAAACATTGTCATTATCTTAAATATTTTGATTTCACAACCATGACGTTTGAATAAATGAGATGATTAATGTAATACTGTCTATCTCTTTTAAAATAGTATATGTAGCTAAGCTAAATTAAGTTTAAACATAGTTCTGATGATAGCGTGAAACTTAAATAGCCATCAACAAACTGATATTGAAAATTATTGTAAATACTTTGTTATTTTTACCGTATTACAAAGAATTTGATTCATACAAATAAGAAATACTTTAAACATTTTGTGATTAATGAAAATAACTGTCAAACACATGTTTTTTTAGTTCGATTTGTTGGTTACTTTTCAAAAATTCATTTTGTATATGGAATGTAGACTTTTTAGTACTATATGTATATTTGATGTTTAAAATAAGAGATAACCTTTCACAATGTAATAAATTATTTGGTAATTATATTTCAGTTTCAAAAAATTATTTTTATTCGAATATCACTAAAATATTTTTTTTTTCTATATTTCAGGTGAGTTCATCTTTTGCCGCACTCGAAGCACGCCCTCTTTGATTTTAAGGTAATGGAAATTTATATCGATACTGTAGAATTTCTTCATTGAGCCAAAATAATTCGACAACTAGATTTCACATATTTCGGCTGCAGATATTCAAATTATTTAATATATCATGAATAAATTGGGTTCATGATTAATATACATATTTAAAAATTGTCGGATTATTATCTCTTATTGCGTATCTAAAACGATGTGACCTATGATATTTGTTTTTCTGAATTTGATAAACATTTTTGAACCGAAAATCATCTTCCCAGAATGCATAACGTTGAGCCCGCTGTCATAATATATTGCCTGTATCCAAACACCAGCCTCGACTACTTTCATGTATTTGGTTATGGCTTAAACTTGGTTGCTATGCATTAAGTTTGCAGGGCTTATTTAATTGACAAAATATTTCCCTGAGTCACACAGATGAAGACAAGTAGAATAAAAATAGTAACATTTTACTGTCCTTTTGTATTGCAACATCAATAATTATTATTTAATTTAAATCAAATGATTTCAATAACGTCAAGCAGAAATTAAATTAATATATATTAAGAATTTTAATAATGCAATTAGGTATCAAATTCGAGTCCACACGAAGTGCCCGAATGCCTGAAAATGCCGAAAGGCAAAATCCGGGTCATTATTGACAAAATACATGGCAATGTACAAAATCTCAACAATTCAAATTTGATACTGAAATTCCATCAAGCATCCTCAGTCGATGAATTAAATTATAACAATTAGGTATGTTTTTAAAATATTCAAATGATTGTTAATTACTTCCAATAAATATTAAATCTATACTATATACCAAAAAATATATGGATCAAACTGTATGTCTGTCCGTCTGTCGTCCACAAGGACTCCTCTCAAATAGTGAAGAGTAGCGACGTGAAACTTAAACATGTTATTGGTTGCTATTTCTCTGTCAACTGGATATGGTCAAACTCTCAACATTATCTTGCATCAAAATAACACTAAAATAACACCATGATATTGTCTAAATGCTAGCGCGCTCTCAGATGAGCAAATTTGGCTAATAGATACTTCTATACTATACATATAAATATTTTCGTTCATAAAACCTTAATTTTTTTTACTTTTAAATATATTTAAATATGGTGCTGGTAATGATGAAGATGCCTAAGTAATATGAAATCACTACTATTATATATTTTATTTATCTAGTTTTATAATATTTTTTTTCATGTCCGCTCCCAACGTGAAGCATATGGTCTCTTAATAGAATGTATCTCAACGGAGTTTTTCTATGAGAACTATTTGTTACTCAGTTAATCAACCTTCCTTTATTGAAGAGAGTAGGGATAGAAGGATAGGGCTAAGACAGGACTAGTGGTTAGTTAATCGCTCTCGCTAAGCCCCGTGAGGATCGGATGGGTGGGTAATGAAAGAGTTTTAGACAACACAAACAGTCAGACTACGATCAGAAATCAACAAATCGATTGTAAAATCAATTTATGATAACCGTCCGCACCGGAAATTGAACCCGAGACATCAATAACCGCAGCCAGCGACGCTACCAACTGCGCCACGGACACCGACATTAATATATGATCATTTATCACAATTTCGTTCAGTATTTTACCTAAAACACACATATGAATTCATTATAGCAGAGCAAAAAGGTAATTTTACTTCGTATTCAATAGTCTATTTATCCTATTTATATATTCTCACCGAATTACGGTGCCATAAACTCTACTAAAAGCTATGGTGTAGATGATTTCGTAGCGTTCCTTAACCCATACTTGAACCGTCGCATAAATAGAGATTCATAATATATATACACGGATAAAGGTTGTTTTCGGTTATGTCTACTTGATAAACATACAATTATCTTCATGAATACTGTAATCCTGTTTGATGATCTAGTGTATAAATAAAAATAACCACAATTTTTTACCTAAATGTGATTAAAAATGAAAAGCCAAAGAAACTATTAAATTAGAAATAAAACACAATTTGACTCATCGCAAGCATTATAAACTGATAAAATATAAATTTTAATAAGGTAATTCATATGAAATTGAGTATTAATAATTGCAAGGTATGTCAAACAATTGGTTCAAGAACTATGATAAGGATTTAACGAAATTAAATAGTCATGTATAAAAATTTCAAGGACTTTTTACAAGTCGATTACTACTAGCCTGAAATCAAATTTTCAGCCACATTAGTAGTTCATTATGTGAGACATATATTTTAATGATTTAAAAAATGATTTATCAAGAGAAATAGCAAATGGGAAAATTCTACAATAAAATTACGAAACACTGAAATAATTGAAATATAATAATTAAGGAAGTATTACATGGAAGTAGCATATAGTAAATTGGGAATGAAGATTTTTTCGGCCAGGAACATCCAAAATATATCTGGAAAACCAATTTAATTTAAGAAACGAAAATCAATTCATACAAGTAAACTTAAAATAAATATTAAATAAGTTTTCATTATTACAGACGGGACCGTGGTGCAGTGATCAACGTCGTTAACTATGGTTAATAAATTGATTTATGAATCTCCGTTTGCGAGCATAGATGACTGTGTTATCCAGAATTTCCTCACAGCAATCAGATCGTAAAAACGGGGCGTAACGAGAGTGATTAGCCTTCCATTAGTCCTGTCCTGGCTCTATCCTTTTTAAAGTTACTCTCTTCAAAAAAGAGAAATTGAGCAACTGAGTAACAGATGGTTCTTGTAGAAAAAACTTGTGTTGAGATACCTCCATTATGAGTCCATATGCATATACAAAAATAATATTTAGATATATTTGTATTAATTGATAAGTAAAAAAATCGAGTCATTCAGTAAAAAAGCACTAATTTAAGGTAACTTTATAGAAAAAAAACAATGCGTTGAATAAATTAGCATTTCCTTCTATGTAGATATAATTTCATTGTAATAGGGTAAAAAAACAGTAAAGTAACATTTCGTCATTTTTAAACCTATTATAAAAAATAAGGAATTGTAAATTTTCATATAACGCGTATCTTGTATACTTAATTATTACAATATTTCTAAGTAGATATATCGCAAAAACATAAATTAGCATTTTCAAGTAAAAAGAAAAAATAATATAAAATTACGACTACAAACATGTATTGGAATCTTTTTACTGTTGATGTTTTTCCCTGTTGTAAACAAGGATGAAACAATGTTTACAATAATAAAACAACAAAATGGCATCGTTAGCGGATACCGGTACACGATCCACAAATTGAAGATCTCTACGTCTGTACATCTTTATAGCCCGAGGAGAATATAAAAGCGAGAAAACGTTCAAAGGGATTGCTTTTCAGGGATTTTATTTGTAACTACGGGCAACGCCTCTCCAGACTCGTGCCGGGATCTCGCCACTGTAGCTACGCGAGCAATTCACATATTCTTGCTTTGCATAAAGAGAACTGTTTTGTCAAGATATAACGCCCGTTTATTATTGGAAGTGTATAAAAAACAGAATCGGCTACTTGGATATTTGTAGCAGTAAATCTCCGGAATGGCTTTCAGAAATTGCGTTATAGGAAAATAAGGTTTGTTGTAAGAATATTAAAAAAAGTATAGACCATATAAATCTAACAGACCCACTATAGTCTTAATTATTTTATAATCGTACAAAAAGAATGATCGTGTCCGTGATGCAGTGGTCTACGTCGTTGGCTTCGGTGACGGATGTCTCGGGACTATGTCCCGGTACGGACGATTTATGGATTTCTGTTCGAAGGCATGGATATTCGTGATGTCTATAAATTTCTCCCGCTTATCAATCCTAATAACGGGACGTAGTGAGAGCAAATAACCACTAGGCCTGTACTGGCTTTCTATCTTTACTTTCTTTAAAGTAACAAGCAGTTGCTATAGATAAAGTTTTGCTGAGATACCTCCATTAGCAGTCCATATGGTCCACATCGGGAGCGGACATGGTAAAAAAAGTTGGATGAACACCTCATTATACTTTTTATGAATAAATAAAGTTATTAAGCAATTATTTTAAAATACAATACTGACCAGTTCGAGAAAAAATACTTAAAAATAAACATTTGGTAAAGGTATTGCACGAGCTTTAGCCACTAGGCTATAAACAAGCCAACAGAAATGCTAGAACGTCACCATTCAAATTAAAACTTAAACAAAAAAATCTTCTTCTAGGTTCTATTCATTTGAAAACTGTTGAAGTCTAAATATTATACAAGTATTTCTTTCTGCCAGCAATGAAAAACGTTTTTCCACTTAAGAATTTTACATAATAATGTTTTAAAATCTCGCAGGTTCTTTTTAGTCTGTGTTCTGTTAAGATTTTTTCAAAATCACTACTTATTACTAGTTATAACATAATTATTAGTAACATATTCAGTGGAATAACATAGCTACGCAATATCATTTTGTATAACACCAAAAATATATAATATTTATAATTATATTATAACACTAGTTTTTATAATGCAGCTTCACTAGGGATAAAGGACACTAACATTTAGAAGTTTCTATTGTTATGGCGTTATTTTTGTGCAAGCTAATATAGAAAGTTGAAAATATCACCGTAGACCGTACCTCATGTGGCACCCACAAAATATAGTCCATTTTTTTAATAAAACAAAAATTGTTCCACATTTTTAAAATGATCACTAGTGGTTTCGCTTATCGATATATAATTACAAAGCACATCAAACAAATGGTTCAAGAGCTGTGACTAGAATTTACAAATTAAGGCCATCCCGTCATTTTAAAAATGTTGAAGTAGCAGAAAATATTGTATTTATTTTTAAAATACAAAGCTGATTTACCAAGAATTGACAGTTGGCACCATAAAGTGATCTGTCATTAATTATTATTAGCTGAAAGTTGGAGAAGGCACAATTGACCTAGAAAAAGCAGCTAGAATATTCACCATCATTATTCAATCATAACTAAATTTTAAACAATGCATAAGATCTATTTTGTTTTAAGGTAAATAATAATGTGAAGTCTTTGTATGCGTTAATTTTACTTTATCAGTTATATCACCATTAAAGACTATATATTATTATCATTCAAGAAAACATATTTATACCTTAGAAGGACCGTATCCTTTTCTTTTAATTCCAGTATATAAAGAAGACGTTTATTGTTAAGATATGTTCCACCTGGATACCCCCCAGCGGGCTTATTATATTTTGACAATTTGTTTTGCTAATATATATACCTTTGACAAAATACAATACGAGAAGCTTCATTATAGAGATATAATGCGATGCTTTTCAATTGTTTTTGCCAATCAAACTTCAGGTTTTATTTTTTATTTTAGAGTGTTTTGATATCACAATAAATATCTTCGAGTTGCGTACTCAGTTTTAAGTATTTGTCTAACCTTAGATAATGCGTTTTTATTATTATATTACAGATTGTCATTGTGTAATTGTGTTTAGTCGATCATACCAATACCTCAATTACAAAGTGTAACAACTCAAAAAGTATATTTATGAGATAATTAGGAAACAATATTTTCGGCAGGTTTGATCTTTTAACTTCCAACTATCAACATAAACTGTTTCATACTCATGGTTTAACAATGCGTTACTTTGGCTTTTAAACCTTTAAATTATCTATGAAATACGTCATACAAAAAATTGAAAATTTTGCTGTTTGTAAATAAAATAGTTCAACATATAATTAAAAATACACTATAGTTTACGTCTTCTTTGTATAATTAATCATAATTTGAAAACTTTGTCCATTTTACCATTGAAGAAGACAACACAGTATTAAATATAGTTTAGTAACAATTAGAAAAACATAGTTACGATACGAGATGTATAACCGTACCTTATGCAACCGTTTTGTTTCAAACGGCACTAAAACACGTCTCGAACCTGTTCTGCTATGAAGAACTTCGATTCTTGCGTTTTTCGATAATTTCCCATAGTTTGATGAGTATTTAAGGTTTTACAGACAAAATATGACGTAAAATAATTACTTAATACTACATAAAGCTATATTGCACTGTTTGAAATTGTCATTTTGCTTTATAAATGCGTTTATATGACAAAACCCATACGGTAACGGAATGTGACTGCATGAGATCCGAAGGGATTTTTTTAGCATGAATAGGGAAGGTTAAGTACTAACAAAATAACGTAATAATTACGCCAACTTCCAAATGAACTAGTGTTAACGCCCCGTTTCCCTTGCGAATTTGGGTAATACAATTTTAATAATTTATCACCAAGAGCAACAGTTGACACCATTAAAGAGAATGAATTAATTATTAATTATACTGTTTAAGCCGTTATTTCTCTATACATATTATTACATAGTTTTTAAAATTAAATTTTCAGTAAAATATAAAATACATAAGAGGAAATATTCTGACGCTGTGAAAAATCTTTCAGTAATGGTTTTACTTAAAAGAAAATATTTCTTTTTTCAAAATAAATTACTTGTAATGTTTGATGTAATGAAACTGTAGGAAAATATTTTAACATGAATAAATTCAAATCAACACTGATTTTTTTTATATATTAATTTGATTTACCTCGATTTTTGTTACCCCTTATAAATTCACATCTACCTACTTAAAAAGGTGAGAGCATAGATATTTTCCTTTTAGACCACTCTTATTAATTATTTTTATAATTCACAGTTACTTTAACTTACTTAAATATACATATTTTCAAATTATAATTATTATGAAAATTCAGCGATAAACCAAAAGTATGTTTTTACCATTACTATAGGCTAGATAAATACCCAACTCGAGACCCTGATGAAGTATGTAATATGAATGTAAACTGAAAAGTAAAAACTTGAAGTGCCAGAATTTAGTATTTTTTTACCATTTATTAAAAGAAATGAATATTCAAAATATGGCCTGACGCGTACTTTATTGTGGCCCAATATGCGTTGCAAATGAATTGTTTCATGTTAGAAAATCAATATTTTTTTATGTCGTATTCCTTTATAAAATTAAAGTTTATAACTTTGTCATTCCACTGATTGAGTTAATTATTGTGATAAGTGTTTCGCCTCTTTGAGAAGAAGCTTCAGACTAACTGCATCTTAAATTTATTCATGTACAATATAAACATTGATTCTAATTGTTAAATTTTATTATTAAATATGGAGAGTTTGCATGTGGTGCTATCAAATCGATTTGGTGTCCGGTAAATAGTGTTGATATTGAAAGATTCTTTAACAAATACAATTTGATTATAGCCAATCGTGGTAATCTAAAAGAATCCTCTTTCGAAAGATGTTCTATGCTTAGCCAACGTTATTTTTAATATTCTCTAAGGATTCAGCTGTAATTTATATAACATTATAATTGATACATTGTTTCTTCCAATGATTATTTTTCTAATTTTGACTAGTGTTTCACCTCTTTCAGAAGCTTCTTCAAACTTACCGCATCGTTAAGCATGTATGTATGTATATCTGTATGTCTGCATGTATGTATAGAATAAACATTGATTCTAATTTTTAAATTTCAAATGACAAAAATTGAAGAGAGCTATTTTTTACTTTTACCGAACTTGGGGAGTGCGTTAGACACCAACATTAATTGTACCAAATTTAATAATGTAACACAACAAAGTTTTTTAACAATAATAAATAAAATTTCAATTATTGAGATTTTGTACATTTCCATGGCATTCGAGCACACGAGTGAACTTAAACTGTTCGAGCTCACTCGTGTGCTCGAATGCCTGAAGATGCTGAAAGGCGAAACCCGGGTCTTTAGTGACAAAATACATGAAAATCTACAAAACCTCAATAATTCAAATTTGATATTTAAATTCCATCAAGCACCCTCGGTCGATGTCTTAAATTAAATAATAAATAATGTATTTCTGAAAATATGAATTCACTTGCGGCCCGAAGTGCATTTAATTTTTTATATGTGGCCATTCATCTAAAAAGCATCCATAGGCCTGATTTACTATATGTCCTTATATATCCATAGACAAAATAATTTTAATAAATGAATTGGAAAATTATCTGGAGACATTTTGGCTACACACTGTTTTTTCGCCTGAAAAAATGCTTTTACAAAAAAATAATTTTCTGTCTTTCACTTAAAACGGGTTGGCAAAATATACTATTTCTAGTTTTATTTGACAATAAATTGACAGCTTTGATGTAAATGCTGCAAAGCATGTAAGAATCCGTTTTTGTTTACCAAAATCTTCTCCAAGGACAACGTGTTCTTTGATCTGAGATGATATTTTCTTGTGCGCAATTTTCGTCTGAAATGATCCAAATCAACAACGATATGTCTTCCCAAAAAATATCACGGGAATGTTTTTTTTTTGTAAACAATTATTTAATCTAAATAATGATATCATTACTCATAGTAAAAGATTGAATCAACATAATAATAAACTAACATTTGGAATATCTATTTAAAAAAATTAAAATTTTATAATAAAGTATTTATCAGTTGAAAATTAAGCAGGGGTCAGTTTTCAGTAAAATTTTCTGCCTGATTACAGATAAAAATATCAAATTATTTCAAATGACTAAAGTGTAAGCGTGTAACGATGTTAAGAGTAGGTTTTTTCACACAAACGCCTATAGCCTTTGATGCAAAGTCACATATTTATTTAAAAATTGAGACAAAATTTTTCAACTGAGGATTTGAGTTAAATAATTAAAATAACACATTACTGAGCAAATTTCCATTTAAGCTACATTTAATTTGTGGTAAACAGTTTGTTTATCAAAATTTAAAAGATTTTCAGCGTCACATGGAGAGTATGAACCCTAACCTAAGAGTGAAGAACCTGCGGCATATCAAGTTTTCAAGTGCGGCCAATCGACTGAATAAAAACTTTCTGAATTTAAAATTTTATAAATTAATTTCATTGTTTTCCTTCATTTACAAAAAACTGTTCACACATTTTTATTAATGTTTATTAAATACGGCTTTATTTGATTTAAGATAAATGAACGACTTCTTCCCACAGAATAAGGTCCACGCACACTGCCTTCACCCATAAAATACTTACCATTTCTTAGGGATATTGCAAGCCAAAAAAATGTAGCTGCGTCTGAGACACTCCCAGCAAAAAATATTAACATCACTGGATACGGCCTGTAAAACATATGATTAATCTAAAAGCTTATATAATATGCTTTTATTTTTCAATTATCAAGTAAAATATTTATATATATAAATATATGCTAACTCACTAATTAAAAATACATTTTTTCCTTCAAAATACAAAATATGATGAGTCAAAATTTCAAACGTTCGTATCTCAAAACATGGTAAAGTGCAGATAGAACCTGTTCAAAGTAAAGTAACGAAATATAAATGTATTACTGCGATTAGCACATACTTGCTAGTTAATCGTCATATCATAAGTACCTACTTAAATCGAAATGACGAATGTTTTTATATTCCATTTTTTAATCTCGCACTTAAGTTGTACTTGTAAAAAAATGATTAAATTAAAACCGTAGAGAGTTGTTTGATAAAGGAAACTGTCTATGATGACACTGATACGATGTAATTTATGGCGATAGATGTCAGATTATAAATGTTTAATAAAGTTGTCGCAACTTCATTGCTGTGATAATTACGTTTTGAATTATGAAGAACCGGTTAGACGGCATTTATTATGAGTAAAACTTATGTTTAAAACTACAAAGCCAAATAATAAGCGAGCACTCTAATAAAAGGGCGATTTGCATAATTCGACACGTTCTGTCAAACGATGTATGTAATATGACAACTCGAACCGTTTGAAAACGGCTTTGATAACACATGTTTATATTATGTGGTCCCAATTATAATAAATTGTAACTTAAGTATAGACAACTAATATTAAATTTCTTTATTTCTTTGGTCTGATTGTACATCAATTATTTGGTGCAAAGCTATTGTATTTTGTTGAAATTGAGTTAACATATACAAAAAGTTTGTGTACATGTTTAAACTATAAAAATATTGTACGTCCAAATAGGGCGTAGAGGAAGATATTGTATCATTCAAATGAATAATACGTCTTTTGATTTGAGATATCGACTGAGGGTGCTTGATGGAATTTCAATATCAAATTTGAATTATGAATAACAAACAGTTCTCGTAGAAAAAACTTCCTTTAAGATACTTCTATTAGGAGGTCATATGCTCAACACTAGAAGCGGACATGGTCAAAAATAAAACATCGTTACTTTCAGAAAGTATTTGTTCTTGAAAATTGTGCATATACGTATTTTAAAATAAATGAATTTTTCATCAGAGGCCACCCAATTGTATATTATTTAAAAATATATTTAAATCTCTAACAACACAGTTAAAATATAACAAAATTTTTGAAAACAAGGATTATGTTAATTAACTTATAACAGATAATTAAATTATGTTACATCACACAATTTTTTTTTTAAATATTTCTTTTACCATGTCCGCTCCCAACGTGAAGCTGTTATCTCCTAATGGAGGTATCTCAACAGAATTTTTCTATGAAAACTGCATGTTACTCAGATTCTCAACCTCTCTTTTTTCGAAGAGAATAGCGATAGAAGAATATGACTAGGACAGGACTAGTGGTTTGCTAATCGCTTTCGCTACGCGCAAGTTTTGAAGATCGGATTATAGACATCATAAACATTCATGAATACGAATAGAAATCCATAAATCGATTGAAAGATCAATTTATGAAACTGTCCGCACTGAAACTTGAACCCGAAACATCCATATCCGTTACCAACTGCGCTACGGAGCTGACAAAAATTGTTTTATAAAAACTGGTATATTTAACGTAACTTAATTATATGTAAAGCAATCAATTTACCACGGACTCTCAAATAATGATGAAACATTTGAACAGCAAGTAAAACCACTCTGCAAACTATATAGAATCAACGGGAAGGAAATTGTAGTGTGCATAAGGAAATTTCACATATTATTTCAAGTGTGGCAACGATGAGAACATAGGAACGTTTAGTTTCCCACTGCTAAAATAAATAGGATAGAACGCCGTTTGCTTGACCTAATTCATTTCCAAAATATGTGAAAACGTATTCTTTGAATATTGCTAACCCACTCTAGAACAAAACCGAAATAATTATATTTATCCACGTAAGTACGATATAATAAACAGTGATGAAAAGACTGGAGTATATGAGGTTTCTGAAAAACCTTCTTATTTTGTCTGCCTTTTTCGTACGCGAAAATATTCATAATGATGGTAATTTTTATACGCCGCGCATGAATTTAAAGAAATAATATAAGAAAATAGGTCACGTTAAAATTGAAATAATCTTTTAATAAAAATATTTGTCATGAATATATCGCGGGTATACTTACAGAAGGCATTAAGTCATCAAAACAAGTCCTGAGATAATCACATTCAAAGCATTATTTATTTTTCTCTCTTTCAAAAAAATTTTTTGTACATTAAACAGAATAATCTTTTCAGCGTAAAAATCATAAGACTTTTTATCGATGTGTTATAGGCATGTTTTGTGGCAGAATAAAAAATGGCGATATGACTTAATACCGTTTTTTTCAAAGCCATTATATTCTATGACTTGCATTCTACCAATACGTAGAATATTAAATTGCATACATTTTGATATTTAAAACAGAAACTCATCAAACATTGACCTAATGCGCTTTGTCAGTATAATGTCGATATGTTATTTCCGCAGTCAAAAAAGAATTGAAAACAAAAATGAATATTTATTTTTTGCTGAGATAAACATTGCTTTATCAAAATTCTCAATTATTTTCACTAACCAACTCCACTCCTTAAAGAGTGAATATTCCTTACATAGAATATACATATATGCTAAGATTCCCTCAATTATAATTTATAATATCAACATAAGGTATTTGATTGAATTTTAATCGTTAAAACACTTCAAGAGGGGAATAAAAGTAAGTGTTATTAACCCTAGTTAATGGAAGTCATTGAATTGTATTTGATTAGGGCTAAAGTCCAAAAACATTATGTATTATGTATTGTTATCAAATTTTATTCACTTCTTAAGTATTGTTTTTCAAAGATTTACAAAGAATGCTTAAATGATATGAATGGGTACAAAATTTTAACGATTGAAACCGGCGACAATATCTGAGAAGTTATTCGATAGAAATGAATAACATTATGACCAGCTTCAGACCAAAATACTTGAGTCAACGTATCTATTCAACTTGTAAGGTCAATTCTTAGTGAAAAGACATTATAAACACAAATTGTTGTGTACTACTTCCAAATTTTTATAATGATCAGGACCGATTTTGCTCATCGCAAACCTTATCATCTGATAAAATGTAAATCTTATTGTTTATAATTACAAGACGTGTCAAACAATTGGTTAAATTACTATGACAAACATTTACAGATTATCAAACAAATTATATGTAAAGTAAATTAAATGGTCTACAATTAAAATGATAGGTACCTCTGACAAATCAATAACTACGAATCTGAAATCCAAAATTAAGCCATCATTACAGAATATCAAAGTGGAAAATTTTACAATAAAGTTATGAACTACTTCAATAATTTAATAAAAAATAATAATGTATTAAATATTGCAATTGCAATTAATATTGATACTAAACAGCATATGGTAAATAAAAGTATCTATTCCACATTAAAAATCTTTTTGAAAAATTCAATAAATATGGGATTAAATAAACGTAAAAATAATTATTTAATACATAAATAAATCTCTTTTAGATTGAATAAAAACGTTGGTTTCCTTACAATACACAAAGGTTACGATATTGATCAATAAATAATTGGGAATTTATTCTACACAGCTATCCAAAGGGGCTTGGCGTAAGGGCCTGAATCAAATTTTCATCTTCTCGTGCAGGGCCTTCAAAACCGTTTTCAGGTCTAATTTTATTTATTGAGTTGACGCGTATACTTCTCTACCCTTATTCTCTCGTGAGGGTCAGCCACCTTTGAAAAGAAACATCAAATAGTGTATTAATACAGCTCTATGTGTCATATATCATTAAAGACTTCGTATGGAATTCAGGATCACACTCTCTTCGTGAAAATGTGATAAATTTTTTTTCTTCATTATTCATCTTCTGATTAAAGGTCGGACATAGTCATTTTCATTGTACAATGTAAGTGTTTTTATACTTAAATTACAGTTCTACACAGAAAGGATCTACAACTTTGTTCAACAAGCTTTAAAATAAAATTGCATGTGAAAAAAGCTGAAGCTGAATCCAAAAGCAATCGGTAATAAAGAAATATTAATAACTTTTCTAACATCATTTTTAAGCTGGTTGCTATCAATTCTTGATGGGAAGGCAAATGTGGCTTGATTATTTTATTTATTGATTTATATGAGGTCCTTAATTGTAGACTATTTAATGTCGTTTAAATATAATTTGTTTGATTATCTGTAAATTCATGTCAATGTTCTTGAACCAATTGTTTGATACACCTTGTAGTTATTAACATTCAATTTCATTTAAATGGTTTTGTTGTGAATTATATTTTATCAGTTTATAATGTTCGCGATGAACAAAACCTGTCGTGACCATTATAAACGTGTGGAAGTAGTACAAAGAAAATTAGATTTTTAACGTATTGAAATAAATTTAAAATCTTTATATATAATAGCACAGACCCGTCTGTACTCGTAGATATAGACGTTTTATTATTATCACGTACACATGTAAGTATGAAATTTTGTCACAACCTAAGCGTATATATATAAACAAATCACACAGTTCCAACTTGACCCAAATCTGAGGCAAACAAACAATAATCAGTCTGTCAGTATGGAAACTAAAGAACAACTACTTTAGACATTCAGTATTTTAATACCGTCATCAATAACGGGCGTTCCCACTAGTTATTAATGAATGGCATACATTTACCACCAATAAACTATATTACAGGTTTATTGGTGGTCAAAAAGATTCGACAGGGGAGAAAAAAATTAAATTTTGAATTCGTGCTCTTGCTTGCCCTTAACTGCTTATTTTCGCGAGTCTTTTTGTAGAGGGTGGCATCACCCCGTAGTCTATTTGTCTGAATATGGTGAGACGTGGTAAAAAGTTGGGACGTAATTTACGGAAGTGACTGAAAGGGTTTGTAATAACATTAACCTCTATTGTGGCTAGTGTAGATTTTTGGAAATATACATAAAAAACAAAAGTTTTCACATTCAATAAATTACGAAAAAACTATGTAACATATATATATTTCAAAATTTGTATTGAAAAACATGGCTAGTTTCTTTCAACTCACAACACTCTTTGTTTCTCCTACTACTTTATTTATGTTCTATAAGTTTATTTCTCCCAATAAGTCGAAAACTTTATCTATGATTGCATTATATTATTTAGTTTATTTGTAACTACTATATGATTTGTAGTAAAAATATTTTCTGGTTGGTCGGATAGATAGACAGGATTCAGGCTGCGGGACATCCGCAGCACATATCTAAGCCAGGTCCATCGTTGCTTTTTTATTTTGGACGTAGTAAGGGGCTGTACTGTACATCTAGTATTCGCTGCAAGTATCTGGTTTTGAAGCATCATATACAGATAAACTGTGCTTTAGTGACGTGCCATGACTCGCAAACGTTAAGAAGCACAGTCAGAGTGCATGCGTTGAATAATTGGCACTGGGTTCTGATCGAGTACAATCTGCCTGTCGCTTTTACCAACCAGATGGCTTCCGCCGCCCTGGAAGGTTGCTGATGATCATCTATAAGATGTACTCGGCGGAGCTACGGGACGCTGGGATGACCTGGTAGGAAGAAAGACTGGCGGCGGACAGAGAATATTATAGGAACCGTTTAATGGCCATATGCTTCGAATAGGGAGTGAACATGTTTAAAAAAAATGTTTTTCTCTGTCAATCCATTTGTTTGACATTACTTGTAAGTAAGATTTTTCATTTTTATAATTAGCACCCTGGTTTCAAAGTGAAACAACACAAAAATAAAATTTAAGACATCGACTGAGGGTGCTTGATGGAACTTCAATATCAAATTTGGATTATTGAGATTTTGTACACTTCCATGTATTTTGTCACTAACGACCCGGGTTTCGCCTTTCGGCATCTTCAGGCATTCGAGCACGCGAATGGACTCGAACTGAGAGACAGTAAACAGTGTCTAACGCTTATATAGAAAATACAAATGCGACAAATATCATTTACGAGGCAATACATTATACGTCTGAGAGCCACACCGATACCTGAGTTAAAATTTCGGAAATCGCCCTAATCCTTATTTTGTAAACACCATATTAACAGAGTGGCGAATTGCCGAAGGCGAATTGCCGCTTTTCAACTTCTTTTAGAAATACCAGTGATTTTACAATTATAATAGTATTGTGGGTTTTGACGGGATGTAATTCGACGAATGGGTAAATATATACAATCATTACACATTTAGTGACATCTGTTAGGTGTTTCAACGTATCGGATATAATAGCGGAGAATTAGGAAGGTTCAGCTGCTCATTCAAGATTGGTAAGGAGTTTAACTGGCCTCTATTAATTTCTAAAATTTCCTGATAAAATAATTTATGATCCCCCATGTTTTTATGCAACAGTTTAACCCCATCATCCGCATTAAACGTATGGTTCTCCATTAGTAAGTGATTTGCGAATGTCGAAGTTTCTTTTTTTAATCTAAAGGCAGCTAAATGTTCTGATACCCTTATATCTAATGTACGTGTGGTTTTACCCACATAGAAATGTTGGCAATCATTGCATTGTAATTTATAAATACCAGATTTGTTCTTAAAGTTTACTCTATCTTTATTGTTAATAAGTAATTTGCCTAGAGAGTTTTTGCAATAGAACGCCGGTCTAACACTATCAGCGAGTTGTTTTTTAATTTTAAAGCTTGTGCAACCGAAATAACTTATTCTATGCCAGATTCTAGGGCGGTCTATGTCTTTAGACAAGTTCCCGAAATATATAAAAGTTTTCAAAAAAATGCAAATACTGCAATATTTAAGATCAATTTACATCCCCACTCCAAACAGTAAAATTGACATAGCTGCTCTCTGGCTGCTGACGTATGAATCTTAAGAAATGAACTTTTGATGATTGGTTGGGAAGTATTTTAGAACACTTTTATGGTGATAAGCCAAATAATATTTTTTTTGTCTTGTTACTTTCCAAGCAAGAGTGGGACATGCTATGTACCTATTTAATTATACATTTTAAAATTGGATTATGGAATGCGTATGTATATATTACTTATTTTTAATTATGTCTTATTAACTAAAATAAAATGTAAGTAATGTAACATTTCGGGTCTCGGGTTCAAGTCCCGGTGCGACGAACAGTTTCATATATTGATGTTTCAATCGATTCTGTTGGTAAGCATGGTTGTTTGCGATATCAAAAACTTCCTTCCCACTCATCCGATTCTAAAAATTGAGGCGTAGCGAAAGCGATTAGTCAACCACAATTCTTATCCTAGCCCTATCCTCCTATCCCTACTCAAAAGTGAAAAAGATAAGTTGAGCAACTGAGTAACAAGTAGTTTTTTAACAAGTAATTTCTATTGAGATACTTTCATTAGAAGGCTATATGCTCCAAATTGAGAGCGGATATGGTAAAAAATGTAACATTTACTATGAAATATTATTCTATCAATGAAAAAATCGGTTAATAAAAAGTATTGACAGTGGTACTGGAGTTTTCTTATACACCCCAGGCACCGCAAACGCACAAATGTGTTGAATAAACTGTTTTGTGGAAGCACAAAGTATGTAAAATATTGCATAGATTAAGGCTAATTTGCATTAGAATTTATTACTATCCATGCGGGCTGCTGCATTTATTGCATTTTGTACGCAAGGAAATGCAAATTAGTGATAATGAATTCATGCGTATGCCAAGCGAGATATTTTTACAAATGATATCATTTTCATTGGTCAAAGCAAACAGGTACCGGTAACAAAGGTGATTCAGGGTTGGAATCTGCAGTTGGAATATTGATATCCTCGTAAAAGCACCTTATTTTTCTATTGTCCCCTCTTTTATCGAAGGTTGGCTATCATCATAGTCATTTTGATTTTATTTATTGCGATTCAGGACAAGAATATTGAGCTCTTATTTAACCATTGGCCGTAGTGTTAGGGTCAATAAAAAGGTCTTCTCCATTGCATTATAAAGTGATATTTTATTTTATTAAGCAAAATAAGTTTAACTTATCAGGAATTCAGAGTGATATAAAATATCAGAAAATAGGTTGACACGCGAATTTTTAAGACTTTTTTATTTATAATAATACAAATATATCATTGATTGAATTGGCATTTACTTAGAAGAACTCCATTATAATAAAATAAAAATAACAAAAGTATTCCGTTACACAAAATTTCATTAGTTATTGTTTTAATTCTGTTTATAGAAGTGCTTTTGGATTAGAGGTTTGCACGGGCTGAAATTTCATAAAACTTCCATGTCCAAGCCCGTCTTTTTCAGGCCCGAGCCCAAGTCTCAATATCACACTTGTTACCCGAACCTGATCGAAGCCCAGATTTAATTTTCTCAGCCGAAAAAAATTCCGACTTTTTTAGTGTAGAAATTCGTTTACACTTTTCAAACAATATATATGTTATTGTTTCCACATTTCCAACGATATTCGTACATGTGAAACAAATTATTTGAAGTATGAATAATATTGCCTTATGGCTGACTCATCACCCGAAAATACTTTGGTGCGTACAAGAATACATCAGAAAGTTTTTGCGAGATGTCGTTAGTTAAACATATTTTATTTATTTTTTTAGATTTTAGATTTTTCATTTTTTTCACCTTCACGAGTATGCCCATAACAACTCACCAAAGTTTCATCGGATAAATGGTAAAAGAACGCATAGTGGACAAACAAACATTCATTTTATATGTATAGATTAGCTATTTCACCTTCACGTCATTGTCAGAACTTAACGTAGTTCTTCTATCAACTAACTTATAGAATTCTGTAGAATTAAATACTTTGCTATTTTTATCCTATTACAAATACATAAAATTTTTATTAACAAAAATAATGTCTTTTTAGTTAAAACCATTGTCGTCTCAAGGATCATTCTTTTTTATGAATCAATACTAACTGCAACTTTCCTAGTAAAGAAAGACGATAGACTAACGGTTTTTGTCATGTTTGATAGAAATACTTGCCATCCATTTTCTTTTATATAAATTGATTTTGAAAGTAGCTTAGCATAAAATTACAGTTAATATAACAGTTATCAATTGATCTATAATTTTATATTGACACAGCTAGCATTCTGATGTATGTATATTGTGATAGATTGTAAAAAAAAGTAAGTCTTGCATTCATTATGTGTTGATTTTACATAAAAAAAATTCACTCCCCACATGCCACTTGAGATCAAATTGATGAGAACATACATGAAGGCATCAAAGCCAATCTAATAAAAAAATAATTTTATCCTTGTCAGGAATGGAACCACATAACTGCATTTTGATATGCAAAGGTTTTACTTATAATCAATAAAAGCCTCTCTCATTGGTAAAGTTGAATAGTTGGGTACCATTGCTTCTTTTTTATATATTAATATATCTTTAGTACTTATAAGTTTTGGTTGAATAAATTGATTTTTCAATCAGTTTATGGATTTCTGATCGAAGGCCTGGATGTAAGGGATGTCTAAAAGTCCCTCGCACCCGTCCGATCCTAAAAACGAAATGTACTTCTATACATATTTTTTTTGAAAAATATGTGAAGCAACTGAGTGAGCAGTTCTTGTGAAAAACTTTAGTTGAGATGTCTCCATTAGATGTTCATATGCTCCAGAGAACGTACATTGTTTAAAAAAATCAGAAAATCAGAGAATAAACAGTATTGTAAATATGTAGAACACAAATTTTAAATATCTTCATCAAATGTGACAATGCGATTTAATATACAAATATGCGTTAATTGAAAAGATGACGAAAATTATTTTATAATGGTTTATTAAGCTGCTATACAAAAAGCCTCACTTTTTCTTCATCTTAAATTCACTCAATGGTTCAAATGTTTTCAGAGTACCAGTATGGTGTAGTCAATCTTAATAAAAACTTATATATATATTTCGTTCCCACATGCTCGTGCTTTTTTTAGAATTTTGCAGAAGCTTTTTCCAGTCGTATAAGTAATGTTCAATCTGGTCTGCTTTTCTACACTAAAAGGGTCAAGAAAATGAATTTTTTCCCATTGGGATCTTAATCCTAAATAAAGCCAGCGTACATTTCCGCTAAGTAAATTATAAACAATAACAATATATCACAGCAATGTATTTGTACAGAATAATAAAAATGTGATATAAATCCTAAATAAATCATATTAACAATCTCATCGTCTAGTTTTCTTGCCAATCTTTCGGTACCGCTTTATTCTTCAGTTCAAATTACAAACTAACTATCTCAAAAACACAGAATGCTATTTTTTTGTTACTATAAGCCAAAAAAATACTCTTTTTTTAATAATATTGGAACAAAAATGGCTTCATAGGTTTATTCAATTTGGCCTAAACTTAGCTATATTAAGTGTTTATTGTGTTATTTCGCACAAAGTCAAGTGTCTCTCAGCGACCAATGTTGTTCAATGAACATTAAAAGTAATTATGTTGTATTTCATACAAATACCGCAATGAATACTTATGTAAGTCTTGAAAAATACATTGTATACGAAATAAAACGTGTTGCAGTGATAAGAAATCACTAAGTGATTTTAATGATGTCTTTTAGAATCATCACTTTTAAATTTAACAGGCTGCAGCATGATAAAGATCACTAGTTACATTACAGGACACAGGATATTTCTTTGACATTATCACATGATATGCCTTTAGATTGTAAGGTGTGTATACTGCAATGGGGAGATGGAAAGCAAAGAATTGTGGTGTTCTAAATCAAAAGAAATTCAATTCCATATCCAGTCAGTCATACAAAGATTATCGCCTTTATTAAAATAAAGCAACTTTATGGAAATTGTATCACATTCCGATGCAAGTGCAATGAGCATTTTTGAAACATGATTGTGCTTGTCATAAGGATTTGATTTTAATGAGTGTTATGAAGTTAGTAACTAAGCGCTGACTTTAAGTAACTTACGTTTTATTAGCAGATTTGAAATAACATTTTAAAATAAAAATATATTTCTTAAAAAATTGTTGTTTTTCGGAAAATTTAAATTTATTTCATATTCTCTTTTATTCAAAGAATAAACAAACAAGTTCAATAAAATACTTTCTGAGAACGATTTTAAATGAGATGAGACATACCAGGCAAAAGTACCATCCGTCAAAGTAAAACGAGTAACATTCAATTGAAGAAAATAAATTTGTCAGAACTTGTCATTTGACAAAGTCAAAGACTGAAGACTGGCTCCATATAAAAAATCAGACGTTGACATGCAACTTGATTATTATCTAAACCTTTTCATACACAAAAGATTTCGACAATACAAAACTCACTTAATAATTGGTAGTTGCAAAATTGCATAAAATTCTTTCTTATTTTTTATGCTTCTAGTGCTAAGTTAGACATGTTTTCGATAACTAATCTAAATGAATTTTTGCTGATTTTTTTAACATTTTTTCGTTGCAAATTTTCTGAAACATCAGTAAGCTCTTTGTAAATAAATAACACGTCATATTTTGCGATGATATTGTATAGCGGTAATTATTATTTAACATTATACAATATCATCAGAATTTTAATTTATTTCCGTGAAGTTTTGCCCTTTTTGAGATACCCGATTAAATTTTGTTTCAATGACAGGATAAGCCAGTACGCCCCTAAAAGGTTCACGTCGACGACTAATTTCAAATGAGGCCGGGGGACTGCACGAAACGTGATTTTTGTAGAACGTGTCGGCTATAATCGCAGTGGATCAAGAGATAAAAAGGGACATAACTCATCTCAAAAGTTCAGATTTAAATTAAAACTAATACAGTTGAAACAATAAAGTACAAACAGTGATTTCCAAACACTAACAGGATGATTTTAAACACATAAATCATACAGTGTCGGTTCCGTGGCGTAGTTGTTAACGTCGTAGGCTACAGTTACGGAAATCTCGGGTTCAAGTCCCGGTGAGGACAGTTTCATAAATTGATTTTTCAATCGATTTGTGGATTTCTGTTCGTAGGTATCAATGTTTGTGATGTCTAAAATTCCCACCCACCCATCCGATACTAAAAACGGGGAATAGGGAGAGCGACAAACTAACCACTAGTCCTGTTCTAACCCTACTCTCTTCGTAAAAACAAGAGAGGTTGAGCAACTAAGTAACAAGCAGTTCTTGTATAAAATCTATCAGGAGGCCATATGGTCAACACTGAGAGCGGATATGATAAAAAAATCATACAACTACACTCGATTCACTTTTTCACTGTCTAAGAAAACAGACTATTTTTTTGCAACGATTTTTTTTTACTTTTACACGGTTACAAAAAACAAAAAGTATGTATATACAGTATATCGTTTCCATTGCAGATTTAAAAAAAATCCGAAGAACATAAAAACACTATAAAAAACAACATTATCCAATTAAAAGAATAATAATAAAAATGTAATTGATATTAAATATGTATAACTGTATACTAATTACGTAATTTTTATTTTTGTTTAAATGCTAAATAGATCACATCACACACGCGTTCCTCTTCTTTTTAAGTGTTATAGGAAGGTAATGGTTTATTTATAGGTAAGTGGCAGAAGAGCCACTTATTATGGAAGGCGTCACAGATCAAATCTGGGTCAAACATGATATTACCTACAGTATTGGGATGAAGTTATTTTTCAAGTAGGTGAGAAAAGATACAGAATCGATTCGATGCAGTCCAAGGAAAGTGTGACTGAAATATAAAACTGCATTATTTATTATTTTATTATACCAATACAGGTAACACTCGTTCATCGGGACACCTGCGAGAGCGGATTCCTTATATCGAGATCGATTTGTAAAATAAACAACCTGGAATCTGTTTGTATTTTACACCAGACACTTGCCAAAGAATCTTCATAATGCGTAATGCGGGGGGGGGGAGGCTACGTGTAATGATCACCATGTTGTTATTTTATTTATGAATCCATAAGAGGTAATATTAAGTAATTTTTTTTAAATAAAATAGAAAATGTATGTAATATAATAGCATTATATTGACAGAACTCTGTTGTAATAATCTAGCAAGTATCGCTACAATGATAATCAAATACTTTTGAAAGATATTTCGTCATCACACTAACTTCAGAATTATAAGTCATCTTTTAAGTGTACTATTTTTGTTTCATAGAACTCCGATCCGTCAATATTATACAAATATTATCGGTAGCTATTTTACAATCCTTGTTGAATCAAACCTTACACATAAAAATCACATAACTTTTTTATAGTATGTAATCTAAATAAACATATGATATATTTGTATATGTCGTTATCATACGTCCATATTAATAAACTATTAAAAATGGTTTCCAGATATCTTTAGTAATAGTTTTCAAAATGATAAAACATCCTCTTATGTTATAGATATTTTTACAATAAAGCATTATTTGGTAATTAAATGAAACCTCTCTTTTTTTATATGTATAGTATTGAACCTTTACGTTTGCTTCTCTACTTTCTTTAATTTCTTACATGTTTTATCTGTCCTTCAATACAAGCATACCTACATTAATTATTTAAAACAGTTTTTTGTGTAATATGTAAACGTTGCAAAAGAATTTTAGACATTATAAACGAAATAATTGTATCCCTAACAATAAAGTAAGCCATCTCCAACATATGCAAGTTATAACGGTAAAAATGATTTCCATATATAAACATAGGGAAAATAAAATCTGTAAAACATTAACAAAACTTGTTTTGATAGATATAAATATAGTAATCATACTTACCAACATCCTCTCTGATAATCGAATGTTTTACTTTTTAAGCTGATCGATATCGGTTCATAACAGCATGGAGCTCCAAATATGGAATACGAACGTAATTTTATCGTTAGATAACAATTGAGCTTAATTTTTTATTCGAGCATTTACAACCGTGCATGGATGTCGTCATAATAAACAGCCGCAGTTAATCGTCTGCGAAATAAATGATCCGGTTTCGATAGGTCAGCTGCGAACGAGCGGCTCACGCGGCTGGAGGTAATCATCATTCGTCTTAAATTTATGCTAACGTCACTAAATCAAAGAGAAAGAAATACACGGTGCAGAATACTGAATACAGCCTGCCCTGCGCTCGGTTTAGCCAAAGCCTCACTTCGTCAGTCAGTAACGCGTTGTCCGCCACACTGAGCGGCCGTTATCCGACGCGATTGCTTTTCTGCGCGAGTCGAATTCCGAATTCAAACGCCCGCCGGAAGCGATTTCCCGGAGCTTTCGAGCGCGAAGTTTTCCCCGCCCTTATAATAATTCCGCGATTCGCGTCGAATTGTTGTCCGTGAGGCTCCCCTACCGTTTCACGCGCTGACCATATGTGTCGCTCCAGCATTCTCTCCGGCGATAAGGATTCCAAATGTCTCAGCTTATTTCCGGGCTATTAATCTTGATGCCTCGCGTGACACAGTTATCTATTCCAGCGACGCTTTTTTGACTTTTTGCCGTGTTTGTTTTGTTGTGACATGCTCAAGTGGCGAGTGCGGAATCGTAATTTGTGAAGTCTCAACATATTGTTGATGAGAAAAATGATGCAGCCTAATTGTGATTGTTTCAGTGGATAAGTTTTCATAATATGTGATGTTGAAATACCGATAAGTATCGTTAAAAAGGTGTGAGTTACAAATAATGACAGATTTATTTGACATTAAAGTCTAGAGGTTTGTAAAAGTACCATACAATGCATCAGTTTATAACTGTTTTTACAGGTCTAAACAATACACAATAACATTAATTCACATTTTCATTTTATGAACACCGAAAAATTTACAAGAGAAGCATTGCGTTCCAAAAATGTTCAAATGTACGCAATATCACAGAAAGAATTTTTGCAAACAATTTTTAACAGATAATAGAAAATAGAGTTAAGTAATTGATAAAATAGTAAACAATAGCTGCAGTATTTTCCTAGCAATTGAATAAAGCTCGCAAGTTTTTTTCCATTCATATATTACAGTTCAAACCTAAAATCGTCTTTATTTATAGACCTGGATATAAAATAAAGCGTATTTTCAACAATGCGTTGCAAGAAATGTTTTTGGTAGCGATTACATAAAAATAAACAAAACGCAACAAGTGTTTACCGGCGTTGAAAATGAAACGTTTTTATTTCACGTCAATTAATCCTGATGAGATTGTTAAGCTGACACCAGATTATGCGCGACACTTTTTTCTAAGCTTATCCATATAAATAAACTCGAACTGACGAGTTCTTCGAGTCCATTCGTGTGCTCGAATGCCTGAAGATGCCGAAAGGCGAAACCCGGGTCATTAGTGACAAAATACATGGAAGTGTACAAAATCTCAATAATCCAAATTTGATATTGAAATTCCATCAAGCACCCTCAGTCAATGTCTTAAATTAAACTTTATTTTTTCTGTCGTGTAAATTTTTTGTACGCGGTTGCACACCGATAAAATGTATTTATTCACATTGGATTGTGAAATACCTTTTATTTAAATTCAAATTAGAATAAAATTTATCCTTTGTTACAAAATAAAACCTACCTATTTTTTATGGTAATGTGTATTTGAAAAACCTCGATAGCGAAGCTTATTAAGGGAAAGGCTTGGCATGGAATAATTTTTTAACAAGGCATTTTTTACTAGATAAAAAAAATTATCATTTGTTACCGCTATTAACACTACTCGATGAAATAGTCTTTCTTTTACGAAACATTCTGTTAAAACTATAACAACCAAAATTGATGAAAATAACTAAAAACCTTTAGTTTCATATTTATAAAAAGACTGTCCGTTCGGCATCCATTATTTATAAATATGTAACCAAAAAGTCCATCTTTCTTTCTATATTGCATTGAATAGTAAAATAATAATTAGATTTAGCCCTCAATATACTAAGAGTGATGTAGAGCTGCAGATGCAGCAGCCTTGGAGGAAAAGAAAGAAAAAGATAAATCACATATATTAAAGTCTTAAGGGGTATTTCGTGGTATATATAACGTCACACATGTGTTTTCTTATTTTATCTGTGAAGTTTTGACCGTGTCAAGTGCTTTTATTTATAAATGATTAGTTTAGTATTTTTGTCTCAATCTTTTGATTCAAGTAATTATATGATGAATGTAAAAACGATTAAGAAATTTACGATTTTAATATGATAATTTCAGTTGCTAAGACGATATCAAGTGTAAAATTTAATAACATTGGGGCATGTGCACTTCAATACGGTTACAAGTAATAAAAATAATGCTCTTAGCGGCTTTCCTTATATGAATCATCGTCAGATAATCTGACAGTGATCTACAAGTCCAGTTGCAAAGCTTAAGGTTTCCATTTTGACTGTGATATGCAAAAAAATATACAAACAGCTTTACAACTTGATGGACCGGGATCCCGTAGGGAACAGTACCGGGCAGCTAATATTTCATTATAATATTTGAGCATCTTTATAAAAACAAAATACAATTTCTTGTTACCAATTCTACAATTTAATGTAATGATCAGGTTCCGTTCATCAAACTGAAGAAGCCGGTCCCGATGATCACATCAAATTTTGTTTTTTATGAAAAAATAACGCTTCTATTAAGAATAAAATGACAGTAAACACGTTAATAGTGAATAATTGAGCAGCTTTTATTCTTTTTCATGTAGGTACTCTTTGCATCAAAGGAAAAATATATACAGCTAAAGGCGTTACCTTTTATTGACTCATTAATACTTCATAGAAGGCAGCCGTCAAATTACCTGTTAGTTATTCATGAAAACTGGTGGAGGGTCAACCAATTTTTTTAAATGTTAAAAATCTCTTAACTTTCTTTGATTTCTTCCACAATCTAAATTATAAATTTCTGCGCTGAGGTCTATGAGGTATTAAGTAGAAACCAAACCGATATTAAATTTATTTTGTGCGGGTTTATAGGGAAAAATAAATGGGCCAAAGCTTCACATTTTCCACCCTCCTCTTAAGAATGGACGTATCAGCATATTATTTTTTTTATCAAAAGAAAAGTTACATTCAAATATGCCGTTATATCATATGGCCATTTTTACATTCTACAGTCGATCGTGATGTTTTCCGTTTTGATAGTGGTTTACGACTTTTTCTTGCTTTTTGCTCGCAAATGGGAATAATATTTTCAAAACAATAAGTTCTCAACTGAACTAAACCTTAATTGTCTGTCTCCTTTATTTACTGCGTGTTCATTATTTTCAACATTATTAGAACGATCCAATAAGATTGTTCACTTCTGTTCTGGTAATTTATTTATTATATTTAATAGTATTTTCTTTTGGAATGGACTGTTTTTCACAACACAGTTATCAATTTTTGCAAACAATGTATGTCATGAATAAAAATAGTAAATATTTAATAATAATCATGGCTATTTTCAGTCAACGCGAACATTATCAAATGATACAATAAGTCGACAGTTGATATTTCTTGTGTTTAGTCTTGATCATTACACTTAAAGTTGTAAAAAACAAATTGTTTTTTTTAATATAATGCTTTTCCACCAAGAATAATTGACAGTTGACACATGTAGTTTTAAAGCTCAATAATATTTGTGAGTACCGTTTCATTGAAATTTTTCGAATAAGTTAAGGAATTATAATTGCTAAAAAAATCCATCATCTATTGTACATATTTATTTTTTGTAAAAACCACCATCTAAAAAATTATTGTTGCTTGAAATCCACCATTTTAAAACACCACGAGGAGTCTATATACTCAATTTGCTTTGTAAGTGGAAATAAGCGTGAGAAATTCTTGAATCTTGAAAGTATCTCTAGAAAGTAGTATTACTGTTGCATTATTAATTACATTAAATGAATTTATTTAATCAAGATATTTAATAATTTTGTTAACTTTACCACCACCCACGCTTCGTATTTCAGAATTTTTTTAATTTTAATAATACAATATATTCATTATTCCGATCACAAATTCATTTTCATGCAAAAATGTTACCTTCAAGTAACTTTTATGTAAACGCTGGCTTTCCTGTATACAAATTTTGTCAATTGACAGAATTATCTTTTGCATAATTCAATCATCAGCCAATTTCAAGTATTTTACTTTAATGTCACCGTAAAAATAAAGCGTATTGTAACAAATTTATTATATTTTATTTTACAAATTTACCTACTCACTGCATTTTTAGATTAAATCAAAAATACAATATTATTTATTTAATTGATGAATTAAAAACAAATGAAACATAACGAGACTTAAGAATGTGATTTGTCATATATCCGTATCGTCTTTTTCAATAACCAAAAAGTATGATGGAATAATATCGAAAGAACTGCCTCTTTTAGCAATGTTATCAGTTAGTCAAATACTTTAACTTGATTTATTTTATATCATACTAGTGAGTACCCGGAATGCGTTACAATGCTACTCAAAAAAAGACAGTGTTTGTGTTTTATTTCAGTTTATCAAAGTGCTTTTGGACACAGAATACTTTTTGTTTTTCTGTCTGGTGGATACACGAATAAATCAAAAGGTTTTCAAAAATGTCGCTATTTATACGAATTTGATTCATTATTTTAGATTTTAGATATATCTGGATTGTGGGATTGATTTTTGTATATAATAAGACCTACTGTGAGTAAAAAAATAATAAGTTGAGAGTCAGGCTAGGCCAGGTTGGGCCTGATTGTACTATGCCTATATCATTTTCGCAAGTGCAAGCAATAACTTGACAAAGTTTTATTGGAATCGGATGAACTCTATGGCAATGCATAAGATACGAACAAGCTCACATTGATTTTTATATATTAGATAGCTGTATTAATGACGAGTTCATGACGTATTTAAACGAAATCCGTTTGATATAATTAAAAATACAGCCAACAAAAAAACAATTATGAAAAATAACAGAGTGTTATAATAAATATAACGAGTTAATACGCAATAACATCTTTTGATTTTAGTATATAATTAAAATTGATAACTTGTTTTTTTCACTTACTGTGTAACTAAATGTGACACGCTAACTATATCGCAAGGTTATTTATTACTAAGGTAAACAATGATTCTAATTCTCAAGTTAAAAATGAAGGGTAGGGTGTGCTGCTTTCCTTCAACTGGACGTGGAAGAGAATAAGACACAAACGATAATAGTACAAATTACCATAACACTACTAATCACAAAATTGATTACTAATCTTTGAAGGTGAAAATCCCAAGGGAAATAAATTTAATGGTGGTGAGGCAGTTGTCCTATTTAAAATGTTATTATTATTATATATCATATGTAAGTATGAAATTTTTTCATGATTTAAGCGTTCGCGGTGGAAACAATGCACACACAGTTCCAACGTACTAGCTACTTTAGACATTCAGTCATATAAACTTAACTAGTCTTATATATAATAGTCCAGACCACTCTGTAGACGTTTTATTAATATCACATGTAGGTATGAAATTTTTTCATTACCTAAACGTTCGCGGTGTAAAATAACATCAAAGGATATGCAATGCACACCCAGCTCCGACGTACTAGCTACTTTAGACATTCAGTATTTCAATTTCAATATCGTCATCTATGACGGGTACGGTTATACTAGTTTACTAATAATCGCTTACTGTTGATGGTTTTATTTATTTCTAAAAAAAATAAACTGTTCATTTGAATACCTTTTTTATTTAGTTATTTTTTTTATTTTAAGTTATTATTTTTATTAAAAATAAACTTCCACAAAGTTAACATCGAATCCATTAAAAATCCTTTAATTTATTCGTGTGTAGCTATTTTTAATATATAACATTAGCCCCTTAACGTATCACATCTCGAATTCAACAATATTTTCAAAAGTTGTAATAAAGCACTTATTCCAAGTTGACGAATAGACTGAATTGAAAAAGCTTTTCGTAATAAAACTTTTCGAAGAATACTTCATACAATTGCAAAGGAATCTGTATTGATTTCCAATTATATTTAACGCCTATAAATTGAAGCTTTCAGTAACATGAATTTCTTGAAATCATTTAAATCGTTTACAGTGTAACTTGAACTATTAATTTATTGAATATGTCAAGCCCATTCGATTCGAAAAGATGTCTTATTAATTGCTTTTAATATCATATTCAAATGTCAAACAAAATCTAAAATCATAAGAAGCTTTAAAAGGATACATCTATAAAAATTCCACTTTAAGTATCATGAATTAAATTAATTTATTTTCCTTTGAACCCCCTCCCTTAAACATTAATGAATTCTAATGTGAGTATTTTCCTCTTCAAATTTGATCAACGTTAGAATCCTCCGACGTTAATTTCTAGTACTTTCAATAATTAAGGTACAACAATACATCCAAATATCCACCTTTAATGTGGAGGAACTCCGAATATTCAACTCAAAATATTTATACGATAAACTTATTACATTTCAATCACTCAATATCTCTCTTTTCAACAAGTGAAGAATAGAAAGATTAGACTAGGAAAATAATAGTAGTTTATTAATATTCGTACCAACGCCATTTTTTTCGATCGGAGTGGTTGATGGGTATGCACACATAACATTTATATGACTTGGTGTGCAGAAAGTGTGCAGAAAGTGAATTCTTCAAGATAATTGAAAAGATTCTATGAGTTGAGGTCTACTCGCTCTCCGTATGACCTCGTAATTTACCTTATTTGCCACCACGTCAGCGTGGCCGGTCGACTTCCGCAGCTCTTCCCTTTCTTCATGTATTAAATGACACTCCCATAGGATGTGTTCAGCATCCTGCTTTATAGCACTACATTTTCATTTTGGCCTATCCACTAAACGACCAAGCTCAAAGCGCTTGCCAGCGAAACCACCGTGGCCATATTAACAGAGTTATCAATTTAAATATTATATTTCTATACACTTTACTAAGCATAATAAGTACTTAAATACGCTTCAATTACCAAGTGAGTATTATCACCTAGTGATCAATGAATTCAAGAACAGCTTTTTATTATGTTATGCAAAAAAATAGTTATAAATGCAGAATTTTTCTTCGTGTTCACACCTACCGTTTAATTATAAATTATCTTTCAAAGCTTACAAACTCCTTTCTAACATAAATGTGTAAACTTTGTTCAACTTCAAAACTTATATTCTCCAATGACCTGTAATTTAATAATCCCCATTTCAGCCAATCAGAGTGCAGCATTGAACTGTCATGGTCACCTGTGTTTGTTTACATATCACGGTTTAGACGTTCATTCCACAGTTTTTCTTTTAACATGAAAACGGTTTTTCTTGTTTGCCAAAAAAAAGCATTGATGGAGATTTTTTGTTATGATATTAGAGTCCACATTTATTTTACTTGGTTTGTTTTAAGTGGTTCAAAAAATCATTGAAGATAATTGGTACCTAAACATCTTTGTTTAATAATATAATATTTGTCCAAATATTTAAATATGTCTTAATATCAAAAAACATAGCATAGCTAAGTAATATTATTATTAATGTAATATAATATTTACAAGTAAAGATTTGAATAACCGAGGAATAAATATACGTATTTATTATAAACCTCATCGCTCATGTAATTGACTGGTATAGGTTTTAGTCTTACGCTTTACTTGGTTTTTGTCAAGAGTTTGAATCTTCAAATGGATACATTCATAATTTGTGAATATTTCATTGACTTCCACCACTCTTTCTGATATTTAAGTCAAAACATGAAGAGCGCAATTAGCCAGCTACAAGTTATAACGTAATCCCATTATTCTAGAGTTACCCTAACTGAAAACAGAAGTTGAGCAAGTGATAATTTCCATTGAATCGATCAATATACTCCATATTGGAAGCAAATATGGTTAAAAAAACATGATTCCTAATTAATTATGTCAATTCTAATATAAAAATCAACTTTATCACTTCAGTCAATCGTAAAAAAATGCCAGTATTGCAATAAATTAAAAAGTGTCAGTCCCGAATCTACACAACATATTTTTGATTAGTTATTGCTGTCAAAAATTTTATTTGTATGTAGTTAAACCTATCAGCCAAGTGAACTATGCACTGTTTTAAATCAATTATTAATTAAAAAGACGTAATTTTATATAACTATTACGTTATATACTATTTCAATACGTTGTCCATAATGGAGTGGCTTTGATTCATTGTTAGTAAGAGCTACTAATAAATAACTGCAATAATAAGAGTAATTTGTATAATTTAAGACATCAAGATTGCTTGATGAAAATTCAATATCAAATTTGAATTTTTGAGATTTTGTACATTTTCATGTATTTTGTCACCAACGACTCGGTTTTCGCCTTTCGACATCTTCAGGCATTCGAGCACACGAATAAACTCGAATTGACAGACGTTAAAGAGTGTCTAACATTTATATACCATACTGATACCTGAGTTAAAAATTCAGAGAATATGCTTAATCTTTGTTGGGAAAACAAACGCATTAACAAAGTAGGGAATTGCCATAGAAACTATTTTCATTCTATCCATAGATAATAAATCTCAACAGAATATTGATTTTAACGATGCATTTAATTTATTTCAATCTGATACAATATGCCTCGTGTAAGCTTGAGGGCCGTTTTATGAGGGTTTCTTCGTATCGAAAAAATATTGGTTTTATTATTGTCAACTACCTAGGTGGAATACGATGGATCTATATCAAAATCATTCGCTTACTCAGAACAGCAGAAATAAGCATTGTTTTCGTATAAACTACACAAATATTAAGACTAGTGTTTTTTAGTATAGAATTGATCATGTAAACTCGGTAGGAAATCAAAAGATTATTGGTTTCAGTACACTAAATTAATTTTTGGCGTTCTTTATTAAAACTTTAAAAAATCTACAAAACTGTTAATTATTATCAAAACATTACTTTAACGAAACGGCTATATTAAACTTATACAAACAATCACGAAAGTTATTAATGTGTTTTCAACGACAAAAAATAATTTTGTTATTGATGTGTTTAACTGGTTGAGACACGTGTTTCACTTCTTTCAGGAACGTATTCTGGCTAAAAGAATTGCCAAATCTTTATCTATGAAGATTGATTTTCAAACCATGACTAAGAATAAATTTTATTGATTACTCATTATTATGACTGACAATTGTATGAAGAAGAGCCACAACCACACTGAGTTTAACCAACGTTGACTAAAGTTTGTCTCGCATACGGATATTGATTGCTCAATGTCATATCAGTGACGCCAAGTGTGTCTCAAATTAATACATAACTGAGATACACTTTTGCTACATCAACATGATAATTATCGACAGTAATTACAACCCCATAATACAGAGACTCACAACTCATTCTAATTATATTGTCTTTTCTATATCTTTCATTGCCTACTGTTTTATTCAAAACTATCTTCCAACACATTTTTGACTTTTAGAGTATTTTTCTCTTTTACTGACAATTACATATCATTTATTTAGCATTCTGAGTCCAATTCAAAAGACAGTTAAATTATTAATATACAAAGAAGCTTAGGATATTTTGTTATTATTCGTCTACAACACAGGTCTCCAAACTATGGCCCGCAAGCCAACACCGGCCTGCTAGCACCACCAATCCGGCGCGCGGTAACTGACCGGACATTCCCGGTATCCAGTCCGCCATTTTTTCACACAGATAAGTAATGCTGAAAGCGAAAAAAGCCACGAGCAAATTTATGCAACTGATCAACCAAATTTTTGTCGGAAGGTTATAATATGAGTGTATAAATCAGACCGAAGCTGGTTTTCTCCTTTTTGGCTATCAGCTATCTCTGCCGCAATGAAATGTCCTTGACACTTGTTCGTAGGCAGTAACCAAAATTTGCACGTAATTCAAAACTACAGTAAGGTAAACGTACCAGTAGTTGACCGTTTAAGAGAAAAATTCAACAAAAATAACGATTAACGTTTAGTATTAGACCGAATTATGACAAATGAATCCATGACAGTGTATTCATAATGAATCAAATGTCTCAATTAATATGATAAGATAAAAATTAGGAACGAGTCTGTCATAAAAAATTGTGTTAAATTTTTAACAACCATGTTTTTGCGTCAGTAGTTGACCATCTAAAAAATTGAAAGTTCTCGTAATTGACAACTTTTTTTTTAGTACTTGACCATGCCTAATCAGAGGTTTTAGTTGAGGAGTCAGTGTGGCTCTTAGGCTAAAAATTTTGGAGATCTCTGGTCTTCAATAATAAACTGAGTCAAGACATTTTCTTCTCATAAATTTCAGCTATAAAATTCTTCTTGGAATATAACTACTCTTGTATTCTACTTCTTAAAATATAAGGTTGCTTCCTTATTGTCTTTGTCTTGGTAAAATATTTCCCTTCCGGCTGGGTCATAATCAAATGAAAGAATAATTTTCTCCTTTTAACGTCAAGGTGTAGTAGGTAACTGTGTTTTGAACAAAGCTGTGTTCACTTTCCGTGGAAAACGGACGCTGTTTATAACTACTATAAAAAAAGTTAGTTGCTCAGCGATTTGTAGAATTTACTACGACGACGATTCTTCAGAAGTTAAATTAAATGAAACTTCTACACTTTTTACAGTTATATGTTTTGTAAATGTGTGTAGACAATTTTATAATTGAAAAACTTTTTTGTTACTATTTTTAAGTCCTTCCGAGTCGTATGTGGGGCAAATTAAATCATTTTTTTTTATTTTGGACGTGATAGGGGATAGTTCATTCGCTCTCTTACCTCTGAGTTCCTAACGAGACAAGTCTGGCTTATGTAGCACATGTCCCTGGCTTGAAAATGTCCTGCGGATGCGTCAAAGCAGTCTGAACCCTGCCTTTTTCTTCTACCAACCACATGAATTCCATCACCCTGGAATGCCGCTGATGATCTGAAAGGAAGCAAGAAGACTAGCAGGAAACAGAAAATCTTGGAGGAACCGTGTGATGATATTCTCTGAGTAGTGAAGGAATATTGATTTAAAAAATATCTTAACCGGAAATCAATAGTCAGTTTTACACATATTTTGTTGGGTTGAAAACGTGCTGTGATTTATAATTGGCGATAACTACTCTACATTTTTTAATTATGAAAGATTTAATTTTCAAGGGTTCTTACAATCAAACACCGAAACATAGAACAGTTAAGAAAGATACTGGCAACTGTCTTCCTAAAACAATATTTCTACAAAACGAGAAAGAATAAAAACTTATTCGGTAACTTCACTTGAGGACCATAAAGTATTGTTCATGTAGGGTTTAATTCTATTGCTAACGCCACAAAACTAAATCTAAGTATAAAGGTTTTTATTTTGCGTGTAAAACGGCTACCGAAGAACATTTTCATGAACACTCAAGTGAAGTTGAATAATGAAATTTGTGCGATCTTTCATGATGGTATTCAATTGACCTATTTAATTGTAAAAGGCTTTCTTTAAAAAAACTCTTTTCGTCTATTCAATTATAGATTGAATGAGATCTCCTTTTGTTGTCAAATGATTGGTCCTATTCAGTGAAATTAATTACAGTTTTTAAGTTCTACAATAACTGTAATTCATTTATATTTGGTCGAGATGCTTTCCAATAAAATAAAGATTCAAAAAATATACAGTGATTAGAACAGTTTCATTCAGCTTGCATACGTTTTTTTTTAGATATATATTTCTCCCCTATAATTGACAGTAAAATCCATTAGAGATATTATTGTATACCATTTGAAAATATACCTTAACTACAATTGAATTAATTAAATATTTAAAAAAATATATTTGACTTGAAAAGTGCAGCCGGCCTTGATATAATAGAATTTTTTTAAAGACGTCTTTTCTTAAAATTGTATTTTGTTATTTTACCAAGAATTCATAATAAAACATAAAAAATTACATGAATTCGTAATATATTATTAAAACTATATATTATCTGTTTTATTTTTTTGAATGAATATAACCCAATATTACTAAGTGTGCCAAGTATTTCGCCTCTTTAAAACCATTTTCAGACATTTATTTAAAGTTTAAAGATGTTTAGTAGAATAACTAAACTATCAGTGTTAATATTTTAGTTTCATTTGTATTAAATACTCACTTATTTGTTAAAGCAAGGCAGATAATAATTTCTAAATATAACATCAGAGTGATTAAATTTGGCAGCCATCTTGGTTTCGATATTGTTCAGAAATATTTCTAAAGGACAGCCCAACCGTGCGATGTCCAATTGAGTTTTAGAACGTTGAATTGTCCCATATAATATGACCATTACACAACCATAAGCTCTGTCAATAATATTATGCATAGTTAAACGTGTGGATGATCGGATTCTCAAACACTGACCTCGAATTTTCCCTTAATTTGATATCACCTCATTGAGCACCCGATGGGAAATACGTGCCGCTTTGCACGTTCGCCAGTATCCCGTTGATAGTATCATCGATTTTATTTTTCAACTATTTTTACACAATATTTGTTTTCGTTTTTATTTGAATATGCTACTGCAAGCGATCATATTTATATGAATTCTAGTTTGAATGTAGAAAACTTGTTAATTTTTAGTGAAATAATATGGAAAATGGGTCAAGCAAAACTGACAATAACAGCAATTACTTTTAAGTGTTAATTTTTAACTGTCAATTTTTGTTGGAAAAACACTATATTTCAAAAATAAAACACATTTTTTTGTACAACATCCACACGTTTATAATTATCAGGACCAATTTAACCCATTGCGAGCATTATCGACTTATAAAATACAAATCATAAGAAGGCTATTAATATAAAATTGAATGTTAATAATTTCAAGGTATATATAAACAATTGGTTTAAGAAATATGTCCAGAATTTACAGGTAATCAAACATATTGTATACAATCAAGTTAACACTAAAAAAATAAAGTAACAGTATCAGATTAAAAAAATGAAAAATTTGTCGTAACATATTATTAGTCTTTGTGTTTGATAAAAAAATTATTGTAGTTGATGATTTTATTTTCCGACAGCACTTGAACGGTGTTAATTAACCATTCTAAAGGCACTATATTTTTAAAAATATAATATAGTTTTCGTACCAATTCCACAATTTTTCATAATTACCACAACCGGTTTCGCTCATCGCAAGGTACAATGTGGAATTAGTAAAAAAAAGTATTTTTATAAATATTACGTTTCTTACATCAAACCACTCTTTTAAAATAAAACGGATGTTTGCAATAAAACACGGTACTTAATCATAATCGACAACATACTGACAATTTTAATCTCTACTCGATTTGTAAGTACTCTCCGGGAAGCAACCATTTCCTTCCAACGCTTTTTAAAACTCTCAAGTTAATGCAGGTACAACTTGTTTATACCGAAGATAAATATAAACTTAGGCAATATTAAGTTCTACACAAAAAGACGACTTTATAATGAAACGCATATCCAAATTTATTATAAAACTGCAATCAATTGCTTTTATGAACTCTCATACAACAGATTTAAAATATATTTCTATACCTCCATAGACATTTCGTTGGCAGTGCATTGTTGTAGTTATTAATTACTAGTTTTTTTTACCCGACTTTTCCCAAGATGTAGAAAACTTATATTAGGTTATTAAATTTAGACGTCGTCTAGATAATGTTTAAATTTGAAAATATCACTCTTTTGTTACACCCACAAAATAAAGTCCACCAATTAATAATAATGTTAGGAGTTTAAAACAGGTAAAATAAAAGATGACAATTTTGCCCCCTGCACTCTTGTTATGGAGCGTCAGAACTTTCTGATAGATAGTTTGTTGATCTGCATTTAATAATGGCTCCTGCAGCGCCACAAATTAAACATACGATCAGATTCATACGCTAATTCTCGATGACGATTCCAGATGCACACCAAGTTATATGAATTTATCACTCACTTTATACAAAATCACAAACATAAAACTCAATATTTAACACAAATTCTGCAGAGGCGTTACTATCTCAACTGTCACTTGCAGAATATATTAGTATTGAGCTGTTGCTAGGCGACTATTATTATTACTTTGTTCATCCCACATTGAAACGTCAAAAATATCGCGTTTTCAGTTTTAGGTTAAAAGTTAAACGTTGAGAGTTGAAAATAGCGCAGTTGAACTAACAATTGCAACCAAATGACGTGTGAAAACTTCACTTCGCTAATGTGCGCCGTTTGGGAGGAGTTGTTGTGACGACAGACATACAAACATACATATTCCTACATGTATTTTGTGCTATATAGTAGAGATTAAGACATCCGATATCAGTTTGTTGTCGTTGCAACGTTATAAAATGTAAGAAAGTTTTAATGTGGTGCGGCGATGTTTGCGGCGAATACTAGGGGTACGGTGGTTTGATTTTGTCAGGAACTCGGAGGTAAGAGAGCGGACGGACCAGCCTCTTATTACGTCCAAAATAAAAAAGCGGCGATGGACCTGGCTTGGACACGTGCTGCGGATGCCCCAGGGGAGCCTGAATCCTGCCTGTCTCTTCTACCAACCAGGTGGATTCCGTCGCCCTGGAAGGCCGCTGATGACCATCCATAGGATGTATTCGGCGGAGCTACGGGACGCTGGGATGACCTGGGAGGAGGCGAGGAGGCTGGCGGGAGACAGAGTAGCTTGGAGGAACCGCGTGATGGCCATATGCTCCGAATAGGGAGCGGATATGGTTAAAAAAAAAAAAAAAAAAGATGTAAGATTTCTTGTGTATCCTGAGTGAATTTTACGAAGGAAAAAACTATATACAATGTTGTTACTTTGTGTCTTTCTTTTCCGGTAATGTCCATTTTTATCAGGGACCCCCATTAAAAACCTATCAATAGTCTAATTTACGGTAACGAATCGTGACACCTGAAGAAGACTCAGTAAACCCGTATACTGAGCATCTAGAATAAATGCTTGCGGGGAGTGAGGTGGTACCGAGAAGAGCCCTGTTACGTATGTGGTCATCAAGAGACGTTAGAACTGATCGGTCACGTGCTGCTGATGCCTCCGAAGCGGATACTTCAATCCCGTTTGCCTCTTCTTCCGACCGGTAGGATTCCGGTGTCTTGGATGACCGTCGGGTACTATCTACAGGATTTACTCGACGGAGTTGAGGGATTCTGGCATGTCATGGAAGGAGGCAAAGTTATTCGGCGGGAGAGAGAATCATGAAGGGACCGAATCGTGCACACATGCCCCACATAGGTAGCAAAAGAAAAAGACGAATTTAAAATATATATATATATATATACCAGTCGTTATTTTTTAACTTATGGAAGATATGGACTTCTAATGGAGCATTTCAATAGAAGTGATTGTTGTTCACAGTCACTTAACCTTTTTTTTGGAAAAGCTAAGTAATTACTCACAAAGCGTCTCGTTTCATGGTGAGGTGAGCGATAGATAATGTTGGCATTATAGACATTCATTCATTTAAACACAAGTTCATCAATTGATTGAAAAAAAAATGAAATTGTCCCTTATGGAATCCGATTCCGTGAACAGTGCTACCGAATAGAGCTAACGCCCAAGAGCGTCAACCACTCAGCTACTGAGCTGGAAAACCGTTCTTTATTTATAAAATTTGAACCACATGCTTGATTTAATATTGTTGTACGAAACGGATGCGTATTAAAAGTAATCATTAAACAATGGTACATATTAAATTTTCGCATTAAAAATGAATACGCTTTCCTATTACTGTTACTTAATGTAAAATATAGAAAAACACAATTGAATTGGCATGAATGTTGGGTACAAGCAAAAAATAAGTACGTACGTAAACTTTAGCATACTAAAGCTTTCAGCTTGGTTTCCGGTGCTAAAAGCAGTTTATTATTAATAAGTGAGTATTATTTTTAATTCCTGTCGTTTTTAAAGTGCACTTGTTCAGTTATATTATATTAAAACTGGTAAATAAGGCGTTTTCAATATATTTATGTCAACCGTTAAGAAAATAAGAGAAGGGCAGCGTGTATATTGTAAAATATAGTATGACAGTTTAAGTGTGTAGTTAATTGTAAAATTATAGGAAAATAATACTGGAGTCAATGTGTTTGATGGTAGAGTTACCATTTTATTACTTTGCACTCCGACTCTAGGGCCCGGCTCTAGGCAACGCCTTGTATAACTATACTGACAATATATTATTACTGCCCTAACTGAGGCTTGAGGTGGTGAGCACCTCAACTGTAGATAACGTCGTAAACCACTCGACTTCAAGCTCAGAAATGTGTTACGAATCAAATATTTTAATATCCATAGATTTATCTATGACAATATGTAAGAATATTTTACAGTTTAATGTTTTTCGTAAAGCTCGCCAAAGTGTACGTTGACCACAATTTCTAAAATGTATTACATTTTGGACTACATTATAATTTGGTCTTCTAGTAAGAGATTTTCCGTCATCAAATATTCCGGAGTTACTGCTTCCAGTCTTTGTACACTAAGACCTCAATCGTTTGGTGGTGAACAATGGCGGTATATATATAAGCGCTTTGAGAGACGACAAAAGCGAGTCGTGAGATTCAATTATTCAACAGTTTGTTGGATGATGAATTATTTATTTCATGTTACCAACTGCGGCAGATTTTGAAAGCGCATTTCAATATGAAACAAGCAGCTTCTTTTGCTGTAAAATTATTACAATAATCTTTTCTTTTCCCAGAAAAGAGATGCAATTTTCTTTTGAAATCATTTCTCAGTCTTTATATCTATGATGGGTGGACTTTTTAGGAGAGCAAAAACAAAGTCATTTTTTCAACACTAATTGTTATACACTTCACATGGTTATCATTTTAACTATTCTTATCTGTAGTGCTTAGGTGTATAACAAAATGTCATTAAAACAAGACTTACACTATTAAGACAAGTAAAAAAAATAACAATCACATACAATTTATTTCAGATGTAAGTCTAATAAACGTATAAATTTATTATATTTTAAATTAAGTATCTGAAATTTATACTGGTGGTTCCACTGAAGCGCTCTTATTTTTTAGAATATTTTTTCGTACTTATCGTAAAATGACCAAAAATGCAATTATCCCATAATAGATATTGTATAAATTCTATCTTTACTCAACGTGTGTTGTATAATAGAGTTGCCAATTTATAACTTTAAACGTCGACTCTAGTATCCGGCTCTAAGATCTAGGATCACGGAATCCATACACACAATACACTGACACTTTCTTTGTATTATACATATAGCGAATCAGTGTAGTAAAAAGTGCAACAATAACTAACTGCACTTAACTGAAAAATCGAATGCTTTCAAGAAATTTTATGACATGAGTAGTTATTTTGCATCGGCACCTTGATTCTGTAATTGATAACGGAAAAATAAGTAAAAGTTAAACAGTGCCATCTGTTGAATGAACTCATTGTGATGGAAGTAATAAAGTCATCTCGCTCATCGCGAATCAGTGAATTTATGTTTGTTTGTTTGAAACTCGAATATAAGGTAACCCCCCTATTTTCGTGTCACTTTTTTTTTAAAAAAACTTCACCTATAGTTAGGCTATTACGATATGTTATCTTTCTATCGGAAAACAGTTTCTCTTGTAATTCCTATGTTTCGTAAAATTGTCTCAAATAATTTGTACGTGTATAACATAATGTAATTAAATTTTGGTTTGCATTTCAAAAAAACATCTATCAAAATGTACAAAATTTACGAATGTTGTAAAAAATGGAAAGATGGGACATGTAATTTGAACAACCCAAATGTAGGTCATTAATTCCAGTCATAATGAAGACATAAAAGAATTTATTTACAGTATAATTAATTATATTACGCACTAAACTAATATATTTGCGTCCACACATACTATTTATCAATTTCATGAGGGAATAAAATACTCCGTTAATATTTTCATCAGCGTCATAATATTAATTAAACAGTGTTTCAATCAAGGCCTCGTCAGAGAGAAGCAGAGGATACTATGTCAATAAAATAATCATGAAGGCGATTATTACAATTAATTTAATGTTCATTGTTATTTATATTTCAAAGTGGTAAGATATAGTAAAAAAAATAGACAAAGATAATTATAGTATGTTCATACCTAGGAAATATTCGACATCACAAACATCACGGGCTGGTATTAGTCCATCAACATTTTCTCTCTGTATGCAAAATCATTTTTAATCCGAATATTATATTTTATTATCAGTCCACATCTGTAAAAAGGTTTAGTAATACTGTTCAAAAGCAAGTGACCACAAGTCAATCACCTTGTGTTCAAAGACATTGATGTTTTTTATGTCTAAAAACTCCCTCCCATCCATCCCAGGCGTAGCGAAAGCTAACCACTGGTGCTTTCTTAGTCCTATACTTATATCCCAACTCTCTTCGAAAAAGAGAGAGCTCAGTACCACGTCGTTTTTGTAGAAAAACGACTGTTAAGATACTTCCATTAGCAGACCAAATGCACCAAATTGGGAGATTGTTTGAATCTATCAATATTTTTATTTCAGAAAATATAGCTGTTAAATATCAAAGCTTGATTTGCACGGATTTATTCAATATTGAATTGCGTCTATGTTAAAGTAAAAATTAAAGACTTAATTCTTTACTAGCAGAAATATGTGGTGCAAGCTTAATAACAAACGAGACATTCTGGTAGAACGGATGAAAAACAACCCGCGGCGCAGCAAATAATAACAACCGAAATGATATTTCTCGCAGCGGCTTCCTGTTTCTAGGAAATTGAGAATGCTAATTCTAACATGAAACTTCTATTTACAATCCAGCTATACAAACAGTCATACGCACAGTACAAATAGCGAACTTTTAACTATAACAGCTCTTGGGTAAATATAATTTCTTTGTATAAATAGCTGTTGCTGTTCATTTTTAAATGATAATATCACAATAAGATTGTGTACCTCCTCGACAATATATTTTAGATAGCAACAGAATAAAATGACCAGAGATGTTCACAAGGAAATATTCAAATTAAGTATATATTTACTACTAAATCAGTTGAATTTTTACTAATGAGGAGCTTTATCAAATCTTTAACCAAAGCATTTTATATCATTGAATGTAGAGATAGGAAAAAAAAATAATTTAATCAATAAAGAAAGAATGATGATCAGTCATTGCCAGCAACAAGTTACATGTAGTATATTTATGTTGGTAATAAGGTGTCCAATCCCGGACCCTTTTTATGATCCCGGGATTTGTCCCGTAATTTTATGTTTTACATTTTATGGCTAAAATTTAAATTGTGTCCATAATTGCTTCGATTGGAATAAATATATGATTTTATATTTTTTTCGGCATGGAAATGGTTTTTTTTGATTAAATGAAAATCAAACGAAGATTTTTTGTTTGTAATAGTGGCAATTGAATTAATTTTATAGAAAAAAGTAAAAGAAAAAACTTATTTAATCATGTCGAAATTGCCCGTTTCTGTCTACGGCGGTTACAAAATATGAGAAGGAGGGAGACCACAGTACATAATGTTTTAATATTTTAGGTAAAACGTATGTACATAAAAAAAAACGAGTTACGAGTTGTAGTTCACAAGAAAGAATTTATTTTAAATATGAATTATTTTTTTACATTTACAGTGAATCGTGATATCATGGGATTGATATTTAGACAATCCAGGAATTACGATATTGACTAATTGAACGAGATCCTGGAATCGAAAGTTGTAGTAAGTAATGAAAAAACTGAACACAGTTTTGAACCCTTATATATTTTCCTTATTAGAAAAAAATAAATTAAGGTTACTGTAAAAGTGGCTAAATAATTTAAGCGAAAAGTATTGATTAGCTTCCAAAAACTGTAACAAGACTCCAGTTTGAGGAATACTGAATTAAAAATGCAAAGCTTTAAACAAATATCTCCAAGTAGTAACATAAAACTGATACAGCAATTATTATACTCGATACAGTATGTAATTGCTGTTACAAAATCAGTGACCTCCTTTCAGACGCCTAACAATTCAATTTGATTCTTGTAAAAAAGCCATCGCACAATAGTAAATGTCAAAAGATAGAACATAATAATTTTTAATTGAAAAACTATCTAGAGAACGTTTTAATAATGAGCCTTTTTTATTTATTCAATAAACTCATATCTACGGTGTTTTAGTCAATTGATGTAACCCCCAGAATTAAAATTGTTCAGGAGAGAGTAATAACTGGTTTTATCGAAAACATTATAATATGGTGAGTTGCGTTATGAATATTTGAAAAGCACTCATGTTTTGCAGATACGGGATTATACGTAGAGAGTATCGATATAATAGTGGCTTAAATCAAACGGTTGGGTCAGAATTTTTAAACCTAAATCTGCACTGTCGTCTTTAAAATTAGATCCAATCGTTAACCCATTTTCGTATTTTTTTAAGGTTGAATCAATTGGCCAAAATACAGTCGATGTGTTCTAAAGATATTTAAACGTTTTGTATATGATTATATTTTGTGAAAAAACAATAATTTTTCTGAGTAAAATATTAGCTTATGTTTAAAAGAATGCTGGAGTTGCTTTGCCAAAACGTTGTATTTTTCATTACGCACTTAATCAAAAACCGTTCGAATTAAATGATAAAACCCTGAAAAAGTACGTAGCAAATTTGGTAGTGGGTAATCTTCATGTTCATTGAAACAAATTACACATCGTTTTTAAGAGGATGAAAGCGTTTTAGGTATTAAAGGTGTAATAAGACTAGCACTTCATGTCTGCACAAAGGATTAACGTTTTAGTCAGCGTAATGGCTTCCTTTACGCCATTTGCAATCATGCAAGTAGAGTATATTATAAATACGACACCACTTAGTTTACTTTGAAAACGTATACGGATTATAGGCGTGTATTTATGACGTAATGTTTATCAGATATTTAAAACGAAAGCATTGATAAATATTAAATAAATTCGTGAAGGAACATTAAAAATAAAATAATTTCCAGTTTCACGTGAGATTTAAGTATCGTGAAAACGTCGCCACAAAAATACTGAGAATATATGAGAGGTTTTATATCATAATTTCTAATATCCATCATATGCAAAAAATGAGCTATGAATGCATGATTGTTCTTCGTGTTCACACCTTTCATTTAAATTATAAAATATCTTTCTAAACTTACAAACTACCATCTCAAATGATTGTAAAAATTTGGATTATTGAGATTTTGTACACTTCAGCACGAGAGAAGCGTGTCACTGTTCAGAATGTTTATTTTTTTAATTAATAATGACCATTTAATTAATTTAAGACATCGACTGAGGGTGCTTGATGGAATTTCAATATCAAATTTGGATTATTGAGATTTTGTACACTTCCATGTATTTTGTCACTAACGACCCGGGTTTCGCCCTTCGGCATCTTCAGGCATCTCAGTTCGAGTCCATTCGTGTGCTCGGAAGTGTACAAAATCTCAATAATCCAAATTTAATATTGAAATTCCATCAAGCACCCTCAGTCGATGTCTTAAATTAGATTGTAAAAATGTTGTTCATTTTCAAAATATATATTCTCCAACGTCCAATAATTATCTAAGCTGAAAAACCCAAATTCCAGCGAATGAGAGTGAAGCATTAAACTCTCATAATCACCTGTGTTTGTTAACCTATCACGGCTTAGGCGTTTATTCCACAGTTTTTCTTTTAGCATGAAAACGGTTTGTTTTACTTTGTCAAAAACAAGCATTCACGGAGATTCTGAGTTATGATACTAGAGCGTTCATTTTAAACAATGGATGGTACGTTTGAATGTACACACATTTAAACATTATTTATTTAATATTATGATTAATAAACATTCGATTTTAGTCGACCAAAACATAAGGTTAAATCGTTTAACTAAAACAAAATTTAACGAGTTTTATGTCTAGCAGCCTTTTGTTTTATTAAAAAAATTAGTTCTAAGGCGTGATTTCAGAATGCAAGATTCTTTTGTTTTAGAAACAGGTGTTTTCAGATTTGTAAAAAATATGGCTTTGTGAATCAAAGAAACATTCCTCCAGGAATGACCAGACATGGACAATGCACGGGATAAATCTTGAGCTCTGTCAGCCCTGTCGGTCTTGCTAACTTAGTTGCATTTCTGACACATTAAAAGGCATTCAAAGAAAAAAGCAATTCCTAGAATCAGAAATCCTTTTTTATATAGTATTATTATTTATCTATCACCTAACTTTCTGCATGCAACCAAGTCTCTCTCTCTCCAAGGAATTTCTCCTCATATATTCCTGATAAAAATTTAAACACGCATAACGTTGTAATGCTGTGGAATACATCCTGTTATATTAGTGTGATCGTGGATAGTAGAACTTTGAGTACACTAGAATATTTAAAAAGCAAATCAAAGAAACACGTTTTTAAAGATTTCATTTTGTGAGCAAATTGGACAACAGATCTTTTCTGCATCACAATATATCTGCTTCATCCATCTTAAAAATACCTTTTGTCCAGTTACCATTTGTTACTTCATGGGATTGAAAACTTTATAATGTCCGCGTTCATCATTTTTTGAGAGCACTCCACGCACAATTGTTAAATTGTGCTAAATCGGGAAAAACCATAGTTACGTGAAATAACATTAAAATAGAAAATTTTTGTTGGTAAGTATTTTGCTCGCTCGCGGTAGAGAAACATTTAAATTCCTTATAGAGTGTTTCAACAAAATGTTTTTGACAGGTTGACAGTCAATCACTCAATCTTCCTGTTCAGATGCTGCAGGGATAAAGGAATGGGGATAAAAGGGCACCAGTTAATTACTAATCGCCATGTCAATGCCCTAGTATTGTGTAGATTAGAAAGGGATAAAAACATCCCAAATATTCACGTATTTTCTCAGGCCCATTAACTGAGAAATGTATACAAATTTCCATTTGAATGTTTTATACCTTTGATCACAAACAAAATTGGTAATATAATACTAAGACGTTGTGACGTCGTTATGTCAATCGTTATTATCAATTTATAAGTTGAATCATAATTATTTTTAATATTTTTTTTGAAAGTGATCAAGTTCTTTGGAACAAAAAGTAATTTTTTCAATTAATGTTTCCGTTTATTAATATTGAATACGATTTTAAAAACTATGTAGTATTATAGTCAGCAAAATTTCGATCTTCCATAAATTATATACATATTATTTAATTACTTAACCTTCCCAACATATTTCTTTTGCCAATTTATATAATAATGAGAGATGGAAATCATAATATAATAAACTGCAGTGAATTAAAGACTATTTTAAATACTGAAATGATATCATATTTATTCTTATCTAAACTTTTGAAAAAAATATTTTGCAAACATATTTTGAGCTTTATTAATGGAAAAACGTTTGTTTTTTTAAAAAATGCGTTTCTAAATAAAAAAAAATATTAATCGTTGCAGGACATAAAACTTTTACTACATTTGTATAGTCTATTTCGCACGAATAAACCTTTTTTTTCTTCATTTTTTACACCACGTGTTGAAACATGACCGATTAGTGTTCACGTTTCGTTGAAAACACTTTTATTTCTTAATTATGTACAATGTTGAACTGAGCTCAATAAAAAAATTAAACTTCAATAATTGCGATACATTCAAATACAATTTTTTGTTTGATTGATTCGTGTCAAATTTAAATGTCATAGTGAATTGATTTGCATTAAATTCGATTATATATTGATATTCTGAGATATCGACAGCCTCCATTTTTTTTATTATTTTATTTATTGTATTGATATTTGAAAGCGTGTAATATATTTATCAAGTGAAACTGATCCTGGTGCTTAAATGAAAAATTCGACAACTTTGTCTTTCCAACATGAATTTAACAATAAAGAGATATTCAATTATACACAATGAAACATTAAATGCGTATTTATGTTATTAGAAACTTTGCCGCATAAAATTCTTTAAGCTTTATTAGGACGTTTATTTTGATCGGCTTTCATTTTTCGATAAAACATTTTAACAAGTAAAGTCGACAATAGATTTTGTTTTTATACTCCTATACGCTTAATAATACTATATATAGTAATTGGATATGAATAATCATTTTTCAAAGTAAACGTCTATTAACAACAGGCAATTACCTAACGTTCTTCTTTGAAAAGATCTGCCAATTTTATAGAAATGAAATATGTATCTCCAAAGTTTGCCGTATGAGAATTCAAAGTGAACTGTCGATTTACAAGTTAAGTCTGACACACGTCGTCTTGTTAGCTGCCTCGGGGGAAATTGCGTGAAGCAGGTTTTCGACTTTTTTTTTCTTCAAGACTTTCAACTTTTTTGACAAATAATTTGATAAAATTCACATCCACCTACGAGTCTGATGGTAAGCGCGACGCGTGGTTTGGCCTCGAATAATATTTTTTCGCCTTTTTTCTCAGCCTCCAATTTAAAAAATATTTATTCATGATGCGTCGATTGCCTCGGGAGGGATACTTGGCTTTTTGAATATATCCAAATGTAATGTGAAAATGAAATTCAAAAGTATCCAGAGCTCTTTGAACTGAAAGCAAATTTGAGAACTGACATTAAACGCGGATTACTTGTGAACCATTTAAATAAAGCTTAACGTAATCTTCCCATTCCACTTAAGTCGCGTACATTAAATTTATATAGTGAAACGCTTCTTTGCTCATTCACCTTTTTGATATATTCACGTGTGGCAACCAGTCGATCGCGAAACAAGATTAAATTTCATCGATCCCAATTACGATTGTGAAATATTTCCATATTTCAAATACGTACACCAAAAATTGTGAAAAAAAAAGTATTTAATTGAAAATGAGTTACATTACATTGTTGATAGATATTTTGGTATCATGTCAAAGTGAGTAATGTTCATACGTAGCCGAATTTAGTTTTAAAATATTTTCGATGGATTCGGCTTTAACTTTGTGGAAATTCGTTTTAAACACAAAATTAAAATTGATAACTTGCAGCATAGTCAGACTAACTATATTCCAAGGTTATTCATTTCTAAGGTAAACAATGGTTCAAATTCTCAACTTATTTGTCATGTTGAGCTTCTTAAAGAAGCAAAACACGTGTCACATTTAGTAACATAGCCAGTGGAATATCTAAGTTATCAATTTTAACTTTGACGTCTATGCTTCGATTTTTTTAAGAGAAAAGTACGCGCAACTTAAAAAAACACGTTTATGTTTGATATATAAAAGTTGAGTACACTTAATTATATCATTTATAGTTAGTTACACCAGTAGTAAGACTATAGTTTGAGGTAGTCGTTTGTCTTTGAATTTAATGAATTATTTGTCTTTGGATTGAATTAGTTTTCTTGTATTTGTGTTGCAGCAACTGTGAATAAAATTCATGCCTTAATCGGCAAACATAGTATCCAAGTTTAATATTAAATGATGACACATTTTGGCCCGGTATTCCAATATTGGATCATTTACATTTTTTGTTCCCATTCCAATAAACAACATCGAACACAAATTGAGATCGGATCAACCAACGTCAGAGTGTATAAAGCAGTATTCTGTCAGGCTTGAGAATGTCGGAGTGATGAATGAATGTTTTGTATTAGCTATTTTTACAAGGAAACTGATAAAAATCGGGAAAATTTGTTTAATATTCAAATCAATGTTTGACTGTTTGGTTTGCTACTAAAATAACAAATGCATTTGAAAAAACTGATACGACAAATAATAACAACTAAGTTCAAATTATTACCCATCATTAACTTCAATTGTTTCAATTGTTGGTTGATCTAGACAGTACAATATATTAAATAATATTTATTATAAATATTTATATTACCTTGTTTGGCAAGCCTTGTAGACAACGTTTTGAACGAAAATGTTTTATTAACACAAACATAGTGTCGTTCTTGACGCTTTCAAGAAAAACATAAACCAGTTGTTTAATTGCTTATTGCGTAACAGTATCAATTTAATTTTTATGCTGCGGCAAGTAAATGTATTTTTGCATTCATTTATTTTCGTGTTTCATTTTTAAAAGGTTCTGCGTTGGCTTTTATAATGATATGACATATTTTTATCAGTTTTGATTTCGTTGGCATTTGAATCTCTATTTGATTTAACCCGTCAAGTATTGATTCCCTTGACCGTGTTTTCGTCAAGCAATTCCCATCATTCTTCATCACTAGTAATTCTTCATATACTTCATAGGGTGAGCCAATATACTTTCTTAAATTAAATGCTTATCACAGTCATATGATGTGTAATCTGGAGTTGTTTTAATTTAATTTACGAAGACTCGTCTTTCAAAATTGCTCATTAATTCAAAGACATCATAGTTGGTGATTTATAATCTTTTTTTACTGTATATTCCACTCAACTTATTGTTTATTTTTTATGTATCATATTATGCTATATCTTCGGAACGGCTTAAACTGATGGATGTCTTGGAATGAGTTTATTGATCTCTAATTACAGATACTTTAACATTTTAGAATTGTTCTGGCACCAACTTTGTAGTCGATGGCGTCGATAAATTATTGTAAGAAGGCTTCTATGACGTTCGACTGCGTTCTGTCTATCGCTCGTCACGGTGTATGGTATGTGCGTTATGTGATTACCTTAGGTTTTGTTAAGTATTGTTAGCTCGTCGATGTTGTCCACCGTATTAATTCGTTTCCCCACAGATGAAATGACAGATTTTCATTTGATTAATAAAATTTCGATGTAGACTTTTGTAGAGTATACACTTTTTACTACACTGATACGCATTGTGTATAATACACAGAGCATGTCAGAGTATAGTACGTATGAATCCCGTGATTCTAGATCCTATAGCCACAGTGCAAATGTTATACAGTAGCAACTCTACTATGTTGAGATTCGTAGCTATTTGAACTAGCATGGAAGTCTGGCGCTAAATTATCATCATATATAATTTATAATATAACCATCCTCAGACCTGTAAATTTATCAGTGACTGGATGACAACCTCCCTTATCACTCGCTTACATTTTCGGGCCTGTTTCTTGGTTTAAATGTCAATTGATTTTCTTAATTTTACCTTAGGTCATGGTATAAGAAGTATAGGTGAGCTGGGTAAAAAATATTAGTACATTGACGTCATCGCGCGTTGATTGAGTTACAATTTACTTTGTTTACAACAGTGTTTCAGTGACATCGCATATATTTAAAAAAAACCATTCTACTCACCTACACATAAGGTATCCTACAACATTTTTGTGTCGCTATATTATCTCAATGATACCAATAAAAATCAAATTTTTCCAATCAATGAAAACACATGTGTGATTTATATTATAAATATCTAAGAATAATACAAAAAAGTTTAATGCATATTTATACTTTACGTCAAGAATAGTTAGTAAACATATAGGTTCTTTGAAGTGGTTATTAATAACATTTTCATTAAATAATTAATTGGCATGAGAATTTTTTCTTGATAATTAACCGCCAAACAAATGTAGCGATCATTACTAGAACGCTTCGCGAATTTTTTCCTTCAAAGTATTCGTGTCAGAGTTTTACAAGTGAAAGAAAAAATACTTTTGTTTTTCCTCGCCAGCGCTTTCCTTGAGCTTCAACGAGGGGTTGCGCTCGACCAGCGCCACCTGATTATTGTTTGAACAACAATAATACGCCGACCACGTGACGTCATAGTGTCGGAAGCTTCAGGGAAAGGCGAGAAACTTCAGGCATCTGAAATTCTATTAAATTTATTACACAACATCAAAAAGCTGTATTTTTCTGTGACTGAAACCTTTTAAAGAATTATTGGGGTGTATTGACATCGTAGCTTTTCTCTTTCACAAACGTTTGTCTAATATCTGTCTGTCAAAAACAGATATTTGGTGAAATTCATATTATTTGGAAAAATATAAACCACTATATTACATAGAAACGACTTTCTGCTATACCGTAATAGGAAAAAAATCGAAGAAAAAGTAACAAGAAATATCTATAGTTGTATCTACAACGATACGTAGATATTTCTTTATTTATTTACTGATAAAATAATGATAAAAACTATTATTCTTAAGTACTTAAACCTACCTCTGACTAGACAAAGGGATTTTAGTATTTAAAATACTATTGAGGAGTCTAATATCAAACACGGCCAAGTAAATTTAACTTTTTTATTCAGGAGAGCTGCAAGTTTAATTAACCACCTTTTCACGATATTATATAATTGCTTCTATATCTAAAGTTTTACATAATCTATATATTTAGGTTATAATATTGAAAAACTAAAATTCATTAGAATAAACCCAATTTCATCCAAAAATGAATAAATATATAACTTTTTCCGTAATTGATACAATGTGTCAACTTGGCCATTTTTGAAACTAAACTGAAATCATTTGAATACGTGATGTTTATTGAATTGATTTAAAATTAATTTATTGATAATAATGATGAAATAAGATATTAACAACTTGATGTCTACAGTAATATAGCCTTCCGTTAAGCGATTCTAATAACTAAATATTTTATAAAAATGAAACACATTTTTTATTTCTTTCTGTTTTAATGCTTATTAGCTTAATTAAGTATGAAACAAGTGATATATATACAATCAATCAGGTAAGAATAATTTCAGTCACCTGAGACCTGGCCACTTTTGATACAAAAATTATAACTCAAAGTTGATATCGATGTGCTTGTCGGAGTTTGATATTTACACATTAATTGAATTGTAGGTTTTAAAATTCCCTACTTGAAACAATTCATAAGTGAATATGACTATCAATATGACCGTTTTTGATATTGGTTACCCCAATTATATAAAATTTCGTAGTTCACTTTGCTTATACGACCGGTGTGTTATATTCATTATGTCTTCATTATTTATTTCCAGTAATACAGTTTATTAAAACGAATAATAAATTTCCGTAACGGTTATTTTCGAAACACGCTTTAATTTTATTTAAAAATAAGTTCTAAAAATATACACTTTTGTCAGATTTCCTTTCGTCAGGTTTTCTTTTGTCAGGTTATCTTAAAAAGTACAAATAATTTATTATGACCATTTCAAAATTTGTAAATTTTAGCACATGAGCTGTAGCACTTATTTTGTTTATAAAAATATTAATAAATCTCTGAAAATAATATAATTATATTAATACAGATGATAAATATCAAGATTAAACCTCCAGTCTCTAATCCGTTTATTATTAAATATCGCATTTTTATCTTGCTGAAAAGATATTAATATGTATTTAATTTCCATGGTCATTTGTATGCTGATAATTTAAGCTTATTAATTTACATCACAAAGCTTTGTATTTAAATCGCTGTGGATCCGTTCAGTAAAGAATAAAAGCTCCTTAAAAACTTTGAGTACAGAAATTACACTTCAAAAAGAAAGCTTCTTTTGTTATCCCACTTTTTAAAAGCGATATTCAAACAAAGTGTCGAGACAGAAAGCATTTGTTCTTGATCCCATTGTTTTGTTTATACTTCAAGGAGAAATTAATTTCCTTGACTCGACCAGTAAAGGAAGCATTTAATGAACACTTGCTTATTACCAAACATTTTCTTACTAGTTTTAGTCACTTTCAACTATGAAACTACCGTTTGACGTATTTATAAAATATTTTAACAATTCCTCGTCGTGAGTTACGTTTGGATGAATTCTGAATGTTTGGTTGATTGGCAATTACTCTATTCAGATAGCAATAAGTCGAGTTGATATTTCCAAGACACCGATATGAATAAAAATATTGATTTAGAAATCAATTGCTTCAAAACTTGGAGCTAACTCTCTCTGAATACATCACAAATGCACAGGATATTGGTGAATTAACCACGAAAATACTTGTTAATAAAATAATGATTATAATTCCAGTTTATTCATTTTTTGAATGAACTCAATGGTGATTTTACGCACGTTACTTTAAAAACAGTAAAATGATACCACTTAGTAAGCACAGCAGGTTTCTTCAAACACTATAGGTTTCTCGTTCTTTTGGAGCTTCTGAAAAAGCTTTTTCTTCATTTTTAAATGTAAGTAATCTTTAATTTTCATACCCACCCACGTAAGGGATATTAAATGTCAATATTGAGTTCAAGAAAGTATAGATATTCTTCTGACTGTGAGAATAAATTTAATTTTACAATAAAATAAGTAAGAAGTCGTGTAAGCTTGATATTTTTCCGTCGGTTCATAATTGTAATCATAATGTACATATAAAAACGATCATTCAATTCCATTCTCATATATTCTCCATTGATTAACGCTCATATAAGTACAAACTTTATTGTTTATTTTTCAATTGAAAATAACTTTGATCAACGAGTAATTTAAAAATTAATATTAAACTAGTAGTGTTCTGTAAAAAGTAATAATAATTATTAGTTATTGAGAAAAAAACATTTTTTAGCACATATGAGGAGCTTGGGATAAAAAATGACCAAGTCTATTAAAACTTATCATCTTTACAAACTATTTATGCAACTATTTAATTTGATATATTTCTTATTACATTAAAAAAAAACAGTTAAAACCACACATTATCAGCGCAATACTTCACTTGGGTAAGCTGAGTGACAGCTGACTGAACTGTCATGGCCTACAAATGCAAGCATGCTATTGGCTGACTTAGGGTTTAGAAAAAAGCATATTTTGACATTAAATTTTGTGGAAACTACGAGAATTTGTCGGCGTCCGTGGCGCAGTTGGTAGCGTCGCTGGCTACGGTTACGAATGTATCGGTTTCAATTCCCGGTGCGGACGGTTTTCATAGATTGATATTTCAATCGATTTATGGATTTCTGTTCTTAGTCTGAGTCTTCTCTCCCACCCATCCCATCCTCACGGGGCGTAGTGAGAGCGATTACCTAACCACTAGTGCTGTCATTTTCTTATCCTTCTATCCCTACTCTCTTCGAAAAAAGAGAGGTTGAGCAACTGAGTAACAAGGAGTTCTCGTAGAAAAATTCTGTTAAGATATCTCCATTAGGAGACCATATGGTTCACATTGGGAGCGGACATGGAAAAAAACGACAATTTGAGTGACGTTGAAAATGCAATTATGTTTTTTTGAATAAATCCTTTCACCTTCGGATCTCATGCTTCAGGAAAAAGTGAAATATGGTTTTATGTAGTCTCAAGTAATTACTTTACGTCATATTTTGTGTTTAAAACCTGAAATACATTTAAAATATACGAAATTATCCAAAGACACAAGAATCAAAGTTCTTCATAGCATAACAAGCTCAAGACGTATCTCGGTATCGTTTGAAACAAAACGGGTGCACGTCATGCATTTCGGATTGTTACGATAGTGTACTAATTGTTACTTTACTATAATCTTGTATTTTTCGATGGTAAAATTGACGAAGTTTTCTAGTTATGATTAATTATACAAAGAAGACTTAAACCGTACTGTATTTTTAATGTTTAATTATATGTAGAACTATTATATTTACAATTAACAAAATTAAGAATTTTTTGTATGACCTATTTCACAAATAATTTAAAGGTTTAAACGCTGAAGTAACTCATTGTTACACTATGAATATGGAAAGATTAATACTACATCAATATATCGTTTTTTCTCAAAACTGGATTTGACCATGTTTGATCCCAAGCTCCTCAAATACTTCAATATGAAATAATAGTTTCGTTATTATTCCAATTTTTTGTGTTGATATCAAAAGATCTTTTAAACTATCACTTACTAGAAAACTTAAAACTTAGGCACAAATATATGGGTAAACATATAAGTATTTCGTACGATCTTGTTTATTTTCAGTTTTTGGTACTTACCATAAATTTATGTGTTTTTTCAATAATCAAATTCAATCTTCAAAACTAAAGATGAAATATGTTGCCTAAAAACGTGATCCTGTCGTCAAAAAAAAATAATTATGTCATAGTACAATAGTGTAATAATACAATCTAATAACAGATATGTTTCAAAAATATGTTTTCCACAGGCTTTCTTTAACAAACTGTAGTGAATGCTAAAAACGTTTGTCGAGAATTCATTTCGATACAATATTCAACAACCATATTTAATCAATTATTTCAAATAAAATTATTAAGTTGCCAAATACAAGAGCCAATTAGAGGATACTTATGGAAACCAAAACACAAATTATAACGCGACAAGAACAGACAAAGCTTGTTTTCAAACAAAACATAATTTCGGCTCAAAATAACTTCTCTTTAGCACTTTGTAATTCAGAAGCTATTGAACATTAATTTTCAATTCAAAGGCGCCCATGTAATCGTTTGGAAAACAAGTTTGTTTTAGCGACACGAGTTGTATAGTAAAAAAACGATTAACCGAAAATGTGTTTTGACAGGCAGTGGGCTAATTAACTCTTATGATAGTCACCAATCAATATGTGCGTTTTTGTTGTATCTTTGAGATTTTTTTAATTTTATAGTTTTTTTAACCATGTCCTATCCCAATGTGAAGCATTTTAGAATAGAAGCTTTTCTACGACGACTGCTTATTAGTCAGTTGGTCAATTTCTCTCTTTCAAAGATAGTAGGGATAGAAGGATAGAGTTAGTAATTTTCCTGATTCATTATTGCTAATTATATTAGTAATGTCATTAAAAAAATTTGCTCAGTTAAATGGACTTTTAATGTAGCTATATTTGTGATTTCAGATTAGTATTTATCGATTTGCAAGAGGTCCATAACATTTTAATTGTAGACTCTTTTATTTGATTTATGTATAATTTGTTTGCTAATCAGTATTTTCTTGTCTTAGTTCATTAACCATCAGTTTTATATACCTTCATTTTTACACTCAATTTTATATAAATAAGCCTGTTATGTTTGTATTTTTATCAGTTGATAATGTTTGTGATGAGCGAAACCGGTCCTGATCATTATAAATATGTGGAAGTAGTACAAATTAATTGTGTTTTATTTTTAAAAAAAATAAACAACTTCTTTAATATTTTATATAATCAATAAATGGACTAAAACAAAAATAAATCATTTCTTAAATCGACTTCTTTATTTTTCCTGAGATTACTCTTTGCTCTTACTAACATCTTATATGTAATCAATAATAGTGGTTTGTCTATATCCTCTAGACTTTCGGTCACTAGAAAAAATACCCGTTACATTATAAAATCTTTTTAAAACTATGGAATATGCTTTATTTTTACATATTAAATAAAGAAAAATGATGTTGTGTATCTAAACCTATCTTAAGTATAAAAATACCTGTTTTCGTAACAATACGAGAGATACCATTGATAATTTTCTATTATCAATCATATATTTTCCTCGATATAAAAACGTAATGCTTTTTATCGTAAGCTTCGTGACGTCACTGCGACTCAATTGTTATCTGAAAGTTTGATGATGTATTTGATAAATCACTATCAGGTATACAAAATAATCCTATGTAAACACGTGTTACTATTATCCTTATCAAATATCAGCTTTTTGATAAAACGTCAAGTATTTTATGTGTGTATGAAATATCAGAACAATCACATTTTTATTCGGAACTATCTTTTTAGTTACAATATTGACAATTTGTAAATAAAAGTTTCAAAGTAATTCAATCTTATTAAGCGAATATGTTCTGCCTTATTTGAGGGTCATTATAATTAATCTTTGTGTCGTCAAATATAATCTGTAGCCATCGATTTTTTACAATTGAGTTTCAAATTGTTAATACATATTTTTTCGGGGAAGTCTGACCGTAAGGTAGTATTTTGATTTAAATTCATCTTTTTAATTGCAAATTGCGTCTAAAATTATATTAATTGGATTGCGATTAGTCAACCAAAAACTCTCTTCGAAAAAGATACGTTGTGCAAATAAAAATTTCGGTTGAGATAAACTACATCAGGAGTCCATATGCTCCACATTAGGGGCGTACACGGTAAAAAAAATGTTGATGTCAGTTGAAAATTCTAGTAGTGATTAAAGCCGTTTTTATTATAATACATAGATTAGCTTTCCACCAAGAATTGAAACAATAAAAGTGATTAAGTGACTGCTCAATTTCATAAATAATTTCACTTGAACAAATTAATGCTCAAATCCCTCAACTCGATTCCCTTATGTTAATAACTTTAAGAGGTATCAAATTTGGATTATTGAGATTTTGTACACTTCCATGTATTTTGTCACTAACGACCCGGGTTTCACCTTTCGGCATCTTCAGGCATTCGAGCACATGAATGGACTCAAACTGACTTGACTTCATTCGTGTGCTCGAACGCTTGAAGATGCCGAAAGGCGAAACCCGGGTCGTTAGTGACAAAATACATGGAAGTGTACAAAATCTCAATAATCCAAATTTGATATTGAAATTCCATCAAGCACCCTCAGTCGATGTCTTATTATCGGTTATATTGAAATTATTATAAACTGTTTTATGTCCACAAATTTACTATGACTGTCAAAAAATTAACGGGTCAGATTAACATATAAATTATTGTTCTTTATAGTAAACTAATGAGTACCCGTCATGCGTTGCAATGCCACTCAAAGAAAGAAAGGGTTTGTGTTTTAATTCTGTTTATTGAAGTGCTTTTGGATTAGAGGTCTGCACGGGCCGAAATTCCATAAAATTACCGGGTCCGAGCCCGTTATCTTCAAACCCAGCCCGGCCCAAGCCCGAGTCTCAATATCACACTTGTTACCCGAACCCAACTGGAAGCTCAGATTTATTTTTCTCAGCCCAATTTTTTTAGTATGGTAATTTCTTTATACTTTTCAAACAATCTATATTTTAGTTTCGATATTTCCAACGATATTCATAGCACATGTGAAATAAATTATTTAAGTTATGAAAACTATTGCCTTATTTCTGACTCATGACCCAAACATATTACGAAATATAATTTAACTTTAATTTGAATTCCTTACCCGGACCCGACCCGAGCCCAAATCTGAATTGTCTCTACCCGCCCGAGCCCAGGCCCGTGCAGACTTCAATTTTGGATGTAAAATATTTTTTGTTTTTTAACCTGGTTCAGAGATGTCGCTAGTTCTACGTATTAAATTCTTTTTTTTAGATTTTTTTTAGATTTGAAATTTAAATTTCACGGGCGTGCGCACAACAACTCACCAAAGTTTGATCGAAATCGAATGAAAGGTGAAGGAATTCATAGAGGACAAGCAAACAAACAACTCTTCATTTTTATAAATACAGATTACTCAAAATTTTTTTATGAACAATCTGAAAATTTATCAAATTTAATTAATAATGCTGTTTACTCCTCTTGAAATGACTGTAATTTTTGATTACCTATTATACTTGGACGCAAGTTGGTTTTATATAAATCTTTTTTCATTTCTTATACAGCTATATAAAGATCTAAGAATATACGTTTTACAAAAGCTGTGTAAGATTTATTATTTCTTATTCAATTTGATCCGACCAAATACGTAACAAATACTTACCATCAGCTAACTAAAATGGCGTACGGTATTTGGAGCAGTAAAGTTTTATTCCTGAACAAACACCTCTCGGCCATTTTCAAAAGGTGAAAGAGTTGTTTTTAAAACAAGTCGTGGCAAAGAAGATAATTAAAAACACTTTTGTCTTTCTGTTCCAAGGTAAAAACTTTCTAAAAAGAAGCACTTCTTTACTATTTCAGTATTGTGTAACTTATTTAGAAGCGACCAATTTGTCAATGTTTGTTTTACAGTAAAAAACAAATTCTATTAATAATGTTTAGACGGTTAACACTTAAATTGAATTAAATAATCCGTTATAAAGCCTACTAAATATGGATAGCATAATAGGATCTTAGATTTGTGGTGCAGTGGTTAACGTCGTTGGACACGTTGATTTTGATTTCGCATCTCATGGGGTCTAGTCCTAGTATGGACAGTTTAATAAATTGATTTTTCACCTCGGTTTGTTTATGTACATTATAATACCTACATGATAAATACATCTATGTATTGTGGTCTCCTTCCTTCTCATTTTTTTTAACTGCCATAGACAGGAACAGATAATTTTGACAACAATGCTCTCAGTAAATAAAAAATCATTCACATGCCCATTACAAATATAAAATAATATATCTATCTCAACTGACGCAATAATGGAAAGAAATTTATTTTTGAATATATAATTCAAAACGTGAAAGCACGCCAACTATTACGATATTGAAAAATTGTGAATCTCGAAATCCAGGGATTATAAAAATGGTGTAGGATTGTATTTATGCCATAATTTAGACGTTCTAGCATAAATTGAGATTTTTTTATTTAAATAATTTGGAATGAAAAATATTTAACAAAGTAGCGTTTAAATTTCATTTTTGGTATTGTGAGAATAATATCCTTTGTGCGCTAGGCAAACGAGATGCAAATTGCAGTTTGAATGGATTAATGGAATTGTACAAGCGGTATCTATGCTACATACGTCGTGAAGCGGGTTATTTTTTAGATGCTTTGATATTGAAATACAGATGCAACTTTCTATTAAAAATTGATTTGTTCTTTGAAAAATGTATAAAAACATTTGAAATATAACATATACCTTTGTTTGTATAATCAGCACCAGAGCATACCTATCTTTGACTAAGAACTCAAATCCAATATCGAAAATACAGTGAAACCCCGAGTTCACGTTTATTAAGGGATTCTAAGAACCCTAAATGGAGGAAAACTTCAAATAAAAAACTCATTATAAAAGTTTATTTTTTCTAAAAAGTCCTTAATACTGAGTTGTAGTTTGGCATTTCAATTTTGACAAATACCCTTAAACTCGTGTATTTTTGTGACGACAGATTCATCTGTATCTTTTACACAATAAAACGATTTTAATGATAACAAAAGTTCGTGTTTTCTTCACGTGGGTATTTTTGTTGCGAGTTGGAAAATTCGCGATACGAGATGTGAGGCAAGACTGAACGCTAATTGAGGTGTGCGAACGCAGCAACATGATTGAAAAGCCTGTATGTACACAGGTGCTCAAGTGAGTACATTTTAACCATGAATCATAAACGATTCTACCAGGCTTCTACACTTGCAGTCTTGTGTTTTTTTCTACGAACCGGTTGGATGGGTCCAACGTGCTTCTTGAGAGGAATGATAAAAATTCAACAAAAAATGTCGATTGAGATAATACTTGTAACGGGACTATAATGTTTAGACAATAGATCGAAAAAACAAATAAATCGGGGAAAGATTAATGGATGATTATTTTTTGAAACTATTTTTCTGTGAGTGGTCGAAACGATTTATACGATAACGGTAGATCCGGGTTTGACTGTATTATATAAAATAAATATTTATGCCGTGCTATGAGGTCTGGAAAAAATATTTGCATATGAAAAGTTACCAAAGATTATTCTGTATGTATATGATATTTTCAATTCTTTATCAATTCACAAATATCATACCTTGCGAAAACTATAGAAGGAAAACTGTCCTTGCACCTTTGTAATAGAATGGTTTTGCGGTGGAAAAGAGGTTGTGTGCCCGCGGTCATGTTTTTACTAGATTGCTCAGCAAACAAAGGCAGTCGCCTCGCCTGCGTCGCAACGCCTCTGACGCCAGCACAAAAAGCCCTGAAGAAACTGTGATTCGCTTAACTTTTTTTATACACAAAAGCGAGATATTTTCTTTACAATTGTGTACCTTATCAAATCAAACCAGTATCGCACAACAATATTCATGTTTGAAGAGAGATTAAAATAGAACACAAAAGTCATTCAACGATTTCTGAAATTAATCTTTACATAACAAGTGAGAAGGTTCGGTTCGAAGAGGGGCGAATGTTTGGTTATCACCGTCTGGGAGGTCTGGGATTTCAAGCAAACATCATTTCAAATCCAGTTCATCTCTTATTTAATTAACGGAGATGCAGTGGTTTATTACACAAAATATCAATAACACATAAAATTGAGTCTACATTTACATTTACTTAACACATGAAATTACCTTTAAATTATAATAAAATTGACTACAACAAACGATTCCAATTTCAAAACAAACAAAAACAATTTATAATGACAGCAACCCCGCGGCTACGCCGGCCGGCTTCCCTTAGCCGACGAAACCTCTCAGTTGACTCTCTCAAAAACAAAAATCAAATTCTCAACACTGTCGCCCCCCTCCCCTTTTTGTCAATAATAGACTCGTCTAGCGGGCGAGTTCATTAATAGCGTCTGCTTTCAGCTACAGCTACAGCCCCTCGGTGGTGAGCATCCGATCGCTTTTAACGGCAGCAATCGGTTCGACTAACAATAATCATTGCCATTAAAGCTGGGCGCTGTCTGTTATGGATCCTAATAAAACTTAAGCTTATCAAAAAAAAGGGTGTGTCACAAGTGTTAACGGCTTACAATAACTTACATCGTTCGTCTTATTGTGAATTGTTGATAATGAAGATTATAGTATTTTTTTAGTACAATGCAGTTGTAAAAGTATTCATATTTTTGAATCTAATTATATTCATTACTTTTAAGGTGTTAACTGTCAATTCTTGGTGGAAAAGTATGTATTTAAAAAAAAACACAATGTCTTTTGTACTACTTCCATATTTGTATAATGATCAGGAAAAAATATTGTGTGTAGCCCAAACAAAACGTGTATTAAATTTTATACATTGTGATCATCGAAAAAAAAAATATCAGTCTTTTTACCTTTCTACAGTCGATATATTATAAATTTATAAATAAATATAGTGTATTGGCATGTTCTGTGTGAGTTATACACAATATTTTTTGGTGTGGGTTACGTCCCTTTTCCTTTCCAAAGTCGATATGTTATATTAGCAAAAACACCATGTGAATATAAAGTGATTCCAGAGTTGTCGAAATAACATCAGCGTAGTTAAATTAAATACATATTTTTTTAAACCAGACAAGATTTGAATCAATTTTTGAAATTATATCAACATACAGTTGCCGGAACCGTTTTATTCAATAAAATACCAAATTTTGTCTATCATCGATCGCAAATCAAATGTTTGAACATCTAAAATATAGCACATACTTTTTTTGTAATATCTGAAGTTGTTTTAAAATATTATGTTTGAATGATCAGTCCACTTCTTGAGTTTTTAAAATTTTAAAAAGATGTATAACTCGTATATAAATCTATATTTTAAAGACATGATGAGATAACAAAACGTTAACTGTTGGAAATGATGAAAGTATACGCTGGAAAGCTTCCGGTATAAGTCAATTTTAAGTTGTTTTACTTTAGTCCTTATTTCCGGCTGCTTTCTCGAAAAGTGATTTCAGTTTTCTTGTGTGCTTTTTCATGAAATTTAAGTGTTCGAGTCATATACAAGGGTTGAAAAGAAAAACATTAAGCAAGTGGTACAAATAATTGGAAAATTTTCGTTACAGAGAAAGTACACCAATAGCGAGTTAACTAATTAAATTATTTCTATATTTTTAGGTTATTTCATGTCATGATTTCGGACGTTTGCTGAATGATACTATATTACAACTTTAATGAATAAAAATATTTGCAAATACATCGATCGCCATGGTAAATTGGCTATTTACGTGTACTGAAGTATAAGTGTATGAATATTCATTATTTATTTATTTAATCATTAAATTGTATTCGATTTAAAGAACGCTTTGTTTAAGGCATAAAATAATCATTATTCCTCATGCTTAAAGATTCCTTCACCTTATAAAATTTATTTTATTTGTTCTATACAGTAATTTACCTAATACCTACTGTTCCTTCTCAACATAATTAAGCCCGCTACCAGTATGGAGCGTATTTTGGACTCCTAATTAAGCATCTCAACAAAAAAATCTAAGAGATATAAGTGCCACTCTCTATCTTTTTGGAGAAAGGAAAGAAAAGTTGGACCACGATAAGACAACAGTTAGGTTATAGCTCTTCAGTTTCTAAGACAGGATGAGTGGGAGGAAATTTAAACATCACGGACATCGATGTTTTTAAATAAAAACTATATATATATTTTTTTAATTTTATCAGTGATGATCAGCTGTGATGAGTGAAACTGGTCCTGATCATTATAAACATATGGAAGTAGTACAAAAAAATGTGTTTCATTATTAAAATATAATGCCATTTCACCAATAATTGACAGTTAGCACCCTAATGTGACAAATCCATAAATCAATTTATAAATCTGCCCGTACTGGGTCTCGACTCCATGAGATTCGTAACCGGAGCCAACGATGTTGATCACTGCACTACGGACCCGACTTAACAGTACAGTTTCAGTTGGTAATGCTTGCGATGAGCAAAAACCAAATTGCGCTTTATTTTAAAATATAATGCCTTTCACCCAGATTGACAGTTGACATATTAATAGTGATCAAGTTATATTATATTTATGAAATGAAATTTGATAATTTTATGCTATTTCAAAACTATAAGTACAACTTAAAAAAGTCATTACATTTATGAACAAGGTAACGAATCAACTGACTCACAGAGAGACCAAAAAAACTTAACGAAAACGCAAATATAAATATTTACTGTAATAAAATGGCACCGCGCAACCGCAAATGTATAATAGCTTAGGTTTTATGCGATCATCATTCTAGTTGTCATTATATGTTTAATAATAAAGAGTTTTGCCTTTCTCTTTTTTTTTCAATTCCGTTAATTCATTCAACAACACCGTGAGATAGCTATTGCCGAATCATTCAAGTCTTGTAACATCATTAAATATGATCGATTGAGTGAGAATTTATATAACGCGCAGATTTAAACATAGGATTATAATTTGATACGCAAATTTATTTATCAGCAAATGTGTTCTTGGAAATTTATTAAAGCATTACAAAATTATTAGTAATTACTGCCATGTTTCTGATAGAATAGAACATAAATTTGAAACACATAATCGATGTTTATTATTTGTTTGCAATGTTTGACATTTTTTTTATAAAACGGAACTTTTATCTTTCGTGGCGTAAAAATTGTAGATTATTTACTTATACGCTCAGCCTCACCGCTAAAACTAAAAACAAAGATGTCAAATATACATCGTGTGAAATAAGATTGTTATTTATATGACAAACAGTGACGATACTTAAAATTATCACGTATTGAAACTTATTGTGCTTCTACAGATCAAATTTGGTCTTATGCAATAAATAAATAGTGATATTTTTTGGCTGCAAAAGCGCTTTTATATATTAAATCGATAAAAAATATTTTCGCTCCCCCACAAGAAAAGTGTCACAATTCAAAAATCGCTATTTTTAAGATGAATAATCAATTATGTCTTCTAAAACAACGTAATTTGTGTCAACTCACCCCTAGAATACTAAAATGACACTGTGGCTGTTTGTCTATTCGGCATCGCAATAATTGTGAATAGTGTCACACTTTGCACTCCGACAGTTTTTCATAAATATCTCAAAACTGTAAATTTGAGTTGTGACACTTTTCTATTGGAAGCGCGATTTCAAGATCAACATATATCTTTTGTATATTTCAGAATAAATAATCAAAAGTTATTTAATAATTCTCTGGAAAGCTGTTTTGAATCGACTCCATATCCAGTTTTATTTTTCTTTTTTGAATTTATTAATCAGAAATAAACATATGCTCTACTATGAACCCATTTCATTTAAAAAATATTGAATAAGTTTATTGGTTGAATGGGCATTTACTTCATTATAATAAGGTGAAATATAGAAAAGTATTTCATTCAGTGAGAATAATTTTATATAAAAGGTACTATTGAAAGCTTCACTGTTTTACTAATATGTAATTCTGAAATAGTTATCAATCACATTACTTAATTCTTGTGGAACTAGATACTTTACCTAATTAAATAAATGATTGCATTTAGTTCTTTAATAAATACGATACACTACCTATTTGTTTATAAATTAATGTTTTCATTTTTTAATACAAACTCCTCAGTAACTTTTAGATGGATTAAAACTGATAACTCGATTTAGTACATTTTATTAAAACATAAAATTATCTCATTTAATAAACATTAAATGAAAATTTTTCTCATAACCGTTGAAAGTAAAACTTGAATATAAATATCAGAGTTTAATTAATTCTTAACTCAGCTTTTGGTCAATTCAATTTAAATATACATAAATCTCAAGAATAACTCATTTTCTATCCCTAGAGTATATTTTTAACTATGGTTTTGCGAAATTGAAGCTTCAATATTTGAATTTCCACGTAAACCCCTTGTAATATTTTTTTTACCATGTCTACTCCCAATTTCGAGAATATAGCTTCCTAGTGGAGGTATCTCAACTAACCTTTTCTACAAGCTATATGTTACTCATTTCCTCAACCTCTTTTTTTCGTAGAGACTAGTGATAGAAGGATATGGCTAGGACATGAATAGTGGTTTGTTAAAAACTCTCGCTACGCACCATTTTTAGGACTGCATGGGTGGGAGGGAACTTAAGATATCACAAAAATCCATGCCTACGAAGAAAAATCCATAAATCGATTGAAAAATCTATTTATTAGATTGTCCGTACCTGCACTTGAGCCCGAGACATCCGTAACCGTAGATAACGACATGAACCACTACACCACGGATCTGACTATAATAGTTTTATTAATAAAATAGATTTTGACTTCATATAATAATATTGGAGTTATTTTAAGCAAATAATTTTAAGTACGGTATCCCAAAATTGAATGGTGATATAAGCAACAAAAGAGGTCAATTAATTACATAATAGCAAATGATGTTCTTCAGTGTTTGTCCTACTTGGCTCCGCAGCCTAACGTTTGAATCTTGAATGGAATCATTCATTCACTTATACTGAAACTGATGTACGAATCGTAGTCAACAAGCAATGGTATCAGTGATGTATTCATTCCTTCCCAATTATTCACAAGTTTTTTTTACCTCCAACCTTCCATTTTTAAGAGGTTAACCTTTCTGAAAAAGTTGAAAAATTAAATTAATCAGTTCTTGTCAAGCGTTTGCTTTTGAGTCATCTCACATTACATCAGGAGTTTATATGGTCTTAATTACTAGATGACATTGGTTAAAACAATCATCATACAATTTATGTACACCATACCTCAGTTACAAAGTGGAAGAAGCCAAAAATTTGCAATTTTTAATTAAGTATGAGTAACTGCTTAGAAAACCGATATCTACCATTTGAAAAATGTAACAAGTGGTAATCTGTGGTTTTTCATATTTACAGCGCCTCTTATTACTTTAAATTCAAACTGTAACAATTACAAAAACCCTGTGAAAACCTCTGAAAATTCTTACATATTTTTATTTAGATAATTCTAGAATTTCATTAAAATCTACGAAAAATAGATGTAGTAGGAAATTAAACCTGCTCAAAATCTTGTTTCCTAATTCTTTCAGAATTACGCTTTGAAACTGAGGTATCGATACGATCTTAAAACGTATGAATTCATTGAAGCTAGGAATACTAACAATACATGAATTAAGTATTTATTATATTACTAATCGTGTGAAGGAGATGTAAATAAAACTACTTTGATAGTCTAGACAGCAAACTTTCTACAATTCTCCTCTTCACTATACACTTTTGCTATAATGTGTGATCATTTCAACCAGTCTTTAGTAATTAACTATTGAATAATAGAGATATAGATTTAGAAAAGTATATATTAACACACTAATTTATAACACAGTTTATTGGAGTTCCTTTTGAAATTATACAAATTGAAAATATTGTAACCAAAAAAATATGATGTTTTTATAAATAGTTATATTGTATTAAGAAACGCTTTCCCTTGTATATATTTGTCAAGTAATATATCAATTTATCCAGCTTTTATTATTATTAAAAAAAAACACTCAAATTATATTTCTTTTTGATCGATATATTATCTCTGTTACAGTGCTTATAGCCTACGGCCATTATTACGTTAAGACCAGCCTCCTGATTCTATAAAATTAGACAATGGGAATTATATTAAATAAGCGATTCTTGGTGGTTAATTTATGGTAGCAAAAAATTGGGTCAAATTTATATGAAAGTATCTATGTATATAGTGGTTTTATTCTTATCGACAATAGTCTCGCGTAGGTTGAGCGCGACAATATTAAATATTCATAAGTATTAAATTACATTTTTTTCAAATCGCCTCCATCTCAAGTCATTAGTCTTGGTAATAATTGGACAAATGCAGTGACATAACATGAATGCACTGCTGAAGTTTAAGCGTCATGTTTTTTTAAACAATATCTACCCCCTACACGGAGCATATAGCCATCGCATGGTGCCTCCAAGATTCTCTATCAAGTCTTCTTGCTTCCTCACACGTAGCTCCACCGAGTGCATCCTTTGTATAGGGTCATTTCGCCAGTGGTCAGCCAGTTAAGCGACAGGTGTACTTTCAAAAGGGATTTTGAGTCAATGAATGATAAATACATATTTTTTGCTGTTATTCCATTAAACAGGGATTAATTAATGTAACCAACTAAAAATAAAATAGTTAATATTGTACCAAGCATAAAATAATAGAAGTTTAGAAAACAATGCCAAATCTCCGATTGGTCAGCTTTTCGCTGCCCAATTTTCGGCCATCACTATAAAACTTCATAAATATCGCGAACGAATTTACTGGGAGTAGACCATACAATAAAAAACATAATGATACAAAGCATGACTTTATAAAGTATATTTTGTTAGCGATCCCCATACAAGATGAATTTGTCGAAACTTGCGAAGTAAAAATGTACTTTTTTTTAATTGCGTATTGCATCATATAGGTCAGTATGTATAGTGCAGATATACATTGGAAAGTTACAAGACTACCTACACGAATTTTAAAAAATCTGTTTTTTTAATGTATCCACTATTATTTAAGTTTTAAGCTCAAAAGACTGACCACTGGCGATGGCTGGCTTTAGGAACACTCGCCCTAGTCATCAGCGGTTTTTCAAGGTGACAGAATTCATCCGGTTTTTAGAAAAGACAGGCATAATTCAGGCTCTCCTGGGGTATCCGCGTCATACGTCTAAGCCAGGTCCATCGTCACTTTTTTATTTTTCGCGTAATAACGAGCTAGTCCTTCCGCTCTATTACTTTGAAGTCAAATTAACGTACCCCTAATATTCGCCGAAAGCATTTGTTTTTGAAATCAGACAGAGCTGAAAAATCTCATGGTTGGTAGTTATGAAAAACTACTAAAGCAAACGGAAACCGTATACTTTACGTCATGATAACCAGATGAAAATTACGAGGTTTTCCATTTAGCCAATATTGGAATAGTTCAATCTCTCTTTAGTAATTTCGTTTTCGTGAAGATGTCAGTGTTTATGAGAGTTTAAAATATTTACAGGCCTTAGTTAAATCGTTTTACTCCATTTAGTGGTTATAAATTACATGCAAACATCGTTATTTGCTCTGTTTGTTCAGTGAATATGGCAAACATGGTTAATAGCATCACAGCACAGGCATAATGTCTATAACGTGTACGGCTGGAAATTCGAACTTCATGCCGCTTAACGGCTGAATTTGAAAATGATTATTACACTTTACTGTTTTTGTAAATTATGTATATATTATATATATATATTATTATATATATATTATTATATATTATCCAACAAAATCCATGAAATTTTGAATAAAGTAAACTTGAATTCTTATTTGATTTTAATATACAATTCAATGACCACCTATATTGAAGTGAAAATGAAGACTTTTTAAATTTAGCCATAACTTTTTTTATGTACAAAAACGTTACAAAATTTAAACTTTAACCATGCCACTGCATTATGTTCAAAGAAAAAATGTAATCTCATTATAATCCCACGCATTTTCTATTCAATATCAATTTAATGTCCAGAAAGACAGGTACATATTATGTCATTTTAAACGCTATTAAATTTCATAAGACAGCAAAAAGCATCTAAGATTATGGTTCTAAAATTAAACAATGTTACGGTAGGCTTAATATATGCTATATAAACAAACCCATAGCTATTTTTCCTTATAAAAGTATTCTCTGTAAGACGAAAATTCACTGTTTTCAACAGATTAAACAATCAATGTTCAGTATAAAAGTAATAACTCGTAAACAACTTACATAACGACTTTTATTTAAGAATGACACATTATTTTCAATTCTATTGAATTGAATATGAAGCTATTGCTTTAATTTTGTTTTTAAAACCATCGTTTTGTTCAATAATACATATATGTTGATGTACTATTATGTCATGGATCTTTCTCTACCTCAACGTACGAGTATCCATATGCAAACAATGCAATTATGTTAATTCAAGCTTACAATTAAAGCTCTCTCGAAAAGCTATTAATTTTAATCGTTAGGGCAAGTAATTGTGTTGAGAGACTGCAACAACTAAACGTCACATTTCATTATACTTGCAGTTTAATGCTAAAAGGCCATGTCTGCAATTGGACTATGACGATAAAGCATAATAAGATAATATTGTATTGTAAAGAATTTTTTGCTATTCATATTATCAAAGTAAAAGTGTGTTTAAAGTCTTAATGCTTTTACAGAGTGACAAACAAGTGTCTCAGATTACTTCTCAAATAGGCAAAACAAGTCATCAGTTTAAATTGTAAATGAAATACTATGATATCTACAAGTTAGGGTTGTTAATGTCTGCTCAAGAAAGATTTATGTTTATATTGCCCCCAGATAATCAGCTGTTTTATTAGAATACATAAAATTTGTTTTCCTTCATGTCTAAATTAACTACTAGACAAGGTGCGTTGAACACTTTGGACTAAAACACACCTTCTTTTTGCTTGTGGTCATCGCATAAGAAGTATAGGTGAGTTGGATCGTCGTTTTTGTAAAACATGCGACGTTACTTTGACGAACAAAACTTTTTTTGTCTCAAAAACACTGTTGTAAACAAAGTAAATTGTAACTCAATCAACGTGCGATGACGTTAACAAAGGAAAAAATAGCGACTGTATTTTTTTATCCAGATCACCTATACTTTATATATGCACCACGGCTTGTGGTGATAATAATGAGGATTAGTAGTGTATTTTTGTGGAATCGTCTAAACATGTCTATTTAAATAGAATCACTTTGAATATGTTTGACGGTACTATTGGGTAGATTAGATCTTGCACCGTCAAAAAATTAACAACTGCATCTTTTGCAGAAAAAAGACGTTCAATGTTAAATTTGTATTCAAAGTTCATTATCGTTAAATTGTTTTTACAATCGATTTTTTTGACCTTTTTACCATGTCCACTATAAAAACGAACCATATATCTTATAACGGTAAAATCTCAACAGATGTAATGTACGACAACAGATTATTATGCAGTCACTCTAGAACAAGACTAGTCGTTAACTAATTGCTGTCGCCAAACCCTATTTGTAGGTTGTATGGGAGGAAGGGAAAGTAAACATCTATGTCGTCAAACTAAAAACCATACATCGATTAAAAATAAATTTATGAAAGTTTCCGTGTTAGGATTTGAATTCGGTGAGATTGCAGCCATAGAGCACGAGGTAAACCACTCGGCCAAAAGATTGGGAGCAATGTTTACTTAATTCATAATATATCTATATATTAAAATGTCCGTTCCAAATGTGGAGCATTTGACCTCATAATACAAAAACTGCTAGTTGCTCAGTTGCTTAACCTCTCATTTTCAAAGTGAGTATGAATAGAAGAATATGGCTGGGACAGCACAAGTGGTTACCTAATCACTCCCGCTACGCCTCATTTTTAGTATCGGATGGCTGGGAGGAAATTCTAGACATCACAAACATCCATGCCTCTGAACAGAAATCTACAAATCGATTGAAAAATCAAATTATAAAACTGTTCGAGCTCGTGAGATCAGTAACCGAAGACAACGACGTTGACCACTGCACCACGAAACCAGCAATATTATCACTTCTTATATAATATTGTTGCTATACACTTTTAGCTTACCATTGATTTGATATGAAAACACGTTTAAACCTAAATACATATGATGTCTAATCAAAATTGATGAATTTGACTAACAAGAACAATTAAATGTTAAAATATCGTATGTAATAAATGAATGTTTTACCGTTATCAACTCAGTTAGTACTTACTACAGTATAATAATTAATTTCATTATTTATCAACGTTTCTATGTTGTTTTAGTCATTGTCACGCAAAGGTTAAATTATAAAAGTAATTTAATTAAGTGCTGCAAAGATAGACGACCTACATACAAGATTGTCGTTTACGTATTTGTAATTGTTGTGTGACTTAATTAAAAATGTGTTATAGCTTTTAACTGCTGACGCAAGGTGAAATACTCAAATTCAGGATTACAGACAGAAATTATAAATTATATTTTTTCCTCAATGTGAAAATAAGCGGTGGTTTGAGAGTGCAGGTAGGGATAGTAAATTTATTATCTTATAAATAATAGCCCAGACCGCTGTGTAGACATGTTATTATTATCACATATCACATGTAGGCAAGAAATTCTTTCATGTACTAAGCGTTCGCGGTGTATATATAAAATAAAATTGTATGCATTGCACACACAGTTTCGACGTACTAGCTACTTTAGACATTCAGTACTTCAATTTAAATACCGATATCTATGACGGATACGGTTATACTAGTTATTTTCTAAGGGCTCTCTTTCCATAACTCGCAATCTCCGTCAACGCTTTTTTTGGCAGATTACGCAAAACCGTTTTCTCAGTACAATTTTAATTAAATAATGTGTTTTTTTGAATTATCGATAAAGAAATAAACCATAATAAAAAAGAATGTTAAATTTTGTTAGAAATACAAAATAACTTCTATTTTAACTAGGAAAATGTTAGTTTTTCTGTGAGAGTATAGAGATTTTTAGCTTATAAAATAAGCTAGTTGTCAGTTTCTTAATTTCTGACAGTTACATGTGCTACCATAATATCGAAGATTAGAAAAAAGCTCTCTTCTATAACTATTTACAACTTGAAAAGTACTGTGGCAAACCGTCACAGATAAAAAAAACTGTCCGCCATGACAGTTTAATGTAGCACTTAGGCTGGAATGGAGATTGTTAGTTAAGAAAATTATAAGTTCATGGAGAATATAAGTTTTGAAAGAAAATCACATGTTCACAATAGCTTCATATACGAGTTAATATTTTTAGAATAGTATGTCATACTTTAAATGGTCGGTGTGAGCATGGTAAATATGTCTACATTCTTATCGATTTTTTGGAGAAAGTGAGTTATGAAACCAATACCTTCAGTGGTGACATTTTAAATTTATACTACTGCACTATAACAACGATCATAATAATATGATAATACAAACGACATTAGGAAATTTTACCAGTGTTTATCAACTAAAAAATACATCTTGACCGAAGAACGATCAATCACGGAGTGCGTTTTTGGTTCTTACTCATATTAATTTTCGTTTCAATTTTAATTTTGTTACCTTAATACAGATAATTATCTTCACAACAACAATATTTTCAAATCCTAAGTGGGTTTGCATTGCTTTTGAATAGTGACAATAGATCATACTGTATTTTTATCTTTTTTAATATTTAGTAAGCGAATAATAGTCTCAGCGTACAAAGATTCATTGGAACTTGGAACCAAACAAGGTTTGAAGCTAATGCAAGCATTGTCTATATTTATATTAATAAAATTTACTTCATATAGCAGCTGCAAATTTAATTCTTGAAACATGAAATATAAACTTGAAATAATAATAACTTACCTCACTTGTAAAGTTCTTTAATTTTTCCCATAGAAAAGCATCTTTGTTTTCGTATAAACCCAAACATCTCTCTTTTAGCAGTCTAGTATAATACACGTTCACCCTACTTACCTTCTTCACTAAAGGTTTCCAGTGCTCTCAAGTAAGCGGATCTTCCTCGTTTAAATCAACGCTACTTACATTAAAGAATACTTATTTGAACGACACAAATAATAACAACGTGATAAAAAATTACGAAATTGGACTGTATAACGGTTATGAAAGCCTGAATTGATTCTTATTATTCAGTGGAGATTATAAGATGCTATACATTTTCAAACATATCCATGTGATGTTATATTAGAATTAGATAAATGGTTTTCAAACACGAAACAGCTGCTGTCGACGGTGTTTATTCCGGTATCCATGGCTGAAGCCGGAAACATTCAATCATCTTAGAAACTTCATCTCAACAAAAATTAATTACTATCAGAGACGGAATCGTTTACCGTTGTGTTTGGCAGTGATACGTGTGTTTTTTGTTCTTACTTTCAAATAACGACAAAATCTAGATTATTTATTGATGGATTCGACTTTAATTCATAAAATCCATTGTCTCAGTGTGGCATATACCACCTCTCATGTGAAAACTGTCAAGCTTCTTCTGTAAGGAAGACAGGTATAAATTTTTATATTGGAATTAAATAACATAATATATATGATTTCTGATAACATAATACATTTAATTGAAAATGATCGTAATTTTAATGAAAATAATAACGTAGAAATATCCCATCCAGTAAATAAATGTAAATAGTTTATAGTTTGTAGAAATTAATAAAACCTTAATAATAATCTATTATTAGAAAACAACGTTTTAAATAGGACAGGTGGCTCACAACTTTAAGATTTATTTCATCTCCTAACACTTGTAATTAATAGGATAAAATAACAAAGTCTTTAGTTCTACAAAATTTTTATAACGTAGTTCATAGCTATTTCGGCTTTACGCCATCGTCATAACTATATTTAAACTTATTTTTGCTTAGCTATATATACTGTTAAGGGGAGATAGACAATATCACGCCATCTCACATATTCAAACTTTATAATGTTTATTTAAAATTAAATCATTCAAGAAACTAATTGTGTTTTTGGAAATGAAACTTACGTGGTGTTCTTGATTAGTCGTTAAAATAAATGCATTGAAATTTACTGATTATGCGTAATTACATGATCTGCGTGGGCTTCTTGTAATGGTTTAAGTAAAGGTGATGGATTAATATTTGTTTGGTCATTACGGAGATATCTATTGATTTCGAGTTGTTCCAAAAGATTAAGCCTGAGGCTTTTATCACACAAATGTAAGCATGCCGTAGCAGAACTCGCGGCTATGTTGTGTGCTCCTTCCTGTCTGTTCGATATAGATCAAATCACACAGGCCGTAGTTAAGTTTGTAAATTCCGCTTCTGTCTAGTTTATTAATATCGTTATTAATACCGCTTCTATAAATCGATTAATTACCTAGGGAGAATTGGTGATAAAATCCACTCCGAAATTAAAATTTCCGTTAATGTGGCATTTAAAGTAAGTAATAATCTTAGCACATAACTCAAAAATAGCAAAGATAAAATTAATACGTGGAATAACAAAGTTATCAAGTTTAATTTTATGTTATTTATATATCAAGTATCCGGAGAGCAGAAAAAATTGCACGTACAACCAGCACTCATTGTTAATATTTGTTTATAAAATGTATTTAAAAGCATTTTCGTTGTAATAATATTAAATTGTGTAACGAATTAATTAATCTTAATAATATGGTCTTTAAATTAGTTTATTAAGTTTAACATGACAGGCGAGAAAGTACTTTAGAACTGCTATACGAGGATTCTTCATAAATATTTACATCTAGTATGTTTTATCCGAGATAAAGTTGTGAGAGGAACACTTGATTTGAAGTTTCGCTTTCATCACTTGACTAGTTTTGAAACACGTACTCTATAATCAGCGCGCGGTTAATGTTAATGTTACTCATTAACACCATAACTAATTTGAATACATAATTCACGAAAATAGTACATAGGTGAAGGCAAGTTTCAAAAACTATTTTTTTTTCAATTACATTCGCTAAATAATAACACAACTTATCATTGGCGATATGAAGTAATCTAGTAGTAGTCATAAAATTGATACTTATGCGCCGTTGTATATTGGAAACGGTTTCTGTACTTCGAATACATCATCGGCAAATTTTTAAAAATGAAACTTTTTTAATAAACCAATATATTTAAGCTTACAACGTATGAGCGGCGATAATGCTGGAATGGGATTATTTACTTCTACTGGACGTGGGGAGGGGGCAAGATACAAACGATAATTTTTATTATACTAGTAAGTACCCGGCATGCGTTGAAATGTCACTCAAAGTGTTTGTGTTTTAATTCTGTTTATTGAAGTGCTTTTGGATCCACAATATTTTTTTGTTTCCCGTCTGGTGCGTACATGAATAAATCAGAAAGTGACGCGTGAGCCGACCACACACAGCTCCACACACTTGTATCGATTGTCCCTGTGCTTTGTTGATGGTCGCAGACGTTTGAATTCGACTAGTATATCTAACGGAATCATTGGGATGCGTGTAACAGTACATCTTTTCCTTTAAAGTTTCCATTTAAGACCGGCAATTGGAATTTTACAATTAACAAAACATGTTATGTCACTCACAAACTTAAATGTCGCTGTTTGTACAAATTTAGATTTTTTTTTCAAAAAACTTCACTGGTGTTCGCAAAACAACTCATCAAAGTTTCACCGTAATCAGATGAACATTATAGGAACGCATACGGGACAAACGTTTTTGATTGATTTGTAATTGTCCAGCAGAGGTTGTAAGTCAATTTCTATGTAGAGGGACAGATAGCGAGTGCGATTTTCCCATGATACTGAAGTTTGTACCACTTGCTACGGATTTAAAGCCCTTACTGAGTATATCTTGTAACACAACAGCGTTAATAATTTATTAAAAAAAATATTCAAAACTTAATTTACTTTTAACTAAGGTATACTGCTGATATAAAGACAGATGAGGGTTAAATCTACTCTTTGCCTGAATGGTACTGCAAATTTATTAAGCACAGTATCATTCGTAATTGTTGCAACCAAGTTGGTATAAGAAGAGTACTTGTAATCATTATTTATATATATTTTATAGCATGAAAACATCACAAAGATCCATGCCCTGTTGGTATGGATGTCTGCTTCGAAATGTTTACAACTAAAGATTATTTACCAGGAAGTTTTTCCAAGAATCGAATTGGCAAAATAGTATTATGAATGCTTGTATAGACAATTCAAAAAAAAATTCTCTCAGTGACAACTACATTTAAACTTTGCAAAATTATCGTCAGGCTTGTATTGAAATACGCCTGTATGGTTCTATAAATATTTGGTACGTGGAAAACTATTTTAATATATGATACGGCTTGTGAAAACGGTACAAAGATTTTAATTTACACCGATTGTAAGTTCAATGGCTTGCTATATTTAACAATTGATTATTTTAAACCATTTTTTACTTTGTAAATCTAAATTTTCATATTAAGATTGTTTTAACGATACGCGAAAGGAAATTAAGCATCGCTCTTAGTTTACTTAATCTGATGTTTTTTAATTTTATGATTAATGGCAAATGGGAAATGATTAACAACGTTTCATGTGGGATAAGTGGTTTTAGCAATGTGTTGTTTGTCTTGTTTTAAAATACAAATAGACAAAAACTATAAAAAAAACACAAAACATCTCCTGTGAAAATTAATTTATATCGGCAGTGAAATGCAAAAACGTTTAGTCTGCATGAAGAGAGTTAGTTGAATATTTCAATGAATTTCAGGGATGTATTTTATTCATTTTAAGCACGACATAAAAGCATTTAGGAAGTGAATCACCAGTATTTGTTGGAAAAATTAATGTATTCAGATAGTTAATATCGTGAAAGTAAAACTAAATCAGTTTTAATAACAATAAATTAATGTCAAATCAAATGGGTTAATAATTAATAATTAACAATGATTTTAAACAACACTTAAGTAAAGTGAGAATAAAGATTTTTCTATTCATTCTTGTTATGTTAGTAAATTAGATTAAAATCAGGTGTACCAACTCGAATAGAAAAGATTTTCAATCAGATGGCAACGAAAAATATCGAGCTGTTGTGAATCGATGACATTTTGAAAATTTTCCTTTGCGCTAAAAATACAAAGCATTCAATGAAAATATTATTAAAAGTAGCATTGCAATGTTTGTATGTGATAGAATTTAAAATTGCTCGTCAAATTGAAAATTCCATGCAAACAGGTATAAATAAACGAAATATATCATACGAGGTAGTCAGTAGTTGAACACGAGATTGCTTTTTTAAATGGATGTGTTTTCAATTTATCTTGAGCAAAAAATCACAAGAAAGCGTTTTACTTACAGAAAATGCTAAAGATATTATGAGATACATAAATCACGTTTTCGAAACTTTACGAATACATCAAAAAACTCGCCCCATCCATACAAATAAACAACCAGTGAAGTGTTTTCCTTAATATTCAATTTGTTTATAATACATTTTCTGATTGAACAAAAAAAATTTCGTTTTTTAATAATAACTGCTGATGCTTGTCTTCGTTGTAATATCAGTTGTTTTATCATGATTCAGACGTATAAAAAATACAAAACAAAATATATTTATTTATACTCACGAAACATAAATAAGATACTTGTTCAATATATAGGAAACGATAAAACTATATTTTCTCAATTTATTTTCGCCAGTTTCAGTTAATAATATAATGCGCCTTTCCCCAAAAAAGAGACAGCTAACACCTTAAAAGTGATTTGCTCATTGTATTCGACGATTACTTAACAGTAAGGAAATTCACTTTTAATACAAAGTAAAATCGACTACTTTTTTTATCAATTTGAAGTATTTTTTAACCAGAATGGAATTTTATGGACTCATAATGGAAGATCTTAACAGAAATTGTCTTACAAGATATTTTTTTTGTTTGTTTGCTGAACAGAAATGGATTAAAAATTTAACATGCTAATTCAATTATTCGCAGCCAAATAAAACAAACACCCATTATCGTTGACCCCTCAGCTACAGCACTGATACCTAATTAATGGTAATCGTCTTATTAATTTTAAGTTATGATTATCATTTTTCGACTATCGACTGAGGGTAATTGACTGATCAAATTTGAATAACTCATATTTTGTACACTCGCATAAGTTTTATCACTAACAAACCGTCAGTTCAAATTCTTTCATGTACTTGAATGCCTAAAAATGTTAAATGACAAAACCCAGTCAAAATTTTAACGATTAAAATGCGTCAATTATCCTTCAATTGTAAATACAATTTTCCTTTAAATATTTCATTTCTGTTACTGTTACAAAATAAACTTTACGACACATACTTACTTTACTTCAGTAGTAAATACGCCAAATATCATCATAAATTAATTTGGTACAACTCTGAACCGAAACTCTACTTTAATGAATTATTAATCTCTCCCCTTGGACTACTTATAGGGGTAGGTGACTACTCTCGGAACCTTAAGATTTCATTTCGTGTTTTCCTAACATAACACGAGTGTGCGGTTACACAAAAACCTCTGGGTCTGGTTAAGTTAACAGCGCCCCTCGTGAATAATTAGGCTACTTACCCGGCAAAAGTTTCAATTTAAAATGTTTGCTCTGCTTCAAGGGGGTAACGCTTCAAATTGTGTTATTCCATGGGATCGGTTTTTAAATGTTAACCGCTCCGTTTTCATTTCTGAAAACTCGACAATAGTTGTAAGTTTCAATAAATATTTTAACGTCATTAACACAACCTCTTTTATAAAGCGTTCGCGGAAAGATAAATTCGTAGACATTTTACCTCAGGCCAGATCATTTACTTTGTTTTTAATCGTTTTGAAATGTTTATTTTCTTCCTTTATAAATAATAATTTCTTAAAGCCTTTTGATAAAATCTGGATAGAAGGAGTAATATTAATAATTTACAGAGGCCGACCAGTCTCGAATAACCGATAGTTAAAATCTTAAATTCGTTCCTCCGTAAATGTCAATTCAAAGTAAAAATTAGCGGTGTCAAATAATTCTCGCGAATAGCCTACGCAGGGACCGGGCTCAGGGGTCGGCTCTATCTCCCCTTTTATAGAATTTGGTAGTGACTTTGGAAATTCGTTCTTTTATATAAAATTAAAATTTATTTCTGTTTTATTCCACTACTTGTGTTACTAGATTTGACACGTGTGAGAAGCATCATCAGACTAAATTTATCGTATATGTTTTATTTATAATGTGGTCATTGATTCTTTTTGTTAACATTGAAACTTATAAATATGAAACGAAGAGTGGGATTTTTCTTTCTAATGAGAGCAGAAAGGTGTTGGAAAAAAAGCAGTAAATACTTATTACAATATCAATTAATTGCGTGTGTTGTGAAATAAAATCCCATCGGAAATAAATTTAATAATAAAGGGCAGCCACCCACCTTATTACTGGAAATTAAATTACATTAAACTTTTTATTGATTTCCAAGAACTCTGAGCTATCAATTTTAAATCCTTTACTACATACTCTTGGAATATTTCTATATCAGGTTTTTCTGATTTTATTGAATTTATAATAAAACTAATGAGTAATAAGATATATTTGGATTGTGAGATTGATTTTTATGTACAATCAGACCGTAAGTTAAAAATTAATAAGTGGGGAGTCGGGCTTGGGCAGGGCCGAGCCTGATTATACTACGTTTATCTTCTTTGCGCAAGTACAAGCATTAACTTGACAAAGTTTTATCGGAATCAGACGAACGGTATGGCAGTGCATAAGATACTAACAAACCCACATTGATTTTTATATATATTACATTAGATTAGCCGATTTACTAACCGAATATAAACGCACAATGATTTTATCCTACGATAAATAATTACTATTACTAAAGGTATTGGCATTGTTCATAAATCGATTTATAAATTTGTATATAAATGATCTATTCCCTTCATTACCATATTTAATACTTAATCCGTCAACTGGATGGGGAGAAAGCAATTGTCCAATTCTATTTAGTGTCTAACTCCGTTCGTAAGAGAGAGGAATAGTGACTCAATTCTTGCTGGAAAGGCGTAATATTTTAAGCTTCCACAATTCCATAAACATCAGTAACTAAAGACGGAATAAATTACGTTTCGTTTGAACTGATTTTATAATTTAAATGCATCCATTGATCGTTTGTATAACAAAGTTTGATTTTTGTTTTTTGGCCTACAAACATATCATTCACTTTTCTTTATATTGTCAATTTTTGCACTTCATTTATAAGAATTTTTCAGTATTTTATAAATAATCGTATCAATTGTAAGTGGTGTATTTTTCTTTCAAACTTGTATTAATTATATTTTATTTCGAAATGACGTTACATATAATTATTATAAAAACACGCCTCCTCAACTGAATTAATCATGAATTAATCAAATTTTGTTTAATTGTCTCTATTGTTTATGCTCAGGCTCAGTCTGGCTGTAAAAAAATTGTAATGTAATAATAACCGCAATCAAATCCAATCGGCATGTATCGATTTTTTATCACTCATTAATTATCAACAAGAATTTCATTATTATTTTACTGCGTGACTTCGCAATATTGCTTTGAAAATAAATTTGATATTAGAAATTCAAAATATAAAAAATCTAAATGTCATAGTGCATTTATGCTTCCGAGGCGGCTGTGCTTGAATCTTGGATGAGTTTACTTTGTACCATATATTATTTACAAACGTATTACTTATTTTAAATAAAAAGATCACGGCTTAAATAATTTACAACAATTGATTTATAAACAAGCTATTATTGTGAGTAAAAAAATTGAGCCTGTTTATTTTGATGACTTAAACTCTTATCTATAGATATGTATGAGGGTTAAATCAATTTACTAAAAGGTTTTTGATCTGTCATGTTTTCATCTCACCCAACTAGGGCTACCAATCCCAGGATCCCATTCAATAAGTCGATCCCGTAAATTTGATTTACTGTAAATGTTTAAAAATAGTTTATATTTCCAGTTAAATACTTCCCAAATAACTACAACATGTACCTTGGTTTGTTTATGTATACACTTTTTTGTATTACCTAAATACATGTATTGTGTAATTTCTCTCCCTCGTAATTTCAGTAGACAGGGACACATGATTTTGAAGATAATAATATCTTCTATTGGTTTTTTTTATAAAAAAAAACAATTTCGTAAAAAAATTAAATCTTCTCAATAAACAAAATAATCCATTGTTATCCCCAAAAGAAAATATAAAATCAAATATTCATTGATCACTTCAGTGATCCCGGGTTTGAAAAATTGTGAATACCGGGATCATAAAAGTGCTCCAGGGCTGGATGCTCTACTGCTAACAACATGATTCAACTCTAAACCAAACTAATTCAGTCATTAGGTAATAACTAATGCTTTCCTAACCTTTTATTGATATCTAACGTCGTATGGGAGTATAAGACGCCAGTTGTAAGGGCTGGAACGGCTGATCGATACATTGTCTAGAAAGGTGGAAATATTCAGTAATATAGCTTTGATATAATTTAAGACATCGACTGAGGGTGCTTGATGGAATTTCAATATCAAATTTGGATTATTTAGATTTTGTACACTTCCATGTATTTTGTCACTAACGACCCGGGTTTCGCCTTTCGGCATCTTCAGGCGTTCGAGTCCATTCGTGTGCTCGAATGCCTGAAGATGCCGAAAGGCGAAACCCGCGTCGTTAGTGACAAAATACATGGAAGTGTACAAAATCTCAATAATCCAAATTTAATATAGCTTTGTATGTTTATTATTTAAACCTCTGCTATTGGAAGTATATTTGTTGTTGATTGATTCATTGTTGCATGTATTAGTATGTTATTTATATGTCAAAAACAAGGTGCAATGGAATCAGTTGTAATATTACTTGTTATATTTCTTTACAATAAATAAATAAATGTCCCTTAATACTTTTGGAACCATTGGTTCTTATTAAAAACCTTACAATAGGGATCCACATGAGGAGATAACGTGTTTTAAAAAACGAAATATTTACCCGTTGGAAACTTCTTTTAAGTAATAAGCAAGTTCCACTCAGAATGACGGCACATATTATTAAAATTATTAAGTTTTAAGCAGCGTATTTATTGACTAATTCCCAAGGCGTGCCTGCATTTAAATGAACATTTTCTTAGTAAATGCAGTTTCCGCTGCATGTATTTAATTAAATGCAATCAGTGTGTGGTTGCGATGGTATTGTATAATGCACTCGATTCATTCGCGTTACGTTACTTCAAGTGTTGTGCATCGATCCACTGCACTACTTGCTCATTGGAATTTGCGCAAATTGCATAACTTAATAATATAGATCGACAAAACATTATTAAATAATCTAAATCGCTGGAAGGGTTTTAACCTTCCCGTTTTCATGCAAAAAAATCCCTTCCGATTTTATGCAGTCACATTTCGTTACCATGTTGGTTTTGTCATATAAACGCATTTATATAGCGAAATGAAAATTTCAAAAACTGAAATATGGTTTTATGTAGTATTAAGTATTTATTTTACGCGTAGAGAGAGTGATTTGATAACCACTAGTCATGTCCTACTCCTATCCTTTTATCCCTACTCTCTTTGAACAAGAGAGGGTGGAGTAACTGAACTGTAAAAAATCTGTTAAGATACCTCCATTAGGAAGCCATATGCACCACATTGAGAGCGGACATGGTAAAAAAAATAAGGTTTGTCATTAATTATTTCGCTGAGGCTTTTTTCTTTCTTTTTTTTAATTTTCTTAAGCAAAGTAAACATACTTGAAGCTATGTTTTTGTATTGGTGAAGTAATGCAAAGCGATATTTATGTTTTGCATTATTCAATAACAATATAATTATGAACCTTAAGTATTTACAGTTTTTTTTTACCATGTCCGCTCCCAGCGTGGAACATATGGTCTACTAATGAAGTTATCTCAACAGAAGTTTTCTATTAGGGTTGCTTGTTACTCACTTGCTCAACCTCTCATTTTTCGAAGAGAGTATAGATAGAAGCATAGAGCTAGGACATGATTAGTGGTTAGCTAATCGCTCTCGCTACGCCCCGTTTTTGAGAATCGGATGGGTGAGAAGGGGTTTTAGACATCACAAGCATTCATGACTACAAATATAAATCCATAAATTGATTGCAAGGTCAATTTATGAAATTTTCCGCACCGGGAATTGAACCCGAGAAATTCGTGACCGTATCCGATGACGTTACCAACGCCATGGACGCCGACGTATTTATAGCTAATAAAATTGAAATATTCGGTAATCGAGGATTTTAGATATATTCGAAATTCACTTATTTCTCTGCAATGCTATTTTAAAGATGCACAATTAACTATTCGGATCATTTCTGTACAATATTGAAGTAAATTTTTTTACGACGCAAATAATTACATGAAAAATTTCAATTGAATTGGCTGAGTGGAATCAGTAGTTTTTGGAACACTACAAATACACTGGGCCAATAAAATATTTAAACTAACGATTAAACATGTGGAATTAGTACAAAAAAATTGTATTTTATTTTTAAAACATAATACTTTTCCACCGAGAAGTGACAGTTAACACCTTAAAAGTTATTAACGCATAAGTTATGTCTAATTTTCTACTATAATGAGACGAGTTTACGATCCATCCTCATAAATCTATCGCTCCATAAAAAAATATTTAGTCTCTTGAAAAATGAGAATAGATTTTTCATAATATATTGTCATACTAGTTGGTGAAGTGACGATCAATTTCCATTATTCAATATGGCGGAGAGTATCATAAAACACCATTGAGCTCAACGATAGCATCATACGTATATATTTAAGTATACAACCGTTCCATCATTAGCACTAATTAATAAGTAATCCGATAAATGGATTGATATTCCGATGAAGTTTATGGCACTGGAACACATTGAAGTTGCCCGCTCAAGCAAACCATTATATTGATGGTTTAGTTTGTGTTGAAATTGAGATAACATACACAAAACGTTCGTCTGGATCATATCGTTTTTTACCATATTCGCTTCCAATGTCGAGCATATGGCCTCATAATGGAGGTATCTTAACGGAAGTTTTCTACGATAATTGTGTGTTACTCAGTTGCTAAGCATCTTTTTTTCGTAGAGAGTAGGGATAGAAGTATAGACGTTGGACAGGACTAGATTTTAGCTATTTCCTCTCACAAACATCCATACCTACGAACAGAAATCCGTAAATCAATTTATTACCGTTCGCACTGGCACACGTGAGCACCATTAGCGAAGCCAACGACATTGACCGCAAGAAAATTTGTATTCCAAAATAATCTTTTCTGTAACTTATACATTCAATTTGTTATTTTTTCATATAAAGCAGAATTAATCCATTTGTCTTGCTTACGATAAACATTACTGATAATTCCATATGATGTTTACAACAGGTAAAATGTTGAAAAAAATATTGGCAATCTTGTAACATGTTCTTCGGTAAGATAATGTTAATTTATTCAAGGCACGACTTTCCTATCGGCGAATCTTTGCGCACACAGCGAGTTAATTGTGTTCCCTACTTCGCCTTATCAGATGAATCAGGAGGAAGTAATTTTTATCAGATGTTAGGCACGCCGGTAGGTACTACTTTTTATATTCTCTTTTAAATTAATACTGAAATGAGAAGCAGCGACGAAAATTAAATTTTGCTGAGGTATGAATGAATTATAAAAACAATAATATGAAATCATTTCGTTAAATCAGTCTTGAGAAGACATCATATTTTTAGTAAAGACAAAATTTAAAGAGTATTTTTTAGTTTTGAGAAGAAATTTCTTTCACCACATTTTTTGTTAATTTATTTTGTTTATTCCGAATGCGGAACTCCTCAGAAATGAATGACGTAATTAGTCGAGACGATCTCTCTACTGCCTGTTTTCAGGATATGTTTGAGTCTACTAGGATTGCTTTGAAAACATCAAACGTGTCACCTCTATAATTCTATCATTGAAAAAGTCAATGTTTGAATGTTTCTTTGGGATTTGAACTAATGACCAAGTAACTGAGTAGTCGATAGCTCAACGGTGTTTGCCACACGGGTATAGGACCGAAAAAAATATATAAAATAGGTTTCTTTACTCGATAACTAGTAATTGTAATCAATAAGGTACTGTGACTTCTCAACCTTTCGCATGTATAAAAGAGTTGAAAGCGTTGCATTTTTTTTTTACATAAAAACGACTGATTTCACTAGCTTTTGACTATTTTAAACTTATAAATATATCCTCTTAATTCATTCTTTAACCATGTCAACAACAAATATTTTCCAGTATTAAATAAAAATAAGCACTTAACAGTTTACTAATATTAAATTCACTCTACCGATCAATCAAATTATTTTAAAAATAAAATACAATTTGTTTTGATAATTCTTGTGATGAGTGAAACCGGTCCTGAAATTTTTTAAAAATGTTGACTTAGTAGAGATAAAATTGTTTTATTTTTAAAATTCAATACCTCTCTACTAAGAATTCACAGTTAAAAGTAATCAATTGTTGGACTTTATTTCGTGGGTGTTGCATGGGGTGCGCTCAACTTTCAACATAACTAGCACCAAAATAACGCCATGTTAACGCCAACGTATAAATAACCTAATGTTCACGCCTCGTTTCCCGTTCGAAGTTGGGTAAAAATACTAGTAATACATAAAAGTAAAATTCTGCATTTTTTATTAAATCAGCATGACTAGCTTTATTCAATTGATGAATATTTTCAGCTCGTACAAAAATTAAATTTACCTATACAATGTAAATTTTTCAACACATACAACATTAAAAAACTCTGCAAAGAGTCACATGATAACAGCGATCGTTTTACAAAGAGCAATTCAATAAAAATAGGTATTAATAAAACTGAAATAAACTCAAATAACCACAATTTTTTTTCAATTCTATTCGATATGTATTCAGAATATAGTTGTTATGGCAGTTAGATTGCGAAAACAAATAAAAGTATTTTTGTAATCTTTTTTTGTCTCATTTTTAGTTATTATAACAGAGAAACCTAATCTTTTGTGGCAATCATTTTTTGTATGACTATAAAATTCATCCCAATAGATTTGTTGTAAAAGCTTAGGAAGACGGGTCTAACTAATATATAATAATATTATTATTTCCAAAGAAGTAAATTTTCGAATTTTTCAATAAAGATTAGTTTGTTCAGGAACGATATAAAATGTCCCCATACATGTTTTTTTATAACACCATAAATGTAAAACAAAATGAAAACTCTCACACGGCTCTACGGATTGGAATAAATATATTTATAATATTATCAAAAATACTATAAAAATATTGGTTTTATTAAGTCGTTCTTCTAATTGATAAAAGCATTTTATACATTGAATGAAGTGCTATAAATCTAAATATTTGGTACGGCAAAAGTTTGCACAAGCAAATATGACGCAAAGCTCGCCACCAAAGCGGCGCTTAAGTTAGTACTTCTGTTGCAAATAGCCAGCCATGAAAACATTTCACTAATTCCCCAACATGGTGCTTTACAAGCAGGCCACATTAACGAAATTACCTCTCGCAGCGAGACAATTTTCTATGCGTGACGTATGTTCTCGGAAAACTACATTACCCTCTTTAATATGCCGGCAATAAATATCGGCATATTGACAAAACTTTCAATCTAAATAAAATTTACGGCTTTATCGATCTTATATATTATACGATGAAAAAAGTTTTGATCAAAAAGTTTGAACTTTACTTTACTTTAGCGTATTCAGCACAAAAAAATATGATATAAATATCTGTTTTACTGAAATTAAAACAAACATATTTAAACAAAATTAAAATCAAATTTGGATTATTGAGATTTTGTATTTTGTCACTAACGACCCGGGTTTTGCCTTTCGGCATCTTCAGGCATTCGAGCGCACGAATGCCTGAAGATGCATATTTGATTTTAATTTTGTTTAAATATGTTTGTTTTAATTTCAGTAAAACAGATATTTATATCATGTTTTTTTGTGATGAAAACGCTAAAATAAAGTTAAGTTTTTACACTCCCATCAGTCCTAACCTTGTTAAAGTTATAAAAAATTAGGGGGACCAAAAATAGAATGAAACTGTTTTTTATAATTTTAAAGTTATAATTTTCCGTGAAATGCAGCGTTCATCTTCTTTAATACGCCATTAATAAACATCTTATGAAAACTATCCGTGTTTGTAAATAATGATGAAGAAAACTAATGTATAACCTCCAGTAAGACCTACATACCGTTTCTTGCTCATAATATTTGATATTTACGATTAAGTAGTTGTAAAGACATATAAATGAAACTAAACACTCTTGGTTAAGATATTAATAGTATATATATAGGAAATTTCATTTAAAGAAACTTTTCTTAATAAAAGAAATGTGTTAAACATGTAACATGCATAATAATTCACCTTAAGTATACGTTATTCGTATAACAGTATAAGTTAATGGAATTTTGACGTATAGAAAATATGTTTTCAGCATGGCATGCGTATTACTATAACGACATCGTGATCGCTATTTGAGTACGATAGAAATGTATGAAAAAAATACTAACCCACCCGTATCCGTGATGTATCAATGTGTTACTTTGGTCTTTAAACCTTTAAATTATCTGTGAAATAGGTCACACAAAAAATTGAAAATTTTGCCATTTATGAATAAAATAGTTCTAAATATAATTGAAAATTAAAAATACAGTATAGTTTACGTCTTTTTTTATAATTAATCATAATGTGAAAACCTCGGCAATTTTATCATCGAAAAATACAAAATTATTATACAGTATAGTAACAATCCGATATGCATGACGTACTGTATGCAACCGTTTTTTTTTCAAACGCCACCAAGACACGTCTCGAGCCTGTTGTGCTTTCGATAATTTCGCATAGTTTGATATGTATTTCAAGTTTATACCCAACATATGAAGTAAAATAATTAATTAATACTACATTAAACCATATTTCAGTTTTGCAAATTTTCATTTCGCTTTATAAACCGCGTCTATATGACTAAACCCACTCGGTAACGAAATGTGACTGCATGAGATCCAAAAGGACATTGCTTAGCATGAAAACGTGAATGTTAATTTAAAATCAATAATTTTTTATTCTGCATATTTAAATGTGACACGTTCTTCCCATCTTTGAGAAGTATCTTACTTACTTTATCACAAAGTTATTTATTTCTAATGTAAACAACAATTGTAATTCTTAACTTAAAAATGAAGTGTAGGATGTGATTATTTCATGGACGTGGGGAGGTGATCAGACATAATCGATAATCTTACTAATTAAAACCATGACACTACTGATATAATATATAAGAAAGAGGGAGACCACAATACATCTCTATATGTATTAATTATTTAGGTATTATAAAAACATTACATACATAAACAACCCAAGGTACCCAGCGTAGTTAATCAAGAAATATTCTATAGAAAAAAAAAAGAAATATTCCATTTGAAATATGAATTATTTTTAGCAAATGCCGAGATTGATATTCAGACAATACTGGGAAGACCCTAGGAAAGCCTTAACTGGTAATCATTTTAAGTACTGCACGAATCGATTATAAAAAATAATTACGAAGAAACTTTGAAAGCTTCCACCCAGCAGCGTTTTGATTTTGTATGGTAAAGAATACATATATAATATTGTTTTGCTTTCATGTAGCAAATTAAAGAACATGCAATCCATAAATATTCATGTATACATTTTTGCATTACTGGACAGCATCTAGTTAATGAATATTTCTGAATTTTATCAATTTTGAACTATAATCAAGATTTAGCTTTGAATATTGTTCGTATCGTGAATTTCAGACTACAAAGTGTGTCGGAATCTGTTTCAGTTTAGCATATAGAAGTACCAATATTTCCAGATAGTTTCATAATTATTTAATGTCAATAGATAGTACAAATATCTACGGAGTTTAAATAATTTATGTTTGATAAAAAAATTTTACTTTGTCTTGATTTGTTATTAAATTGAGACATATTTTTATATTATACATATGTTTTCATTCTGCTTGTAATGAATACATAACTGCATATTTAAGTTTCATTAAATTCACGCCTCAGAAATAAATAGTCTATCGTATGAACAAAATGCTGTACTCTTTAAAAAAATAGAATTAAAAAATACAAATATGTTTCGGTTAAAATAATACCAGAAGGTATTCAAAATAAAATAAAACTCAAATCCCGAATATATAAAAAAAAACAGCAACAATGTGTCACAGTATTGCATTATTTATTTATGTAGAAATTTGTTTGGTCAATTTAAGAATAAATTCGGATCAATTTATTTATGATATGCTCATAATTCTGCATCTCATTGTTTATATTACGAACACAGCTGTTTGATTTTCGTTTATATCAGTTTTGCTATAGAACTAAACAAAACCGGCATTAACGTGTATTATTAATTCTACTCGTATTCATGCTTTATGATGAAGAGAAAAGGTATTATTTCTAAAATGCATTGAGATATTTCCATATTACACTTGTATAATACTTATGTTTGTAAAGTAATAATTAATTACAAAGTCATAGGATAATACAATTGCAAGTGATTACAAAACCTATCATCATCGAAATGTAATTGGGAAAAGACATGGTATAGAGATATCTATTGATTTTAAATAGGTGGGTTTTGTCAGGGTGAATAGGTACATATATTCCGAATTGATAAAGCATGAAAATCGACATGATTGATTTGTTCAATTTCAAATTTTTATTTTTATAGTTACGACCTGGTGAAAGTGTTGTGTATAAGTTATTTACATGAAATTATATTTCACAGCTGATCCGCAAAAGCTTTCGATTTTAAATAGTTAAATTAATATGTCCATCATGAAATTAATGATAATATTTGAATAATTCTTAATATAAAATCCTTCTGGAATTGTGCGTAACAATTATAGATTTCGTTTGATAATGTCGATTCGAGGAAGAAGCTTTTGAGATGTAAAACTTATTGAATAGAATGAAACTTCTCTGTGCGAAATGCCAACAAAAAGTCATCTAACTTTGTTAATTACAACTTGTCAAATGAGTTCAGTTAGCTCGAGGTGTGGAGTGCTCTTAACAGACAATAACTACCTACCCGAGGATTACAACTAAAAACATCTACCTTAATTAATTAACAAAACGATTACATAATTCCAAAATGATCACTCTTCACAACAGAATTAAGCACGAGACGTTTTGAAGAGAAGATTTTATTAAATCAGTTCTACAATGAGTCAGTTAAAATTTATGCAACTATTATTTATTTTCAATAATTGTTATATTCGGTTAAACGTACTGATTTAGCTTACCTACTGAAATGACATTATGAAATTTCAAGATTGATAGAATAATATATTGAAAACATCAATTACTCGGTTCCAATGTGTAACATGTCAAAAATTTGCAATTTTGAGTTAAGTATGAAGAAATGCTTCGAATACCGATATATACTAGTTCCAAAATGTAACATGTGGTTATTAAATACTGAAGATCAAAACTGTTATAACTACGAAAATCCTGAGAAAGCCTCTGGAAACTATTATTACTAATAAACCAAAAACAAATTAATAGTATTGTATATATAAATACATTTTTTATATAATACTAGAATTTCATTAAAATCTACAAATATTAGAATGTACAGAAAAAGATTAAAACTTGCCAAAAATCTTGTTTTCTTATCAACTATGCTTTTTGACCTATTACACTTTAGAACTGAGGTATCGAAAAACGTATGAAATCATTGAAGCTAGAAATACAAACAATAAAGCAAAGAATAATAGTTAAAAAACCAAGCACGATCTTTGTTAAAAATACTTTACATAACCAATGCGAAAGAGAATAACTTAATTTGTTTATCTGATTATATTTTAGATCGAAAACAATATCAAAAAACATAAGTTTTTGTAAAAATTGAGTCCGGGCTTTACAAAAATAAAACCTAAATGTAATAATTAGAAAACGTTTATAATGAAGATTTACCATGCACCCGCTGGTCTCAATATTATATTCAATAGATATTTTATTTTTATGTTACACTTACGAATGATATATCCTGCAGTCTTGTGACATTTATGAAAACAGAGCTATAACACTTTGCACATGTGTAAAGCTTCCCATGACGTCACGGCGTTCACACTGCTGGGTATGTTTTATATTATCGAGAAACTAGGACACAATCATATTGTGAATCCCCATCGGAAAATGCTTACAGCTTGACGGTTCTGTAACAATTTCGGTTCACGGTTGTATGAAAAGGTCAAATAGACTTGCGCCCTTTTTGTTGTTTTCTGTAAAAATATAGTGATACGCAAAATCGAAAATATCAAAGCATTGCAAATAACAGAAAAGTGAAAAATGCCGTTAAAGGTCTATCGATGAATCTAAGATTTTTTTGTTACTTAGTTGGTCAACCGCTTTTTTTTTCAAAGATAGTAGGGATAGAAGGATAAGGCTAGACATGACTAGCAGTAAGCCTATCGCTCTTGCTACACCCCGTGAGGATTGGATGGGTGGGAGGGAGTTTTAGACATCACTATGAGTAGATATCCGTAAATCGATTGAAAGATCAGTTTATGAATTGAACCCGAGACATCCGTAACCGTAGCCAACGACTCTACCAAATGCGCTACGGACGCCGACAAATATTAAATCTAAGATTACAATAATTCAACTCCGATTTAAGCAGTTTCAAATAATCCGATTGATTTAAGCATAAAATAACCAGTTTCTCACAGTTCATACATTCTCTACATCTTTATGATGAACCACAAATGAAATAAAAAAGGAATTTGAGTATTACAAGTACTGAAAACCGATATTCCATCTTTTATAAATATGAATCATGACGCCAACTTCACGGTGTCTTTTCTAACGCTAAATTCATTAAGTTTGGTAGATGAACCTGTGGCCTTATTGGTTCTCAAGTGCGGTTTTTGACTGAAATAAAGAAAAACATAAAGAAACTAATTTCATTGTTTTCCTCCATTGACAAAATAAAATACATACATATAAAAATGAATCTTTGTTTGTCCCGTATACGCTCCTATACTATTCATCTGATTGCGATAAAACTTTGGTGAGTTGTTGTGGGCACACCTATAAAGGTTTCTAAAAAAATCTAAAACATAAAAAAATGAATCAAATAGGTACAAACAGCTACATATCAGTTCGTGTGTGAAATAACAAGTAGTTTTAATTGCCGGTCTCAAATGGAAAATTGAAAGCAGAAGATGTACAAACTGTTGCCACGTATCCCAATGATTTCGACAGGTATGCCAGTCAAGTTCAAATGTCTGCAGTTTCCTTTGCGACTCGCATTTGCAATGATCATCAACAAAGCATAGGGACAATCGCTACAAGCATGTGAACTAAATTTGAAAAATCTATGATTTTCACATGGACAGCTCCTGAACATGTGGCCTGCTCACGCATCGTAAAACGTTCTGATTTATTCGTGTAAGCACCAGACGGCAAACAAAAAATATTGTTTATCCAAAAGCACTTGCTAGAGAGCTACTACATTCTTTTTGTGCCATTACCTATCAGAGTGGTGCCACTATCGGGTATATTTTCCTAATTAACTGTGCATAATTTAAAACGGTTCAGTATAGCTGCACTCGTAATATTTACAAAACACGATGTCAACCACGTAAGTCATTAATCTTCCCTTGGATGATTAAGTGAGTATTTTTGTAATTATTTCCTGTTACATTATTACTTAGGTAAATTAGAGCTCGGTTTTTCATATTTTGTCAAACTGGCAGTTTTTTTGTACATAAATACTTTTAAGATACATTTAAATCGTTAATATTAAATAATATCGTTAATTATAAATATGCACCCATAAGAGTTCATTTTGTTGGGTCCGTGGTGCAGTGGTCAAGGTCCTTACCATCCGTTATGGATCTCACGACCTTTAATTCCATACGGACAATTCCATAAATTGATTTCTCAATCGATTTCTGTTCGGAGACATGGATTTTTGCGATGTCTAAATTTCCCTCCCACCCATGGAATCCTAAAAACGAGGTGTGGCAGGTGTGATTAGCTAACTACTAGTCCTGTGCTAGTCTTATTCTTCTGTCCTTAATCTATTCAGTAATGAGAGGTTTAGCAACTGAGAAGTCCTAGTATAAAATTCTTCATTCAGAGACCATATGCTTCATATTGGGAGCTGACATGGTTTTTAAAATGTGGATATCTTTTTTCGTTCTATTATTTGTATTTGTCGATTAAATAATTATTAAGTTAAATATGGCATATTTAAAGGTTCCATCTGTCGTTTTTTTACAAAATCACTTTTAAATGCGTTTTATTCACATTAAAAATACGGTTCTATCTGCATTTAAAAAACATGCAATTGCCCGTCAATCCATCAAAATCTAAATAATAAATAATGTTCTATCTGAAAACCATACAAATATTACAGTGCATCAATGTTCAATCTGAATATAAATAGAAATACCGCGTGTAGGAAATTATAGTCTCAAAAGTGATCGTCTCTTTCATTCACGTTTGTGAATGAATGCATTAGTGTATTTCATTAAAAAAGTTACATTTTCTGAAATCTGAAATTGCTTCTCCTGAATAGTTTTAGTTTTTGCAGATGGAACCTTGTTTACTCAAGACGACGATATAATAAAAATTACGAATTGAATGGAAATATTGATTATCCAGTTACTCAGACATGACAAAAGCAATATTCAAATGGTCACCATAAATCAAATATTTTTGATTTGTTCCCGAATTTTATACGTTTCATAAGCAGGTGTTTAAACATTTTTTTCCTTTCAAGTATAGTCAGTAGAATGATATTTAGAAATATTGTTTAACTGACACAAAATATCAATATTTTGTTTGATTCTTTATAAGATTCTGCCTGAGCATTTTGTTGGTAGCATTTTTGAGTTCTCTGAATCGGATAGAGCGCAAAATGTGACATATTACGCATTAAAATTTAATTTTTTTGGATTTGTCTGATTGAACTGGAAGATCGGAATATTGAAAAGATAAGATTATTTTCAAAATAAAATTAACACATGTTTTATTTTTCGGGAAAGCATCTCTAGACTTTACGTATCATAGAAATGATCCATATGGTTGGCATCGTATCCGTATATTATTTTATGTTTCATAGCCCGAGTAGAAAATAACCATTCCAACATAAATATGGAATGACTATACTACTTTTCGCGGCGAATAAAAAATATGTATTGCTAAATTACGTTATATTACACTTCAGAACTGTATAACCCAAATAATGTTGTTCGTATTATGTACTCTTTCGGTGCGTAATAATAATTGTATTGGTTTAAAGAAGTATGCATTTTTTTATTTTAATTTCAAAATTAATATGTTACTTTTGATACAGTTCCAAAAACCATGCTTTTCTTTATCGAATTATCAAATCGTTATGCATTTGGAATACCTTTTTCATAAATAAAATGTAAAAAATCATTATGTAACTATAGTTATTTTGATTAAAATCCTACATCGCTTATCTATTATGTGTTATTCATACTTAGTTTATCGATAAAGTTTCTTTTTGCCATTAGTATTATGATACTCAAACACGCAATGCAATGTTGTCTTTCAATTCCTAGACCCACGAGTTTTATTTAATGCAGGATGGTAAAGCCTTAAAGCTATTTCCAGCACGCCACAATAATAAAATATACGTTATGGAAAACTATTACGGTTAAAAAATTCATAATTGTGAATCGTAAAGACAGATATATTTTCTTAAATCGTGATGTTTCCCTATTTTCTATTTTGAAACGATTTCCGCCTCCAAATTCGAAGTTTAACGTAATGTTATATTAAAATCCTCAATGATAAAATTATTTTACCATATAATGTAAAACCGAGAATGTAAAAATAAAGCTTTATTATAAAGTGTGCAAGATGTTCTTTCAAAACTGTCCAACCAAATACATCGATTATAAATGTATAAATTTTTATTTTGGCATAAACGAGCATATTGAATGTACTTTTGTTTTAACAAAAATAACCCATATTTTAATATAATAACAATTAATCAATACTCAATCCTTAAATAATATCTGGTTTATTGTAAATTAATTAATTAAATGCAGCATTTTTTTACTAATGAAGTTTTAAATAACTTTTACATTTAAAATGTATTCAACTACCACAAGCAATATTACCAATACTACTGTTGAGCCTTTTCACCTACACCTAGGCAACATTATAAACATTGTAATCTTAAATCAAAATATTTAAAATATTCAATACAAATTGCGAACAAAATTATATATCCCATTGATTCGGAGATATTTAAAATTAGATTTATTATTTCAAAGAATATTAAAATCTTTATAACGTAACGAAAGTCAAAATTCCCCACCACAATAATACCCCTGAACAGAAAAGCTTGTGGGTGACCGTTTCGAACGTGGCTTGTATTGGTTTCGTTTGTGTACACATCCCTGACCGGAGATCTACTACGACCGATAGTCACTTATCGTGTTTGAAAATAGACGGCAATTTACCAACCTGAAGAATATGAGGGGAACTTATGCAAATAGCCATAAAGTTCACAACGTTAAAAATAGTCACTTAAAAGGGTAGCGCTTCACGGTTCCACGTCGAATACTTACTGAGTAAAATTAATAACGTACACCCGATCGATAGCATGAACAATAGAATTTTAAATATTTTTAACTACTTGTTTTATTGAGTACATAACAAAATTACATAATTTAAACTATTTTTGCCGTATTTACTCGTTTCAGTAATATATAACCGTGGTATGATTAATAAAAAATCACTCAAGTCACTTTTCACGCCAGATTGGGAAAGGCTTTGTGCAGGAAGTACTTATTTTGACACATCAATTGAACAAGTCTTTTCGTACAAAATAATAATAGCGACTTTGAAATGAATCTAAATAAAGTATGCGAACGAATTTTAAATAAATAACAGTTGTTAATCTAATAAATATTACAACTTACTGTTTTTAAAATTCATTGATAGTCGTCAAAAATGATTGCGTAATAAATAACGCATTTTAAATAGCTTCTAACAAGGTATAATTATTTTTTGTAAAATTCTTGTTTTTTGTTTTATTTTAAAAATAAAAATGACTGTTTTAGTTGGTCTTAATCGTATATATAAATTGAGAAAATAATGACTACAAGTGGTATTTCATTCATGTCACATTGTCTTACTAATAAAAACTATATCTAAATTATTGTCTTGTAGATATGTATCTTTCATAACAGCAATACTATGCAATTGACACAAGAATGTAATTCTTTACTAAAAACGTTTTACAATAATAATGGGTATAGATAATGTAATAAAGTTTTTCATTTAGGATTCTATGCAGAATATACGTCTATGCTGAACATGCACTTGAAAATTTTATAATTTTATAGCGCTAAATAATGCAAAAGTATGAATCCACTATGTTTTACACACTACTTTAATTTACTTCAAGAACGTTGCATATTTTTGTAGCAGACGTGTAATTTATTTCTGACGTAGCTGAATGCAGTTTTGCGATTATGCTAAGTTAAACACTGCTTCCAACAAAATATACTTAGAGTAGTAAACGCTTCGAGGAATTCTCGGTTTCGACTATCCTAAAGAAACAGAAATAAATTATATCGTCTCTGCCAAAAAAATCGTATTGTAACAACTTGTTTACATAATATCTGTTTATGATCTTTAGGATTGTGATAGTCAACGAGCATTTTGTTGAGAATAATGAAAACGGCTTTATATACGATAATATGTAAAAAATGGTGATAAATAAAAAATGTAACAATCAAAAAACAGACTCTAGTGATACGACATGCAGTGTGTAATGGTTGAAATGCATTTTTTAAAAAAATCACAAATAGTCCGCTAAGGAAAGTGTAATCGGAAAGATGGACAGCGGTCGAAGTACTCCGAATAGTCTGGAATCGAGTAGACAGAACTCGGCAGAAAGTGACTCGAGGGTCGTGGGAGTGTGTGACGCCAACCTGAGCAGCATCAGGGGCAAAGACCTGGTGCACAAGTGTAATAGTGATCCTGGGGGAGGTTGTGGTAGTGGAATTAGGACTCCGCCTCCTAGACCAGCTCGGCATAGATCCACTGGAGGTAGTTCTCGCAAATGCGTGCTGACGCTGGATGGTTATTCGTATGTTATAGGTGAGTATCTCATATAAATGCTTGGGATAATTAATATTGTTATTTAAAATATGTACTTCTCTTACATGTGCTATTCACTTATAAGGTATTAACTACTGTTAATTCAGTTATGTAATGATTAGTACCGGTTTTGCTCATTGTGAGCATTTTAGACAGATTATGATGGTACTTTATGAACCGCTTATGTTTGCAAATACGTTTTTTCTTAAAATAAAAAAATATATTTCACTTTTAAGGTGTTAACTGTCAATTCTTGGTGGAAAGACATTATATTTAAAAAAATAATACACAATTCATTTGCACTACTTCCACATATTTATAATGATCAAGACCGGTTTCGCTCATCACGAGCATTATCAACTGAAACCGGTCCTGATCATTATAAATATGTGGAAGTAGTACAAATGAATTGTGTTTTATTTTTTAAAATAAAATATATTTCAATTAAACTTTTTGATTTAGTAAACAACACCATTAAATTTTTTAAAATAAAACACAATTCATTTGTACTACTTCCACATATTTTATATACATAAAATCCACTTAAAATATGTGGAAGTAGTACAAATGAATTGTGTTTTATTTTTTAAAATATAATGTCTTTCCACCAAGAATTGACAGTTAACACCTTAAAAGTGAACACGATTAAAATTAATCCTTTTGATGGAAATTATTAGTAATTGAGGTATGTAGCGATTTGAAAAATGATTTACATTCAAACGAAGTAAAAATATTTTGCTTTAAAAAATATTTTATTTCCAACGGGTTCAAATGTTTTTTGTTTTCTGTGTGAGACAGTTAAATATACTTGTAGAGTTACCGCTTTATAGCTTTGCACACCGAATCGAGGGTCCGGCTCTAGGATCTGGAATCAACAATCCATACACGACTCTCGCATCGCGGGATGCATATATACCAATACACTGACAAGCCTTTGTATTATACACAAAGCGTATAAGTGTAGTAAAAACGCGCAAACTTATAAGGCAATAATAAAGTATTTCAATTCATTGTTACAAATGTAATCATACTCAAATTTATGTAGATGATCTGATTAATAAAAATGATCTTTTATATTACATTTTAACATAACCCAATTGTAGTGTGTGTGGTCCAGCGTGAATTGTGCCCAGAAATCTACTAGAATCATCTCACCAAAGAAATTAGCAAGAAAGATATGCAGTGATAATAAATGTTAACGATGCTTCAGTTTGTATAATCGTTCATTTCAAATGCAATAATAAAAGCAACCCCAATTTGGAGTGTTTCGAATGTGGCCATTGTTATATGAGCCGAAAGATCCGTTTGCTGCGCCACCTCTACGCTTGATTATTCTCTTAAATTAGTTTTGTATAAATTACAATCATTTTTTGTTTTTAAATTCTTTATGTGTATTGAAGTAACTGCAATAATGATAACTTTGACTAAACTGGCGTGTTTTGAGTGAAGCTAAAATCTAAGAAATATTATCATCACGCCTGATGTATGTCCGAGCTTTTTATACAAAATTTTTCCATCGTTGCATTAGAATATCAATTCTGACATAACTATTAGTGTATTTAATTAATTTCTTGTTCAATAAATCTGTTTCTAATCGTTATTCAACACTTTCTTCAGAAAAAATGTAATGTTTGCCTATTTAAGCAAAAACAGTCAAGCAGGCTTGTCCAAGATTAAAATTTGCCTTGGTAGTATCCTTGCATATACCCTTAAAGCAGTTATTGTGCTTAAAATGACGGTACATGAATCAGTTTTTTTCTTAATAAATTGTTCTGTAAAAGAAAGTATAATGAACCCAATATACATTGAGCTAAAAATTCCATTATGAAATACGTTTTCAATTATTAAGTGTTTTTTCGTATCAAAAGAATCGAATGTAAAAATGGAGAATGAATAAGTATGACAATATTCAAAATGGTCATTATTTTATTGTTCAGTGATATTTATCTACGTCAAAAGACAATATATTATAACAGCTCACAACTTGGGAGACCCTTGTTTATTTTATACTAAGCCTAAATTGGACAAACATTTTAGCTCAATCATTATTTTAGGCAATTAATTGCTGAGCGATGAATATAAGACGGACGAAAATAAATTACAGTGGCAGTACCATTGTTGAGTGAAACAGTATTTACATTGACTTCAACATTGTATAATAGAAGGTACGAATATAACTCGAAAGCATATTTGTTTTTATTCAATTAAAAATTATATCGACTGTGGAAAGGAAAAAGGACATTACCCACACCAAAAAGTATTGTGTGTAACTCACACAAAACGTGCTAATAGACTATATTTATTAATACATATATTATATATCAACTGTAGAAGAGCAAAAGGACTTACCCTTCCGTCTTTTAAAATATTTTTTTTCGGTGGTCACAATGTATACAATTTAATACACGTTTTTTTTGGGCTGTACACAATATTTTTTGTGTTTGGGTTACGTCCTTTTTCCTTTCCACAATCGATATTAAATAAGGAAATGGATCAATTCAATTCTTTATCTGCCCATTGTTTAAGCACATTAAATAGAATATAATGTGCATTATCATTTTTTATTAAGAATATCAAGTTGTTTTTCAAAACATTGAACACTGATACAACATAAATTTTCAATTTGTACTTGTCTTGAATTGACACTTAATGGCCAGGCTTTATTAATGTTGAGTTTATTATTAAGTCGTTTTATTAAACGCATCCATAAGTGAAATTCAAGTTCTATAAAATACACACACGTTATTTTAGCTGTAATGAAATCTATTTATGGCTATATTATGTTTCACATTTTTCTTCTTTCCTTGGGCAACAGTCCAGGGTGAGCCTTGGCCGCCTCCATTATTGTCATTCTCTTCGCACGGTCCTCCGCCTTACTATACCAATCGCCGACTTACAGAACTTCGCGACCTTGTAGATCTTGTGACAAACTACCTATCTAGCGCAGTCACTGTTTAGCAACGCTCTGTCTTCTCTCACATGAAGAAAATGTCAAGCGTTGAAAGGTTTCAACTCGTCTGTTTATTGATCTCATAATTGTGCCAACATCACCAAATGCCATCCTTGCAGACAGAGCTGAAAATCTTCCGCAGGGTGTTTCACTCAAACACTTGTAGCTTCTGAGAGTCCTTATAACGAAGCGTCTAATCCTCGGAGCCACCCACCAGAACTGGTCGTATGATGGTTAAATAGATTTGAACTTTTGTCTTTCGTGAATTGGGAATAATTGAATTGTTTATAAAGTCCATAGAAGCATTTGTTGCAGCATTTGTTTTATATTATATTGATTTTAATAAATTTTAATGCACGCCAAGTTGACATGTATCTAGAGTGAAATAAAACGATAAATTATTATTTAAAAATTACACTCTCGAAAAAACGGACATAGAATAATCTTCTGTAAAATAAATGCCATTAGACGATTTATGGCATATGCGCCTTTTTTGCCAAAATTTTTCAACTTTCCGATAAATAGGCTGATTGATTATTTTTAAAGAAATTGGGATGCCTCCTGCCACATGGATAAACAGTCTCAGTAATACGTGGCATTCGTATTGTGGTAATAAAGTGCTTTAAATCTTTACGTGCTTAATTTTTTTCATCTTAAAAAATATAAAAGAGCTTATTTGATATTTACTTAATATTTTCGCTCAAATAATGTATATCTTTTTATTATTTATTAAAACATCCATTTTATATAAATACAGTAAGCCACTGGACATAAGCCATTATATGTTACCATGGCAATTACACGAAGGATCTGTTGCGAAATCACATTTGAATAATAGATAGGAAACAATTTTAATTGGACGATGCTTTTGCTTAGTAATGGTAGCTTTCCAAATTTATTACTGTCGTTCCGGAGTATTATGATCCAACCATATTCAGCTTGAAGCACGTATAATTTGGAAAATATTATTCATAGAAAAAAACCTAAAATATATTACAGATAATGATGTACATTTCAATTTAAATTAATAAATGAAAACATGCCTATTAATATATTTTCCCGAAACAATAACAGTCTCATTTAGAAGTTTGTTTACACTGAAAAGCATACTTCAATATTACGAATTTTGACAAATAACAGCAGTAAGTATATAAACCTTGTTAATCAAAGAATTTGAGAACCGAATATTTGGTGGAGAAAATTAGCAAAGCATAAATCTGCTTTTGTATCTTGTTGAATCCAAATTGTCCCAATTAGCTCATTCGCTATTTTAGTCTTAAAAATATTAACAAAGATTATCAAAGATTACGTAGATGCACCCTTCTTTACATTCAAAATTCTACGCAGTTAAACAATTTTCGCTTTTACAAAACCAAATTTCATAAATCTACAACCATTTACATAAAAAAAATTATGGCATATTTCTTACATAACAGTAGGCTTGAATATTATTATTAACAGAAAAGCGATGACTGCCCATTTAAGGCTTTTACTTAGAGAGAGAGCACGCATTATCAAATTATTCAATTGCATAATATACCTGTATTTACTACCTAGCTTCGCCCGGGATAAAAGGCATTTATATTTTGACGTCAGCGTTAGTTCGGTGCAAGTTAATCTTGAAAATTTGATGTTGAAAATATCACCTACACCGTACTTCATGTAACACCAAAATATAGTGTATCAATCGATATTAATGTTAAAAGTTGAAAATTAAAAACATCACAATACACTGTACGTTATGTAGCACCCACAAATTATAGTTTATCAATTAATAATAATTTTAAAAATCTAAAGTTGAAAATATCACTGTGAATCGTATCTTTTGTAACACCCACAAAATATAGTCAATCAAAAGACAACATTGTTAAAATTTGAAAAAAAAAACAGATGAGCTATTAATGGCAGTCAGAATGACATGTGAAGGACAGGGGGAATGAAAGATTCTTGTCATCCCAAACTGCAAAATGAGTCAATGATACTATCGTGTGCGGAATTTTGTACGAAAAGAAAAATCGCTGTCCGAAATCTGAACCCCGAAAGAACAGATGAAAATCATTGAAAAGTCATTGCGACACACATTAGACAAAGAAGCATCATTGTCTGGGGATTCTACGAAAACTTAATGTACAACAAATGAAACCTGGGGCATTTAAGACTACTTCTTATTTTGAGATATGTAAATAATAAAACAATGCAGTTATTCCACTTTCACTCAAAACTTAGTCAATGTGCTAATGATCTTTCTTTGCCTCTACTCTCCATGTGCAATTTTCGCTATGTCGCTACTTTACACCGTTTCGGAGTAGTTCTTGTGACATACAGAGTAGTTCTGCTATATAGTAGACATATGCATCGAATCCATCATATTTTCGAGGGATTCGGTGATATGATTTGTGAAAATTTACCTGTCACATGTGCAAGTTCATTTTACATTATCTGCGTCATATTTAATGAATTTTGAAAGACAGCGTCACAACTGAGCATCTCATTCATGATCCAACAATGTAAACTAACTAAAATGCAAAACAAGTTTTTATTAACTTATATTAGATTCAAAATATTTCCAACACTACATCTTTACATATAAAGAAGACTTGAGACTAATAATAATATATTCATAAACTTGGGCTGTGGAGAGAAATACCCCGAATAATAAGCAGACAAGAATTTCAATAAAGCAAAATTCCATTAGACATTAAATGAATTATTTTTTATTAGTTTGGAGAAATGAGGGCGTTTGGCATATTAAATAATAATGTTATTCTTGAAACGTCTTCTTTATTTTATAAACATATAGTAATTTATAATTGAAGACATCGACTGAGGGTGCTTGATGGAATTTCAATATCAAATTTGAATTAAATTTGGTGTAGTTATTGTTTACATGTGAACAATAAATATGAAAACGACACAATATAATAGTAGCTACCACTTTAATAAAACACAGTCAAGTATGGACATTATAAAAAATCTAAATTTACTCATTAGGTGTCTGGATTTTTAAGTATTTACAGCTAAATACGTGGGAAACGTAGAAAAATGATATAAAAATATAATTTATATCTTTGTCTGTTGTGTTATTAAATATTACACATCTTTTGAATAAAAGGAAAGGTCCCTCATTGACATTCACTAATTACATGCTAGAAGGTGAGGTGATACAGAAAGAATTTACGTGGAGCAGTGATGACCAAAGTGGTTTTTACGGACCCTCAGAGGTCCTTGTGGCCACTAAGGGGGCGCGGGGACAGCGTCAGGGGGTCCGCGAAAGGTTTAATATAAAAAAAAAACATCTGTGACACATTTTTATTATTATGAAAGTTGAAATAGATAGCAATAAATTGGTAGCAATTTTTTAGTTGTTGGACCCTTTTTCAAGTAGACCCACAAACTCAGATGTATTCTTACTAATACGGGAGCAGTTTATTGAATAATCCACAAATAATGAGGAGTGGAAAACAATGATTGTATACGGATACCAATAATTCTGGTTACAAAAACCGATACCAATTTTATATCCTCCATTATGGGTCACTATACAGAGGCTATTGATTTCTTTCCCGTCTTCCTATTTAGAGGAACGTGCATTGATGGTTTAGTGCAGTTCTGAACACCTCATCATACTTTAAATATGTATCGAAATATTTTATTTTTACATTACCATTTACCATTCAAGACATCAAAATAATACTTTTTCCATTATGCAGTTACGTAGAGTTAATTTACTTTGGGGTTTCATAGTCAGGGTTTTGGTTTAAGAAGGGCTCCATGGGCATAATATGTTTGGGAACCACTGAAATGGAGGAATCTACCCGTTATATTTCAAACATTATTAACACAGACTCTTTGCTATTCAGTGTTACCAATTATATACAAAATTGACTAGTAATTTTTCCAATGCACCAAATATTTTTAATCACATCTGATCAAATTGACGAGACATCACGCTTGCTCAAGATCTCAACAGATAAATTGAAAAAATTTGGTATGTATTAACCCTGTCGGAACTTGAACGTGACGCAATGTGATCGCTATGGTATAGCTCTTACCGCTAGACTACAGAGGTTGGCAGTAAATTAGGAATTGAAAATTAATTATTTATTCATATAAGTATAATGTATGATATCGGTTTGCATCATTAATTTTTATTTTACATTAAATTGTATTGTTTTCTATTTTTCAGGTGAGTTCTTCCTTTTCCACGTTCGAAGTCCATCTTCATTGATTTCAAGGTATTGATATTTCTATAAAATAATAGCACATAGAATGTTTTACTATGTGTTTATAATATTGTATATTTTTTGAGTAAGACTTTGACTCCGGAAAAAAATCAAGCCCGCGAAAAATTGGTACCCAGAGTGCATGGGTTAATATTTCTAGTCGCCACTGAGCGACAGCTTCTATAGGTTAACTTATGAGCCAGGCGCGCGTACGTGGTTGCCCCTTTGCTGTCGGTGGTCCACTGACTAAAAATATTTCTACCCGCGCTCTCCCATGGGCTTGGAATGTGACCTAGGAAGATTCTCGCCGCGTTCTAAAAATTTATCCGACGTTGCTAAAAACAGATGCGCTTGACACATTCCATTACATACAAGAGATGACCCGACGAAAGTTTTGGAAACGATTTACATTGAATAATAATGGGTCGTGTCAATCTATATTTATTTGTGGAAGAAAGTGTCGGTTTTATGTTTGACCAAATAATTTTCTCGTGTAAAAATAAATTAATAAATGATTTGTTGGAGACAGTAATATCGTCTCTGAGTTATTAATATAATTAACTTTCAATTAATATAATAATACTATGATGCTGTGATTTTATACTTAATTGGTATTATTAATAATTCTTTTGGTCACAAATTCTAAAAATATAATTTAAATTGGTTTAGCCTACAGGCTTTTATGTATTGTTTATTTCTTTCAATTGTCAGATTTATGGCAGTTTTAATGAAAACACATTCCACATATGAATATACATTATTAATTAGGACTATTTTCGATTATTATTTGAAAATAATTAGTCACTTGACAAAACTGCTGTTAACCTTCAAATCAAATGCAGATAAAAAAGTATATTTTCGTTTTATTGATTGAATTGGCATTTACGTGAAAGAACTCCATTATAAAAGAATAAAATATCAAAGTATTGAGTTCTACAAAATGTTATTAGGTAGTTGATAGCTATTTCAGCTTAATGCCATCGTCAGAACTATCTGTCTCGAATATTTGAACTCCATACGTTGATATTTTATCCTACTTTGTTTTCGTTATTTTTTTAAGTACCACTCTACCGAAGATTAAAGGATAACGTTTTTTTTTTACTTTAAAAAATGATTATAATAGTAAATTAATCTATTTAGCCTTAAAATATGAGCTCGTATTTACTTTAAGAAATGCCTCTGAAATAAATTAAATCTTTATATATTTAGTTTTTTTTGATATTTGATAGTCTTTAAATTTTAAATGAATCCTTTAAATCGCTTTGAAACATTCATTCCTCATTACTAAACGAATGAACGCTTCATTCGTTTAGTGCCTTCAAAGGATTTCAAACATAAACTTTAAAACATTGTAGACGATGAATTGAGCTATATAAAATGTTTTATCTTGCATATTTATTTTCTACTTACTATTCACTGTGGAGAAATCGTTTTTATCTGTATTTACAGAATGATAATATTTATTCAGAACTAGTTTCAATGCTAGAGAGAGAGTTATGTCGTAAAATAAAAAATACTAGAGAAGTTTCGAGGCATAGGCTGCTTATGCAAAGAAACAGACGCCAGGGAAGGTGCAATCGAAGTGCGTGTGAGTAAAATACGACCGACATCATGTTTGTTTCCTTCAGTTCCGATGGCGCCGCGACGTCCCTTGCGTCCCACGCACACTACGCCCGAGCCTCTTCCCCGTCGCCTCGCTTTCACCGCAAAGTAACGCCTACTTACAGCAGTTAGTAGCCATTGGCATGACAAATCATAGTACAGATACATTTGATATCTGAAAACGCTCGTTCGAATACTTGTTTTAAGCCATGGGCCACACAAAAAAATGGATATTAGAATCCCAAATACGACTACAGAGCTAATTTTTAAGTTTTTATATAAATATGATTGCGACGTGCTGTTAGCTAGAATTACAAGTCAAATCATTAGCAATAATAAGTCATAAGTGATTACAAAAATAATTGGTGTACTTTATGATTCTCAAAGAGGTGAAACATGCGTCACATGTAGTAACACAACTATTGGAATAACAAAGTTATCGGAGCTTAACGAGAAAGATTATTTTACCACTGGTATTTTCTAACACTTCCTTTCTATCTTTTGTCTCTTTGTCTTTGATAAAAAGAGGTTGATAACCCACGGTTCTTGTAGAATAAACTTTTGTTGAGGTACCTTGCTTAGGAGACCATATGCTGCACATTCAGAGCGAACACGGGTTACGTTTACACGGTTGTTGGCCGTAAATCTTGACAGTGTTAACCACTAAGCATCGGTACCGATGTAAAATATGTTACTAGTAAATTATTGCTGTTTTCACTAACCTGAATAGAAGAAATGGTAATGTTTGGACAGGATTGATTTCTGTTTAATTTCTTATATGCGTCTCAAATTAAAATATTCAATTGTTTATTGACCACTGCTGTCTAAAGCCATCTATCAACAGGCAGAAAAAGTGAATGCCAGTTTATTGAGATGGGGTGATGTAGGCTGTGGTGGAGACGGGTGTTTCCGGATAGGCAATTACGCGGTCGGCTATCGCGTTTCGTTATGGCCTCCTAATTCACTCTTCATGAACCTTTTCTCTCTCTCTCTGTATTGCCTTAACATTATTATTACCTAATCGATCTCACAAAATCTGCACTCTGTATGTCAAAATGGAGTCATAATGTAATGATAATTTATGCTTTAAGATATTGACTGAGGGTAATTAATGAAATTTCCATATAAAATTTGAATCATTAATTTTCTTCACATTTTGATACATTTTGATTCGGCATCTTCGGGCATTAAAGTATACGGATGAACTTGAACTGGCAGTTAGTGCCTACTCGACACTACCTACGTATAATTCAGTATTTATCTGCAAACATGAGATTTTACAGGATAGCATTTCAAAAAGATTCATAAGGCAACTGCAAAGCAACGACTACATATCTAATATATCTTCTACAAAATTGGGAAAGTGCTACTAATTTTAATCTTATTGTCTCTGTTGCTTGATGTATACCAATAGAACTGAGGGCGTAGACAACGAAAATGCAAAAGACATTAAATCACATCTTTTTCAGTTACATGATTATACGACTGTGGATCTGTATAATAGTTGAGCTATCAATAGTTTACAGTTTTTTAAAGAACAACTTGTATCCCTAACTTCTCCTAATTGTATCCTTTACGTGGAACGAGTTTATAAAATAATCATGAATTACTCTAGCAATCAAAATAGTTTAATTCTCACAATAATACGTCATCTGATATCTACCCTAACAAAAGATACCATTGTTTTTTTTGTACTTAATAATTTAAAAAAAAATATTTTTATTTTCATTATTGCTTTTATTAGTACAATTGTTTTAAATAATTATTATTATCATTGTTACTGTTGTCATGTTTGTGTAATGCATGGCGCATTGGCGTCAGCTGTAATGCCATGCATTTAAATTTTTTAAATTTACAATAAATAAATAATTCGATTTAAAAATAATATGACCACTTACGGATTCAAACAATTCACCTCTCCATTAGATAGTGTAAAATCCTACTCAGTAATGGCAACTGAAATTAAATAATACACAAATATAAATTACTGTTCCTGTGTTCTTTTCAACCATGCAACTAATATTTCCGTACCAAAATCACTTCTATAAAAATATTTTATATTTGTTACCCTGTGACCTCCTATCAAGAGAAATATTATATGGAATCTGGATGTGTCGTACTGTGGAAAACAAATGGATTAAATAAAATAGGTCAATTACGATACTAAATTTTTTCGTATGGGAAATATCCGAATGGTTTTATTTTCGATTTTAAAATTTCAATGCAAGTAAAATATATTTCATAGAGTTCGTTGATTATTTTAATTATGATCAAGAATTCTAAATACAATGAAAACGTATCCCTACATAATAAAAAACAACTTTTTCATAAAATAATTAGGTATAAGAATTAGGTGTCCATTAGAGATCCTGGCGTGTATTAATAATTATTAAAGCCTATGATGTTTACTTTATAGTACAAAATACATGTAGAAATATGTATGTTTGTCGGTCACAAGAACTCCTAAACGGTGTACATTAGCAACCTCAAATCTTCACATGTCGTTCTGTCTGCCATTTATAAGTCAACTGTGCTTTTTTCAACTTTCAACTCTTAATTTTTAACCTTAAACAGAAAGAGATTTAATTTAAGACATCGACTGAGGGTGCTTGATGGAATTTCAATATCAAATTTGGGTTATTGAGATTTTGTACACTTCCATGTATTTTGTCACTAACGACCCGGGTTTCGCCTTTCGGCATCTTCTGGCATTCGTGTGCTCGAAAGCCTGAAGATGCCGAAAGGCGAAACCCGGATCGTTAGTGACAAAATACATGGAAGTGTACAAAATCTCAATAATCCAAATTTAGAAAACGATTAATTTTTGACTTTTCAATGAAAAGTAAATTTTTTTTTTTTGGATATCAATTTGTTGGAGCGTTAAGTCCTTAGGCGCGTTAGCGTCATAGTTCTTTGAGTTTCCTTCATCTCTAATGTTAATTTTTTTTCCACTTCCATCGCTGCAGATAGAAGTGCGTGATCGCTGCAGAGCTAAGCAATCCACAATGAAGCCAATTCACGTGGCACCAATTGCATTTATATAAATATACCTCCCCGCATACCACACCCACACAGTATGCAAACGCATACACACATACACATATGCACATGCAATACGTCAGGAAGCATCCAGAGGATAGTCATTTAGTCAGTTAGCAACCACTCCATACTAATATAATCCGTCATGTCTTAATAACAACTCAATCTGTTGAATTTGCTTAACGACTTTAAATATGTTGTAATATAAATGTCACAAACAATAAGTTTTCACGCAAATACCAAAATTTGTGAAAAATTATAAGATTAAGCAGAAAATTATTCAACATTTAAAATTATTAAACTCAAAACAGTAAAAGTCTTATTTTGTAAGTTGTTCGAGAAGTACCTATTCCCAAAAGGAAAAAGTGTTAAATGAACTAATATATGTATATCTTGGACGAAGCCGGGTAAAATATAGTAGTATCATGATATAATTTTGAAATTTGTATTGATTCGACAGGAAAATTGTTTTTTTTGTTACTGTAAATTATTATAATCGAAGTTTTCAAACCAAATTAAAAAAAACGAATAATTTAAATAAATTATTATGTAAAAGTTTTCCACCATAACAGATAGTTTTGACTTAAAATACCGTATTTATGAGCCCATGTAATAAAATACTCGTTAAGTCGATTAAAGATGTTTTTTACATGCTTATGCGCCATTGTGTAATTTCACCACCAACTCGTACAATGAACATTCAATTTGAAAATAAAAATTGTTGAGATTATTCACCAACCTTTTTCGTTATAATAATATAATATTAATTTTACTTCAATGGCTCTAAAAGAAACCGTGTACAACGATTAATGTTAACACAACTGTCCTCCAAATATATTTTCCCTCCTATTCCGGAGTTTATTTCATGTGATTCAAGAAAAAGAATCTGGTGCATTGCCAAGGTCAGGTAAAATATTATTAAAAGAAAAAGTAGGGTTGACGATAACGTAGTTTGAAATAAATCTTCAGTTGTCACAAAGCATATTACGTCCAGATAAATTGTAATATCCCAAAGAAGCAGTTTTATTACAAAATATTGATTATTTATGACAAATAATTACATGGTCAGTGACTAATTCGATAAAATGGTCAGTAAGAAATAATAAATAGTCAGTAAATAATTGAATTTTTTGTTTTTTACCATATTCGCTAGCAGTGTGGAGCATATGACCTCTGACTGGAGGTATCTCAAAAAAAGTTTTCTATGAGAACGGCCTGTTACTCAGTTGCTCAACCTCTCCTTTTCGAAGAGAGTAGGAATAGAAGGATAGTGCTAGGACAGAACTATTGGTTAGCTTATTGCTCTAGCTATGCTCTATTTTTTTGAAACGGAAGGAAGGAGGGCATTTCAGATATCTCAAACACTAATGCCTACGAACAGAAATCCATAGACATCCGTAACCGTAGCCAACGAAGCTAACCACTGCACAACAGAGCCACGAAACGCCTATTTATGCTTATTAACGAAACAAAACACGCTACATTTGTAACACAGCCAGTGGACTAAGTTATTAATTTTAATTTTATATTAAAAAAGAATATCTACAAATACACAGCTGAGTCCGTCGAAAATCGTTACTTGCCCAATAAATGTAGGCCTTAATTTATTTATGCCTGCAAAATCTGAAAAACATTTTTGTATGTCGACAATCTCTTAAGCATAAAAAAAAGGTAAAAGGTAAGCAATAAAAAATGCTTTAATAATATTCTTGAGGTCAATTTTATTTGCTGAAGCTTCGCTTCGTATAAATTATCTATATACTATTTTATTATTAGTATTTTTAGTATGATAACAGATGAATATGAAATTTTCATTAGTAATTCAAAGTTTACATAAATTTAATTAGGAGACAAGCGACCATCAGCAAAAATCCGGAGGCTAGTTGAGCAGCTCCAGACCTCAGTACGACAGCTTCGTATGCATCTAGCTTCAATGTTTTCGACATTATTGTATCACTGGAAAACAAAAAAAATATAATTTAGCAGAATAATTACAGAGTAGACATTTCATAGTAAATTTAAATTATGGTATAAATACAGTCATTATTTAAAAAAGAATCCCCAGCCACCGTTTTGTTATAATAGTGGTTGACGATCTTTTTGTGCTGGGTAGTATATGAATTTTCCATCTATATACAGAAATAGGTCATATTTTTAGTGTTCTACATATTTCACTAAATTACTGCTTATTAACAATGGGACATAAGGAAATTGAATACATCATTCATCTATCTTCCAACATAAAAAAGGGAGATCTTAAGAAAACAGCATATCACTTTTAAGGTGTTCACTGTCAATTCTTGCCTTTAAAGTAATTTCAAGTCCATTCGTGTACTCGAATGCCTGAAGATGCCGAAAGGCAAAACCCGGGTTGTTAGTCACAAAATACATGGAAATGTACAAAATCTCAACAATTCAAATTTGATATTGAATTTCCATCAAGCACCCTCAGTCGATGTCATAAATCTAATACATAAAAATCAATGTGTATCTTATGCATTGTCATAATGTTCATTCGATTCCGATAAATATTTGTCAAGTTATTGCTTGCACTTGTTGCGCGAAGGGTATAGGCATAGTACCATCAGGCCATGCTCGGCCCAAGTCCGACTCTCAAAGTTTTAATTTTTAACTTACAGTAGATCTTATTATATATAAAAATCAATCTCACAATCCAGATATATCTAAAATCTAAAATAATGAATCAAATTCGTACACATAGCGACATTTTTGAAAACCTTCTGATTTATTCGTGTACGCACCAGACCGAAACAAAAAATATTGTGTGCCAAAAGCACTTCAATAACCTGAATTAAAATACAAACACTCTCTTTCTTTGAGTGGCATTGCAACGCATGCCGGGTACTTACTAGTTGTAAATAAAACACTATTTATTTTGTACTATTTCCACATTTTTATAATGATGAGGAGCAGATAAAAAAATGAAGCAAAATGTCGTTAGTTTTCGTTAAATTCTAATTATTATTTATAAAAATAAAACTTCAGAAAATTTTCAGCTGCGCGAAAATGCTCGCTGAAAAAAAAATTGTGGAATTTGTATAAACAGTCGTAAAAATATGACAGCGTTATCGAATTACTAGAGGTTTTATAGCTTCAGATTGAGGGCAACGGCTACAGCTCGGTTAGGTAGAATTTATTTCTTCATCATAAAGTCAAATATTATTGCGAAGGGTAACGGAGTAAAGACACTCCGAAGCCAAAAGGCTGACGGGGTACAGAGAATCTTAAAGACACCGTTTGGTGACCATCAGCTCCCATCAGGAGCGGATATGGTCATAAAAATTTGTGAAGAATTCGAATCAATGTCATCAATGAACGAAAAAGTCTTGTGATAGAGTTTATCATCGAGATCATCATAAAAATGCGGAAGTAGTAAAAAAACAAATTGTGTTTTTTTTTAGAAATATAATACCTTTCCACCAAGAATTGACAATTGACACATTATAAGTGATGAATACTTTTATGACCAGAACTATCACTTTTAAGGTGTTAACTGTCAATTATTGGTGGAAAGACATTATACTTTAAAAAATAAAACACAATTCATTTGTACTACACAAGTTTTTAATGGACCGGTTTCGCTCATCACGAACATTATCAACTGATAAAAATACATACATAACAGTCCTATTTATATAAAATTTAGTGTTATAATTAAGTTATATAAAACAGATGGTTCATGAACTAAGACAAGAAATTACTGATTATCAAACAAATTATATATAAATCAAAAAATAGTCTACAATTAAAATGTTATGGGAAAAATAAGACTAAATCTGTATTATAAATTTATATATGTTGTCTATCATGGCTCTTACTTTAGTAAAACTTTACTGACTAATCACAAAGATTGATACTCACTTAATATTTTTGGGTGAGTTAATGCTTCTTTCGACAACAGTCAGCTCTTCGGCAATATTGGTAAAATAATTCAAGTCGATTTCATCTTTTCGGTCCACCATATTTATAACAACCACGTATGACTCATGATCTGCCAACGATCTGAATAATTATAAAAAAGATTAATTTTACTGTACAGCAGTGGCTATTAACTATTAACGCTATGAGAGCGCTGCTGAGTGAGCGATTGCATACTGTGATGATGCAGTCAATTTTGTGAGGCGAAAGCATTCATTTCTTCTCGTTGGTGTATTTAAATTATTCTACATTAAAATAATCATAATAACTTTTATTTTAAATAAAAAATATTTAGCCCACTAATTGAATTGTTCTAAGAAAAGTAATATAGGGTGACTGCTATAGTAATTGGACGGCGAGAGTTATTGAACATTTCAACTTTAAACGTCCAAAATAAGAGTTGCTAAGCATTCTTGTTGATGACAAGAAAACAAATATTACAAGTCTTTCTCTCTCTATGTAACTGCAGCTTTAATTATCCACTACTAGATGACAATACTGAGAAAAATTCATTTGTATGTGATGTCAGGTCAAAATCGTGAAAAAACGTGGTTGCGTTAGCAGACCCTTTAAGAAACAGTTATATTTTAGTGACATTTACTTCATAAAATTTTCGTGAGGCACTAAAATTTTCTTCTCAGAAAAGCGTGAGACACTAAAAGCTGTCAAAATTGATTGAGATAATGGAACAACAACTAACCTAAAAAGTAAATGTGTCCAATCACTAAGTTTTTCCATATTTTTCAGTCTAATACAAATATCTAAAAAAACCTTTTGTTTTTATTACTGTTGTGTTCATATCCTTGAAACTATTTAAATTCCTCATCTCTACATATCTTACATGTTTTCTACATAGTTATATTTTTTACTTATACACTGTTAAAGGAAAGTACTTTAATAAGTGTCCAATTACTATAGCAGTCACCCTACATGGTATTATTGTATTAATTTAAATTTTAAAATAAACGTTACGACCTTTGAATAAGTGAGATGATATAACATTGTATATATCTTCTAAATTAGTACATAATATATAGCTAAGCTAAATTGAGTTTAAACATAGTTCTGACGGTGGCGTAAGCAAAAAATAGCTATCAAACAAACTGAAACACTGTCATTTTTACCCTTAACTAAAAAAAATATCTATGATATTTTAGCTACGTCTTTACCAATCATAATAATTTTGATGATTGTTTTAATAATTAAAGTGGCTTTTTAAAATTGTACTATTTTTTTCAAAAATAGTAAAATATGTAAATATGAATGAAAAAGTTTCAATTTTACATCACTATTATGTATAAGTATGATTTCAAGATGGCTATAACTGGGTTTATATACTGAGAAATGATTTTTTATTTTGCTGAATACAGCTTAATAAAGCAATCATTTACCTGACGAAAGCAAATACTCCATCGTTGAACGCAACAGACTCAAACTTTCCGTGGGTGAATGTGTGGAAGGTTCTAAGAGTTGCACAATTTTGGTAAATTTTATAATGACTTCGGTTCGAAGCTTTTTGTGCTTCAAGATTATTTTCCAAGTATCCTGGATTGATGGGCAACCAAGTTTTTTCACCATCTGTGAAACCTGCAAAAAAATATAACCACGATGGGTGTGAGTGTTGAGTAAGTGTTCACAGGTAGCATTGCCATCTGGTTTATAATACTGCATTCTTTTACCACGTCCGCTCACAATTTGGAGTATATAGACACATTGTGGAGGTATCTCAACAAAAGTTTTCTACGAGAACTGCTCAATTAGTTGCTCAAAAACTCTTTTTCAAAAGAATAGGGATTGAAGGATAGGGCTAAGACAGGACTAATGGTTAGTTAATCGTCCTCGCTACGCCCCGTTTTTAGGATCTGAGGGAATTCCATAAATCGATTAAAAATCATTTTATGAAACTGTCCGTACGAGATTTGAGCCCAAGGCATCCGTAACCAAAGCCAACGACGTTGACAACTACAGCATGGACCCGACTTATATTGAATAATGTACCACATTCAAAATTATAATTTTGTTTGTCATTAATTTTTAATAATCCACCAAATTTATCAATCTCATACTTAATGGAATATTTATACAGAACATAACTACTCACTCTCGTCTCGTTTTTGATTGACGCTTTTGTGTTCTGATAGTATCAATAAAAAAAAATTAAATTCAAACCTGCGTTTTTCGTAGAGTTCCACTGGAATGGTGTTCTAGCTGGATCCCTGGATGACTTCCAGTAGTTGACGGGATCGTCTGTATTGCAAGCTTGCGGATCAACTGTATCCGCCCACGAGATATTTGTGTTTACCATTCCAATTTCTTCTCCCTTTTTTGATAATTTAAAATACGTACATTTAAGATTTGACCTTAGCATTATTTTTGTGTCCTAATAGTGTCACACGCAGTTTTTATACCACAGGAAGGGCTATTTTATCAATTGCTGGTCAAAAATAGTAATACATTTAACAATATTGATCCTTGGTAAAAAAGACTTAAGGATGAATAAAAAATTTGCTATTTTGCGATAGTGGAAATTTGATAAAATTCAATAAATGAATTTTTACAAACATTCATGTAATTGACAAAATAACAAAATTAACCCTTTAAAGAGCAAAGCGCGAAAACGGTCACTATGGCGACCACCTCCTTTGACGGCTATAATTCATACGGGGTCCATAGAAATGTCAGCCTTAATACCTAAAAACGATATCGATAAAGTTCTTTGGTGTATTTATTGACCATCTAACTTGAAGTGTCCACCAATCACTCGCAAATCATTATTATACGTAAGTGGTTGATAAATCGACCATTGCGCATTCACGGCCACAGCTGGAATAAATTTCTGAATAACTTTTGATTTTTCAAATCAATTTTTGATGGCTATATTATATGTTGAGGGAAAAGCTATCTATATAATTATTCAATATGGATTTATTTATCGATTTACAGTATTTTTCTCAATAAATAAACCACCACAAATTATTTAAAATTAAAGTTTTTTTTATTTGTATGAAAAAATTATTGTTGTACACAATATATAATTCGAAATAATTTAGTTTAAAAATAATCTACCCTATGAAGGATTAAACTTTGAAAACATTATTCGGTTTCTCCACAGCTTCTCAATCGTAATCAAAAACATGTACTTACATTATAAGTGACTCCAGCTCCTGGCAAAAGAAGCACCATCATGTTCATTCCATCGATTCTTTCAACTCCATAGCGAGTACCAACTCTCCATTGGTCGTGATTACCAATCTAAATAATAGATACAACCATTACATAAAACAATATTAATCGACTGTATTCAGATAAGAGCAGAAATGTGTCTAAATAAACTGTAAATTATTTCACAGGGTCCGTGCATTGATGTTTGTGATATCTGGAATTTCCTCTCAACTAGGTGACACACCCTGATTTTTTTCTTTAAGTTTAGGTTTTATTAGAGTTCATAACTGAAAGCGCCCAGCGTTAATGGCCATTATCCGGGGTATTCCAACCGATTGCTGTCGTTGAAAGCCATCTGTTTCTAACCACCGAAGGCCTATGGAAATTAGAAAGTGTCCTGACGGGTCCATTTTCGACAAAAAGAGGAGAACCTAGAGTGGCTAAAATTTTATTTTTGGTAACAGTCGGCTGTCGAGGCCCTTGGGCTAGGGAGCCGGCCTACATCGAAAATAATTATACATTGTTTTTGTTTGTTTTGAAATTGGACGTAATTTAAAATTGTTGTCGTGTCACTTGCATTATAACTTAAAAGTGAATTCATATGTTAAGTATATGTAAATGTTGATTCAATTTTATGTTTTAGGAATATTATTTTTGTCTATGTTAAATAACTACATCTTCGATCAAAAATAAATAAGTGTTGAACCGGATTTGAAATGGTGTTTGTTTGAGATCCCAGCCCTTCCAGGACGTCGATAACCAGCCATCCGCCTCTTTTCGATTCGGGTCTTCTCATAAGGTATCCAATCCCGTAACTCATTTACGATCTTGGGATTTCGGGATTCAGAATTTATCAATCCCGGGATTGGTCATTAAATGTAATTTCATGCGTTAAACCGTACATTTAAATTTAATTTGTGTGCGTTATTGCTTCAATTGGAATGTTTTATGATTAAATATTTTTTTTGCCATTGGAATGATTTTTTTGTTGATTTAAAATCAGACAGTCATTGACAAAAAACAGAATTTTTTTTAAAAATAAAAACAAAATTATCAAAATAACTTGCAAAAATATTATGGTAGGTTTTGCTAAATGGTATCCAAAAAGAGGATATGGCCTTCAATTTGACTTTAAAATATTTTCCTCCATTCATTTAAGAAGCTGACCTAATTTGTCCTCCATTTCAAATTGGTTAAGAAAGGCTGTTACGGAATATGAGAAGGAATGAGACTACATAGCTAAAGATATTTTTTTTTTTTTTTTCCATGTCCGCTCCCAATGTGGAGCATATGGTCTCCTAATGGAGGTATCTTGACAGATTTTTTTCTACGAGAACTGCTTGTCACTCAGTTGCTCAACCTCTCTTTTCTTTTTTTTTTTGAAGAGAGTAGGGATAGAAGGATAGGGCTATGACAGGACTAGTGGTTAGCTAATCGCTCTCGTTACGCCCCGTGAGGATGGGATTGGTGGGAGGGAGGACTCAGACTACGAACAGAAATCCATAAATCGATTGAAAGATCAATCTATGAAAACCGTCCGCACCGGGAATTGAACCCGAGACATCCGTAACCGTAGCCAGCGACGAAACCAACTGCGCCACGGACGCCGACGAAAGATATTGTTATTGTTAAATAAATAAAATACTTTTTTTGCACTCATTTATAAATTGATCTCTTGAAAGTACATATACTACACAAAGAAGACGCGACAAAAAAATCTGGTTAAATTCAATATATATATATCATTGACTTACCACCCAGTTTGCGGTTTTTTCCAGTGGCATATAGGTCAGCCATCTATCTGTGATGAATTTGATATCCTTGGCCGTGGACTTTTCATTTAAATCGGATATGAGTCCAAAGTTAAAAGGCATGTGAGAGCCTTCACTTGTCCCATTGCCGTAATATCCCATTGTGTTTTTGATATCAGTATATGCCTCAGTCATCATAACTCTAAGATTAAAACAATTCAGTTACAGCATTAATTAAACTGATATTACCAGAGCTAAAAAAATTTAAAACAGAAATAAAAAAATCCCTATGGCACATATTCTAACTGTATGAAATCCCAACCGAAATTATCACCATCATCAAATTCACTCACAAAGGCAGTGAATGCTGTGTTAGAATCGGTGACGTAACGACAAAATGGTTTGCGATCTCAAACGGGGTCAGACAGGGCTGTGTTATGGCTCCATTCCTCTTTATAATAATCTTCGACTTCATCATGAGGAAGTCAATTCCACCTGACCGAGGTGTGGCCGTTGCCTCCAATCTGAGGCTATGTGACCATTTGCCTCAAAGTCAATGCGAGTAAAACCAATGTGCTTTGCAACAGTTTCTGTCTGGACCCAGACTACCCTCTGACGAGCTCGAGACAAGTCATCCAAAGAGTCGACGGCTTCAGGCACTTGGGGGTACACATCACGGGAGATGGCAATCCGCGTAAAGAACTCGCAATCCGATTAGGGATAGCTGGAGCAACTTTTAACTCAATGCGGAAAGTCTGGGACTCACGGTTGGACTCGGTCAGAACCAAGTGCCACTTATTCAAGGTATGCATCCTGACGGTGTTGATTTACGGTTGCAAGTCATGGCATCTCACCAAGGCACAGGGTAACCATATACTATGCTTTGAAAACAGATGTTTGTGGTGAACACTAGGGGTACGGTGGTTTGATTTTGTCAGGAACTCTGAGTTAAGAGAGCGGATGGACCAGCCTCTTATTACATCCGAAATAAAAAAACAACCTTGGACCTAACTTGGACACGTGCTGCGGATGCCCCAGGGGAGCCTGAACCCTGACTGTCACTTTTACTAACCAGATGGATTTCGTCGCCCTGGAAGGCCGTTGATGACCATCCATAGAATATATTCGACGGAGCTACGGGACGCTGGGATGACCTGGGAGGAAACGAGGAGACTTTTGAGGGACAGAGAAGCTTGGAGGAACCACGTGATGGCCGTATGCTCCAAATAGAGAGCGGATAAATTAAAAAAATATGTATATACCTAGTGACACTTCTAAATTCCAAAAGTATTAGTTCATATTTTTAGTATTCTTATTTACCTGGTGACATTATCTTTCGCTGTAAATTCTTCAAGAACTTTCCTCCATTCGTAAACCATCCATTGTGTTTCAACCAAATCCTTTGTGTATATGTGATTCAAATAGCCATAGTCGTCTTTGCCTTGATCTGGGTATCCGGTAAGGGGTTCATCAGGAAATTTTCCATCGAAATCACTCTTATCTACCTCAAACAAGTGATTAATAGCATCGACTCTAAAACCTGCGGCACCGCGTTCAAGCCAGAATCGAAGAACATTCTTAAATAAAAAACATATTAAATTAAACATTGTAAAAATTACATCATAATTTTCCGAGACTCTATTTTTCTCGATAAATCGAGCGCTATAATAACTTCACACGTTTTATGTGTATATATAATATGGTTGGTGAAGAAGATTCTCATATTTCATATTGAACAAAGAGAATAACAGGTACTAGGAGAAAGAAACAAGTAAAAATGAACAATTGTCTGGTACGTGGTGCAGTGGTCAAAGGCTTCAGTTACGGATTTCACAGGTTCGAATCTCAGTACGGAATGTTTGTCAATCGATTTATGTATTTCTGTTCGAAGGCATGGATGTTTGCGACGTCTAAAACTCCCTCCCTTACATTCAATCGTTAAAGATAAAGCAACGCAAAAACAATTAGCTAACCAATAGTCATGTCTTAGCCCTATCTTTCTATCCATATTCTCTTCGAAAAAAAGAGTGATTGAGCAACCGAATAAAAAACAGTTTTCGTAGAAAAACTTCTGTTGAGATACCTCCATTAGGAGGCCATTTTATTCACATTGGGACCGAACATGATGACATCAGTTTGAATTGAAATATTATATGTGGCGGATTATCTGCATTTGAATAGTGCGTTCAATTAAATAATGACATAAAAATGTATTTTGCGTAGTCACTATATAAGTTTTATATGAATGACAATCAAGCGATATATGTGTGACAATTTACCTTGTTTCATCTTTATTATGTTTTGGAATGCTAATGTTTAGTCAAAATGTATTAACAGTAGACAATAGTTCTAAATTTATTAATCACCTTCATTTCTTCCACAACTTCAGGATTTCGGTAATTAAGATCTGGTTGTTGGGAAGCAAACTGATGTAAATAGTATTGCTTGCGTTGTTCGTTGTATGTCCATGCAGATTTGCGGAATACACTAACCTGAAAAATAACATAAATCAAACATTACAGTTCAACTTGTGACATACAATATAAAATTTATTACCCACAAAAATATTTTATTTCCAGTTATGCTTGTTTTAAAAAATCGAATTTGAGGATTTGAGAGTTCATTAAAAGTATATATAGGTGAAATGGACAAATTATGCACTTGAATCAAATAATATTTCCTTAAATACCTTATTTGAACGTACAATATTTTTGCTGATGAACGTTTTGTGTACGTTCACTCAATTTCGTCAAAAACCATAAATATGAAATCCATCTTTATATGAAAAACGAAGTAATGATTTCTGCGATGTTTCACTTTTATATTTTGATGCGTGTTTTTATTTTTTTTTTAAATTTAGTAAAAAAAATCAGTTAAGCACTCACTATACGTTTATCGTCAGAAGAAATAATTTATTTTTGGAGAAAAATTTCTACAATAAAATCTTGGAGATTTTAAATTACAATTCATAAAAAGTATTCCCTCAACGAAAGATAAGAAAATTTCTTTCTATATTCATATTATTATACAGGCGTGGGTAAGTGACTGTTTGAGGTTCCGTGATACGGTTCAGTACTCAAATCACTAAATGAGTGTGTGCGTTTTATATTGTTTATATTATTTCTAGTAAATATTACGTGACTTTACACGGAAAACAGGGTGTTGAAAGTTAAAAATATAACCGCGGACCGTGCCACAAAATATAGTCCGTGAATAGAGTCTATATGCAAAAAACAGCATTAGTCTTTTAGTTGTTTTAACACAGTTGTCTTGGAAATGGTGGCTAGAATGACATGTGTAAATTTCACGTAGCTACTGTACACTGTTTGGGAGGTACTCTTGTGACAGACATACCGATTAATACGTGTGTTTTTCACTATATACCTAGTACAGATATTTTTTATGATTTCTGAATTATTTGTTATGTTTTTAAAGTCATTTTTCCTGTCATTATCTTTAAAATAATCAAAATGTATGAATGTTCTTGTTCATATCTTATTTTAATAAAGTGCATTTCAGCTTAATAAATTCATAGTTAACATAAATATAATCAAGTCGATTAAATCAATCTGTCATCACTTTATTATTTTTAAAGATAAAAATAGTATTTGAAATATAATTTCACCAATTGGATTGATAAACAATTGATAGTTCATTTACATATAACATGTTCTCTTAATATCAGGAGATGATGATACTGACTCAAAAATAGCTTCGTCGATATTTCAATCAATAAAATTTATTGAATTGCATAAATGCGTCTGATTTGATTACCCTAATTAATCGAAAACAAAAACAGGTACAGCTGAAATCTTCTTTATCTCAACTTTTTATCATTCACCCCTCATAAAATACAACCGTTTATTTTTAAACAACGTCTCAAAATTGGAAGTGGATACGGTGAAATTATAATTGTTTTCCACTCAAACTAGTGATTCTCAAATAGGCTAACTACATACAACACATAGTTACACATTAAGTGGTATAACAAAATTGACAATTTTAATTTAACATTAAAAATTAATTCCACAAAATCATCCATTAAAAATACTGATGAGATTATTCCTATTTTATCAATTAATTACAACATTAGTGTTGAAATGTCAGAGGTAAAAATATCTACATTTTTTCATATTTCGTCGATTATAATAGGAATTTAATTAGAGATTTTAAGCATTTATAGAACAGTTGATTTTTAAATAAAACTGTTTTGTTTTATCGGAAACCTCTTCAAAGGCATGTTTAGTAAGTTAAGTTTTCTTTGGCCTTTTTTAATCATGTGCTACCTGAGGCTGTAAAAGGGAAGGATTCTCCGTAACTGTTTTAATGTTAACCATGAAAAAAACTTTATAAACTACGTTTTTTAAAATCGCATAATTCGAACCAAAAGTTTTACTTGAAATGTTTACCTTTAATTTTGAAGAAATTACTTTATTATTAGGTTTCAGTCTCAAGTCTCAGGCAATCCACTCAAGTACAGTATGACGCAATAAAAACTGTGTGCTTATCAATTATTTTTATGCAAAACTGAAACTTTTAACTTATGAGATATTATTTTTATCTCGCCTAGCTTATAATTCTTTAATATATGGGACTTTTAAATATTACTATAGAATCATAGTATACTATAAAAACTTCAAATCGAAAGACTGGCGATTCAAATCTTGATTGGACCTCTATAGTTTCTCAAATAACGTATCTTTGTTCTTTTATGGGCATTTATTTACAAAACATTTCATTGTTAAAGTCTAAAAATACGAAGCAGTGGTCAACTTTTCAGATATCACGGGTTCGAGTCCCACTACGGACAAGACGTAGCGATGGTGATTAGCTAATCACCTCACCTCGTCCTAGCCTTATCCATTTATCACTACTCTTTTTTAAAAAATAAATATTGAGAAACTGAGTAACAAGCAGTTCTTGTAGAAAAAATTCTTTTGAGATATTAGAAGACCATATTATGCTACACATCGGGAGCGTACATGGCTAAAATAATACTAAAAATATTAAGTTCAACAAGAATAATTAGAATTGTTTTATATCAATTTCGGCTTCAACGTCAAAACTGTAATTATAATTATTATGGAGTTCTTCCAATTAAATGAATATATTGCATGTTAACGTTACTATACACCTTGAAGAGGATACTTATTTTTCTAGCATAATATTATTGTAAAATAATTGTTACAATACTTTCATATATATATATGCTAGTTAAGGTCTTACCCAATTGTTCGGAGGTCCAATATTATTTCCGTCAGCATCCGTTTTGCCAGTTTCCCAGATATACCAATCTGCGTATTTGCTGGATGCATTTTGGGACTCAATAAACCATTGACACTGGTCACTTGAGTGATTCGGAACAAAATCCAGAATAAGTTTGATTCCTGAAAGAAATATAGGAATATAATAAAATAGTGCCACTTGAAAAAACGTTTTTCTGTCATTGTAATTCTCAATAAAAGATAAACAATGAGAAAATTTTTACAACAAATAATTGAATGGGATCAGAAAGTAAATGTCTAATATATGAGGCACGGAAGTACTAGCTATGTATATTCAAATATTTACCTCAAACGGTTTAGAGATCTTGCTTATATATATCAGGCTTGTTCAAATTTTTTTGTTCATAAAAGATTTTATTACTTAAGCCATATTTTTATTTACTCATTAAATTGATAAAATTCAATATACTATTGGTATAAAAACTAAAATTTACGACTTTTTTAGATGTATGAAAAAACTATTATAATTGTTGCAGAGCTTCAAACGTTAAAGTAATATATTTTTTTTTATTGATACAACTAATGCTCCTCTTAAGATGAGACGTTTTCTATGTGGAAACACAAAAAATAGAGGAGACCAAACAAACAAATCTTATTTGAGTATTAATTGTAAAAAATACCGTTTTTGCATTACTTTACATAATTAAAAAAATACTTTAAAAATTATTACAAAAATTTGTAAAAACAAATGTTTGTCGAAAAATAAATTTTCAATATTTCGTATCGGCGCGCAAACTCGTGATGATTTCGTAGGTCATTAAAACTGCTGCGCGGCCGCGCACGCGCACTGCTTAGAAGACATATTGGATAAAACTAAATATTTCTTGGTTTTCTTCTTTTAAATAGGTAGCATGTTATTAATTTCTTACTAAAATTTATTATTTATTTAACATAATAATTATCGAATAAACGGGTCTGAAAATGAATAGTAATTTTCAACATTAACAACAACACTTCAAATTTGTTGTTATTTTGTCGAAGAATAATCTTTTTCAATGTTAAAATATGAAAAACTGTCAACGAAGAATTAAGAAAATTTTTCAATTTCTCTTTTTAATGAAAATATCTTATAGAACGGATAGGAGAAATTTATACTCTTAAATACAAATGTATTTATAAATTGAAAATGTATTTAAGGAAATTGTCATTCATTAATCTAACTCAATTCAATTGAAAAGCCAGTCTACTTTACAAAGCTGCGCGAAATTGGAACGAATAGAATAAATTGTCAACCTTTTAACTTTGAAGTGGGCCAAAAAAATACATAAAATGTAACGTTTAATAAATTTTCACAGTCCAATTATAAATCTAGTAAATAGATTACTTGTTAAGTTATCTTCATTAAAATCTGGTAACTATCAGATAATCTAATAATAAATTTGCATGTATCTACAGTACATACGTAAAATATATTATTTGCTAATTAAATTATTGTCAAAACGCAAAGTGGAGTAAAGTTTTTTTGTTGATAAGAAATATTTTGATTAAGATCAATTTATTGTGTGTTATCAGATTTCAATATTTATTTTTAACTGATAAAACATGTATTTTGGTTTTACGTGTTACGCGAGCAAATTATTTGTTGTTGATTTATTATTAATAAAATAAACATCAATCATATAATACCAACATAATTTGCAAAAGATAACGTTCTATCAGTGTGCCAATCAATTGAATTGATAAGATTTATTATCAAAAGGAAGTTGAGACTTAATTCATATGCTAAAATTCTATAACAGAAAAATGCATCATAGAGGTCTCCATAGACGTTTCGAAAAGGGTGGTATCTAAACAAACTTTGCTCGGTTATATTCGATTAATATTGTATAGCGTAGAAGATGTAATTGACAAGTATTCTTCGTGGAAAGGCATTATATTTAAAAATTAAGAGATAATTTGTTTGGTACTAAATACTTCCGAATTGTGCTTTATTTTCAAAATATAATTCCTTTCCAGCAAGAATTGATGAGCGAAACTGGTCCTGACCATTATAAAAATTTAGAAGTAGTACAAAATAAACTTTTTGTTTTATTTTTAAAAATATGTATATAATTATATGTCTAATTAAAATAATTTATCTTGCCTATTCCGCTTATTTGGTACATGACAGTAAATTGGAACAGCCAGCTTTTTCAGTCAAATCCCATAGAAGAAAAACGAAATAAAGAAACTGATAAAAGTTTACTTCGGTAATCTGGGACACTATTCCGTTTAATTGGGACATAAAATTTGAAATTAAAAAAAAATACTATGAGAATAGTTGTGCATGGTAAAATGAAAATTAAGACTGAAAATATAATAATTATTGAAGTTATCACATCAAACCATGAAATACGACAACAGAGATGGTGAATCTTTTCCCCCTTTTGTTGCTTTTTTATAGATAATCAGTTTTGTAGGAATGTAAAAAAATGTTGACGTGTTAGACTAAACTGGTCTTGAACTATTTTTTTCTATCAAAATATTAAAATTCCGTTTTAATTAATTTACAGTACTATTGGCAATCGTTGACAGATAAAATTTGTTTTTCATTACTATCTGTTTTATCAATAATGGTACTGCTATTACAGTATAATTTTAATAGCCGATATGCTCTTCAAATATGTATTATTTTGTTGGCAATAATTATTAACATTTCTTACTAACAGTGACACGTCCATTTTAATCCAGTAAGTCGTTTAATCTCAAATCTAATAAAAGCACTTTAGTGGTTGAACATCAAATTAGTGCATGGGCACGTGTTTTCGTGATATTTTCATAATAAAGTTCTTATCAAATGATATTTCTTTGAATATTCTAATATTATGTCTTACAATATTTCAATCACAATTATAAAAATAACTTGTTTGCTTTAAAAATGACACACGTTTCGCTACTTCTACAATGGTCTTAAGAATTTTAAGCAGTACATTTTTTCATCATTAATTTAATCATAATCAACTCATAATAATTGATGTACTGTCACTTTATATAAACCCACAAAAGGTATTTATCAAACATAATATATTAGATAATTTAAGTTATTGACTGAGGGTGCTTGATGAAATTTCAATATCAAATTTGTATCGTTAAACTTTTGTACATTTCCAAAATTTTCGTCACTCAAGACCCAGGTTTCACCATCAAAAATCTTCAGGCATTCGAGTACACTGATGAACTCGAATGCCGCGTTTATTTGAGGTTATTAACAATATATAATCGTAGAAGAATAATAATTTGACAAACCTAATTCTTTAGTTTTGTTAACTAAGTCTTTGAAGTCGTCCATTGTTCCATACTCTTCTTGAATATCGTAAAAATCAGATATATCATAACCGAAATCTTTCATTGGTGATTTAAATATCGGTGACAACCAGGTCGCACCAATTCCAGAATCCTTCAGATGGTCTAATTTACTGATGACTCCTGGAATAAAGTAAAGAATTTTTAACTAGTGCATAGTATTTTTTTTAAATAAAACAATTCATTTGTACTACTTCCACATATTTATAATGATAAGAACCGGTTTCGTTCATCACGAGGTCATATAAATATGTGGAAGTAGTACAAATGAATTGTGTTTTATTTTTTATATGTAATGTCTTTCCACCAAGAATTGACAGTTAACACCTTAAAAGTGATAAATAGCCTTGTTATGATTTTTATTTTTATCATAAAAAAGGCTATTTATATAAAATTGAACTTTTAAAAATATATATATATATATCTGGCATTACAGCTAATAGCCAATGCGCCAAATATTTTGAAAATTGGAAAATCGTACGAGATAAGCTCGAAGAGAATTTTTTTATAAGTCATTCATGTCAAAGTTAATAATTACAAGGTATGCCAAACATTGTAATTATTTACATTAAATTTCATATAAAAAGCCGTGTTATGATTTTTACCATTATCAGTTGGTAATGTTTGCGAAGAGCGCAACTAGTCCTGATCATTGCAAACATGTGGAAACAGTATAAACAGATTTTTTTTAAATATAATGCTTTTCCACCAAGAATTGATAGTTAACACCTAAAAGTGATTGAGAGATAATGTGTTGAAAATTCTTAATGATTGAGAAAACCATGTTTGAGCCATTCATACCAAAGACTCGTGGGTAAATAATTTAAAATTGTGTTTTATTTATATCTAGTTGTATATGCTTATGTCGATTTTTTAACAGATGCTAAAAGATTAATTGAGCAGCTGAGTCTTTAAACACACTACCAAAGGTGTTTAGAGTTTTGAGTAAATCATGAAAAAATAGTTTTAAGTATAATATAAGTTATTTCGAGTCTTTCGTTGTATAAAGAAAAAGTAAAATATTTTTTACATTCTCGCTTTATCGCGCGTCAACCGTGTGAAATGAGCATCAATATCACTTAAAAGAAGACATTTTTAAGTTTGGGAAAATTCTGGGGACGAAAACTGGGTATGAAATAGGAAAAAAATTTAGTCTTGCACTTGGGAAAATTGATAGATATATCGATAGAGCACATACGAAAAATACATTAAGTACTTATATTAATAAAAATCGGCAGCAGTGTGTCTAGCGACTCAACGACTCAATTATTGTTGTTTATGTTACAATATGTTAAATACCTTAAGCGGACTTTATAGATGAGTCTATAAGAATAAAATACATTCTAAAAATGAATATTTTTCAATAATTCCATGAAACGGAAATTTTTTTCAGATTCATTTACTGAATCATTATTTATTTTTTTACAACCGCTTTCGCTAAACATGTTAATATTATTATGGATCAATTATTAGATTTGTGCAAAAAAATACGTTGTATCTTTAAATGTTATCAAATTTATAACATTCGCATTCTATGATAATTGATTAATCTCATCGATAAAATTATTTTATTACGCAAGAATCACTTTAAATATTTCTTATCGTTTTCATTATATCATTTTTACGTCACTGTGTTTTTTTTTAAATAAACTTTATTTTGAAAGATAGTGCAGGAATGAAACAATTTTGTTTTTGATCAATTTCTTAATCACTCGTGTAATATCATTAACATTTAGATAATTGCCTGATTTTTCTTAATGTCATTGTAAAAAACGTAATTTTTTTTCATGATGAAATACTTTCAGCGATTTTATTTTTGACATTTAAACATAGAAATCGGGAGTTACTATTTTCTTCATTGTGATTACTTATTGCACAATAGATCCTTTTATTTATATTCATAATTTTTTTCGTTTTTAATTCAACATATTTGAAATACAAGATATCAATTTTAGATTACCCATACATTAGTTAGGTTTTCACTTTTGTGGTGCATCTAATTGACTTTTCTTCAAATCGGGCCTTACAAAGTTTCCAGTTTTCTAAACTTTAAGCGGACCCCTGGTATAACATTCATTGGAATAAAAAAACATCATGAATATATAAATACTGATATTTTAAATAGCAACTGTGACGTTTAAAAGCAAATACCGATATGTCCACTTTGCAATATTAGTAAACGACGATTACTTTTTCTATCGTATTATATTTTCAATACAGAAAAGAATTCATAATTTTAGTAACCGTTGCATTAATAACAAAGCAAGTAAAATTGGACATATCAATATTTAATAATTAAAAGTTTTAACATTTTCTTTCATATGCTTTATTCAGGCTATGAAAGTTATTTGTCATTAAATATTGTGTGAAATTACTTATTGTTTATGTAGTATGTACTTATTTTTTGTTCGATTATTTAAAAAATGTTGACTCTTTTTGCTTTTTGTCGTCTCAATTATAGTGTTAAAAACCAAAATAATATGGCCAATTGGGACCGCAATACCGCGTGAATATATCATTATCACTATGACGATATTGCATTTAAAATATTTACTATCTTTTTAGAAACATAAAGTACTTATTTTCACAAATAACTTAAATTGATTGTTCATTTGAATTAAAATATAATATAACTTCAAAAAGACTATTTCACCAGTACAAATACAACATGTGTTAGAATATCTAGTCGTCTTTTTACCGTAATAAAATTTGCTATACCAGTATATTGTTAAAAAAAACACAGAAATACCGGAATCTCTCTCAGTAAAACAGGCACAACAATTTCTAAGCCTGGACAGCATTGAGAAGCTTTAAAAAACGATTATAGTACCTTTCAAATCTCCGATACCGTCATCATCGCTATCTTTGAAGGATCTAGGATAGATTTGATAAAATATCGTCGTCTCCCACCAGTCCTTGGCTTCCACATCCATTCCATGACGACTTCCTTCTGGACTGCTCGCGACAATATGCGCGCACGCTAAAAGTGCAAGCGTCACACCGCTCCAATTGATGACGCCCATACTGACTCCTTAAAATAGAACAATTCAATGCGTTATTTTCAATTGGCACTTCAACAATTTGCTCCTTCCCTATCGTACATTTGAGTTATTTTCGAATGCCAATTTCAATACCAAAAAAGAAATACACAAAGCTATAAAATGGCAAATCAATAAAATGCTTTCTTTTCGATGGAAAAATAATCATCTGACATAAAAATTAATTATTTTTTATAAAAAATACTGCTTGATTGCTGGTGAACTACGAGTTTTTGATTCTCGTATTTACATTTAAAAAACAAAACCATATTTATATTTTATATCATATCGATAATAATTGAATTAGTATTTCCTGCTTAATGACAATATAATTTGATACTTATATGTGCTATATTAATATCATATGTCCATAACATTATATTTAGCGTATCGACGTCCAGATCATTAGTCAGACAACTCCAAAAATATAAAATTTCACTAATATGCAGTTTTATGTAAAATTGTGTGCTCAATCTGATAAAGTACTCAGATTACTTAAAAACGCTATGGCAAATAACCCTCCAAGTAATAAAACAAAACGTTGATATTTCTGGTCAGGGATATTTCTAAATATTCCTTCTACTGACTTTACTAGGAAAGTACCTTATTGTTAAACACCAGTTTACAAAATGTATAAAACTCGGGTAGAAATAAATAATATTTGATTTATGGTGACCATTTGAATATAGACATTATTTAAATATGGGTTATTTGGAGATAGATGTCTGAGTAATGAACGGTAATGAACAGTAATGATCGGTGTGAAACACAATTTATTTCATAGTGCTTTCACATCTTTTCAAGATCAGGACAGGTGACAGGTTTACTGATGTGGAAGTAGTACAAAGAAAACTGAATTTTAGGTATTTATATATAGTTTCTTTCCACCAAAAATTGACTTTCCTTACATCTTCAAAATATTATGTTTATGTAATACATACAATTTAAAAAATAATCAAAATGAACTCAATTAACAAAATGAAATTAACCAAAAGAAAGATTATAATTGCAATATTCAAAATGAGTCATAGCTCATATAAAAGCTCTCTTCATAGAAAGATAAATGTACAATGTTAATGTCAATTCAATTAATAAGAATAAAAATCTATATGAAATTAGCTAAAAAATAACTTACTTCTCGGAGATCGTGATATTTCTTTACTGAACTGAATTTGATATGCCAGGTATATATATTGATTTATTGATGTCTTGTTAATCTTACAAAATCATCTGCTACGATAATATTAATCATTGATGACTGGTATTAATGTAATCCGTTTTAACTATCTTTCAATACTATCATTTTCACGACGTTTATCATATTATTTTTGATAAATCTTCTTAGTGTCTATTCGTAATATAATTAAAATTAAACACATTACTTTAGGTATAAGATGGTATTAGTGACGATTGTGTGGTTCCGGAGAGATGTTTCCAGATCAGGTCGCGATGACAGTGTCTCGATCCCTTTCTATGGTTGTCGTTTAATACGGTTTATCCATCGACGGGCTGTATCGTTTTCTGCATCAGTCATCACTTGAATTAATGACTGTTTTTTTCCTGGCGTTCGCTTTTATAACTACGTATGCAGAATTGGCGTCGTCTATATTGATTGGTTTCCACAGATTCTGCATCTGTCATCACTTGAAATTTCTGACACCTTTTCAAGGGCGTTAACTTTTATTCATATTATGCGGAATTTGCATAGTCTATATTAATTTCTCGCCACACATTTTTACCTGTATATTTATGTTTTAATATATTTTTACAGATTGATTTTGACTTATCATTTCTCTTTTCCATCCTCTTTGCTTTGTATAATAAATCCAAAAATAGCTTTAAAATGATTGTACTCGTTAGCCGCGACATATTTAACTACATGGCACATGCTTATTTTTTGTTTTCATGTCCGCTCCCAATGTGGAGCATATGGTCTCTAATGGTATCTCAACAGAATTTTTCTAGAAGGAATGTTTGTTGCTCAGTTGTTCAACCTCTCTGTATCGAAGAGAGTAGTGATAGAAGGATAGGGCTAGGACAGGACTAGTGGTTAGCTATTCGCTCTCGCTATGCCCCGTGAGAGAATGGGTGAGTGTGAAGGGAGTTTTTAGACAACTCAAACACTCAGACTACGAACAGAAATCCATAAATCGATTGAAATATAAATTTATGAAAACCGTCCGCTCCCGGAATTGAACCCGAGACTTCCGTAACTCTGCGACGGACGCTGACATGCTTATAGTTATATATTAATCAATCTTCCTTCTTGACTAATGTGCCGAGCTTAAAAAGAGTCACAGCTTAATAAATAAATACAACTTTGGTTAAAAATGTTACGTTTCTATGTTTTTTTATAAATTACGACTATAAATTGTTTTTTATTTATTCATATTTTTTCCGAAACCATACCTGAATATCTTTTTATGTTTTTTCATTGGTTTAATTAGCATTCACTTGGTAGAACTCTAGATAATTGGGTAAAAATACAAAAATATTTAGTTCAAGAAATTGATAAGTTTGTTGATTGTTATTTCTGCTTCACGCCATCGTCAGAGCTATGTTTAGATTTGATTAAGCTTAGATATTTTAAAAATAAATCACAATTTGTAAAACATACCAAAAAATAGATTTGTTTTATTTTTGAAATATATTGCTTTTCCACCCAGAATTGTCAGTTAACACCAAAAGTGATTAGACATATTATATTGTTTTAGAAAAGATAAACAATATGATATCATCTCACTTATTCAAACATCATAACTTTTATTTAAAATTAAAATAGTAATCGCACTTTTGTGTTCTTGAGTTGTTTTAAGAAAAGAAACATTCATCCTCTGATAGAAAAAGAGTAAGTTAGCAAAACAAAGTATTTGTATTATCGCATTAGCTGTTTATTCAAAACTGAATTTTTAGCCATCAATTTACGGAGGTTTTGTCACCCGGGACAGTGTTTGGTTTGCCACCTTTCAATTTATTCACAAAAAATGATGATTTTGAATATACGATATTGGTAGGCTTAAAATATCAAACACGAACTTAAAATATCAAATATTTTATTACGAGCCAATGATTTTTTCTCATGTTCTCGACAAACCTTCACTCGAATTATTAATGTTGTAAATCTGTGTATTGGACTGTCGAATTATTGTATGGTTATGTATTTTTAAATAAAAAACTTATGTCATAATATTTTTTATTAAATAAGTATGATTCCGTTACATTTCGAAAACTTAAAAAAAACATTTTTTCATTAATTCCAATTCGACTCACGCATGAATAGACTTTCATACGGGAGAAGTTCCAATTTGTTGACATATGCATCATCCCTAAAACAAAATAAACTCATCCCTAAAATAAAATATTTGAGAAATCTATTAAGGCGCATCCCTAATAAATGGTTTAAACAATTACTTTTTAAAAATAATATTTTCAATGATGTGACAAAAAATTTCACATTTGAAAAAATAATATTTTTTTAAATTATTTACCGATTATAATAGCGCTAATTTTTTATTTAAATTTAATTATAATAAATATTGAGCGTAGTGTCGAAGCAGATGACAGACACTGACTTAATCACAATGGAAGTCAATAAAAACATTCCCCGAAAAATAATTACTATGTTAACTCTACTCTTATTAGTTTTTTTGAGATTTTTTCGTTAAAAGACGTATATAATAGAATTCTGGTCGGTTTGTTTTTTTTTAAATATATTCAGTATAATTCTACTTTAAATATCAGTCAGAAAAAGTGCTAGAAAACAAACTCTTTGGCACATTTCAAAAATCTTAATAGAATCGTTATATTCAATAAATTGCAATTCTTAAAAATACTTTTTTCCACAATTTTGTCTGAGACATCAAATCTCGGTAACCTACAATAAATCCTAATCTAGTCACAGCTTAAAGCAAATAAAAGCATATGTGACAGGCGTCAACTCTTTGCTAGACCGGCTTGAAAACTTTACTATTTCCATTTAAATAAAAGTGAAATTGTATAAACAAATACTCTGAGAATGCGATTATTAAAAAAAAAATATATTTAGACGTTTCATATTTCATAGGCGACGAAAAACGATTAACGATTTTAACGGAAATGAGAATAAAACCTAATAATTCCTCACATCCCTAATAAATGACTAAAACAATTACTTTTCAATAATCAATGAAGTTTTCTTAAATAAATAATGTTATTTCAAAACCTTACCACATTCCTTTATCAGAGTTTGAACTTCTTGCGTATATTTCATATTTTTGACGTGTTCCAACTAAAGCATCTAGGTTTTCTAATCGTTTTTTGTTTCCTATATTCATCACAAATAACCATTTAAATTCGCTTTCATATTCGCTAAAATAAATAAAAAAATTAAAGTGAAGAAGCAATGAATACAAGAGAAATATTGGAATACATAAATAATATTGAAATTCCATCAAGCGCCCTCAGTCGATGTCTTAAATTATGGAAAGAAACATTAATTATACAGAAAAATGCAGTTATGAAAGTAGTTCCAGGTAAAGGTATTTATAATATTTTCTATTAATTCGGCGATAACTTTGTGGAAATCCATTTGTAATATAAAATTAATATTGCTAGCTGGGTTATTCTACTGGCTGCGTTACTAAATGACGCGATCCGCTTCTTTAAGAACCATTTAAAAATATTGCGAGGTTATTTATTTCCAAGGTAAAAAATGATTCTAATTGTTAAATAAAAAATGAATGGTAGGATGCTATTTACTAATCGATTACTGTCAAGAGTTTTATTAATTTCGAAATACTATAAACTATTTGTTTTAATTACTTATTTATAAATTCGATGAAGTATTTTTACGTTTTAACGTTATAATTATTGAAATTATTACTATTTGACACCGCCCCGTACTTATGGGGTGGACAGGGTCTTCAAAACCAATCTGCAGACTCTTTCTATTAATGCAAATTTAAAATGTAATATCTCTCCGGAGGCGTTCAAGAGTAGTTTGTCATATTTGTTTGGTTGCCGTTGGTTGTTTACAGTTAGAAGTGGGCAAAGGGCTTGCGATTCTGCAAGGTTTTTCAGTCGCCTCTCGGCCTTTCCCAGAGGGAGTTGTCCGCCGGCGAAGCGGCGACTTAGTCCACCGCCACTTAGTAAAACCACTTACAGAGTTTTAAATTAAAAATGTGTAAATCTGTTTGTGTAACTGTCTTCAAGGAAATTATATAAACTAACTGCAATAAACGAGAAAGTATACTGAATACGACCAGGTTTTAATGGGAGACGAAGGAACCGTTGAATTGTCCTTTGTCTGCATTCGGGAAGCGAGCGTCAGTGTGTTGACTTCCCGCACCCCGCTTCTCCCTGCTCTACACCTTCCTCCCTCGAGCGGCGAGACGTTTCGTTCCTACTCTCTCATATTGATAAATCTTTTACGTTCTTTAATTCTAATATTAAAATTTCTACCTGTCTGTTCTACACAAGAAGTTTGAAAGTCTTCACAAGAGAGACGGTATACGCCACACTGAGATAATGATTTTACCTGATATTTGTTCTTCAGTAAGATTTTACCAACATTTATTAACTGTATAAAAAGGCGGTAAGAGGCTATCCGGTAACAACTTTGAAATTCTTAATGATGTGTCTCCGAAAAAGTTTGTATGCCATTTATTAGTAACATGTAAAATCGTTTGTTTGTTCTTTGCCCGAGTAAATATTATCTTAATTTACTTAAGGGTTATAAATAATTGCACTTTGTGTTAACTAGTATTCACTTGGTACACTTGAACTTTTATTTCGATAGTTTTCACTTTGGATTAGATAGTATTAACTCATTACACTCAAACTTTAGTTTTAATAGTTTGCACTTAGTCACGGATTCTTTTAAAAAAGTTAGTTAAGTTGTAGTAGGTTATGTTAGAGTTGGTCTGGTTTGGGTTGTGTAACGTATTCTAATGCGTGGAGCAAATAAAATATAGGCGGCCTAATATAAGGTAGAAGAATAAGTGGCATTTCATTACAACTATCGATTTCAAAGTGTGAGTATTTATATTGAGTGAAAGCTATTTTATCCATGCGAAAATATTTCTTCAGTGTTAAAATGTATTTTATTATGTGGTATCACTTTATTTTTAGTGAAAGAATTTGTTTTCGTGGAATGTATTTGTTGTATGTGAAAACTATTTTTATGAAAGTAAATATGAAACAAAAGTGCATTTAATTGTTAGCCTTTACTTAATATACGCTTAACTAACTCGGTCGTATAATTGATGCTTTTTTTATTGTTTTTTATCGCAAGTCAATCTTCTTTTTGTGCAACGAGTAACTATACCGCAGGAAGGTGTTTAGCTGTTTGCTATCCGCGCCTGTTCAAATGTAAAAGATTTGGACGATCCACATACTGATACCATTTAAATATATTTGGGTATGGTATATGTTGATTTAAACAGATTATTCTTTAACCTATGAATGAAACACGTGCCACATTTAGTAATACAGCCAGTGGAGTAACAAAGTTATAAACATTAAAAATATATTTTCAGCTTACGGTTATTCAAAGAGTAAAACAGGAGCACTAATTTTATTACATAGTTTTTACACTTTTAATTTAAAAATAAATAACTTTAAATTTTCTTCAAGCTTACCTTAGAAATGCGAAGACTTCATCGTTAATTGCTACTGTTTTATATATACCATAAGTGAAGTCACTAAGTAAATATTTCAAAATACTACAAGTGAAACAAACATTACGATGACTGGGAAACACGTGTATATCTTGGTTTTTTGCATTTATTTTAACATAATTAGAATTCACTGGTAGCCATGCTGTTGAATTTTTTGTGAAGCCTATAAAAATAAATGTTTTTATACCTTGTTTGACTGAAAGTAATACATCAGAACTGTATGCTTATTTATAACTGTAAAAGAAACTAAAAATATGGATCGTTTAATATGGGACCATGGCCTAATCCATTTCTATATCAAAAAACAATATTTGACGAGCTTTTTTTTCAACAATATATGGACTTTAAAAGCGTTCACTGTCAACAGGTTAACAAGGTTCCATCTGCCGTTTTTTTTTTACAAAACAACTTTTAAATGCAGTTTTATTCGCATTAAAAAAACTTTACAATTGTCTGTCAATCCATCAAAATTCAAATAAGAAAAATGTTTTACATGGAAAACATACAAATATTACAGCGCATAAAGGTTCAATCTAAATTTATAAGAAATACCGCGTGTTGAAAATCACAGTCTCAAAAATGGCCGACTCTGTCATTTTCGTATGTGTATTTCATTCAAAAAGTCACTTTTTCTGAAATCTAAAGTAGCTTCTCCTGAACAGTTTTAATTTTTGCAGATAGAACCTTGTTTACAAAAGGCGACAAATTGTTGTAGGAAAAGCATTATATTTCAAAAATAAAACGCAATTTGTTTTTTACTACTCCTACATGTTTATGATAGCACTGGCCAAGATTGTTCAATCACAATCCAAAATTAACTGACGAAAAAATGAAATTATACCAATCCATTGATTTACACGGTATATTGTGTCCTCAAAATCACCGTAATTCAATAATGTAACTCAAACGGTTCCGTCATCTAGACAAGCATTTGTATGAACATAAGAATACTACTTTTCAGTTTCGTGTGTTTTATTGACATTTATTTTCACCCCTAACTGAAAAATATCTAAAACTGTATATTAAATATTATTATTTTTTTACCATATCCGCTCCCAATGTTGAGAATATGGCTTCTAATGGAGGTATCTCAACAGAAATTTTTCTACGAGAACTGCTTACGCAGTAGCTCAACCTCTTTTTATCGAAGAGAGTAGGAATAGAAGGATAAGGCTAAGACAGGAATACCGATTGAAAAATCAATTTATAAAACTGTCCGTACCAAGATTTGAGCTCTAGACATCCGTAACCGAACGACGTTGAACACTGCACCATGGATTCAACAAAAAACATGTTATACCCATACTATAATTTTGGTCAGTCCCTAGATAAAAGTTTAGCTGTATTTTAATACCTGCGTTACGTGTATCATCCCATTGGAAAGGTGTCCTAGCTGGATCTCTGGATTTCTCTAAATAGTCCGTCGGGTTGTTGGTATTGCAAGCATGTGGGTCTACAGACTCTTCCCATGTTATGTTAAGATTGTTAGTCATTCCGAGTTCATCACCCTGAAAAAGGTTTACGATAACCACTAACAATGTGAAGCATATTGACTTATAATGAAGCATCTCGAAACTATTTAAACAAGTTCTGGTTTCCACTCGGTCGCTGAACGTATTTCATCAAATCGATTAAGCAAGATCGATGGAGTGATCAACAGACAAGTGCAAAATTGTATGCACTCATAATAAATATAGCTATTCGTGTTCAAATTGTAATATACAGAATGTTTTAACATATCTTCAAGAAAGATTTCTTAACATGGCTACTTTTCTCAAAGAACACAATAATTATGAACACCGTATAATGTATTTAAGAAGAAACTTATCTATTTTATCTAAAAAAAACTGTAAAAGCATATTCACACGAATAAACAGTCACTTCATGTATTACATGAAAATGTACAAAATCTCAACAATTTGAATTTGATAATGAATTTCCATCAAGCACCCTCAGTCAATATCTTAAATTATATATAAGGTAATTTCATCGAGAATGGAAAGGTTTTTTAATCTGTTTGACTCCTCAAGAAGACCTATCTCTCTTTTCTTTTCGCAGATGACCCAAGATTATCCAGATTACCCATGGTTTGTCGCAGATTATCCAAGACTCACCATATATATCAAAGATACTCCGGGTAGAAGTAAGAAGAGCATATTGAATCCATCGACCAAATCAGCTCCAAACCGTGATGCCACTCTCCAGCTATCGTGATTTCTCAACTGGGGAAATTAAAAATATGTCAATAGCATAAACAAGCATTTCCACAGTATTTTATGTGGGTTGTTTTGTTTTTATGATAATTTTTTTCATAACAAGTAGCATTTATAGAAAACTCTATAGATATTTTGTAGAGCTTGTAACAGACTGAGATAAGATTAAAGTATAAAACAGTTTAATACTTTAAATAATAAAGATGTGATAGTTGAATCTACAATTTTTACACAACCAGGGAATAATTTTGACACCTAATAAATAACTATCTAATCAACTAAAGTTTGTTTTCAGCAACCGTCTATATGTATAAACTTACCATCCATGTACGTGATTTTCCTTCTGGTGTGTAACTAATCCAATTATCTACAATTGATTTTAAGTCTTTGGCCGTAAACTTCTCTTTCAATTCAGATATTAGGCCAAAATGTATCGGTAAATGAGCTCCCTCGTTGGTTTTATTTCCATAATAGCGCATTGTTTGATTTATATCTGCATAGAAGGCTTCTGTTAGTAATATCCTGAAATAATTATGAATTAGTTTTGATTGTTTTCTATTTATGTAGGTTTACTTCAGCATTCTTTTCGTTTGCTGATCTGCCATGCTCATAGGTATATTTCTTTAAAACTCCATGTAGGATTCATTCAACATTCTTTTCGTCTACTGATTACTCATATGCTATTATCATAGCTATGTTTATGCCCAAAATAACGAGAATACAAGTAAAGCTTCACTTTTAAAAGCGCATATTTTAATGAGCTCAACCCAATCGTTACTTAGTTCAAAAGCCATTGTTGCCAAATTTTCGAAGGCGAAATAATATATACTAAATTCAAAGTGCTTGATTACACAGTTGACGTACCTCTCAAAACCGTCTTGCTCCTTGAACTCTTCTAAGACTTTTCGCCATTCGTGCACCATCCAGTAAGTCTCATCGAGATCCCTGGTATAAATATGTGACAGATATTCATATTCGCTAGAAGCAATGCCAGGACTGCCTGTTCGTGGCTCGTCTGGATATTTTCCTCCAAAAATCTCTTTCTTCACTTCAAACAAGTGATTTACTGCTATCATTCGAAATCCAGCTATGCCTTTCTTCAGCCAAAACCTCATCACATTCTGTAGAGGTTCAAATTTACTTTTTACTTGTAAAACTTATACACTAACAATCTGATATAAAATTAACTATTTTAATATTATACTCGGGTTACAAAAATATTCATCAGAATTAAAGCAAGTTCAGGTAAGATTGTGAAAGTAATAAATTAATATAATTTCTATGAAAACATGTGTGAAAACCTACTTTTTTTATTTTTGATTTTCTTAAACATATTAGACAACCATGTTTAATTGTAAAAAAAACGTATTACAATTATTCTATTGCCATCACCTGGTTCTTCTAAAAACAAAATCTGAACCCAATAATCAACCTGATTATTAGTTATAGTTAAGAAACAGATGTCTGTCCACTTTATCATCTTAACAAATAGCAAACTTCTAACTATTATTATTCCTGTTGAGACCTTTAAAAAACCATCATCGACTCCGGGAACTAACAGTTTGATTGTTAATTTTATAAAAAATGTTGGAAAACCATGTGAACTAAATATCAAAACGCTTACCTTCATTTCTGCCACGACAACTGGATTCCTGTAATTAAGGTCGGCTTGTTCCTTATAGAATTGGTGCAAATAAAACTTTTTGCGTTCAGGTCTGTACTGCCAAGCTGATTCACCATATACACTCAACTAAATAAGATATTCAAAAAACACTCCGATATTATTTAATATAGTAGAACTACGTAATGGAGTGACAATTTATTCTAGGTATATTCTTCAAGATTTTCATAAAAAATGAAATAAATAAAATGCAAAGGAAATATAATTAACTAACCCAGTTGTTTGGAGGTTGAAGGATCCCGCTAGAATCAGTTACTCCATCTTCCCAAATAAACCAATTCGCAAACGGGCTGGCTGCATTTAATGATTGCAAGAACCACTTATGTTCAATGCTGACGTGATTTGGAATCAGATCCAAAATTATTTGTTCCCCTGCAATGGATTAGTTTCAACAACAGAAGTAATTTTTATTAATAAATATGATTGACGGAATTTAAAAAATATGACATACATTTTTATACGATTTAACATATCCTGAGGGTGATTGATGGAACTTTAATATTTAATTTAAAACTTTAAAATGTTGTATATATTCATTCCTTTCATCATTAACAACCCAAAATTCATCTTTCCGCATCCTCGGGGATTGCCGTCATTATCGCGTTATGTTGGTGCTAGCTAAAGTTGAAAGTTGGAAATATCACCTTGGACCGCACGCCATGTAACACCCACAAAATATAGTCCATAAATTAATAAGGATGTTTAATTTTGAAAGTTGTAAATAGCATAGTATGCTTTGAAATGACAGTCAGAACGACATGTGAAAATATCAAGTGGTTACTGTTCACGCTTGGGAGAAGTTCTTGTGAGATATTAATAAACAGACAGTGTCACATTTTACGTTTTATAGTATAGAGCCTAGAAGATTTAAAATGAAATTATACCATCGTTTTTAACGCTTTTTATAAGGGATTCCAAGTCATCCATAGACCCATAATCTGGGTGAACTTTGTAAAATTCAGATATGTCGTTACCGAAATCGTAATTTGGGGAGTCATACAAGGGTGAAAGACATAATGTCCTAGGCAAGTCTTCGTCTAACTTCATCTCGATTCCTGAAACAAATTAATTGGCCAAATCAATTAAAAGAACAGGGAACTCTTAAAACAGAATTTGAAAAAATACATTTAACACAGTGATGGACAAACCAAGGCCTGGTGGCCACGTGCGACCCAAAATAACAATTACTTCATGACCAAATTTTTGATATGTGAACAAATTATGCAGTAGCAAAAGAATATAATCTGAATCGTAACTCACAGATAATGTTATTTTCATTATTTAATACGATTGTACTTTCACGGGTAAATATTTGCTACCGAAATTCATCATTTTACAATGAGCAACACTGTTTGCAATGCAAGTGTAGTCAATTCAAGCCGATTCATCTTTGCAACTAGATTTGCAAATTTTTTACAAATGTCTTCCCGAAGAGCAATTTTGCACACTACGTAAGAAGGCTGCGCTTTGTGCAAGTTTTTTTCAGAAACACAAACGTTTTCCTTATTAAAACGTCTTACATTCAATTCTATTGAAAAAGTTCTGGGTTATAATCGAGTTTGATTTCAAATGTCAACGAGAGATGGTGGTATATACATCAACGCATTATTTAACCAAACATAAACAATATTTTTACCACACAGTTTTTTAAAACTACCCTTAGACGGTACACGTTTACTTTTTTCTCTCTAGTTGTATTGGTTATTATTATTTATAGATTGCATAGTGATTTATAGAATGGGCCATATAGCATTTTTATGGTGCTTGAGTCGTTATGATAACCGTGGCCTGTCCCGGGGTGACTTGTAACGTATGCAACAGGGATAATATGATAAGCAGGGATTTTTTAGTAAATTTAAGTTTTTTTCACTACACCACATAAGTATGCAATCTACAAATATAGAGCCACTACTCAAACGGTATTGATGTATGCGGCAAAGTATCTGGAAGCCATCAAATCAAATTTGGTTAAGATATCTCAATACCTGAATACACCGAAAGGTGGAACCCAGGTCGTTGGCTACAAAATACATGGAAATGTACAAAACTTAATATCTGAATTGGTTTACAAATTATAGTGAATTTAGCGGCATTAACCTGTTAAAACTAAATTGGTCTCGACACAGAAACGGATTAAACAATGATAGTCTCAGTGATGTATTGAGGATAGCAACCACAAACATTGAACCTGACATCGAAATGCTTGCTGCCAGCATGCAGTGCCAGAAATCTCACAATAGTGGAAGCTTCATCGTGCAAATATTCAAGTAATACAGATTGGAGAGTGATTGAATTAGCTGATAAAATAATGAATTATTTAATTGAAAATACTAAAATTCCTATTTCGTCTAATATAAAAAATCATTATTTTCCAACACTTTTACCTTCTGCGGCCCGTGAAGAAGTAAAAAAAATGGATAATCTGGCCCTGCTTTCAAATAGGTTGTGCACCACTGATTTAACACATATCACTCACAGTTACAGATTCCAAATATTTGAATATGAAAACCATGAACTATTTGAATAATTAACATTTTTTATAACGTAAAGAATAGTCCTCTCCACTACCTTGTTGTGATTTTCCTACTGTTTTCAAAAAAGAGAAGTTGAGCAACTAAGTAATAAACAGCTCTCGTAAAAAACTGTTTGTTGAGATACCGCTTCACATTGGGAGCAGACATGGTAAAAAAACTATATTTAATAAATGAAATATGTCCTTATTTATTCACATTACAAAGTTATATATAATATAATTATATTTAATTGTTTATAAATAATTGCAATTTGTGCTAGATAGTATTCACTTGGTACACTTGAACTTTCATTTTGATAGTTTGCATTTTGAATAAGATAGTATTAACTTAATATACTCAAACTTTAATTTTAATAGTTCCCAAGTAGTCACAAACTCTTAAAACAAAGTAAGTTAAGTTATAGTAGGCTATGCTAGGGTTGGTCTGGTTTGGTTTGCGTAATGTATTCTAATGCGTGGAGCAAAGAAAATATAGGCGGCCTAATATAGGGTAGAAGAATAAGTGACATTTCATTCTCACTTCGTGCAACTATCGATTTCAAAGTGTGAGTATTTATATTGAGTGAAAGCTATGTTATCTATGTGAAAATATTTTTTCGTAAGTGTAATGTATTTCTTCAATGTTAAAATAAATTTTATTATGTGGGATCACTTTATTTTCAGCGAAAGAATTTGTTTTCTTTGAAGTGTATTTGTTATAAGTGAAAACTATTTTTATAAAAGTGAATATGATCTTAGAAAAAGTTCATTTAATGTAAGCCTATTTAATGAAGCAGAAAAGCGTCAATCAATCATGTATATTTATTGTTATTTCGTAATGATTCTAAAACAACATAGCGGCGCGGCGATAGCAGTCGTCAACTACTAAAAATATAACATAATTTAAGTTTAATACACATACTTTTATTTATAATTTGAACCCTTGAATAGATAACACATCAGTAGATTATAGTCAAATTTATTTTTTTGTGGCAACGTAAAGAATAATTATAAGGTTCAAGAAAATGAATTCATACCTTTTAAATCCCCAATCCCGTCAGCATTAGAATCAAAAAACGACCGTATATATATTTGATAAAAGGAGGACCTTCTCCACCACTCATTATCCACGTTTTTCATTTTTAGTTTAATATTTACAGTTGTGGCAAATGCTTTACAGTAGAAGTAAAAAACGAAGATGAGCAAAAGCTCACCGAATTTGATCCACATGATTCTCTGTTAAAAAATACAAAATATATTTGGTCATGCGTCATTATTATTAAAACGCAATAAATAACATATTTAAAAAAATAAAACACAATTCATTTGTACTACTTCCACATGTTTATAATGATCAGGACAGGTTTCATTCATCACGAGCATTATCAACTGAAATAACATATTAAAAGTACAGATGAATACATAATACTCACTAATTTAATGAAAAATTAAAAATAGCTAATAAGTAGCATAAACTGCATAAATCAAAATAAATTAAAATACTTACATATGTAATATCAAATAATTAGCTAATCATTTTCTATATTATACGAATTCAATACGATATACGTCTCAATCGTTTTCAAGGAAATAATATATTGAACAAAAATATTTAAACTAATTATTAATTTGGTCAAATTCTTCTAATCAGTGTTTCATTCGTAATCCGATACCAATAGATCTTCTTCTGATAAGTAATATTATCCATTTTTTAATATTTAACAATCGATTCTAGATTGTTTGTCAAGTATCTGATAATATAAATCATAAAATAACCATGGGTGTTTGGTACATGAATAATACCTTGATTATTTAAATCAGTATGAAACTTTTAGTGAAACTATATGAGTATTTTATTTACTACATCCAAATTTGACATTATTTCGGACAAATAAATTTTAATTTTGTAATAAGAATATAATTTTTTATATAAGAAATCGATTTTAAGTTACTTGTTTACTTAATTAATTATTATGATCATTAAAGACCCGTTCGAATTCATATTCCCTGAAGATGCAGGGGGTAGAGACTTTCTCTCACAGTCACAGTAGCAATCGGCTTCAGGTCGGGATAAATTCTCCAGACATAGTTAAACCCCGAGTCTCAGTGGTAATATCTTCTTAATTGCAGTTCAGTGCTTGGTAATATAGGTTCACAGAAGATTTAAATCAATACAATTGATACTGTTTAGAGATGATTTCTCCCGGATTTGACTAGGCAAACTGTCTCTTGCGGTAATGAGAACGTGGTTCTCAAAGTGCCGCAAGAGCCAGTCCCAGCGTCATAGCTAGCGACGGGTTGCGAATCGAATGACACAGAATTGACTGACTGACTGGTTACTATGTTTTTTACGAGGATTTGGATGTATTAAGTGTTCGTCCTCTTCATCTGAATGTGGGATATGTGGACACACGATTATATATGTCAATAATGAAATTTGGATTATTGAGATTTTGTACACTTCCATGTATTTTGTCACTAATGACCCGGGTTTTGCCTTTCGGCATCTTCAGGCATTCGAGCACACGAATGGACTCGAACTGACTGAGTCCATTCGTGTGCTCGAATGCCTGAAGATGCCGAAAGGCGAAACCCGGGTCGTTAGTGACAAAATACATGGAAGTGTACAAAATCTCAATAATCCAAATTTGATATTGAAATTCCATCAAGCACCCTCAGTCGATGTCTTAAATAAAACACAATTCATTTGTACTACTTCCCCATTTTTATAATGATCAGGACCGGTTTCGCTCATCGCGAGCATTATCAACTGAGATCGTTCGGTTGATAATGCTCGTGATGAGCGAAACTGGTCCTGATCATTATAAATATGTGGATGTAGTACAAATGAATTGTGTTTTATTTAAAAAAAAAAAAATTAAAACCTTTATTTATAATTTGAACTCATGAATAGATAAATACTAGGGCTTCCAATTCCGGGATCCCGAGCTATTAGTCAATCCTGTAATTCTGGGATTGACTAAATACCAATACCGGGATTTCTGAATTCGCTATAGAATAGTAAAAAGTAATTTATATTAAAATGCAAATTCTTATCCGATGAACCAAAAAATATAAAATGCAAATTATTATCCGACTAACTATACAAACAAAAAATGTTTCCTGTGACCCAGTGACTAGGTATGTTCGATTTATATATTTTAAATTTAATTAATATATGCGTTGTCTTCTCTTTTTCACTCATATTTTACGAGTGAACAGGAACAGACAATATTGACCGACTATTTATTCCCTCATTATCTACAAAAAACAGTTGACCACTATTTTATTTTTAGATGCGCACATGTGAAAATCTGTCATCTAACTGTAACACGTCTTCAATTACTAATAAAAATACAAAAACATCGAAGAAAATAACTTAATAATAAGCAATTAAATACAAATATTCTGCATGGAAATACTTTTTGCATAATTCTGAAGATACCTAGGTTTATTAACATTTTTATGTGATTGCACGTGTTCATAATAATTATTATTTTATATTTATATTCTGATACCTATTTAATAAAAGATAAAATCATTAGGTATTATGTTCTTTTGTGCGTTTTTAGGAACATACCTACCTATCCTCCTATTATGTATGAAGTACAAATCTCTTTTCACGCGGTTTTATTTTTATTTTGTATGAGTATTTTTATATTTTTTTCCGTGACTTCATTTGTACGGTTTATCGTGGTAGATATAATCTACAAACGTTTTTTTTGACAATTTCATCCATGAAAAACTGGCTTTTTTCAATTCCGGGATCCCGGGATCAGAAGAGAGGTCCGGGAATGGATGCCCTAATAAATACATCAATAGATTTCAATCACATTTATTTATTGTTACAACGTAAAAAATATCAATTTATAAGAATCAAGAAAATGAATTCATACCTTTTAAATCTCCAATCCCATCATCATTTGAATCCAAGAAGGATCGTATAAATATTTGATAATAGGTGTTAACGCGCCACCACTTATCATCAGTGTCTTCCTTAATATTCACTTTTGCGGCAGATGCGTTATAGTTGCAGTACAAAACGAAGATGAGCAAAATCTCTCTGTATTTTATCAACATGACTCTTTGTTCAAATAATACTAATTGAGTTTGTATTTACTTAGTGAAACACCATTACTATCTAAACAGAAAATAGCATATCATCCTTAATTTATACATCCGTAAAATATTATATACAAACAGATGAATACATAACACCAACCATCTCAAAATAATAATCAAAATATAAAAAAAAATAGCTTAAACTGTATAAAATATAATATATAAGTAATAAGACTTACAAAGTATCAAACTTACCCACTTACATATTTTTTTAAGATCTCAGTTAAGCATACATCTTTGCCGTTTCCAAGAAAGATATCCATTAAACAACAATATTTTAATACTATATTCGTAATCAGTGTTTTATTCGCAATCTTATATCTATGGTCTTTCTTCTGATAAGCAATGTTTTTCATTTCTTCATATTCAAAAACTGAATTTAGATTGCTTGTTTATAATCATAATACAGAATTAGGGTCATTTCGCCAGTGGTCGGCCAGTTAAGCGACAGATGTACTTTCAAAAAGGATTTTGAGTCAATGAATGATAAATACATATTTTTTTGCTGTTATTCCATTAAACAGGGATTAAGTAATGTAACCAACTAAAAATAAAATAGTTGATATTGTACCAAGCATAAAATAATAGAAATTTACAAAAAAATGACAAATTCTCCCAGTGGTCGGCCGACAAAATTCAATGGTCAGCCTTTCGTTGCCCAGTGTTTAACCATCACTATGAAATTTCATGAATATCGTGGGCAAATTCACGAAGAGTAGACAGAACACTAAAAAACATTATGATGGAAAGTATGAAAATATAAAGTATAATTTGTCGAAACTTGGAAAGTAAAAATTTGCTTTTTTTAATTTCGTATTGAACCATATAGGTCAGTATAGTGCAGATATACACTGGCAAGTGGCAAGACTACCTACACGGAATTAAAAAATCTGTTTTTTTTAATGTATCCATTATTATTTACGTTTTAAGGTCAAAACGCCGACCACTGGCGATGGTTGATTTTATAAACACTCGCCCTATCATGACTTTATAATATCGTCGTTGTTCTGGAAGAAGACACTAACTGAAAAATACTAGTTTTGAGTAATTGAACTTTTTCAAATGTTTGAAATGCTATACATTTGTCATTTTGTTTGTTTATACAAAACTGTTTTTAAGTAAAAGTATAATATTAAAATTAACTGTGTTCTTCGTTACAGTAGAGTACTAAATAAGGAATAAGTTTGTATAACTAAGTCAATATGTCATTATTTTGATTTAGTGTATTCTTGCAGAACAGCGACGATATATCATCAGCTATGTATTTGATTGTTCCATCAGTATTCTGGAGGTATTTTCATATTGTTAGATTTTGGTGGGTTAAGTGTTAAATTGTTTGACCCGTCTCGATAAAATAATAAATTTTGGAAATCAACAGAGCCCAGTTAAATTCCTTGCCAATTCTGAACGAACAGCTGAATCTTCCAAACTCCCCGTTGCTGTATCCTATGCGTTGAAACACCTAACAGATGCCACTAAATGTGGTATGATTGTATATATTTATCCTTTCGTCAAATTGCATCCCGTCAAAACCCACAATGCTATTATAATTGTCAAATCACTGGTAATTCTAATATTAGTTGTAAAGCGGCAATTCGCCACCCTGTTAATGCGTTGTTTACAAAATAAGGATTAAGGCGATTCTCTAAATTTTAACTCAGGTATCAGTGTGGATCCTAGACTAATAATATTTTATCTCGTAAATAATATTTGTCGTATATGTATCTTCTATATAAACGTTAGACACTGTTTACTGTCTGTCAGTTCGAGTTCATTCATGAACTCGAACCCGGGTCGTTAGTGACAAAATAAATGGAAGTGTACAAAATCTCAATAACTCAAATTTGATATTGAAATTCCATCAAGCACCCTCAGTCGATGTCTTAAATTATACTGTATTTAATATTTTAATTTAGAAGATTTTAGTGTTTTGTTTATAATAATTGATCAGTCCTAATTTTTGTGTCATGTGGAACATGTATTTTTTTTAAATACAATGACGGAAATACTGCTAAATTATTACATTTACAACGTGTAATAATATTGATATTACACAATATTATAATTTCTATATTTTCAACCTATGCGAGGACGTGAATTAATTTCAATCGTAAAATATCTTTTCATTCGCTACAAATATAAATTGTCTGGACTCTTACCACAGCAATGCGAAAACTATGTCGCTAATATCCTTTGTTTTACGTGTGCCATACAAAATTGTATCGAACCCAAAATACAGAAAATGCATAAATTCACAAATATACAGATGGATATTGACGCCTGTGTTTTTGCATTAATTTGTAAATAATCAAAATTTACAGGTAGCCACGGTGTTGAGTTATTTGAGAAACCTTAAATATAATAAAGTTTCAACCACATTGAAAAAATCACATCAGAAATTATAATATTACTGAAAAATCTCCCGTAAAAGCATTACCATTTATTAAAAAAAACTAAAGGCGATAAAGTAGGTTTTTCTGTCATTTCGCGTAAATCGTTAATCGTTTACTTTTGCCTAAAAAATATGAAACGTCGAAATAAAATGGAAGTTAATAAAAACATATCCCAGAAAAATGATTACTATTTTTTACTCTAATTAATTTTTTTGAGATCTTTTTGGTAAAAGACATATATAATAGAATTTTCTGTTGTCATATTTTTTTAAAATATATTCAGTATAATTCTACTTTAAATATCAGTCAAAAAAAAGCGAGAAAACGAACTTGTTGGTACATTTCAAAAAAAATTATAGAATCGTTATATTCAATAAATTGCAAATTCCGTCACAATCACTTTCTTAAAAATACTTTGTTATACGATTTAGTCTTCGACATAAAATCTCGATGACCTACAATAAACCCTAATCTAGTCACGGCTTAAAGCAAATAAAAGCATTTCTGAAAAACGGATGTCAACTCTTTGCTAGACAGGCTTAAAAACTTTACTATTTTCATTTAAATAAAAATGCAGTAGTGTAAAGAAATACTTTGAAAGTGTAATTATTAAAAGGAAAAAAAATATTTCGACGTTTTATATTTTTTAGGCGACGGAAAACGTTTAAGGATTTTCGCGAAATAACAGAAAAACTTACTTGATCGCCTTAAATCATGGAGAATACGCCGTATAGCTTTGCGGGTATCAGAACATTTAGCTGCCTTTAGATTAAAAAAAGAAACTCCGACATTCGCAAATCACTTGCTAATGGAGAACCATGCGTTTAATGCGGATGATGGGGTTAAACTGTTGCATAAAAACATGGGGGATCATAAATTATTTTATCAAAAAATTTTGGAAATCAATACAGCCCAGTTAAATTCCTTGCCAATTCTGAATGTGCAGCTGAACCTTCCTAATTCTCCGTTATTATATCCTATACGTTGAAACACCTAACAGATATCACTAAACGTGGAATGATTGTATATATTTACCCTTTCGTCGAATTGCATCCCGTTGAAACCCACAATGCTATTATAATTGTAAAATCACTGGCAATTCCATAAGAAGTTGGAAAGCGGCAATTCGCTACTCTGTAAATGTGGTGTTTACAAAATAAGGATTAAGGCAATTCTCAAAATTTTAACTCAGGTATCAGTGTGGCTCTCAGACGTTTAATATCTTACCTCGTAAATAATATTTGTCGTATTTGTATCTTCTATATAAACGTTAGACACTGTTTACTGTCTGTCAGTTCGAGTCCATTCGTGTGCTCGAATGTCTGAAGATGGCGAAAGGCGAAACCCGGGTCGTTAGTGACAAAATACATGGAAGTGTACAAAATCTCAATAATCCAAATTCAAATTTACTTAAGAAATTTGATTTTTTTTTTTTTTTAAATAAAACACATTTCATATGTACTACTTCCACATATTTATAATGATCACAGATATACAGATAAATCAATGCAACTGGAAATTAAACCATTTGCTAGCATTCTTATTTGACGTTAAATTCTTAATAATAAGTAAATTTTTTTGAGCTATTTCATTTCACCGAACAAACAATTACAATATATTTATACCAAATCCACTTACCACTTGTATATTTTTTTTGCGAGCTCTACAAAATATACTCCATTGACGTTTATAAGAAAGATTTGTTCATATTGAACAAAGATAATACCTATATCAAAGCATTTGCATCAGTCCATCATTTATAATCCAATATTTATAATTTTTTACTGATAAGCAATATTATTCATTTTTTAATATTAAAAGATCGATTTCATATTACTTGTGTATTTACTGATAATGTTTATTATCGCATAGTTTCATAATTTTTGTATTTTAATCATCTCATGATAGCTTTAATCCAGGGGTTCACAAAGTGTGTCCCGCGTGACATTTTTATGTTTCCCGTGAGATTTGTGTTAAATCTGTTTAATTTTTTTATTCTTCGTATCGAATATTAAAAATTGGATTTCAAATTAAATTTTCTCTGACAATAATGAATGGTAAGATACTTTGATATTTTTCACGTAGCCCGGACGCTGTTCCCGTAAATATGCAATTTGAATCTATAGATTTGGAAGAGAAGCAAAAGCAATCGAATTCTACATAGGTTTTTCACTTGAAGTATATCCAAATATAGTTAGACAGACCAATATTTTTGACAAAACATTTTCTACAGTGAGCACTAATAAATCAAACTTAAGATCAAAATTAAGAGTGGCCCGCCAAATATGTTTAATTTCAAAATTTTATCTTTGACGAAAATGTTTGTGAACCACTTATTTAATCAATATAATACGTCATATAAAAATAAACTCGTTTTTCCTACTCAGTTATTGCTATTCAATTTGGGAATGTGACAGATTTTCATTTTTCAGTCGATTTATAAGTTTCTGCTCGAAAGCATGGATGTTTGTGATGTCTAAAATTCTCTCCAGCCCACCTGATTCTAAAAACGGGACGTAGCAAGAGCAATTATCTAACCTCTTTTCCTGTTCTAGCCTTATCCTTATATCCTTACTCTCTCCGGAAAAAATAGCAAAGTTGAGCAAATGAGTAACAGTCAGTTTTCATAGAAAAACTTATGCACCTGTACGGCCAATGTACAAAATTTGAACAATTCAAATTAGTAATTGAATATATTGATGGCTTGAATTTATCATACTATCGTTGACCCAAGCAAACAGTATGTTTTTTGTTCAAAATAATAATAGGATTGAAATAGCTGCTTATATTTCATTGCTCAGAATATGCTTTATTTCCAATGACTGCTTTTTATTTACCAAACAAGTTTAGTAAATTTCCTTACTTTCTTTTAAAATATGCAAGTAGAACTTCGTTTCACCGTTCAAAGAAAACACTTCAATTCAAATGTCAAACATCTGAATTACTCACTGTTTAGTATAAAATAAAACAATAATCTTCAAATTTGAATTGTTGAAATTTTGTACATTTTCATTTCGTCACTAACGACCTGTGTTTTGCCTTTCGGCAATTTCAATCATTCAAGCACACGAATGAACTCGAACTGACAGACAGTAAATGGTTTATATCGTTTATACATAAGATAAAATATGACAAATTGTTATCAGTTACAATTTAATAAGATAATTTGTTTTTTATTTTTTTAAATATAATGTCTTTCCACCAAGAATTGACAGTTAACAGCTTAAAACATAATTTGTTATTTGCGTTTGTTTTCCCAACGGGGATTAAGGGTCGTTGCTGCGATCAATCCAGGTGCCAATGTAGTTCATAGACTTAGTGATTATAATTTATCGTATTTTATCTTACATATAAACTTCTTTAAGACATCGACTGAAGGTGATTTATTGAATTTCAATGTCAGTTGGATTCCATTCGTGTACTTGAATGCCTGAAGATGCCGAAAAGCGAAACCCGAGTCGTTGACGAAATACAAGGAAATGTACAAAATCTCAACAATTCAAATTTGATATTGAAATTTCATAAAGCACCTTACCAGTCGATATCTTAAATTATTAAATAGTCTTTATTTTATATATTTCATTAAAACTACACCATGCTACTCCATTAGAAACGATGATGGCAAAAACAATTATGGGAATAGTCCAGTGTTGAATAATTTTATCACAAGCGGTCTTATTGCTCGCTCAAATTAATCCAAAAGCTGCCAGACAAAAGCTTCCAGGCATCATTAGAGCTTTCCTCATTAACTTTTATAGGGATGAAGTAAGTAACAAAAACATCCAGACGCTAATAAGCTACAGCGGCTTCTCGCCTAGCCACTTGACACTATCTTCACGTTTTTCATCGTCAAGAAGCCGCTTGTTCGTCCACGAGGAATGCTCTATTCTCATATATGTATGGCAAACATTGAGACACGTGCAACAAAGAAAATGAGATAGATGCTTCCATGCAAGAATTTTATTTTTATCATTGTATGAATTAGGGCATGAAAAATTAACGAGAAATATCATACCAGTAATGAGTTAACAAAAATTTGCATACTTCATTTTAAATTATACGAATAAGTTTCCGCTAAACCTTTGCAGTCGGATCAGTGATGCAGTGGTTAACGTCATTGGCTTAAGTTACGGATGTCTTGGGTTCAGACAGTTTCATAAATCGATTTTTTAATCGATTTCTGTTCGTAGGCATGAATCTTTGCAATTTCTAGAATTCCCTACCACCCATCTCATCCTATAAACTGGGTGTAATGCGATTTATTAGTTAACCACTAGCCCTGTCCTAGCCCTATCCTTCTGTATCTACTCTCTTAGATAAAGACAGGTTGAGCAACTGAATAACAAGCAGATTTTGTAGAAAAACTTCTGTTGAGATATCTCCATTATGAGTCAATGTGCTCTACACTGGGAGCGGACATGGTATAAAATACTGTTATAGTACAATATGTATGTTTTTTAATCATTCAAATTTTTACATTTCCATACGTTCTGTCACTAACAACTCGGGTTTCACCTTTTGGCATATTCAGGCATTTTGCAAATAGTTTTAAGACAAGTTAAAATAAATTATTATCACTTGTCTAAGAACTACATTGATATCTGAATTAGTGTTAATACTCATAACACTTAATCGGAGAAATGGTCTCAGAAATAATAACAAACTCTTCAAAAAGATTTTTCAATTGCAAAATAGTGATAATAACCAATTATCATTAAAATTTAATTGGGAAAAAATATAACATAAAGATACCGACTGATTTTAAATTGGAGAGTTGCCTTATATATAAACGGTATAAACTATTCACTGTCAGCTAGAATTCATTAATGTAGTCGAATATTGAAACTTGGGTTGTTAGTGACAAAACATAAGGAAATTTACGAAATTTGGTATTGAAATTCCATCAATCACCCTCAATCAATATCTTAATATATGTTATAGGTGTTAATCAATCTTATTTTATTAAAGATAGTTTTTTGGTAGAGAAAATATTACTTAATTCAAAATATATCGGCTGAATTGTGTTATATTAAAAATGCTAACTGTATTTTTTTATGACTAAGAGTGAGTGACTTCATTTTCCAATTGTATATCATATATTTTTAAATACCGGCAATCAAAATGAAATGAGCCAAGAAGTGAAGTGATCCAACTGATATTTTCGAAAAAAAAAGATTTAGGTGCGTTTTGTTATTCTACACGCCATGAACTGAAGTGAGCTATGTAAATACAGGCTGCAAAAGTATTTTATTCTGTAAAAAGTTAAATTCAACAACGTGTATAATAATAAAGTAATATAAGAAGATCATTTACCTATAGCTTGGCTCATTTCAATTCTCGACTTCTCAAATTTATCCACGATTCGGTAATTTACAATAACATTCAAAATGGTTAATAGTGGTAAATACAATCATATTTTCATTTTTTTATAGAACGAAATGTTTGCTTTAAATGTCGCTTGTAAATTATTATTCAGAAATGCCGATCGGCGTAACTGATAGCATCGTATTACCGTATCATTAATTAATTTACATGTTTGGATTCTCAGTGAACTCCGACCTATGACAGAGCAGTGTTGATGTCGGTACGAAGCTCGACTCGCTTTGAAAACACTGCCACTGAGGTGCATGCATGTATTGTTGCCATTGGAAACGACGGGTGTTGGGGCGGAAAAGGGTGGATGGAGTAGGGATAACGGTGGAGGCATGCATACAATAAGGGCTGCCTAATAACATAACTGATTTAATATTATATTTTCGAACCATGCCCGCTTCCTATGTGAAGCTTATGGACTCATATTGAAAGTATCTAAATATAACAACTACAATTTTTTAATGTGTATAGTGGAAAACAATAGTAATAAGGACATGCGTACGTTGATGTGCAGCTAAATTTACATGAAGTAAAACTCGTTACTCTCTAAGTTATTTGTATTTCAAGATGTTTTTTCTTCTACGAGAATCATTTGCTCAGTTTCTTAACTTTTCTTTTTCGTAGAGAGTAAGAATAGAAGAATAAAGCTCGGATGGAACTAGTTGTTTGCTAATCGCTCTCACTACGCTCTGTTCTTAGGATCAGGTGGGTGGTGGAAGGGAATTATAGACAGAACAAACATCCATGCCTTCGATCAGAAATGCGTTAATTGATTGAAGAATTAATTTATAAAACTCTCCACACTGGGATTTGTAAGCGAGAGGTTCGTAAACGAAACCAACGACATTGACCACTACACCATAGATCCGAAAAATGATTAAAAACTCTAATAAATTAACCAATGAATACCAAAATCTATGTATGCAATATGGAAATTAATCGAAAATAAGTATTGGATATTTTAAATCGACGCATACTACTCGTAAACTTTGGCGACTTTGGCAACTGAATTACTAAGGTCTAAAGCTTAGGTGGGCAATGCGTCAATTAATGTTATTTCTTGGGTAAAACGAATAACTAATAATAATATTATTCGTTTACAAAACATTCAAAAAGTATTATTTACGGATGTTTGTGGTCTCTAAAATTCCCCTCCTCCCATCCGATTCCAACAACGGAGTGTGGCGAGAGCGATTAGCTAACCATTAGTCCTGTCCTAGGCCTAGCTTTGTATCCCTAATCTCTTCGAAAAAGGGAGGTTGAGCAACTGAGTTATAAACTGTTGTCGTTAAAAAACTTATGTTGAGACACCTCCAAGAGTTCACGTGCTCCTCATTAGAAGCAAATATAATTAAAAAAAGTAATGTGAAAGTCAGTTTTGATTTGAAATAAATTAAGTAATCATTCCGACTGTAATTTAGATATTATTAAAAAGCATAAAGCAATTGTATTCATTGGGTGGAAAAAAAATCCAGGTCTTGGGTCCCATCAAACCAAATAAAATTTCATTGAGTTTAACATTTTTTTCATGCTTAAAAGTATTTTTAAATGAACGAATTCACTACCATTTAAAATATTTTAAACCGTTTGTAACCGATGTAAAGCTTTTCGTGCCGTCCAAGTTGATTTATACTTTTAAGTTGCTCTATTATTTCTTAATTTTTTGTTTAAAACATTCTAGGAGTATTTCACAATTGTAACAATGCTTTCAAGTAAATCAACATATAGCTATATCAGTATATTAGATCTTTGCCGAAAACATTAGTTAATTAACAGAATGACGTCTTTTTGGAATACCATTCACGAAGTAATTGACAAGGAAGAAAGCTTTTATCTGTATCTAATCATTATTTGCTTAAAATTGAATTCATGTTGTTGCAACGTATGTATTATAAATTGAACATAATATTGTGAAAACGTGCTTAAAATGCGTTAATGAGGTTGAAAAGAATATTTTTTAGTGTGTTCACTGTCAATTCTTGCTGGAAAGGCATTATATTAAAAAAAATAAAACACAATTTGCGTTGTACTACTTCCCCATGCGAGCATTATAATCTGATTAATTATAAATCATAACAAGGCCATCAGATTAGTGTTTTTTGATTTGTAAGAGGTCCTTTACATTTTAATATTAGACTGTTTAATTTAGTTTGTATGTAATTTGTTTGATTACCTGTAAATTCTTGCCATAGTTCTTACACCAATTGTTTAATACACCTTGTTATTATGGTCATTCAATTTTATACAAACAGCCTTATTATGATTTATATTCTATGAGTTTATAATGCTAGTGATGAGCAAAACCGGTCCTTATCATTATAAACATGTGAAAGCAGTGAAAAAAAGTTGCGCTTTATTTTGAAAATGTGAATAGAATATAATAATTAATAATCAAATATCTATCGATTACAATTAAAATACTGAACCAATAGCCTAACCATATGGCTTTGGGCGTTTGTCCGCTTGGTTACACGATCAAGGATTCAAATGACTTAATATCCAAGAAAATGGTTAAATTATATCATTCTTTTATGTTGATCAAACTCAATTTCCTCTTAACAACCCGAGAGTGAAAAAAAAAGAGTTTTGTTAACCAACTACTAGTTTTCATCTAACGAAAAACGAGTATCAGTGAATAACTTAAAGCCAACTGTGGTTTTACAACGTCTGTTCTATAATAAGACCATTGTAAGCTATTAAACATAAAATATTCAATATTTTATTGTATTTCATCAAGTACATAAATATTATATAATCCATTAGCGGTCACTGTTACACTGTGTGTTCTTTGCTCGAGATACTTGCACGTGGAAATTCTAAATAAATAAATATACGATCCTAAAAAATGAAAAAAAGTTTATCGACTTTCTTATTACTAATATATAGAAAGTGCCTTATAAAAAAATCATGGATATGGGTAAAAAAGGAAGTAATGTACCGCCGCAGGGAAATTTTCCCGAGTTTCCGCATTTGTTTAACTGTGAGTTAGGGAGGCTTATTTCAAGGATAACTTCCCTCCTCTCATAAGCTGAAAGTACATTTCTCTGTTTTTTAATTTTAATTTTAACTTTCTGAAGCTCTCTTACATGCATGCAATTATTTTCATACTAATACATTTGAACTGCCTTAATATTAGTTTGCTCATGCAGTGAACACACGAAATTCACTATTTACTTTATGTGTATAATCTCATTGGTATGAATATGTTTCATTTAAGATGAGATTCCACAATAGTTGTAAAGTACTGCCTAACTACCAACAACTGTTTCGATTAGTAAGAAAGCATTTTCAACCAATAAATTACTAAATAAACATATATATCAATTAAAATTTAAAATCTAGTTATTCCACTGGACTTGTTACTAATGTAACGCGTTTCGCTTCATTCAAAAGCATCTTCAGATTAACTATATCGCAAATGCGTTACATTAGTAATACAGCCAGTGGAATAATTAAGTTATCAATTTTAATTTTATATTAAAAATGATTTTCCACAAATTTACGGCCGAATCGATCGAAAATATTAAAGTTTATGTTGTTTATTTTTTATCCTAAGTCAAGAAACATAAAAAACAGCTTTGCATATTACATACTCTACAATTTAAATGTTAATTACAGAACCAGTTTTGTTCATCTAGTCATAATTTTCAGCTGAAACTTAACTGTTCTAAAACATTCAAAAATATTCACTACCAGAGAGCGCCCTATCTTTTTAATTTAATATAAAATAGGGAATATTCAATTTAGATTTTACAATTATAAAAATGATTATGATTAACTAAATAGCTTTATAAAAATAAAAAAAACAGTTATGTTGAAGAAAACCAGTTAGAATTTTTAAATGGACCCGGACATAGTACCAAATATTTTTCTTAAATTTGAATTTCTTACCCAGGCCCGGCCCGAGCCTGAATCTGAATTGTCTTTACCGCGTGACGTGGGCCAAGTCCGGGCCCGTGCAGACCTCTATTTCGGAAATACAATATTTTAATAAGGAATGCATAGACGACAAACACGCAAACAAACAAACAAATCTTCATTTATACATATATAAGAATATATATATATATAGATAATGAATATCTACCAATAAAATAACAATTCAGTCAAAAATATCCTAAAGTAAAAAAAAATATTTTTCAAATTGGTATTTACTTAGTAGAACTCCAACTATAATAGGATAACATTTTATTTAGGATAACAAATTATTTAGTTCTACAAAATTGTAATAAGTAGTTGATTGCTATTTCGGCTTAACGCCACTGTCAGAACTATACTTAAACTTACTTTAATAATAATAAACCACCTCTTAGAAGCATCACACGACATAACTACTAATTCATTCTAGGCTGAATTTATTGAAACAACTGGAAATTAATACATAATAATCTCTTTAATGACCAAATAAACATTTATTCATCACCTTTACTTAAACCATTATAACAAGTTTACATAATTACGCCTAATCAATAAAATTTCAATGCATTTTCTATAACGACTTATTAATAATACCACCTAAGCCCCTTTTCCAAAAACACAATTAGTTTGTTAAATATCTTAATCTTATATATAATAGCCCAGACCGCTCTGTAGACGCTTTTTAATATTATCACATATCATATGAAGATATAAAATTTTCTCATGACCTAAACGTTCAAGGGGTATGGTTATACTAGTTTAAAATAAATCTTATGATGTTGGAATACGCGAGATGACATGAGATTGTTTATCTCTTCTAAACAGTATACAAATCTAAGCTAAAATATGTTTAGCTGTAGTTTTGAGGATAGCGTTAAGCTGAAATAGCTATCAACTAGCTCAGAAATTTTGTAGAAATAAATACTTTGATATTTTACCCTAACGTAAAACAATCTTCGCGAGCTTCTTCACTTGTTGTGCTCGCAAGGAGTGAAACCGGTCCATACCATTTGATTAAAAGTGCAAATAAATGTTTATTGTTTATAAATTAAATTACTTTCCATCAAAAATAAACAGTTAACAGTGCTAACACCATGAAATTGAATATCATAAATGTCTGTTGCACGAAGTTGCTTCAAGCAAACAAAAATCTTTTGTATTGATTCGGCGGTAATTTTGTGGAAATTCATTTTTTATATCAAATTAAGTGGAATAACAAAGTTACGAATTTTAATTTCATAGTAAGCAAAAATCTTGTCGTTCTCTTAATTTGCTACATTACATTTATGTTTCTTTACACAAAAAGGTTTTTTATAATTTTATTCAAATATTCTGATTGTAAACAAATCGTTGTTTATGAAAATAATCAAATGGCCAACATCCCTTCTAAATTGATTCAGTTAGAAACATTGCATTCGCACAGCTACAAGCTTAGCAAGCAATTTGCCATAAAGCTCTTGAACAAGGCGCTCAAGGACAAAGCTTAAATATTGAGCGAGCTTTTCCTAAGCATCGTTATTATACAATTATTGTTTACCAGTTAGCCGGAAGTGATTGATATGAACTGTGCTTTATTTATAACTGACCTTGGGAATATTGATTACATAGAGATTCAAATTTAAAATTTAATTTTGTTTACAGATATAAAAACTTTAACGATGCCCGCTCCCAATGTGAAGCATATGTACTTATGAACTGCTTATTACTAAGTCACTCGATCTCTCGTGCTCTAAGAAGGTATAAGTGATAGAAAGATAGTTTTAGGGCACGACTAGTGGTAAGCTAATCGCCCTCGCTTCGCGCCGTTTTTAGGGTCAGATGGGTAGTATTGAATCTTTAGACATTACAAACCTTGAACCTTCGATTATAATACTGTATTTCTCTTGTAAAACGGTATATATAGCTAAGATAAATGAAGTTTAAACATAGTTCTGATGAAAGTGTAAAGCTGAAATACTTATCAACAAACTGGAAAAATTCAGGACTCTCAATCGGATTTTCAGTCCGATTGATCGTGTAAAGTTTGCTTATGACTTTCGTCTAAAATGATTGCAATGTATTGTCAGTAACGGTCATTCAGAATATCATAATATAAATTGTTCTAATTCAATTCGGCTTTACTAACCTTACTTAAATAATAATAAAACTGAATACAATGACCCTATCGATCGTCCAAACCCGCGGACTAAGTCCAGTTTGATGTCTATTTGCAATCCGACCCAAATCCGGCCAGATGATGAGTTGATTGACTCACAAAATCTTTTGATGATAGGACGTAAAAATTTTGAACCACAGTTTGTTGAAATGTCCTCTGAGAAAAAGGAATCAAAGTCTTTTCATAAGTAGACCTTTTTATAATAATTTTACATTTTTTGTTCAAAAATACGAAAACAACAGTTTCTGAAAAACCTGGCTTCATTAATAATTGATAATATGTTGTTACATAGGTATTAATAAATATGACAACCTTTCAAATCAAGGCAAAAATACAGGATTCATTTTCAATATATATGAGTCAATTGAATGCATTCAGGGAGGTAAAACTTGAGTTTATAGATCGTCAATGTGATATTCATTAAAATCGCCAAAAAGAATTGTGGAAATTTTGCATCACTCTCAATTCAAACAAAACTTAATAAGTATTGCTAGAGAAACTATGGTTAATTTTGGGTAAGCCTACATGTTATGTGAAAATTATTTTCCATCGTGAAGCTCAATTAAAACTGTTGACGAACAGTTTTTAGAATAACTGCTTCAAAAGTATCATTTGAGATTAAAAAAAAACGTTGAAATATGATATACAGTTGTATTCGTCTTGGATTGTTGGTTATTAGGGAATTGCTTTTTATGTTGACATTCTCTTTTCATAATAATAAATAATACAAATCAAAAAATATTATCCCAAAAAGCTTGCCCAGTACTGTCTAAGCTGCAGGAATAGATTCAGGATTGCAGATAGCCGCAGGATGTCAAATGCACGCCTCATTATATATTATTGTATGTATATTATATCTAGAGTAACTAATTACATAGATTATATGCGATGAATTTTCGTGAAATTCTCTATGCCGTATTTTTATCATGAAATTTTTAAGATGCAGTTTCCTGCTGGACAGAATTTAACGCCTGAATTAAATTGTGTTGCGTTTATAAATTAAATTTGATTTAAAAAATACTAATTAAATCAATAATGATTTGGTTTTCAAATTAATTAAATTAATAGTGATATTCAGTCATCAAGAATAAAAGCTTATTCCAAAGTTAGATTTATTTATTATTTATTGAATAATTTCTGAGCATGTTTTATTAAACAATAACAATATACTGATTTAAATTTAAATTTGGATTATTGAGATTTTGTACACTTCCATGTATTTATATTGATATTGAAATTCCATCAAGCACCCTCAGTCGATGTCTTAAATTATACTGATTTAATTTTTAAATTGATTTCTTTGTTATTCCACTGGTTGTACTACAAAGTGAGAGAGTTGCGTCGCTTTTTTAAGAAACATCTTCAGGCTAACTCTATCGAAAGCTTTGTAGTTTTTAAATAAAAATCGTAAAGAATTTACACATATTGTTTTTTTATTAAAAGTGTACTTTTACTAAGCCACTGCCGAATCCATCTAAATTATAAAGTAACATTTTAGTTATGATAGGGTTTTATTGGTAAGAATTATTGACCATGTTGATATCTCATTTCATTTATTAATGCGATTTTCAGTAAATATTATAACTTCTATTAAACTGTATTTCAATTTAAAAAAGACCTATGTTGTTTTTCACAAATAACATTTATAGTGTGTTTGCAATGCAATGAGGTGATTCAAATCCTGGTTTCTTCTTGAGCTTGATAATTCAAATCTTGTCTTTTATTAAAAGATGTTTTTTTTAGTAAAATATTATGTAATCTAAAATAATGAAGCATTTTTATTTCTTCACTCACTAATTGTACATTATGTACCATTTGGATGTTAATTAAAGCACGAGCATTTCCCTAAGCTTTTTTAATATTTGGTAACGATTAACTTTACAGGAAGGCAACTTTGAAATAGCCCTCTGTTATAATAATTATTGGGTCAGGGTAGTACGCCCAGTGGCGCTCAGCATTCGGTAAATCAACAAATTTTGTTAGAAAAGTGGGGTTGAACTATTTCCTTCTACTGGACGAGGGGTGGAGGTAAGACACAAATGGTAATACGATTAATAATCATAACACTACTAATTACAAAATTAATGTTTGGAGGCTCAACACTATTAAATTCATTTCTGTGTTTTCATGTATTATTATAAATCGCTATTAATTATTATCCGACTTCGCACGGGAATCAGGGCGCTAACAATAGATCATTAGACGTTGGGTGTATTATAGCGATATGTTGATGCTGAATGTTTAAAATAACACCGTGGACTCTACCTCATGTAACACCCACAAAATAAAGTCCAAAAATTTATAACGTGAAAAGTTAAAAGTCGAAAATAGAGTAGTTGACTTTGAAATGACAGCCAGAACGGCATGTGAAAATGTCACGTCGCTATTGTTCACCACTTGGGAGTAGTTCTTGTGGCAGAAAAACAGACGGACTCTGTTTCATATTATGAACAATTTTTCACACTAAGAATTATCAGAAATCAAAATTTAGTATTTAATTTAACAATTAGTTAAAAATGATTTATTAATCACCGTTTACATATTTTTTTAAAAAATTAACGCTTTGAAAAGAATCAAATTTAAAATATTCTTTTTTGTGTTTGCCATCCAGTTTTTACGGAACAATCTTTACAGATGAATTTCATCATCCCTTAAAATTTGGTTGAGTAAATATTTTATTAACTCTACTTAAAACCGCTTGAATACTCGAGTAGTCTCTATTAAAAGGAAAAAAAATCATGAACAAAAATATCAAAGGACTTTTCAAAATCCCCTTTGGCCATTAATAATGTAGGTTTAACAGGCTATCCTTTTTTAAATCTCTTTTTAATATATTTGTTCAGTAAACATCTCCTGTGGTGAATATTATATTTTTGATTTTCAGTATTTAAAAATAATTTTTAACTCATTGCGTATGTATTTTCACTTTGAAATTGTAATTTAGCCCTTTTAAAATGAAGCATACCATTTTTTATAATATCAATATATTGTGGTATTACAAGTGGCCTTACCGATCAGATAGGTCTAGGTTCAAATTGCGGCAAGATCAATATTTTTGGAGCATTGGCAACTATTAGCTACACTTCTAAATACATATTTTTATTAATAATATTGGCTAAGCATTTAAATAATATTAACATTGTTAGATCTCACAGATATATATAGAACTGTTATATCATCAGAACTAGCTAGCGGCAAGGTGTTGGTGTTATTAATTTGCATGCTTAGTGTGAATTATTGTATCTTCTTAGGTTCATGTTGTATAAAATCACTTAAGACTCAAGACATATTACAAATTCGAACACGTACATAGAAAAATTATTAGGCTGACCATAAGCATTACTAGGGTGACCATAAAAATATAGTCTCCCTAGACATCAAGTTTGGATTTCTTGGGTATTTTTCGGTTGCAGTGTCGACGGGTTCAAATCCCGGTACGAACATTTTTATTTTCATGCGATTTATGAACCTTTGTTCGAATATATATATGTGTGATGTTCATGACTACTCTCCCACCTATTCAATCACAAGTCCTGTCCTCATTTTTTTATCCTTACGAAAAAGAGAAATTGAGTGATTGAATAAACAATTCAGTTGATATACGCTCTTTTTGGAGACATAACCTCGTCGGACTCTGTGGTCTAGTGGTAAGAGATTTGTCTTAGCAATCAGACGAGTCCTGGTTCAAGTTAATTTAAAATTTTTGGTCCTGGATATAAATGATTTATAAAAATTCTCATCGAGTTTATCTCACACGATTATCCAATTTTCAAAATTTTTTCCTCATTGGCTGTCAGCTGTAATGCCAGATATATATTTTTTTTAAATTTATAAAAAAAATATAACATATAAACATTTATAATTACAAAAGGATCCCATATAAACAATAATGGGCAGGTTAAAAGTTAATGATGTTTTCGATGCAGGATTTCTACTTTATTTGATGTGCTCTCAAATTCAATTCTATTCTATTCTCGTTATTTCAAAGGAAGCAATATAACAGGACAATCCATGAAGAGATTTAATAGATTCTTAAGACTGCATTTTTAAAGCGTGGTTCGGTGTAAGTGTGCGAAAGCCAGGAAACGTGACGCCGCTCCAGCTGAAGTATTATTTAGATGCAGCTCCGCCGGTTCCACTGTGAAAGGAAAACGGAAAACAATGGAAAATAAAAACAGAAACCACTTAAAATTGCGTCGTAGGAAAGTGGTTAGAACATGAATTAGAGCAGGAATTGAAAAACTTTTCGGCGGGCCACGTGCCGAATTCAAAATGAGTGGCAGGTCGCAAGTAATTATTTTTCTAAATCAAAGCTTGAATGCCGATTTGGCAGAATTTATAGAATGTCATCTTATAAATTCTTTCCGAAAATAATGTGGCAAACGGAGACAGCTTAAATTTTGACACCTGATTTATGGATCAGCCAATTCATAGCTGGCCATAGTCACTTCACTGCCAAGCTCTTCCAGCTTGGCCGGTTAGTAGATAGTCAAATATGTAATTGCGGCAATATGATTCAGGATGCTTAACACATCCACTGGAAATGTCCAGACATGGAAAACGAAAGGAAAAAATGCTCAAGACGATACGGCAGACATCTGTCATGCCGACTTGGTCGCATTTCTGATAAATTACAAGGCGTTCAAAGAGTTCACAGCGTCCTATGGAAAGCGATTGGAACGCAATTCCTAAAAATACAAACCCCTTTTTATAACATTATCATGTATTACTTAACTTCCCGCACATTAAAGTGCAAGTCTTGAGGAATTTCACCTCGGACATTTGAAACACACATAACACCCTGTAAAAAGAGTGTGAAGCCGTAGCGGGTGGTGGTAGGTACAACGTTGAGTACCCTAGAGTATTTAAAAAAAACGAATGATGATGATGAAATGATACGAATGGGCCATAGAAAAACACCCTTCAAGCCACATGTGGCCCACGGGCCATGGTTTTTCCAGGCCTGAATTGGAAGTAATTTTGTGTTAAATAAACGTATGTTGTTGACAATATTGTAATGAATCTAAATTAAACGTATTTTCGCTCATTTTTTTATGAGCTTAATCTTTTCAGAAACTTGCTTTAAAACTGCGGAGGTTTATAAAAAGAAAATATTTCTCTTATTTATCTACTGTTAAAATAAAAGAAGAATACATGGCATTGCAGTTGACGCCATTACGCTACGCATTTGAAAAATAAATATACTCTCGTAAATCAGCAGTAGAAAGAACTAAAACAAAAAAACAATTATGTAAAATTGAGGTAAAATATAAAAACGTGCATATTAAATAATATTTTAATGCATTGTTTTGGACCGTTTACAGTCCATATTGGCAACTGATGGAATATCTTATTATACTCCCGAAAAGGCATACGCACAGCTTTTTCTCTAATTCACAGTAGCAATCGGCGTCAGGTCGGGATAAACTCTCCGTAAAGGTCCATAGTAAAACCCCGAGTCTCAGCGGTGAATATTTTTTATTGCATTTCAGTGCTTGGTAATGTTACAACTGATTTCAATCAATGCAGTTTACAGATGATTTCTTCCAGATTTTGATAACGCAAACTTACTCTCTTGTGACAGTGAGGACACGGTCCCCACAATCGTTGCAAAGAACCCGTCCCAGCGTCAAAGCCTGCAATGGATAGCGAGTTGAAAAGTGATAATAATGTTTAGCTTATTTTCTTCATCGAGTCCGTTGCTTAGCTTTGGATTACTTACATGCCGTATCTTTGAACACCAATCGTATGACAAATCAATCTTTTCTAGCTTATAGAAACCGTATTTGAATAGCACATCGCCCAAATCGTCTACCAGCTATTTACTTATATGTAATTAAAAGTGTTTGTAAAACGGCAGTCTATTCTTATACTTAATTTAACTACATTGTAGACACTGAACTAGTTGATGATTTAAGCAAAATAAATGTATATTTATAAATATTATATTTCTTGTTATAAATAATAAATAATAATTTTCAAAAATTACATGTAAATTTTCGTTACTTTACTGTTCTTGAATGAGAATATTTATTCAATTTCTGAGGCTATCTCCATATTTAATTAAACTTTCCATACCCATGGTGTAAGAATGCCTTATTTCAGCCTTTAAGCCTTTAAATTATCTGTAAAATAGGTCATACAAAAAAATTTCAATTTTACTATTTGTAAATAAAATAGTTTTACATATAATTGAAAATGAAAAATAGATCGTAGTTTACGTTTTCTTTGTATAATTAATTAATCATTATTTGAAAACCTCGTCAATTTTACCATCGAAAAATACCAAAGTATAGTATAGCAACAATTAGTATAGTATAGTAACAATCCGATATGAATGACGTATCGTTTGGAACCGTTTTGTTTCAAACGACACCAATACATGTCTTTCAATGACATTTTCATGTGTTGTCTGTCAATTTCGATTCTTGCGTCTTGTGTGACATGTACTTCAGGTTTCGCACACAGCATATGACGTAAAATAATTACTTATTAATACATAAAACCATATTTCACTTTTTGAAATTGTGACTTCGCTTAGTAAATGTGTGTATATGACAAAACTCACATGGTAATGAAATGGACTGCATGAGATCCAAAGGATTTTTTTTAGTATGAAAACGGAAAGGTTAATAACGCTGTTATTGAAGGTTCCGCTTTAAGACACCTTAGTGTATTGAAGTGGAATATATATCAGAATTCACCGAAAGCGCCTTATTGGAGTTGAATAGGTCTATGAATACTTATTGATAATCTTAATTTTTTTTTGCGCTTTCCTGAAACATTACGTAACAACGCTAGTGACAGTTGAGGAAAGTTGGTTTGTTTTTTTATTTATTGACAAACAATTGATTTCTCTGACAACTCAGTGAAACATCACATTACAGCAAGATTACTTTGTTCTAAAATGTTAAAATTAAATATTATAACATCAAGGTTATACTGACAGAACGCATTAAGTCAGTTTTTGGTGATGTTCTGTTTTTGCATGTCAAAATGTGTACAAATTAATCATCTACGTAAGAGTAGAACGCATGAAGTCATTAGATATAATGGCTTTGAAATAGAGACAGTATTAATTTGTGTTATATTCTTTATTATTTATTACGGCTGAAAGCATGGTATGACCATAACTCATCGATATCAAATCTTATGATTTGTATACCAAAAAGATTATTCTTCACTCTACTGATGTACTTGGAAGAGAGCACTTTGAAACAAAGTAATGCTTTAAATCCAATTTTTATGACTTAATGCTTTCTGTCAGTATACCCTCAATATATGGACATTGGTTTATCATAATTTTTTTTTTTTTACTTAAATATAACAACATTAACGCTTCTTAAATAAGAAGAGTCAATAATACTTATTGACGTTGCGATGATTTAAAAGAAAATTGTGTAAATGGTTAATTATTGTTTTCAACTAACTGTCTCTATATGCTCTATAATAATTATTTGTGAAACTTCGTTTTTTAATCTGTAGTTTTCTACTCTACGACAATATTTCCACGCGGTGAATTGTTGAAATCATTATTAATATGTAAATGGGGTCGTGTTATTCTTATGAATATTGCCGTCAACGAAATTCTAAATTAATGTCTTATTCAAATGCAGTGTTCATTAACTAATTTCCGTCAATCTGTCCACATGATTTTACTATGTCCGTCATGCTATTATTATAAATTAATCCTAAAACTGTTTTTCATTATTTCGCTAATTTAATAATCACACACTTTGCAAGGCAAGGAAAAATCAGTCAAAATTAAATATACATGAATTACATACACCATTTATATTTTTACTTATGTCAATTTACATATTATAATATTAACGGGGCAAAATTATTGGGTGGAAGTTGTTGTAAAGTGTCTTTAAGGTTTAAGATAATAATATATATAATATTTGTGATAGTAGCTTGAGGCTATCTCAGATGAATAATACTCTATTATATTGTCCAATTAATGACGGTTGAGATATGATTATTATATTCTTTCGATTTAACTATGTATATTTAAATTTATAAAATGTACACTGTTGCAAATTTGACATAATTGGTTTTAATATTTTCGATAAATTCTGTGATAAGTTTGTGGGAATTCATTTTTAATATAAAATTATAGTTGATAACTTTGTTATTCCTTTGACTGTGTTACTAAATGTGACACATCCAGTGAGGTAACAAAATTATCGACATTTATTATATATTACGATAACTTTAATGTACACTTGGACTTCGTATAACAAGGTCATCTGGTTCCACAAAAACATCTCGTTATACAAATCCGTGTTATACGAGGTTTAAAGTTCATACAAAATTAGGGTATGCTTTCCAAAAAAATATCAAAGTTTGTTCATATCTTTTTGAGAAGACCCGAATCAAAGAAAGGCGAGTGGCTGGTTATCAAACGTCCTGGAAGGTCTGGGATCTCAAACAAACACCATTTCGAATCCGGTTCAACACTTATTTATTTTTAATCGAAAATGCAGTGGCTTACAATACACAAATATAATCTTTACACCTAAAATTGATTCTACATTTACATTCAATTAACACATGAATCTACTTTAAGTTATAATGCAAGTGACACGACAAACGATTTTAAATTAAGTCCAATTCAAAACAAACAATTCACAACGTCACCGGTGCGGCCACGGCCGGTGGCTAGCCCGGCTCGAAAGCTGGCAAAAGACTATTCACACATCAAATTCAAAGGACTCCAGCATCCCACCCCTTTCCGTCAAATATGGATTCGTCTTGCCAACGTATCCGCAGGCGATGGCCGCGTGTCCCTGCGTTGGTTTGATTTCTCTGAATCATTGTCATTGCCGCTAGGCGATTTTAGTTGTGGGCCCTTATAAAACTTAAACTTAACAAAAACCCAGGGTGTCACTTTATATGTTTGATAAACAATCGAAAAAATATGCATTTACGTACGTATTGAAAAAACATTGATAACATATAATAGATCATTCATTCATCATCACTATCACTTACAATTCTATATGTTCGACTCTTTTTCGAGATTAGTTGAGTTGTGACTCAACCGATCTATTGTGAATTTTAATTATCGGAAGACTCTGGGGTATTTTTGGATTTAGGCTTTAAAAATTCTTTAATAAGCGATTGTTTGCTTTTAGCGTATAAATCATTACGTATTTCGCGATAAGAGGTCAAGATCTGTTGTAATTCTTTCTTGTACTTGAAACTTCTTTCTAGTAAAGGATCATTTTCTATAAAAAAATCTGAAAGCGTGTTGTACAAAAATTTGTCACAATTCATCAACCGTGTTATATCAAAATCGTCTTGTATAAAACTGGGTCATACGAGACGCAAGTGTATTAAGAATATACATATTTTACTGCTTTACTTTCGGTGGTTCAACCAGTATTATAACACATGTTTTACTTATTGCTACTGAAAATAAAATCAGTAGCAATAAGCGTAAACTAATTCCACCGCTCATCTTTCTTGTGCCATCTCGAATCTGCTCTGATAAACACACTTTGTTCCTGTTAATTCTGCTTGCTGAGGATCTAGCGCTCAAGGGATAATTAGATCTCTGAAATGTATGATTATAATGCACAATAGAAAAAATATTATGTTACATCTATACAGTACAAAGCTGAAGGCAACATCAAAGCATTATAATTAAGATGTAATTAATACTATTGAAGCACGTGTATGATAGAAATCTGAAATTTTATATTATATTAAATAATATAGGTATTTGTTTTATCAGATATTATAATCATTTTAGCCTCTAGTCAGATACATTGTGACATGACAACAAATAAGTACTCAAATTTCTCTTTTGTTAATACAACATCTCTATTTTATTTTCTTTTATAACATTATCTTAATAATTATAAAAAATATTTCTTCACCAAATAGTAACAGAATATTTTTTGAGTATATCACTGATTTTTACAAGGATTTCATAGAAAGGAAATGATCGGAAGAGTCAATATTTATGATTATTCTTGATGGATTCATCGGTACCTTCGTAAAAATTCACTTCGAGTATAAAATATCAATGATAGCTTTTATATAATTTAAGACATCGACTGAGGGTGCTTGATGGAATTTCAATATTAAATTTGGATTATTGAGATTTTGTACACTTCCATGTATTTTGTCACTAACGACCCGGGTTTCGCCTTTCGGCATCTTCAGGCATTCGAGCACACGAATGGACTCGAACTGAGAGACAGTAAACAGTGTCTAACGCTTATATAGAAGATAAAAATGCGACAAATATCATTTACGAGGCAATACATTATACGTCTGAGAGCCACACCGATACCTGAGTTAAAAATTTCGGAAATCGCTCTAATCCTTATTTTGTAAACACCATATTAACAGAGTGACGAATTGCCGAAGGCGAATTACCGCTTTTCAACTTCTTTTAGAAATACCAGTGATTTTACAATTATAATAGTATTGTGGGTTTTGACGGGATGTAATTCGACGAATGGGTAAATATATACAATCATTCCACATTTGGTGACATCTGTTAGGTGTTTCAACGTATCGGATATAATAGCGGAGAATTAGGAAGGTTCAGCTGCTCATTCAAGATTGGTAATGAGTTTAACTGGGCTCTATTAATTTCTAAAATATCCTGATAAAATAATTTATGATCCCCCATGTTTTTATGCAACAGTTTAACCCCATCATCCGCATTAAACGTGTGGTTCTCCATTAGCAAGTGATTTGCGAATGTCGAAGTTTCTTTTTTTAATCTAAAGGCAGCTAAATGTTCTGATACCCTTATATCTAATGTACGTGTGGTTTTACCCACATAGAAATGTTGGCAATCATTGCATTGTAATTTATAAATACCAGATTTGTTCTTAAAGTTTACTCTATCTTTATTGTTAATAAGTAATTTGCCTGAGAGTTTTTTGCAGTAGAACGCCGGTCTAACACTATCAGCGAGTTGTTTTTAATTTTAAAGCTTGTACAACCTAAATAACTAATTCTATGCCAGATTCTGGGGCGGTCTATGTCTTTAGACAAGTTCCCAAAATATAGCATCTTTTCTGCTAATTTACGTTGTTTTTTGATACAAGACTATCTATAAGAGACGCCTCATAGCCATTATTAATGACAATTTGTTTAATAATGTTTAGTTCGTTTTCAAAATTAAATTTATTTAGAGGTATAGTGACTAATCTGTGAATGAGAACCTGAGAACCTGAGAATTCTCAGGTTCACAGATTAGTCACTATACCTCTAAATAAATTTAATTTTGAAAACGAACTAAACATTATTAAACAAATTGCCATTAATAATGGCTATGAGGCGTCTCTTATAGATAGTCTTGTATCAAAAAAACAACGTAAATTAGCAGAAAAGATGCTATATTTGGGAACTTGTCTAAAGACATAGACCGCCCCAGAATCTGGCATAGAATTAGTTATTTAGGTTGTACAAGCTTTAAAATTAAAAAACAACTCGCTGATAGTGTTAGACCGGCGTTCTATTGCAAAACTCTCTAGGCAAATTACTTATTAACAATAAAGATAGAGTAAACTTTAAGAACAAATCTGGTATTTATAAATTACAATGCAATGATTGCCAACATTTCTATGTGGGTAAACCACACGTACATTAGATATAAGGGTATCAGAACATTTAGCTGCCTTTAGATTAAAAAAGAAACTTCGACATTCGCAAATCACTTGCTAATGGAGAACCACACGTTTAATGCGGATGATGGGGTTAAACTGTTGCATAAAAACATGGGGATCATAAATTATTTTATCAGGAAATTTTAGAAATTAATAGAGCCCAGTTAAACTCATTACCAATCTTGAATGAGCAGCTGAACCTTCCTAATTCTCCGCTATTATATCCGATACGTTGAAACACCTAACAGATGTCACCAAATGTGGAATGATTGTATATATTTACCCATTCGTCGAATTACATCCCGTCAAAACCCACAATACTATTATAATTGTAAAATCACTGGTATTTCTAAAAGAAGTTGAAAAGCGGTAATTCGCCTTCGGCAATTCGTCACTCTGTTAATATGGTGTTTACAAAATAAGGATTAGAGCGATTTCCGAAATTTTTAACTCAGGTATCGGTGTGGCTCTCAGACGTATAATGTATTGCCTCGTAAATGATATTTGTCGCATTTTTATCTTCTATATAAGCGTTAGACACTGTTTACTGTCTCTCAGTTCGAGTCCATTCGTGTGCTCGAATGCCTGAAGATGCCGAAAGGCGAAACTCGGGTCGTTAGTGACAAAATACATGGAAGTGTACAAAATCTCAATAATCCAAATTTAATGATAGCTTTCTTATTACACTGATTGTTTTACTATTCCACTTGTGACACATTCAGCGGGATAACAAAGTTATCAGTTTTAATTTTATATCGATTATTTATTTTTAAGCTGTGAAGTATTTTTTAACAGAACTCTTCGTTCATGTTTATTTTCGTGGCATTTTTTCATCGTGGATTACTCACCGATATAACGATGTAGTCTTTTTTTATCAATTATGAAAAGAAATATATTACAATTTAGAAAATCAAAATAAAAAAAGAGCAGCTCCTGAATAGCGTGGAAATTAAAACAATTGCACGCCTTTCAGTACTTTATGCTGATAAACAATGATGTATTTTGTAAACCTTCTATCATAGAGAGCTAAATGAGGCCTTTCCTAAAACGGTACGTAGAAATCGCGAATAGTTAATTTTATTAACCCTATTCTTCTTCCCTCTCCTTTCCATAAGAATATGTATAACATCAATTCTTCTATAATTTACTTCCGCTAAGTTATTCTTAGGAAGACCGTTGGGTAATATCTACAGGATATACTCAACAAAGCTGAGAAATTCTGGCATGTCAAGGGAAGAAAATCAATTGGCGGGTTACATGGAATCATGGAGGCACCGCGTGGTGGCCGTATGCTTTGAATATGGGGTCAAAGAATAAGAATTGCCCCATTAGAGAGTTTTAATAAAATATAATATTGTCGTTGTTCTAGAAGAATAAACTAACTGAAAAATACGAGTTATGAGTAATTGAGTAATTTTGAAGTTTTTCAAATATTTAAAATGCTTTACCTCTTTCATTTAGATTTTTTATAAAACTGTTCCTAAGTAAAAGTGTAATTTATAAAAATAAGTGTGTTCTTCTATACGATACCGTTCAAAACAAGGAACATTTTGATGTAACTAATTCAATATGTCATTATTTCCTTTAAGTGCTATCTTTCAGAAAACGACAGCATAGTATTATAGTTGTGAGAATATGTATCAATGGCAGTCGCCAAACGTGAAAACTTTTGGCCGACCGAAGTCAGCGGAAATATGATTGTGTGTGACTATTATCGGAGAGCTTCTGTGACCTTGAGAATCGTCATATACAATTATCGGTAGACGCGACACAGTGAGACAAAATATAAGAAAGATTTATCAGTCTGAAGCCGACCTCCGATCGGGAACCACCTATTCATCCGTTGTCAACATCGGGAGAAACATACAAACCTTGGAAGCAACATTAATTCCTAAATATTATACAATCTGTAATAAACATTATTTTCAATTGAATACAACTGTTTAATAAATCACGAGTACTATAATTTCACTCATCACCTGCTCTACTGAACGAACTCCTGGTAATTAGCTAGACTCCTGTCATAATTACCGAAATTTAATTAAGAAGTAAAATTCTGTCAACCTTAATTCTTAATAGATAGCAAAACATCCTGTTATCAATTAATCATGTTTTGAAGGCCTTCGACCTACCACCATACGTCGAGATACATAACATAACATAGCGGTATTCCAACAAGGATATGATATTGCTGCTTGTACCATGTTATATGAAGCATAAAAATGCATTTTGGAATATAGTGATATTTTCATTACAAGGGGAATTATTTTATCCTTTGAAGACTGCCTCTAAAACGTTAGTATTAAAAATAATACAACTCACTCTTTTCGAGAGTATGTTACGCTTTGATAAATCCTTTTTTCCCAGTATTTTGCGAAAACTACGCTCCGTTTCGTTAAAAAATGAAATGTACCGAGCAGCAAAAGAAGTAAACACAAATTCGTCAGTAAATTTTCTGGCTTCACAAGCGCGACCAAGTTTGAATATAAATTTTAAACGTGAAATCCTTGTTTTTCGTTTCATATTTTCTATGAGACTCAATTCTCCGTAATGATTTTACTCTTTATCCGAAGCATAGTTTGCATTTCAATGTAGATTTATGAATGAGCAAAGTTATATTTCTTCAAATTTAAAATAACGAAAAATAAATGCTTTTTCGAATTTATTAACATTGAAATTAAGTTTCGTGTTGTGCGCCTGCAAGTTTATGTGTTTTTTTTGTACTATTTGGTAAACATATTATTTTGCAGAAAATTAATAACAATATGTAAATGTTTCTAAATTAACCTTATCAAATATCCAATACGTTTTAACCCTTCTTAATGGGCTAATTTTAAGTAAAATTAAGTTACTAATAACAAATTTAACATAGCGTGGCACGGCGCCACGCTATTAGCGAGTGCCGGTAGTTTTATATTTTTGTGTGCCGAGTGTTGCTTTTCAATGATGAATTTACCATATCGATTCTCAAAATAATGGAGATAATGGTCATTTTATAAATAGCTTAAAACCAAACGCCTGTCATTTTAAATAAAAGATTTAGTATAGTCACCGTAAGTATCGAATCTCAATCATGAAAATTGAAAGTAATGTCTTGTCAATATCTTCATAAATAAAAAAATTTGTTTATTTTGAGAATTTGTGCGACAAGTAATTGAAATTCATTTCGCGTTCAGATGAAAATGGTTTAATGGAATAAAATAGTTTTTTCGATACACAATATATAATGATAAAGCTGAGTTGTTTAACACACTCCTGGCAATTTTTCAATAAAAAAATTTTTAATAGACGTATGTGCTCTATTGATAGATCTATCAATTTTTCCAGTTGAAAAATTACTTACTATTTCGTCTAAAATTAAAAATATTTTTTTTCCTCATACTGGCACAAAGTCTCAAAGGGAAGTCACAAAATAGCTTAAATTCTACTTAAAACTATTATACTTGCCATAACAGTTTTTCGTGATTTACTCAAAACTTTAATAACCTTCGGAAGCGTGTTGGTGACTCAGCGATTCAAATACGCATTTGCTTTTACAAAAAGAATAATTGAATACAGTTGAAAATTATTTCGGCATCACCACATCGTTAGAACTAATTCTACCGAAGTAAATATCATATCTATATTACACGATAATTAAATGAAACTAAATATATTGTTGTTTAGGAATATGTGCATCCAATGTTGCTTGACTTGATTAGAACTGACGAAGGATGATGATGATGGCGATTTTGGTACTGTAGTCTGAAGTAGGTGTTTCACGATCGGAGATTAGCGAAAGACTGCAGTTCCTTTCCAATATTCTTCCCTCGTTGTATTGCGTTTTCCAAATATGACATTCGACGAATCTCATGCCTGTAGACGGTCTCCTTTAACAATCACGCATTTACTTATCTTTTACTCATTAATATCACATTTTATAACTGTTATTGTGTGAAATGATGACTCGACATATGCGCTGGCCAAATACTTGAAATGTTACATTTCACCGGTAAGCAGCGTGATCTACAGTTGCTTTTTTATCCCAAAAATCATTTTTGGCAATTTTTTTATTCAATATTGTTTAAAAAGCGTGTCAAATACATTTAAAAATGTCGGAGATCTAGGATTTTGCGTGACGTACATACACTTCATAACTTTTTGGCTGTATTGAAATATTATATAATTTTTAATTAATTTCACTTCTTCGACTGTAATGAATTGCTATCATAAATATGTATCTGAGGCGACTTGTCTCATTGTCTTAAGAACGATTTTATACCGTTGAAATTAATATATTTCAAATAGTATTAAGTTTATTCCAAGTCAATAAATAAACAATGCTTTAGATCTGACGATTTTAAGAATGAAATCAATAAATCAATTAGATAAAATACAATATTATCATAAAATAACAAAGTCTACCAAGTAAATGACAATTCAATCAATGGATGAAATAGGCTCGATATCCACTTATAATAATAGCTGTAGCAACATTTAACTCAATGCAGACCGTCTGGGACACGCAACTGTAAACGGTTAAAATCAAATGGGATTTGTTCAACACAATCATGGCAATTGATGAAAACTCAGAATCACAGTATCCTGAGCATCGGGAATAGATGCCCGCGTTTGATACTGGGGGTGAAGTGGTTTGACTTCGTGAGGAACTCGGAGATTAGTGAACGTACTTGGCAGCGCTTTGTTAAGTCAGTGGTCATGGAGAGGCGCTCGAACTGGCTGGCTCACGTGCTGCTGATGCCTCGGGAGAGCCTCAACCCTAACTGCCTCTTCTTCCGACCAGTAAGATTCCGGCGTCTTGGACGACCGCAGGGTACTATCCACAGAATATACTTTGTGGAGCCGAGGGATTCTAGCATGTCATGGGAGGAAGAAAAGCAATTGGAGGGTGGCAGGGAATCATGGAGGCTCCGTGTGTTGACCATATGCTCCACGTAAGGAGCGTATATGATCAAAAAAGAAGAAGCAGAATATTGTTTGTTTCTCAACATATAATTTGATTCTGCATTGATATTAGAAATAAATAAGCCTGTTTTTGGATTGTCCATTGTCCCTTTTTCTAAAATGTGATAATGTAATACATTTTCTGCTTAAAACGTAAATATTTGTATGTAGATGGTATGGCAATTATTCAACGTAGATTTTTTAAAATACGCTTTATAATAAAAATACAGTAAAAAGCAATACTGAAATACAATCTTGTCCTGAGACTTTGTTTCTCTTTATAAGAACATATAGAGTCTAAAGCTTTGTGCTGTTTTATTTATCGCTTCATAAATCACAAGATAAGAAACAGGTAAGTGAGAAATGTAAGAGTCACACATCTGGTATTACGCCTTAGCCTTTTTCTGACGATTTACAAGAAGTGAAGCCATTTGCGATGGATGCATCACGGAAACTTGTTCATATTTCCAGCATTGTGCACCTCTGAAATTCAAGTTTATAATTGTATCCAAAATCTTCTGCATTTTGTCATTTCCGCAAATCCTTTTTAAAAGATGTTAGTTAAACAGAATAAGTTCACTCAGTATTGTTCCTTCCAAAAGTGAAACTAGGTGGTTTTGCAGGTGTTAAGGTGTTTCTCTGCACTCAGGTATGTGGGATACCAAATATCAAAGTCTCAAAAATTGCTAAGTAATTCTAATAATGTGTACTAAAAATTTTAAATGTATATTTCGTTCTGTTGTGTTGAACAAGAAAGAATCGGAAAATATCTCGTTTTTGCTAATTACACAATTAAACTTAATTGAGAGTCAATGAGTAAATATAATTAAAGTAAAAGAACATTTTGTTCTGTTAACATACTATTTGTATGTTTATGTGAAGTCATCCATTAATTGCTGTTGTTAAAATAACTTAATATTAAATTGGTATTGGTATTATCTATGTCTATTTTCAATTTAAATTATTTCTAGTTTTAAATTACTTTTAAGGTGTATAACTCTAAATTCTTGGTGGAAAGACATAATATTTTAAAAAATAAAACACAATTCATTCGTACTATGGATACTCATAGCTGCTCTGCGGTCTCCACTTAATATGTCTGTTTATTGTTAATATTAATTACATACTTAATATTTGATTGTTTTTAAATGGTTCACTAAATTTTTTTTATAATTTTCCCAATCCGCTATTGCTTATTGAATTATTAATGTCATTAAAAGTTTTTGCTCAGCTAATAGACTTTTAATTTGTGTTTTCAGATTAATATTTATTGATTTGTAAGAGGTTCATAAAACTTTAATTGTCGACTATTTTATTTGATTTACACATAATTTGTTTGCTAATTAGTATTTTCTTGTCTTAGTTCATGAACCATCAGTTTTATATACCTTCATTTTTACAGTAGTACAAATGAATTGTGTTTTATTTTAATTTTTTTAAATTTAAATTGCTACTTTTAATGTTAGTAAACCGCCGCCAATAGTTTCAAGGGCAGGTTGCCTGTAGTGGTTGAAAGTTTGGCCACCCATGCTATAATTTAATATCCGAAGGAGTAGAGATAGTATAATGTGTACAGGTGGTTACTCAAAACTTTTTGATAGACTTTAAAACGTCACAAATAGTCATTCATCTATACATAATTTTCATTCTTAATTGTTTTGTTGGGAGTTTGAACTCAAATTCATATAATATACCCTAGGAAACGACAATCATAATCTTAGACGTAAATACATAATTTAATGAACACACGAATTGTTGTTTATGTAAGTACTCAGCTCTCATGAGGTGGGTTCTTATTTAGTTGTGGTATTTACCACAAGTATAAACGTGTTGGAAATATAATATCAGCTCGTATACATTTCCGTCAGGTGAAGCAAAGTGTCAACCACAAACCGAATCAAATTAGTATCTACAATATGCATAACAAGTGTCAAATAACTTGGAGGCATTAACGACTTTTATAAATTCCTTAATTATAATGTTTTGCAAAGACCCTACTCTATGATTGGAAATAATCACCCGGAGTATTGAAAATTATCCATTACAAATTTATTTTAAGTCACTGATTAGAAGTATTTTTCGACCAAAACAATGTTTAGTTGTAGTAGCTCTCACTATTGGTTGATTCGCTAGAATGAATTTATTATCAAGTGTCATTTTAAAATTGTAAAAATATATCATCGAAAGTTTCTTTGATGTACAAATAATGAAAAATGAATCAGCCTGCTAATTGTGTTAGTTTCTGTGGTCTAGTGGTAAGAGCTTTTCCCAAACAATCAAATGGGTCCTGGTTATAACTTTTTTCAAGTTAAATTTGTATTCTTGGATATGAGTGACTCGCACATATTTAGCACATTGACGATCAGCTGTAATGCCAAATATGTTACAGGTACGAAAAAACGGATTTTTCAAAATACTAATAAAATGTAAATTTAATTAGAATAATACCAATAAAACGTTGTTCAATAGATTTAATATTGTACAAAAATGGATGCTTTTTAAGGCACATAAACACAAAATCTTTGGAAAACAGCTTTTTATTTTTAATTATTGTAAACTTAAAATTTAATGATCTTGTATAGCTGTAGACTTACTCTTCAGTCAATTTTATTTCATTAATTTTTTTTTTGTAAAATCTCGCATGAATCGTCCAAAAAGGCTATTTTTTAAATTAATTGAGTTGTTTACTTTAATCAAGAAAATTTTTAATAAGTTCACTCAAGACCAACTCGTGGAGACACGGAGTCACAAATACGGAAATGCGCCAGGCTACATATGACAAAGCTTCTATTCTTATCGTCTCTGAACGACTCACTAATAATTAGTCCTTTTTCAATAACTTTATTTGAAATACTATATTGGATGACTGCATTTTTCACGCTTGCAGTGAAAATGGTTAAGGTTTAATAAATTATATACATATTTAAAAAATGAATAGATTGTACGTAGACCAAAAAAGCTTTTTAGTAGTACTTATAATATTAAAAATTGTGAAATTTTTTTCCATTTTCCATGAAAGCATAACTCAATATAAATACCTACAACATTTACGTTGAAGAGTTTTCCTGTATTATAATCTAATAATACATTGAAGAATTTGACTGTTACTCACAAAAGCTTAAAGCTTCATAAAGTTTGAAGCACGTCCTTTCTTGGCGATGAGAATTCATGTGACTATGCAGAATTCAATTTGCGACGACGCTAATGTTTTTCAACAAGATGCAAAACGTCTTATGTGATAAAATATTTTTTAAGAGCTTAAACTCACAATGTTGACTTATTTACTTAACTATAAAAATCAAAAATACAAAACAGTGCCCGTCTCAGAGATTTAGTTCCCAGACAAGGCGATCAAGTACAATAATAACATATATTTACTCGAATAAAGCTTTCTTTAAGAAATACATCAAAATTATTACCTTTGTAAAACGAAATATTTTATAAAATTCGTGCAGTTCAATAAACCATATCATACTTTACCAGTAACCTTTACCCATCATATTAACTATTGTTCGATAAGTTCTTAGCTTGAATTAACCTCATAATTTCTAATAAAAACGTGATTTTATTAAAATCGCTCAAAGATTTTACATCACATCGTCACTCACTTTTATTTTGGAGAATTTACGACCCACCTAAAGGTCATAGTTTATTTAGTGATGTGTATTTATTGCGAGCAGTTATCTGAAAATTGCTTATGGTGTACTGTTATACTGTTTAGTAAAAAAGCCTAAGACTACGAATAACTTATAAAGCTATATTTAAAACGGATACAAATTTTCTTAAAATTTTAAATGTCAAGTTTTGTATTATATACAGCTTCAATAGATAAGTACCGACTGCCACATCTTTTTGCTATTTACCTACATAATTAAAAAAAAAACTAGCTGCCCGGTATTATGGTTGTCCATATACGTTAATACAGCATATCGCAAACACCAACCAATCTTTAAAGATCCCAATCCTTTAACGCCGTTGATTGTCACAGCAAATTAATCACTGGGTCAAAATGGGTACTGCTGATGACTGGCTGAATCTTAGCAGGAACTTAAGACCAATTTGCTATCGTACGTGTTCTCTTACTCAGTCACACAATCAATGGTTTGAACCTAAGAAATAATCATTCAACCGATTTACGGATTTTTATTCAAAGCATGTAGGCCGATGTTGTTTCCATCTCTCTACATGAACCCTCTATTTATTCTTATTGAAAGGCTAACTTAGAGCTCGAGTTATGAACTCACAACCAGCTTCCAATAAACACTTAATTTTTAAAATATACATAAAGACAAAAAATCCCTTTTTGTAGTTTACTGCATAATTATTGATATTCGATCTCATATTGTTTTAAAAGAATGTTCAGTTGGAAATTTCGAACTTAAAAAAATACAAAAAAGATCAACACGGTTTTATAATCGTATATTTAAAACTAAATAGAATAAAAAAGTACTTTTGTGATACTGTTTTGTAAAATTGGAACTTTGGTTTTAGTATTTGAATAAAAAATTAAATCTCAGTTCAATCTCCAGTATTGTGCATCTAAAATTTAAAATTCGTACTGATTTTATAGTTTATAATTACTATATTACATTACATTGTGTTACATTCACAATTTATACGTTTATAACAATATTAAATGTGGTTTTATAATGAACATCTTTGGAATACGAACATTTTATTTACAATACTCTCGTGAACATAATAATAAATGTTGTGAAAGGGTTGTAATCTTATTTTCTCAAATTGGAGAGTTTTTATGACATAATATCTTGACGACGTAGATTCGTAACATAAAATGATTTATATAATAAATAAAAAAACTTTGACCCAGCGGTCCCAAAGCAATCATTTTGGAAAATCGTATTTTAAAACTTCCACTATTTGAAGTCTAGACTACAATATTGTCTATTCTAAAACGATTGCTTTTATATTTTATTAACTAAAGAATAGACATAACAAAAGTATTATTTTATTGTTAAATTATTGTGTTATGTTTACTTTCTTTATTTTGTCTAGCATGTATTATATGTTTAATACATTTTTTTTAATAAAACGTGTTTGTAAGACTAGTTTTTTAATACAATAATGAGTGCATATATTTGATAGGTGTAATCATTAGTTTTTTCAAATTATAACTACTATAAAATGTAATTGAATATTTATAATTTATATCATTCCTTAAGTTACGCGCTACGATATTCTAATCTAGAGTCTAATCTTATAATATGATACTCTTTGGTACATTACCTTTTCAATTTATTAAATTTTTTGTATCCAAAATCATGTTCTTTTATTATTTTCTTCTTGATGTATTAAATCCGGACAACAGGCGGTAGGATTAGCTGACTCATCGCTTAATCCTTACTGTCTTGACTGAAAGAGTATTCGAGAAAATGACACGGTCTTTTGACTCAATATAGGGGTACATGTATTTAGACTGCTTTGTAAACATTATTTGGCTGTTTTTCAGATTTTTTTATAATTGGTACATTAAAGACTTAAGAAGACCTATTTAAAATCTTTTTTCTTTGTATTTATGAAAATATTGGCGCATGTCTTCAACAACCGAACATTTTCATTACCTGTGCCAATAGGTTTTTTCGTAATCTAGAAATACCCAGAAATGTTAAAAATTAGAACAAAATATATGAAAAAGAATTCATATTATGTTTGTGCTAGATCATGGCGATAACTGATATAACATGAATCAATAAATGTTAACATATCGATACCTCAATCCCGTGTAAGTGTAACAACTTAAAAAGCATATTTTTTAAATAATTAGGACACAATTTTGTGCAGGCTTAATCTTCTATTGTACATCTAATTTTCGTAGATTTTAATTTAATTCTAGGAATACCTAAAAATTAAAATATTATCAACATAATTTATTTGTCGGCGTCCGTGGCGCCGTTGGTAGCGTCGCAGGCTACGGCTACGGATGTCTCGGGTTCAATTCCCGGTGCGGATGGTTTTCATAGATTGATCTTTCAAACGATTTATGGATTTCTATTCGGAGTCCTCATTCTTACCCATCCCATCCTCACGGGGCGTAGCGAGAGCGATTAGCTAACCACTAGTCCTGTCGTAGCCTTATTCTTCTACTCTCTTTGAAAAACGAGAGGTTAAGCAACTTAGTAATAAGCAATTCTCGTAGAAAAAATCTGTTAAGATACCTCCATCAAAAGACCATATGCTTCACATTGGGAGCGGACATGGATTTTTTTTTAAATTATATTAACAATAGGCGTTTTCATAGGTTTCCGCATGATTTTCGTAGTTGCTACAGTTTAGATTTAAGTAATAAGAACCGATGTAATTTAAAAATTACCACAGATTACCACTTGTTACACTTTGAAACTGAGGCATCAATAAATAAAAATGGCTAAGTATTCATTTGGCAATCAATATTTGACGGTTGGTGGTGATGGCGAAGTAGCTTTCAATTATTTCTCGTGATGAATACATGATGTGCAAAAACATTTTTTTTGTGTTAATTGATCATTCTTTATTTTCTCCTCGCAAGGCAAATTGTTAACGAAGCGGAAAACAACGTACCTGGAAACTCATATAATTCACGAAGTCGATGTCTAACAATCTTCGTCTTAATTGAGATAAAGGATGTTGCACATTTTACAATAATATTATAAATATTTTGAATATCTTAAACGATTGCCGCTAACGATATGTTACATATGAACTATTTATAGATAATTTCTGCAAAAGTTAGTTAACTAGTACTTAATCATGTGTCAGATAATAAAAAACACGTTGAAGTTTTAAGATAGCCTTAGTAATATATCTATGATGGACGGATTTTTAGGGAGAATAAAAACAAAGCTTAGTTCTGAAGTTATTTTTTCAGCAATAATCTCTTCATAAGGTTATCATTTTTACTATTCATATCAGCAGTGTTTAGATATATAATATTTTAAATTTCCTTTTAAATAAAACACAAAATTGTGTACTACTTCCACATCACGAGCATTAGCATGATGATGAAAAACGATAAATGTTATTAAATCAAGAATTAATGAACATGTACCTCTATGAAAGAGGCGAAACGCGTCACGTTAGTGACAAATCCAGTGGAATAACAAACTTACAAAAAAAATGGTCTCAGAAACGATAAATATAAAAGTTGAGCAAACTTCAAATTACTGTACATCTTTTCGGATTAATATTATAGTATCATTCTTCAAATAATAAGCATGAAAGTGATAAATTGTATCGCATGCAAACGCTGGGGCTCCCTTAGGCGTATGCAATAAATAATATTTATTACCTGCGTAGTAATAAACAAAACACTCTGTACAATCTTCCCTTCATCGCTAAAATCACGAACACGTGAGCAAGGAAGTTTTAGACTCCCAGGACTAGGGTTGAAGCATCCGGAAATCTTGGTCCGCCTCGGGGGATACCAGTCAGCGGGGCGTAGAATCTACGAGGTGAAACTTCAGCTAGCCGACGAGCCTCCCGAATTTCCCTGGAGACTTTACAAACTGCCGCAGAGAAAACGCGTTTCTTTATCACTGCAAGTGAATATTACAACCAGTACAAAATAATGATGAATTGTACAGGTACGCCTGTGTGATATATTTTTCCAAGTAGTTTATTTTTCAATAATATTCTTTAATATTTGAAGCATAATATGATTTTTATTTTTAAATATAGAAACTAAATTTTTTTAAATAATTATTGCACATAAAACAGAATTCTATTTGAAATTTCTCGGTCAAACTCTCTACCGGTAAAAAATTGTAGGCTTCACAAAATTTTTGTGTTTATTATACACTTTTTCCAGGAACAAATTGTGTTTTATTTTTCAAATGAAATGACATTCCGCTAAGAATTTTACACATTATTAGTGTTTTGACTGCATTGGAATTTACTTGGTAGAATTTCATTATAATAGGGAAAAATATCAAAATATGTACTTCTACGAAATTTTGTAGAACTAAATACTTTGATATTTTACCCTATCTTAATAGTGATTTATCATCCAAATGCAGTTTATCGATATTTTCCTTTATTTTAGTAAAAATTAATATATTAACAATATCAGTCGACAGTTTATTCATTTGTAAAGACTAATTTAAATAGTTGAACATGTTTTTATATTAAAAATTAAACTCAATTTATAGTTCTTGTTTCAGAATTTCATGTTTTGATAAGAACTGATAGCAAAGAAAATATTCAATTGATCAATCACCGAGCGAAACCGAACCAAATAATAATTTTAAATTTTGGAATGCTTACTATAAATGCATTTTTTAATAACCTGCTTATAGCAAAAAAGAAATACGTTACAGCTGACGCCATTGTGCCGTGCGTTTGACATCTATAACGTAAATTGTAGACAGTATGATAAATAAAGAGTTAACTGAATATAATAGAGAAAAACAAAACAAAAAAATTAAATAATATATCCGTAAACATTCAAATAAGTAAAAACAATGAGCAAAGCTCAATGCTGAATATGTGTTCAATTTTATCGGCAATGCATTGATAAACCGGACAGCCCTTACAACCAGTGTCGACAAGCGTAAGAACAAGTTTCAAGAAAAAAAGAGTTTCACCAAGAATTGAACATCATTCAAGTGGTTAATTAACCATACTTGAAATAAAACACAATTTGTTTGTACTACTTTCACATATTTTTAATAGTCAGGACTGGTTGCGCTCATTAAGAGCATTACCAACTGATATTGTATTCAAGTTATGAAGAGAGGCAAGTCAAAAATGAATTTTAAAAAAACGAGGAAATAGTTACATTGAAAGCGTGTAAAAAAATCTTATTTAGTGACCTAGTAAATTAAAAGGATTCCAGCAAGGATTTAGGCCTCGCCGCGAGTGAAAAATTTCAATAGAAAACCAGGCAATTAACTGCCTCATAAATAATTCACGAGGTTTTTACAAAAGGAAATGAAAATGTATGCAAATAATGAAGTCGCTTCTCCGCTTAAAATGGAATCTGCTTTTCGTTTCGAGTTTTTAAACCTATAGAAAAACAATATTACTTCCGTTTAACTTAAAATATATACGCTAGAAAACTTCGTTCATAAAAACTACATAATTATATATTTTTTCATAAAGATTTTTTATTGCGCGCCAAAGTACTTGTGGCCATATTTTATTTTTCATAAATTTTGAAAGCTGTTAACAATGAATTATAAGACATTCAGTATTTTTTCCCAGAGAAAAACGATTCATTTTATTTCACAAATACCGAGGCGCAATAATATGCATGTAAAAATAACGCAAACATTGTAAAGGAAAAGTATTTTTACTGTACACAAATTTCTTTTGAAATATTACAATTAGAAAAAGTATTAATATTTTTAAAAGACATTTTTTCGTCCGGGGATCTTCTTGGTGTTTCGTAACGGTTATTTCCGGGGTATTATTGTTTTATTATTATTATGAATGAACATAAATATAAGATCACATAAAAAACAGATTGTCAATTCGCGAACCACTTCTTAAAATAATCACACAACATAACTTCTAATTATTCATCCCCGGTATGCATTTGTGTGAAAAGAGCCTTATGCTGGATTTCTTAGAACAACTGGAAATAAAGAAATAATATCGTCGCTGTTCTGGAAGAAAACACTGAATCGAAAAATAACATACTGAGTTAGTTATACCAAAATCTTTCGTATTTCAAACTCTATCGTAAGACAGAACACACTTATTTTTATAAATTATACTTTTAAAAACAGTTTTGTACAAACAAACAAAATAAAAAACGTATGGCATTTCAAGCATTGGCAAACTTCAAAGTCCAATTACTATAATCTAGTATTTTCCATTTAGTGTCTTCTTCCAGAACAACGACGATATTTAATCAAGGCAATAATCTCCTTAATGAACAAACAAACATAAATTCATCAACCCTTACTTAAACCATTATAAGAAGGTCACGTAATTACTGATAATCAATAAAATTTTAATGAATTTACTTAAACAATTAATTAATATAATTTAAGACATCGACTGAGGGTGCTTGATGGAATTTCAATATCAAATTTGGATTATTGAGATTTTGTACACTTCCATGTATTTTGTCACTAACGACCCGGGTTTCGCCTTTCGGCATCTTCAGGCATTCGAGCACACGAATGGACTCGAACTGACAGACAGTAAACAGTGTCTAACGTTTATATAGAAGATACAAATGCGACAAATATTATTTACGAGGTAAGATATTATACGTCTGAGAGCCACACTGATAGCTGAGTTAAAATTTCGGTAATCGCCTAATCCTTATTTGGTAAACACCATATTAACAGAGTGGCGAATTGCCGCTTTTCAACTTCTTTTAGAAATACCAGTGATTTTACAATTATAATAGTATTGTGGGTTTTGACGGGATGTAATTCGACGAATGGGTAAATATACACAATCATTCCACATTTAGTGACATCTGTTAGGTGTTTCAACGTATAGGGTATAATAGCAGAGAATTAGGAAGGTTCAGTTGCTCATTCAAAATTGGCAAGGAATTTAACTGGGCTCTATTAATTTCCAAAATTTCTTGATAAAATAATTTATGATCCCCCATGTTTGTATGCAACAGTTTAACCCCATCATCCGCATTAAACGTATGGTTCTCCATTAGGAAGTGATTTGCGAATGTCGAAGTTTCTTTTTTTAATCTAAAGGCAGCTAAATGTTCTGATACCCTTATATCTAATGTACGTGTGGTTTTACCCACATAGAAATGTTGGCAATCATTGCATTGTAATTTATAAATACCAGATTTGTTCTTAAAGTTTACTCTATCTTTATTGTTAATAAGTAATATGCCTGGAGAGTTTTTGCAATAGAACGCCGGTCTAACACTAGAAGTTGTTTGTCACCACTATTAGCAGAATTTTACATGAACCATTTAGAAAACCTTATTTTTAGCAATAAAACAGAAGTTAAAAACGCAGTTTATTCGTTCCGTTATGTAGATGACATCCTTTGTCTATTCAATGGAACTGAGAGACAAGTTTCTAACCTTCATAATTTTCTTAACTCACTAGATGATAAAATTCAATTCACTTTAGAAGTAGGGGGCAAGAATATAAATTTCCTTGACCTAAACAAATTGCCATTAATAATGGCTATGAGACGTCTCTTACATAATGTTTCGATGCAGGCGAGTATTCATATTTCTAAACCTACATCGTCAGGTCTCACTATAGTTATGATGTTTAAAAACGTGCGGTGACATAATATTGTAAATCTATTCTAAACAGCTTATATAACTAAGCCAAAATAGGTTTAAGTAAGTTCTAATAAAATATTTTATAACGAAATATATTCATATTCTATTCTATTATAATGGAATAAATGTCAATTTAATCGATAACACAAATACTTCTAAATAGCCGATTTCTGAAAAGGTATAATTTATTCACTATTTATATCAAATAGTGAATAAATTATACCTTTTATCGTATCGATCTCGTTGTATTTTATCAACAAATGGTTGCTTCTCACTGATGGCTTCGTTAATGGAAATCTCTGCATATTATCCAATGAAGTATTAAAATCAGTAAACGATTGGGTAAAACGTAACTTCATCGTTGTTTTACTAAATGAATGTTAATTTCGTATTTTATTACCGTATTACATTTAATGAAACCATTACGCTTAATAGGAACATACACTATTCAAAAATAATTAAACTACAGTATACAGGACCTCAGATACGTACCAAAATCGATTCCCATTATATTACATTTCAGTAGTAAAATAGAATCCTGAAAGGCATTTCGTCACTGACTAATGTCCACTAAATAAAACCTCACGCTTCGCAATGTTAAATGGCTTATTTTATTGTATTATAAATATTTTATAACCTCTAAAGAAAATTTATAAGATTTCGGCTAAGAATAAAATCCTCTTTATGGTAATGGTTATTGTTTTTTTTTTATTTGTATAAAACTTATGAAAGAAAGAAATATAGTATTGAATGAAATAAAGAACAAAAATTTCCAACTTACTAAATAGCATATCGACGAGGTTTTGGCCAATTTATGTAACTCTCAAAATTGAAATTGTTTAGGAGAGAGTAAAAACTGCTTTTATCGAAAACATTATAGGGTGAATCTCGTTACAAATCTTTGAAATAATTGTTGCTGGGACAGAATTTTTAAACCAAAAATCAATTTAAAATGATTTTTTCCTCCCAAAAAACGAGATGCAATCATTAACTCATTTTCGTATTTTTTGAGGATTACATCAATAGGCCAAAACAACATCGATGTATTCTTTCATTTCACTTTAATATTTTCCCTAAATATGCAGTGATATATTTTTTACTGAAATATGAAAGAGATATATATTATTTCATTATGTCAATATTAAAAATGGTTTACGAAAAAACAATAAAATAAATTACTTTTTTGTGCATATAGGTATGTAATATAGCATTGTATTTTTTAGAAACAATTATTTGATTTGTTTGTCAACCAGATTTACCTAAAATGACAAAAAGAAATTAAAAATGAATAGCTTACAATTGAGCTAGTGATGCTTTCACTCAGACAGTCGGCTACATTAAAAATAAAGTATTTAAATCTAACATGAATTTTAAAACAACGGCCAAGCGATAGAGTGTCGATTCGCTACAAAGAGATTGATTTCATTGAATTTTACATTTATCGGCTTATGTTTTTACCCAGTTCTACTAAGGACTAGCCTGAGAAATTTATCAACAGCTAGCAACAAGAAAGGGCTGATTTTTATGTGAATAATTTTTTTTGACGGTCAAGAACTTGCAATGGGTGCAATTTATATTTACTTTTTTTGGCAATCATTCATATATATTTAGTTGGTGATCCTCGTGATGATTGAACACGAGCTTGATCATTATAAATATTTGGAAGTATTACAAAACAATTATTAAATCTGAATCAATCTTGAACGAATGTCTAAAGATGCCAAAAAGTTAGTGACGAAATACATGGTAATGTACAAAATCTCAACAATTCAAATTTAATATTGAAATTCTATCAAGCAACGTCAGTCGATGTCTTAAATTATAAAACAATCTTTGTTTTATTTTTGAAATATAGTGCCAAGCCACCAAGAATTGACAGTAAACACTTTAAAACAAATCCAATCTACATTTTTTTCTAATTTAAAAATTAAATAAAATCAAATAATCCAAAATTATGCAGTTTATAAAAAATCCTGTTCTGGCCATATCCTTCTATTCCTACTGTCTTCGAAAAAAATTGATGTTGAGCAACTGAGTTACAAGCAATTCTCGTAGAAATAATTCTTTTGAAATGCCTTCATTAGGAGTCCATATGCTCCAAATTTGGAGCGGACATGGTAAAAAAAGTAACTAATGCCTTTGAAATCACAGCGATCCATAAACTTTTGTGACTAAACCATCACTATACAATATTATTATTAGCTCTTTTTTTATGCAAACAACTTAATTTTATCCTTACTATAAATAATGTTTATTGAGCAAATTAAAATCATTATCATGAATAATCATAAGTTTATAGAGAAAATATATATTTATGTTAAGAACTTATTGAATAACGAATTAATTTGTATGATTTTTTCCATGTCCGCTCCCAGCGTGGAGCATATGGTCTCCTAATGGAGGTATCTCAACAGAATTTTTCTAGTCGATTTAAATATCAATTTATGAAAGCCGTCCACACCAGGAATTGAACCCGACACATCCGTAACCGTAGCTGACGACGCTACCAACTGCGCCACGGACACCGACAAATTGCAATGAATTGAATTCCATGAATATACAATGATTTAACATTATTCATCAAATAACATAAATGTAAAATTCATGGAAAAACATTGTTTACGACTGAATTCAATGAGTTTTAAGCCCTCCTGAACATTTGCTGAAATGTAGATAAACAGTTCACTAGAATAGATAGGGTGGGTGGGAAGGAAGTTTTAGACAGCGCAAACGCTCAGACTGCAAACAGATCGATTGAAATATCAATTTATAAAAATTGTCCGCACCGCGAATTGAACCCGAGATATCCGAAGCCGTAGCCCACGACACTACCAACTGCGCCACATACGCCGACAAAATATGATATAATCCGAAGCTTTTAAGTAAATAATGACAACTCACTGTTTCATAAAAACCTGCTACAAATTAATTAATAGTAATAAAGTGCTATCGACAAATGCATTTATTAATTAATCAAAATGAATAATATTCCAATTGATATTTTATTTTTAGATTTCAGTCGAAACAATGACCATTTGTTTATTGAGTTTCTCGGTTGTTTGCACAATTTTATAAACATCATTATTTGATCAACTGTTTTGTAAACAGTAAAAATTGAATCAAATCCACTTGCAAGTTACTCCATTATGTCAACACCAACCAACAAACATGTGCTGTGTTTTTTTTTTCACGAAAATGCAAATAGCGAGCAAAAATTTGTTTCGGCAATATTTACACTTCGTGAAACTCTTAAGTATACAGAAAAAAATCAGCCAGACGAGCGAATTTTTTATTACTTCGTGTTTTTAACAATATTTGTTTAAAAAACCCCCTTAGGAAATTCTGGAAATAAATTAACAGAATTGCGTGTGTTGAGGTATTTGATAGTAAACTGTTTAAGGGATTAAAAAATGAATATTATATTAAACATCATATTTATAACTAAAATACATGTTCAAATAAAACTAATTATAATAATACTAAAAAGTATTTTTACATATTAATTTTTGTTATTTTACGAATGATTGATTTGACAATGTGTACTACTAAAATATGTTGCTCAATCATGGCTATTTTTTTTACTTTTAAATGTAGTTTGCAATTTCCGTGTCGAAATAACAATTTCGGAATGTAATATTTTAAACATTCATATATAGGTAAAATTCTCTATACGGGATCACGAGACATCATTTTGTCTGGTTTTTAAAGTGTTAACTGTCAATTCTTGGTGGAAAGACATTATATTTTAAAAAATAAAACACAATTCATTTGTACTACTTCCACATATTTATAATGATCAGGACCGGTTTCGCTCATCACGAGCATTATCAACCCAGTCAATCGAAAAATCGTATGGTGTTGTTGTTTGGATATAACGGTTTCCGTTGGAACTGGACTTGTATAACCTTTAGCTGTATTCCAGTGCACATTGCCAAAAGTTACTTAATATGGCATATTTAATGTAGTTACAACGCAGTGCTATTAGTCGTTGACATAGCAACCCAAAATGCATAATACAAAAGTCGCAAATAATAAAATAGCTTACGAAAGTAATTAAAACCAATTTTTAGTCATAATTGCTTCAAATCATTGTGTTTCTCTATTCAAAATGCAGAGCGGAAAAGTATTGTACAAATTTAAAAAAAAAGGTGATCATAACTTATCATAAGACAGTATCAAAAAACATGCGTGACGGTTACAAATATATATGTATAACAATAAATATCCCTTACAATTTTAGTATAACTAAAATATAAGATTTTCAGAAGCTGATTGCTCCAGTTAAGTTTTTATTACATTCACAAAAATCTTACTATCCAGAATATTATTTCTTTTTCCTGAACTTTCGTCAACATTTTATTTTCAAATCGATCGATAAATAAGTAGCTACTTATTGTCTATGATGTTTTCAATTCTTGCTTTATATGCTATTTATATCTTATAACGCAGAAGAGTTACTGACAAATCCTATTTCTTGTTGAAAATGTTATTTTTTTTGAATTAATCAATTTTTATAATTACTATTAGCAGTGAGCATTTTTAAAATCCCATAAAAAACTTAGAAGGTCATACATATAACTCTTTTGTTTATGCGTTAGAAGCACCTACGTGGGTTCAACCAACTGATATCACTGTTATCGTATTTTCAAAAAAAATTCACCATGAATGATATCATTTTATCCAGAGCATAAATACGGGGCGTCGTGACGTTGAAATGAAGCAACCCCGCTGCGAGTGGACAGCGTCGACTTCGCGGCGACCATCGAGATATGGCCGCTACGTGTCCCAAATATAAAAAAAAACAAAGCCTCGAATCTAGAGCCGCATACTCCCTTTATGAGATAATAACATTTCCAGCTTGTTTATTGTGGTCAAGAGGCTGAGTATCGTAAGATGAAAAAGGGGAATTAGCGAAGCTCGCAAGGCTTTAATAGATGTAAGTTCGTAAAGTGTCCTTAACTATATAAAATAATTTCAACGTAAAACTACCATTCAATTTTCCAAAGGTTATTTTATGGTCTAAATGCTTTAATAAACATTTTAAAAGTTTCATTACTTATAGCTTCATCTGTGTTACGCTGTTTGGTCGCTGGTTTCAGTTAACAGTACTTATAAAGTTGAATTGAAATTTTTAAATAAAATGTTGGATTTATGTGTTTATTTTATCATTTAATACCATGTCATAAAAAAATAACAACAAACTATATTCAATTTACTTATATATACTATTGCAGCTAGTCTACGATAATTCATCGATTGTAAACTAGAGTAATATAAGTTTAAATTATCAAAATTGATTAATTATTATATTCTATACATAAATTTCAACCGAATTAAATAAATACTAAATAGATCGAAAGTTTCTCTATAATTAAAATTTGAAAGTGGGTCCATTGTTTGGAAAATTTGGAATATACCCTTATGAGGGAGAAGGGGACCTATCTATTTGAAAGCGTCTGGATACTAACTACTCATGGCTGTCTCTTAGCTATGGTCACGTTTAATAGTTTGAAGGCTCAAAAACAAATGTACTTGGCCACATATATCTTGTGACTCATACGAGGCCAAAGTGAGAATATCAAGCTTCATGTTCCTGATTATTTTTTGAGGAACCGTGAGCATGAATTGTTTATTCTTCCAAATTGTAGAACTAGCTTGCCAAAAAACATGCAACTGGGAAGAGCTATAATAATGTTAAACGGTATTGCTTCGGACTTTGGAAATTGACATACTCCGCGTGGACGTTAGTGAATTCAAAAAACCACTATTTTTTTAATGTATTAAAGTCACTTTTTTAGTCAACTTAAGGTTGACTTGCTTGCCAATTTCCAATGTTTACTATTTATCTATTTTTTGTGATGTTTTTATCGTTTTTTACATTAAAAAAGCCATAAACTTATTATTTTTGTATAAAATAAATAAATAAGCAACAAGGGCGTATACGTTTCTAAGTAAACACAGTTTTATTTTGTACTAGTGAGTACCCGGCATGCGTTGAAATGCCACTCAAAGAAAGAAAGGGTTTGTGTTTTAATTCTGTTTATTGAACTGCTTTTGGATTAGAGGTCTGCACAGGCCGAAATTTCATAGACTTACCCGGTTCGAGCCCATCATCTTCAGGTCTGGCCCGACCCGAACCCGAGTTTCAATATCACACTTGTTATAACACAATATTTTTGTTTTTCGTCTGGTGCGTACACGAACAAATCAAAAGGTTTTTCCTAGATGTCGCTGTATGTACGTATTTGATTCTTTTTTTCAATTTAAGATTTTCATTTTTTTTCTTCAGAACCCTTCACGGGTGTGTGCACAACAACTCACCGAAGTTTCATCGAAATCGTATGAATGGTAAAGGAACGCGTAAAGGACAAACAAACAAACATTTATTTTATATAATATTTCCCGGCATGATCACAATAAGTCCTTCCTGAAAGTTTCGTCGCGATCGGTTGAGTAGTTTAGGAACCTATAAGATCCGGACAAACCAACAAACCAACAATCCACCAAACAGACATTCATTTTTATATATATAGATTTATAAATTGTGTCACCCCATTAACTCTTGTTTTTTAAATATCACTATTTTTTAACGATTATTGAAAAAAGAATCCATTGGAATGATACTATAATGTATTTTACGTTTATAGCCAGACCATAGATATCTTTATGTCAACCAATAATTATGATATATTTCTTATTATACATAAAATCATTTATATCACATTGTAAGTAATGATATAATCTAAAATCGAGTATTATCTCTTTTATTTCGGCTAAGGGCTGGTATTCAGCTTAAGTGTGTGGATAGAAGCTTTTATAATGGACAAAAAATATAGCCTCTTTGCTTGAGAGCTTTTTTCTCACCTTTATTCGTCGCCCGTATAGGAGTCCCGCAAGTAGTACTATAACGAAAATACGGTATATTATTTTCAATTCGAGGGTCTGAAAGAGGGTACGCAACCGATTAAGCCGGCTAACCGATAAATGGCTTGAATTTTATTAATAAAGGTTCCTGTAATACTGAGATTTCTACTGGTATTTCGGCAGAAAAATACTGGGTCAGTAATTATTGCAATTTTAGTTAGTAAAAAATAGTAAATGGTCAGTCAATAAAATTAATGGTTAGTAATTTTCATAAAATAGCCAGTTATTAAATTAAATTTATTTATATAAAACGGTAAATTTTCATTAAACCTAACGTTACTTTTATTTATTTGGAAAATATTTACTGACCAAAAATACTTATTAACTCACTCAGTGCGGAGCGCGACGCGCGTTGAAGGTAATTAGCAAGTGTATGGCGACTGGTATAGCACTAATTACTAGATAATTAGTTCAGCAGTGAATGAGTTAACTGGCATTTATTATTTCTTACTGACCGTCTACCGGAAAAGTTACTGACCATTTATGGAATTAGTTACTGACCGAATAATTAGTTGGCGAAAATACTCATAGGAAATACTGGAAAATAAATTCTTAAATAAAATTCAATATTCCTCATACATACATTTTAAATATTTATTCAGACATTCTATACACTTAGGGCAGGGTGATAAATAGTGGTTTTAACCCCCCGTCCCCCGCTCACAGTAACTGTCGAAAAAAAATGTTTAGGGGTCATAGTGTTTTTTATACACAAAATTTTTCAACAGTTCAGATAGAAATTAAATTTAAACATTTTTGAAGTGATCGATCACTTCAGCGTGATCTCTTTATTTTAAAAATAATTTTGCATGAGAGTTCGTTATTTTTTCAGTCTAAAAACTACAAAAATAAACGTTTTATTTACAAGCAGTTTTTATCAATTTATTAATTTACAGTTTTTTTATATTCTATGAACGCTTGATTTAAAATCGTAGTAAAATAAGGCTTACAATTAAATGCACTTTCGTTTGGATCATATTCACTTTTATAAAAATAGTTTTCACTTATAACAAATAAATTACACCAAAAACAAATTCTTTCACTTAAAATAGAGTGATCTCACATAATAAAATATATTTCAACATTGAAGAAATATATTACATTTAAGAAAAAATATTTTCACTCAATATAAATATTCACACTTTGAAATCGACAGTTGCACGAATCTTTAAAGAAATGTCAATTATTCTTCTAATCTATATTAGGCCGCCTGTATTTTCTTTGCTCCATGCATTAAAATACATTACACAAACCAAACCAGATCAACCCTAGCATAAGCTATTACAACTTAACCCACTTTTTTTTTTTTTTTTAAATAAAACACAATTTGTTTGTACTACTTCCACATATTTATAATGATCAGGACCGGTTTCGCTCATCACGAGCATTATCAACTGATGAATATGTTGATATGCTGAATATGTTGATAATGCTCAGTTGATAATGCTCGTGATGAGCGAAACCGGTCCTGATCATTATAAATATGTGGAAGTAGTACAAACAAATTGTGTTTTATTTTTTAAAATATAATGTCTTTCCACCAAGAATTGACAGTTAACACCTTAAAAGTAATTAACCCACTTTGTTAAAAGAATCCGTGACTACGTGAAAACTATGAACATCAAAGTTTGAGTGCACTAAGTTAATACTATCTCATCCAAAGTGTAAAGTGTACCAAGTGAATACTATCTAACACAATGTTCAATTATTTATAACCCGTAAAATAGTCCATAAACTAACACAAATCCTTTAAAATAACACATAAGATTGCCGATTATTCGTGTTTTTTAAACCAAATAACCGATACATTTGAAATTACTATTCTGAAGGTTACCCTTACCATAAAATGTACATCTGTTGCAAAATTCCACGCATGTATAATAAATTAATACCTTAACCTTTACTATAAACAACCGTTTTCTCTAAAAATTATAATCATTTTGGCAGATACCTACTAACTGTACTAGAAATTAAATATAAAAGTACATTATCATCATGTGACTTATATAATATATTATATGCGTTGAACAGGATCCCTTGGATTGCTTTCAGCTTGTTTATGTTTAAATGTAAAACAATAGATCAAATTTGACCTTATTCGAAGATGTTTTAATAATTATGTAATACAAGAAAGGGACTTTCTCATCAAACTGTTACGAAATATTGACAAAGCTGATAAATAATTATACGCTGTATAATTTTTCACTTCTTACTACACTGCTGCGCTTTGTATTTATATAATAGATAGAGCGTGTCAATGTATTAGTATGTATAGATCCCGTGATCCTAGAGACGTGTATGAATCTCGTGGCTTTAAATCCTACCCTAGAGCCGGAGTGCAAAGCGACAACTCTAATTGCGCTGATGTAATATAGCAAATTATTTATTACATCAACTTCTTGCCTTATTTTTCAATGATATGCTTAAGTGTTATGTAAAACATCAATGGTGTGTTTAACCTCGGCAAAACTTTAATTTTCGTAATTTTTTTTTTATTTAATAATTTAAATCTTTAATACATATTTGGTATCACAACCAGATTGACCAATATTTTTAAATTTTAAAATCCTACTAGAATTTTAAAACTCAAAGGCTTTTTTTTAAATTTCACTCAAAATCAACTTGAAACATCACAAACGCCCATAAAAATCTTAAATATCAGATTTAAAAAATTCTTGCTGGCACTTAAACCCAGGCCCATCTGATCGATAGGGTTAAGCTCTTACCACTAAACAATTAAATTCGACCTTATGTCTGTGAGAACAAAAAATTTAATTTGTTTTGTACTTCTTCAACACGTTTATATTGCAATTGTTAATTTTTGGCAAACTGATTTCATATAAAAGTAAAATTGATAACTTTGTTATTTCATTTTACAAACGTCATTTGTTTTTTGATTGGAATTGATCAGGCAGATCGGTACTGTAAACCATGTATAAAAGTTACATTTAAAAAATATATTATATGCACTAAATTTATCTGTTTGATAATATCATCCATATTATATACACATAAAAATAAGATGTAATAAAAGGTACGTAATATTTTATAAGCACTTCATAAAGTAGGTTTAAAACAGTGTCCAATTTGGTGTAATGAATTTTCAGAGGTGCCATTTTTTCGTGAAAGCTCAGTGTGAAACTTTTTTCATTAAACTTTTATTAATTATTTTATCCAACATCTTGTGCAGTTTCTTTGTGTCGGAAGCAATCTCAGCTTTGGACAGAGCCTTACTCCGATGGCTTACAGTGAAATCTAATTAAGCCGAATATTTAGTAACAAATAACTTTTGCTAGAATTAACTTTTAAGAAAACTGATAAACTGCCTTCTTTGCTTATTATTATATATATTATTAAGTACTAAGCAGTGCCTCCAGCCTTCGCGCATTATTAAAAATATTCTTATTATTAAATTCTTCCCCTGCTGATTATATTTCATTCGGGGTCGGAATTGAAAATTGTTATGCTGAATTTTCGAAATTTCAGAAATATATGTAGTTTGTATTGAATTATTGACAAACATACAGTGAAAGATTTCTCAAAAGCTATAGAACGTTTCAATAAAACAATTAAAATAATTTTAAAATATCCAGTTAAAATAAATCACATTTTAAGAGTAATATTAAAATTGATAACTTTGTTATTTCACTGATTGAATCATATGCAAGACATATCAATTTTAATTTAATAATAAAAATGAATTTCCAAAAATTGACCGCCGAATCCATTGAAAACACGTTATAAATACTTATTATTTATTCCACAGTGTTATTATATTGTTGAACTGATAAACTCTCAATGAAAAGTTGAAAATATTCACTTGGCGATGGAAATCTGTAGTCATCATATAAATAGCACATGTCTATCATTCCGCCAAGTATGGTAAAATTTTAAATACAAATATAACTTGTTTAATGTTTATGGTGGATAACTATATTAATTAGGACGTTGCGTCAGAAAACGTGCGTACATTGTTGTGTTCCTAAATTTTCGTGACGTAAAACCCATTGTTCTCAAAGTTATTTGACCAGTTACGATAATTTTGATACACGTAGCAATCTTTGTTTTGCACAACAGTTTAACCCACATTTAACTTAACAAACAGATATTGTACGTTTTAATAGAAATATTGTGTGATTTGCATAGTAATGAGCTACCTAAACGTTTAATTTAAAACAAAATATTGTACATATTTTTTTACCGCTCTCAATGATGATCATATCGTCGTCGTATAATACCAGAAGGCGTTAAGTCAAAAAACCTTGTTTTTAGATAATCGACTCGATTTAAGCCTCTCTATTTACATACCTTAACTATTACTTTCATATTAAACTAACCATTTAATGAGATTCGTTAATGATTTACGAATTCAATTTATAGTATTGGTAATTCTTTTTTTTACAGTTGTTTGCCTCTACCCGCCTCAACCCTTTTTTCAAGTCTGTCTACGATTTGTTCAAAGCGAAACAGTTTTCTCGGGTGCCCGTCGATTAAAAAGACCAAGTCGACTCCCCCCTCTACAATAAATAGAGTGTAAATAGACGCTAACTGAGAATAATTACATTGTTTATAGTTGCGAGTCCGCCCGACAGGCGAGTGGCTCGAGATGACAGCGGGCCCCCGCCCTCAAGAGGCCCGCCGCCCCCACCGCCGCACGGGGCCCAGCCGTCGCCGCCCGCCGGAGCCGCCCGAAATGGTCAGCTCGCCAGTAAGTCACCCACTCCTAAGCCCCATGAGTGTTATCTACTCTTTCATGATGTTTGCTTTGGACGTACTGCACTGGCCTTGCAATGCTGGGTGTCTGTCATGACACTACAATCTAGATTGTATTTACATTTTAAGGACCAAATTATATTAGCGTTATAAAATATATTAACAATATATCGAAAAAATATATTAAGTATTATAGTGAAAGAAAATTTGTAACTCACATCATAACTGAGCAAAATCGGTTCAGTTTTTTTTAAATAACAATTGTGAAATATTTACATATTTTTTCATAATACATATTAATCTTTTTTGTCAAGGGCATGGTGTAAAAAGCTTAGGTGATCTGGATGAAAAGTTTCCGTCGTCATTTTCGCATTTGCTGACATTGAATTACAGTATACTATGTTTACAATAGTGTTTTGGTGACAGTAAAAATTTGGTTCGTCAAAGTAAAGTCACATTATTTACAAAAACAACGATCCTGCTCACCTGTACTCTTTGCACCATGCGTCAAGGATTAACTGTGACCGGGAAAGTAGTACGAACAATTTTTTAAGTACAAAACGTTTACATAACAAATTAAAGGTTTTAATGAAAAAAATAACTCTCAATCACCAATTATTTGTACTTGCAAAATTTTGTCCGTACCATTTTTCGTAGCACAATAGTAAATGTATCAATAAGTTAACCATATTGTCGGCTTATGTTTAAAAACGACCATATCATTTGTTCTTAATCAAAAGAAGTCATTTTGCTAGATTCAAACTTTTTGTTATTTTTAAACAATTGATTTATTAAAAGTTTCACTTTATTTTATCAAATAAACTTAACTATCTAAGCTGACAATATGTATTTTAACAGAATATTTAATGTATTTTTTATCGTAAGGATAATTACATGTTGTAGAAAATATATTTTTGTTGTTTTTTTTAAATTAATCCTCTAAACAATTCTTCTTCTAATCTACGCGCATGTTTAAATATGCAACACCAAGTATGCTTCAAATTGTATCATGGAAAAAAGTCATAATTTTTGTTTTCTATAAAACCTGAAATGATTTAATATTTTTGTATGTAGTAATCCATTTAAAAAATGATTAATTCAACATTACCAATATTTCTTTTTGCGCACAATTAGACGGAACATTCGTCCTACAATTCAATTCAGAACCTATTGTCTTTTCCGTATTTAAACAATTAATATAGTTTTTATAAATTTGGCTTTGTATTAAATGTCACTTTAACAATATAGTATTTAGATTTTTTTTTATAAAATTTAAAAGAAATATATACATTCAAAACATCTTTTAAATCTTTAGCATATGCCTTTATTAAAAGTTTGATTATGTATTGTCCCCTAAGTCAAATTTATTAAAAATGTATTTTAATGACTTTCAAAGCTTAGCATGTTTTTAAATAAAAGGTAAAAATCCTAAATATTATATTTATGATAATTAAAAAATCTTACTTTCCAAAAGTTTTGTTACATTACTTTAAACATCTCAGATTCTGTCTTGAAGCAATCGTAAGCTTAAGTTGATTTGTGTTTTTGATGGCCTAGAGATGTCTAAAGGTGAAACATTGCTAAGTTTATAACATAACTTATGCAAACTTTGAATCTTAAGACGAAGTCCCATCTAATATCGTCGGTCTTAAGTAGGAGAACGGTAACTATTCAACGTTTTAGATGTAATTTAGAGCTTTTGTTCTTAGTAGATAGTATAGTTATTGATTGTATTTTTCTATGTTTTAGATATAACTAAGTATTTTGCTATATAAGCTTATTTTGTTTAGGATACATTAATTTATATTGCATTATGTGTTGTGTATTTCTATTTAAAAAGACAATAGATATCGCTCATCATAAAACTCACAACTATTATTGATTGAATTGGCATTTACTTGGTAGAACTCCATTATACCTCACAACTATTATTTAAAATTAAAATATTTAACGTACTTATTTTATTTTTGAGTTGTTCTGTAAAAAGCAACATTAATGGTATTTTTAATTAATAGTTTATGTAAATTCATTGAAATTTGAATGATTATGCGTAATTGCATGAGCTTCTTGTAATGGTTTTAGTAAGGGTCAATTCAATTTATAAAAGGGTTAATGCCTGAGAACTCCAGGCTCGCACCCGGTAGTTAAATAAAATTTCGGCCCATGGTCTCTATTTGTATTGATGTGTCGTATTTGAGTATGTAGGTTTAAAGTATGTTGATTGTATTGGCATTTACTTGTTAGAACTCTATTATAATATGATAAAATATCAAAACATTCAGTTCTACAAAAGTTTATTAGTTAATTGAGAGCTATTTTGGCTTACCGCCATCATCAGAACTATACTAAATATTGCGTGAGTGATTACATAATATCGCCTATCTCTTCTTAAACAGCATTAAGCCGAAATAGCTATCAAATATATTTTATAATTCTTGTTAAAATTTCTATTTTTACTCTATGATAATGGAGTGCCAGCAAATGCATGCCAATTCAATTAGCAAATTGAAGCATTTTATTGATGCATTTTTTAAATGGTAATAATTGGCATAATCGACCAATTAATAAAATTTTGTAGGTCTGAATACTTTGATATTTTATCCTATTTTAAAGTATGTTTTCACAGTAAATAGTCTTAATTTCAGAATTATTACCCTTAGTTGTTGAGTTTTTGTAGTTGGTATTTAGCAATACCAATCAACTTCCAATTACATTTTAATATTTCACAACCTGTATATTATGAAGCTGTTCTCAAGTGTATTGTTATAAAATGTTAAACAAAAATTAAGGTAGACGCGAAAAATATCTGCATTCACCCTTAATACTGTTAAAATATTTTTTGTTTTGGGAAAATTCAACACTCGGGTTCACAATCAATTTTGACCCTCGTCAGTAAAAGACAAGACAAATCGTTTACGAAGCGCTAAGCTCAATTGGCTACTGGGTCGGCATATACATTTCTACCGACCGGATAATCTATTTGAGTTTCCGTTCCTATTTTTAGAAAGAAAAATGTTGGCGTTTACATATTGAAATATTCAGATATTTTTACAGTTTATTTGAAGACGTCTAAAGTGTTCTAGAATATAATTATTTTTCTTATAAGAAACTGTTAAATTGCCAACCGCCGAAGGCTTTCTTAAAGAATTATTTTTTGTTTTTGAATTCATATCAATATCTCAGTTCCAAAGAGTTTCAAGTAAAGTATTTTCAGTTTTACGAGGAAATGCTTAGAATACCGATGTATACGAGTTCAAAAATGTAACAAGTGGTAATCTGTCGTTATTATTATTTTAGATCCAAACTGTACCAACTGTGACAATTCTTTGGAAACCTTTGAAATCTTCTATTATTTAAATTAGAAAAAAAAAATCATCCTAATAATATTATTATAAATATATTTTTTAGATAATTCTAAGATTTCATTAAAATAAACGTTTTTTCAGTTTTTCAGTTTCAAAATTTCAGTAGAAGATTAAACCTGCCTTAAGTCTTTTTTTCCTTATTACCTCAGAACTATGCTTTTTGAGTTGTTACACTTTGGAATTCAGGTATTGACATATTATAATAACTGTTCAAAATAGAGTCACGTGAGAATACGTGTGAATCAAATAAGAGCTTGGGAAAAAGCTAAAATTACACTCTATTATTTAATAAAGATACATTTAGTTTTTGAGAGCACACAACTACAGAATATTGGAACAAGACTGATATCACATGGGATGATTTTGATATATTGGTTACGCTCAAAAACAAAATATTTGTACTTCTGATAAAGTCTCATTGTTTTTTTTCAACCTATAACATTAAACGAGTACTAATTTTGAAAGATCAAGTAGCATCATATTATAATAAGTTTAACAATAACAAAGTATTTAGTTTCAAAGGTAACAGACAAATATTGTTGATGCTATTTCAGCATCACGCTATCGTTAAATCTATGTTGAATTGTATTAATATATTCTTACTTAGAAGAGATGGATACCTATATCACCTTACTTACTCATACACCTTTTGCATTATTTAAATACTATTAAACAATTAATGACAATCCAATCATCAAAAAGGCACTAAATATTTTCTATGGATTCGGCGACAACTTTGTGGAAGTTCATTTTTAATTTAAAATTAAAATTGATAATTTAGTTATTTCGCTTGGTTTATCACTAAAGTAACGCGTAAAGAGACAAAACGCGTCACGTTAGTGATAAACCAAGTGGAATAACTACGTTATGTCAATGAAAACGTTCCTACGTGTATTTTTCAATCGATTTATTGATCTGTTTTCAAAGACATAGATGTCTATGTTGTTTATATTCCCTTCTTCCTCTACAATTAAAAAATACAAGACGTAGGAAGAGTTATTCACTCACTACTAGTGATTTCCTAGCCCCATATTTCTATCATTAATCTCTCCGTAAAAGAGAGGTCGAGTAACCAGCTCTCGTAAAAAATAACCTGTGTTCAGATACATTGAGAGCAAAAATGGTTGCCTACACTAGGTGTTGTTTATTTAAGTTATGAATTTATTGGAAATAATATTGGTTATCTTGAAATAGTGATTTGAGGTAAAAAAGTTTAAGGTGCTTTAGGGTTTACCATCACTCAAATATTCCACTGTGCAAAATTGCTACTTTATTATAAATTAATGTGTAAAAGCTGAAAAATAAAAGTTTCTATCAAATTTTATGAAACATTTCTGGTTTACGCATTTACTGAAACAGCTTTAGGGAAATTTTTCACCATTTTCTCAGATTAACATCGTGCTTTTCACTTCCCTTCAGATGTAGTAAAAAGCTGCTAAAAATATATATTTTATGTGTGATTGACAATTCAAACGATGCTACATGACAGTGTTTACACATGCCGTATTAAACCAACGAAATCTTCACACAAAACGTATTTTTGTTTTTCAAACAACAAAAATAAAAGAAAAATATTCTTTGGGAATGGTTTTTCTTTGACGAGATTATTTACGTTTATTGGATTTCAAAGAAAAATATTATTCCGAGTTGTCGTTTTCAGATGCCAGTTTAATTCGTTTTTTTACTCATTTTCTATTTTTCTTTATGAGCTTTATATATTTTTTTCAAATTATATTCCTTCCAATTTCATTTTACCAAAAAAGATTTTTAATATCACTCGATTTTATATGTATTCAAAGTACGTATGTTGTTATTAATTATAAACTACCATATTTCTTTGCCAACGTTTATGAATAAGTTTATTATCAAATGAAATCATTTTCTGTCAACATAATACTGTCAACTCGAACTGGGAGTAATAAAACGATTCATATCTCTTAAATAATAAGCAATCATTGAAACTTTTGCCTGTAGATACTTTTCAAAACTAATTTATTGCCTATAAAATATGTTGTAGTCAGATTTAAGCAAACATCACACAATCAATTGCGATGACACTCCGAATGAATCACTCAGATTGACTGAATGTCATTCTTGAACAAGATTGTCTTTTTGATCGATCCTGTAAGGTTCACTTAGATCAGGGGATAGGAACCTATGGCTCATGAGTCACATATGGTTCTTTCTTTACCAAATTCACAATTCACAATTATTACAAAAATTTTGCAAAATTCACAATCTTTATTCTTTTCCAATTGCTATATGCATATTAATTTGCAGGTCGGTTAGGTTAGTTTCACCGTCTATATAGACTTAGAGAAAGAATCCTTAATAAATTTCATGGAATCGCATAAAAATCGCCAAAAAAGTATATTAGGACAGCAATAATAAATACGAGGTAATCTTTATGCGAAGATTCTAAAATTTAAAAAAAAAGTTTCAACAATTAAAAAAGAAAACTTTTAAACATTTACATTACTTTTATTCAGTAAATCTTCTTCACTTAATAAATTAAAAATACGTAATAATATACATTTAATTAATTGAAATAAGTCTTAATAAAAATATTTATTTGGCTCCCCAAAGACGTTTTCCTACTCACATTTGGCTCTTTTGGTTCAAGAGGTTGCCGACACCTGACTTACAATATGGGTCTAAGTACGGTAATAAGTACCTAACAAAGATATAAATATGAATATTGGATAATTTTGAAAGACATAAGACATCTCAAAAAGCACGCGCCAATAATAACTCTCAAATACGATAAATACATACGATCGATTGTTCTCGATAAACTTTCAACGTCAAGCTTCTTAACAATAACAGAGAGAATAACGTTGTTTCACCGAATGCTTACGAAGTCATTTACAATGTTATAGTCGTCTTTTTTTAAATTCTCAATCAATAATGCTTTTGTTATTAGCAGGGCTATCCACAGCAGGGTCGTGATTTTTACTTTGCTCGGGTTTTAACAGCTCCCCGTGCACACATATTTCACGCGTCATATAAGTTTACGACCTCTCACGTCCACCGAGAGAACTTTTCTGCTATAATGCTTCTTTGTGAAGAGAGCGAAGACGAGGTGGATCTGGAAGACTGTTTTACTGCAAAATATACACTTTTAGAGTGAGTTTTCAACATAACATAAACCACTCTAAATTTAAGGATACTACCAAAACGTTTTCAGCTATGTAATAGATCTAAAAAATAATCAGTTTTGTTTTTAAATTAACAGACTGACAGACACAGGCTTAAGCGATTCATTTTTTCTATATTACTATCGATACTGGGAAATGTATTCACTGATTTCACGACTTCCTTCCATAATAAAAAGTAGTTCATCACCCTCATTCATGCTCTTTGCCCGTTTGACATCAAACACTCGTTATTGAAATTACCAAGCCAGAAAGCTAAGCGGCTTTATCTTTATATCTAAAAATGAATGTTTGTTTGTTTGTCTCATACGCATCGCTCAAATAGTCAAATACGTTCAAACAGCGACCTCTCGGAAAGCCTTCTGATTTATTCGTGTACGCACCATAAAAATCTGCACGGACCCGTGCTCGGGAAGTTAAGACGATTTAGATTCGGACTCGGGCCGGGTAAATAAATTTCTATGTTTAAAATAATCAAGCTTTTTTCGGGCTGAGGAAAATAAATCTGGGCTTCGGGTCGGGTTCGGGTAATAAGTGTGATATTGAGACTGGGGCTCGGGTTAGGCTGGGCTCGGACCATGTAATTTTATGGAATTTCGGCCAGTGCAGACCTTTAATCCAAAGTACTTCAATAAACAGAATTAAAACACAAACCCTTTCTTTCTTTGAGTGGCATTGCAACGCATACTGGGTACTCACTTAATAAAAGAGGCGGACATACCATCCAAAATATTATATGGAAATTTAAAATGGGATTCGTCATTTTTTCTCAAATGATATTTCAAGGTATATACATATATGTCTGTTGGCAGGCGTTAGATCTTTAAAATGTGTATTTTGGTACAAATTTTAAAAAAAGTGGTTTTTTTTTCTTTCTTTAAACCGTTTTTTGGCAGAATGGGGATGATCTATCATTTATTTGTTTTATATATTTATATACATTACAAAAATTATAAATGAATGGTTTTTGCAATATAAAAAAACGTTTAAAACAAAATAATGGCAATCTTTGAAAATTGGCAAGAAAGTCGACATAGTAAGTTCAGACTAAATCTACTTTAATATATTAAAAAATAGTACTCGTTTGAAGTCACTCACGCTATTATCAGGCTGATTGAACACTTTGGTAGAACAAACAATTCATGTCCAAGATTCCTCAAAAGATGATCAGGATTTTCGCATGATCAGTTTTGCCTCGTAAAAGTCGAAAGAATCACGTGGCCATATCTAAATTTCTCTGATGATTTATTTCGTCTATCCATCGTACTTAAAAAAACATGATTGTGAATACCTTGAAACTATTGCATTACTTCTACGTGTTATTCCGTTTACTTCTGCATCTTTCTTTTAGCGGATAAAAGCTTATTCGGATTTCCTCTTTACGAGACGAGATAATAATCTTTTACAGCTGATAAAATCATCAATACTTAATCAGATTAACGACATTATTGCTAAATTATTAGTGGCCACAAACTCTGTTTTATATCGTCCGTTACATTGTCACATTTTCAATATTGACTGTGCCATTTATTATTACTTATTAAATATTAGCATCTTGCCAGCATCGTCAAAATTGTTTTCTCAATGCGTGACTGTTCTCATTTAGAAAGTTTATTGCTTTTTATATTTTTAGAATCCAATTCAAATAAAAATTATTTTCAAGATCGATGTGTCATTCGTAGTGATACAAAATGTTGTACTGAAAAAAGGAAACGAATTAAATATCACAAAATATCCTATAATATTTCCCTTCAAAATTTAATGAAAATATTTAGGAAGCAAATTTATAAAAATGGACATAAGTTGTCTCATTGAGTGTATGAGTAAAGACAAGTTATTTTATTATAAGCATCTTCAGACTAACTATATCGCAAGGTTAATTATTTATAAGATGATCTTCATTTCGTTGAAACTATCCATCCAAGGATTTACTTTGTTTCAACTCAAATGTAATTTAATTACTGTAATAACTCTTTATAAAAGAAAATTATGCGAGATTCCATAACAGCTTTAGAAGAAATGGTCCACTTATTTTGTTCTGGTCTAGGCCAGGATCTTAAAATCATCGTTGATCTAAATATATACCTATTTTCAACTCTATTCAATAACTATTTATCAATATTCTTGCTTTCCATATGTGCCTAAAAGAAGTTTCGGGAGGCAATTTTCCATCCAGCAGACTTCTCCATATCTCAAAAAACCACTTCTGCAAATAATACAACGTTGGAATAATAACATGCACAGCTAGTCGTAGGAAACGTATAGCACAAGGATCGTTATTGAAGGAAGGAAAATCCCAAAAGGATTTGAAATAAGCAATAACCTTTTTCTTTTGTAAACGGCTTTCTTTGAAAAGAGTTTTTATTTGTTTTTACGTGTTTTCAGGGGATTTCCGTGGTATCTTCATCATAATAACGTCATATGCTTCTTTAATCGAATTTAATCTTAAGTTTTCCCCGCCTTTGCTTTTTTATTGTATATAATAATATTATTACAATAAATGCTTAAATCAATTCAACTTATGTGGTTTCCATCTCGCAAATTTCTTTGAATTCAATTTATTTTATTAAAAGTAGTTATTGTTACAATATAACTAACAGCCATATATTATGCAGTGCAATGATAACGTAATTTTAAAACAGTGCAGCACTTCTAGGCTTGAATATTCTTACAGCCAATCAATATAAGCTATAGTTCTTTCTCTCTTCAAAATAATAATGCCTTTAGACCAATAATTGACACTTATAGTTCTTTAATTATTGTTTTTATCAGTTGTCATCTTCATTGCATATGTATAGGTGTCAACAGAGTCTTAATGTAGAATAAATAACATCGTATGCTGAATACCTTTGTCAAAATATTTGAGAACTGCAAAAGTGATTGTAATTAGACCATCAATTATTTATCTGAAACTGTTAATCACTCATTTTTTAATTCACTTTAAATAATTCATGTTATAAACAAATGGGAAAACTCAACTTATTGCTTGCACTTGTTTATTTATTTTTTTCCAAGTTTAAAACTATTTTTTTTATTATTATTGTATTTATAATATATGTGTATCTCATATTTAAGTGGTCAATGCTTCAGTCCTACACCGTTGTGTTATCAATGGTTTTAAATTTCTAAATGTCATTAATTCTTATGATGACTTTTCAATTGATTCATGGATGGTTTTCAAAAATCGTAAAAGTATGTGATGTTTTTATTTATATCTACCCCTATCTAATCCCGTCAACAGGGAGTAGATTTGCTGACTACCTTTCTCTCTTCTTTGGCTCTTGTAAAGAGAAAGGTTAAAAAACTTAGTTAAAGTCCTCATTAATAACTCCTGTTGATATGTTCCAAATTAGTCTACACCAAAACGTTTGATGTTTTGGAAATATTTGAAAGAAAAAAAACTTTCTCACTATAGCATTTTTATTTTTACAGAACAAGGATCTTTGACAATAGTCAGAAGGTCGAGCGGAAAACGGCTTGGGAGAGCACCGTCATCACCAGGTTGCATCTCCGCCCCGTCAGACCTGGTTCTTGACCAGGTGGATCTTGCCACTGATAATCTGCCTCCAGTGGATACGCCAGATGCCTGCGATAAAGCTGCGCTAAGGTATTCATTGCACTTCTATTAAATAAATCGGTGCTTATTATATATATATGTTATTCAATAAAATGTAACGTTTTTCACAATATCACTTACCGTTATAAAAATCCACGGAATTGATTACTTAATTCGTTCAGACGTAGCATTATGACTATAAAACTTTCCGGAAAAATGTTACAAAAGCAGAAGACCATAAACGACACTCGTTTCAAATTTGAATGATACAAACCACTTAGAGATGATTAAAGTATACAATGACGAGCGAGACGAAAGATTACTTTCACTTAAAACCTTCTGTGATTGTAAGCTTCGCTTAGTTCTTTGCAAATTTTCTTATTCGAATACTCTACAGCAAGAAATCTTTTGACAGGACTAATTTATTCAAGAAATTTTAAATTTTATGTTAGCGTATTCTCAATATAGTTAAGTATATGAAAAATAGAATGTCGTATAATAATTCAATTCTGCGTAGCATTCTATAAGCATAACACAATTTATCTCAATTATGTTTTGAAAAAATACTACTACGAAAATAATAAATTACTCTCCAAGATAACGTTGTATTACACTTAGAGAGGAAATTTGTTAAAGTTTATTGTGCCGGTTACCTCTGTCGAGTAAAAATCTTTACAGACTTCCATAAACAAGCAGTCCTCCTAACCGCATTTTCGTATTATTTATATCTGTATAAATGAAACAATACAAAATACAACTCATATGTTATTACTTTGTAATTAGTCTAAGAATAGATTACTAAATGTTAAAACATTTTCACGCCGAAATTGAGTGATGTGATTTAGGGAAAGTTTTTTTTTTTAACAATTTGTTGATCAAATTCTCATTTACTTGGTACAACTTCATTATTATTATAAAGTTAAAATATCAAAGTACTTAGACCTACAAGAATTGTATGAATTTATTAATAGCTAAATCGGCTGCACGCCATCGTCAGTACTATTTATGTTTAAACTAATTAAGAATCTTACATTATTAATTTGTTTTGTCTTGAATTGTTATCACCGTAATATCCAATATGTTATTTTAGCATCGTTTATTAAAATTACGCTGTTTGAAAAACTTTTACCAAATTTTAATGAACTTGTGAAAAATTATTTATAGAAACACATTATTTTTTATTAAATATGTTTTGAAAACACAATTTATTTGCACTACCTCCACATTTTTATAATGATCAAAGTAGGTTTCAGTCATCACGAGCATTATCAACTGATAACATATTAATCTTAACAAGGCTACTTATATGAAATTGAGTGTTTATAATTACACGATATATCGAACAATTGGTTCAGGAACTTACAAGAATTTACAAATTATATAATTTAAGACATCGACTGATGGAATTTCAATATCAAATTTGAATTATTGAGATTTTGTACATTTTTATGTATTTTGTCATTAACAACCCAGGTTTCGCTATTTGGCATCTTCAGGCATTCGAGTACAGGAGTTATAATAGCCCAGAGAAGTCTGTAGACGCTTTAGTGCTCAGCCAGAGTCAACGCTCGACGGCAGGGCGGGCGCGGCTCTTACAACTAAAATGCATTGCACGCTTTTGCAATTGCGCAGGACTAGAAGTTTGCGGTTTTGCATTTCAGTTTCAAACACCGTGTTGACTCTGGCTGAGCACTACAGCTTCTACAAAGTTCTCTGGGCTATTATATATAAGACTAGTGAGTACCCGGCATGCGTTGCAATTCCACTCAAAGAAAGAAAGGGTTTGTGTTTTAATTCTATTTATTGAACTGCTTTTGGATTAGAGGTCTGCACAGGCCGAAATTTCATATAATTACCCTGTTCGAGCCCATCATCTTCAGGTCTGGCCCGATCCGAACGCGAGTTTCAATATCACACTTGTTATAACACAATATTTTTGTTTTTCGTCTGGTGCGTACACGAATAAATCAAAAGGTTTTTCCTAGATGTCGCTGTATGTACGTATTTGATTCTTTTTTTCAATTTTAGATTTTCAATTTTTTTTCTTCAGAACCCTTCGCGGGTGTGTGCACAATAACTCACCGAAGTTTTATCGAAATCATATGAATGGTAAAGGAACGCGTAAAGGACAAATAAACATTTACTTTATATAATATTTCCCGGCATGATCACAATAAGTCCTTCCTGAAAGTTTCGTCGCGATCGGTTGAGTAGTTTAGGAGCCTATAAGATCCGGACAAACCAACAAACCAACAAACAGATATTCATTTTTATATATATAGATGGATAAACGTAACGACACACAGGCTAGGGCTTCCAATCCCGGGATACCAATCGCTTAGTCAATCCCGTAATCCAAGTATTATCTAATAAATGATTTATATTATATTATTTTAAACATTGTTTTTTAATGGGAGTTTACAGAGTTTTTTACAAGATTTTCGTAGTTGTTACAGTTTTAAGTAATAATTAGTAATAATAACCAATAACATTCTAAAATAGCCACAGACTACCACTTGTTACATTTTTGACTAGTAGACTGTGTATTTTAAGCATTTGCTTATACTTAACTCAAAACTGTACATTTTTGACTTGTGATACTTTTCAAGTTCATTGCAATAACGAAAATGTATTCGTTTGGCAGTAGATAGTAGTGATTAGTATTTCTCCATGCTGTATATAAAGATTATTACAACACCATTGCATCTGTTGAATATATTACACGCATACTAATGCAAAGTTACATCGTGACATTTTGACGCGACTTCTCTGTTTATTTAGGACAGCTTAAATATTTAAACACAAAAATAACCCTTTTGCCCTTCATTACTTTTGAGCCATGAAGCGCTCACAATGTCACTACTTACTTTAAATACACAGAACGTAAAAAAAAAAACGTTTTGCATTTTTGCTAACCAAGTTTGTCTCTAATGAGGATTCCAAATGAAATATTAATATAGTATCCGTTAATTTAGAACAGAGGTCGGCAACTTGGGGCTGATGAAAGATGACCGCGGTGAATTTAAAAGGAAATCGCTCACAACCCCCCTCTCCATTTAGCAAAATTAAAATATAGTGCCCTTTGTCATAAGCCAGTCATTTTGAATGCCCGTTTAGTAAAAAGATTGCCGACCTGTCATCTAGAATTAAGCGCTTTCATACTAATTAATAGTACCTAAACGAAAAAATTCTTCATGCTATGTGCCGTTTAGTGTTAATGTTAATTACCTATTTAATACTCAATTAATTGTTATCGAATTGTCTATTTAAGTGGCTCGCAAAGTTTTCCTATTGAATGGGCTAAATTTGCTATTTCTAATAATGAATATTTATGAATTATTTTAAAACTTTCTAGGTAAAGTTTCTGACTCTAGCCGAACACTTTATTATCACATATCACATGTATCACATATCACATGTAAATGTGAAATTTTCTCATGACCTAATCGGCGCGGTTCGCGGTGTATACTATAAAATTAAATGTTATGCAATGGACACACAGCTCCGACGTTCTAGCTTCTTTAGACATTTAGTATTTCAATACCGTCATCTATGACGGGTTCGGTTATACTAGTATGAAATAATTTTGTAAGTCTTAATTGAAAATTGTCGATGCTTCGTATGTAGGATTTGATTGAAATCAAGGGGCACAGTTTATATTGGTTGATATCTCCTTCGAATATGAATTACACGAATAAATTATCTAGTATTTAATAAATTGAGGTTTATTTGTACGCAAAAATGAATCCTGAAACTGTACGTATAAAAGTTATTATAGTTTTTATAACTAGACCGTTGAGTGGTTCAGTTCTGTGTCAATATAAAAGTCGTATAACGATTGTTATTGATTTAATTGGCATTTACTTGCTAGAACTCCATTATAATAGGATAAAATAACAAAGTATTTATAATTTAAGACATCGACTGAGGGTGCTTGATGGAATTTCAATATCAAATCTGGATTATTGAGATTTTGTACACTTCCATGTATTTTGTCACTAACGACCCGGGTTTCGCCTTTCGGCATCTTCAGGCATTCGAGTCCATTCGTGTGCTCGAAAGCCTGAAGATGCCGAAAGGCGAAACCCGGGTCGTTAGTGACAAAATACATGGAAGTGTACAAAATCTCAATAATCCAAATTTGACATAGTATTTAGTTATAGCTATTTCGGCTTTACGCCATCGTCAGAACTATACTTAAATTTGTTTATGCTAAGCTATATATACTGTTAAGAAGAGATAGACAATATCATGTCATCTCACGTATTCAAATATCAAGCATGGCTAAATTAAGGTTTATTTGAATATAACAAAGACTCATGAAATCGTGTGTCTAAAAGTTATAATAATAGTGTTTTAGTGCATTAAGGGAAGAAACATTAAGACGGAAAACTACACGTATAAACACCTCACAATGTTGCATAATTTTTCTGACAGGCTCCATACATATTTTGATGTCACGTTTTTTCTTTAACACAATCCTATTTCTTTATTTGTATACCTAATAATCTTCCTTGTTTATTCCAGGTTAAGATGCCTTCTGCGTCAGCTTCATCGCGGTGAAATTCCTGCGGAAGTTCTACAAAAGAACCTCAACTATGCTGCAAGAGTTCTAGAAGCCGTTTTTATAGACGAAACCAAGTAAGTTCTACTTAAATTTAAAAATATAAATGAAATAAAAATAATACTTCACAAGATTAGCCTAACATGATGTGATATGCTTACATTTTTTTCAGGTAATTGCCTTATTATCATTGTACATTTTTTTCATATTATTGATAAAAATAGATATTTTTTCATTGAATAATAATAAAATAAATACTCAAGCATTTTCATTTTAAGGCATCATGTCACGAGTGTATTTAATTAGATTCTTGGAAAAGCTTTGTTTTCTTCAAATAACATCTTAGTAATATATGTTTGCTTGGAAAACAAATAAATTTCATTGTACGCTTTATTTGTCATCATAATAATAGAATCAAAATTAAAAAACAACGTACAAAGGTAAAAAAAGACGATATCATGTTATTAAATTCTCCATTTTACATTGAAATTTAATATCTATTGTCGTATATAAATATATGTGTTGACAGCTATATTATATATGCCCTGAGCCATCTGTTGTGACATACCTGAAACTAATCGAAGAGTCAGAGCTAATTGGTTCAAGTGGCCCGAAGAATTTTGGTCTCTTCCATTATCCTGTTATCCGCGAGTACTTCAATTCCCCGCATTCGAAAAAGAAATCTTTCCTTTATTTGAGTTTTTATTTTCGGCGAATTTCTCGAAGAACAATCACTGCATGTTTTATTTTTTTAATAATATTTAAAAAAGTCTTTTCTTTTAACGAATTCCAAATTAACGTCGTTACAAGATACCTTTGTTATTTCTTTATTTTATTGAATAGTCATTTAATATATGATATTGATTCGTATTATCATTTTTATCTTATTAATGCTTACTTCACATATAACAATTTAATTGTATTTTCATTAATTTTTTAAAAAATCTTATTGAAAAACCTGAATAAATCAATAAAGCAAAAAGAAATTGATACTTTCGAAAACATTATATGGTATTGTTATTTAATTTCTGTGATTTTTGATTTGCTGATGGCAATTTTGAATGGTTTGTCAGTTTCATTTGATAACAATGTGTTGTGGAAGAGGTCTTTTTTCCAAAACTTTCCCTCAAGTGTTATTGCTGTGAATAACAGGGACAGGGATGGGGCGGGGGAGGGGGAAGGATCAGGTCCGGCGGAAAGCGGAGCGGCAGAGCACCCTCCAGCGGCGGCGACTGTCGCAGTGCAGAAACGAAGACTTAGGACCCCAGTCTGGGCAAGGTCTCCGCCAAAAACTCTACCAGTTACCTCCTTTACCAACCGATCTTTGCGACACCAGCCCGTGCAATGTCGCATCTGCATACCATTATTATTTATTTTATCCGAGAGTCCCGCCCCACGATGAATCTCGCCCGAGATTTGCATAACATAGGTATACGAAGAGAATGCTGCCAGGGCTTTGAAGATATTGAAAAAGTTTTCACTTTCTCTTCAAAACTTTTACCATCCAGTCGAGTCGACATTACTCTTCTTTTGTTTATTTACTAGCACGTTTCTCTATCGAATATATTATACCGTCATTGAAAGCTTTCTTTACATATCTTCGAATTCCCATCACTGTGATGTATATTATATTTAGTCGACACTGTTCCTTGGCCTCAATACTGATTTTTCATATTTATTTCATTCGAGTAGACTTGTTTATTGTCTTAGGAACTATAGTAAATATAATTATTTTAAGCTGGACGTGATCATTACTGTGGGGATCGAGTTTGAGACATCTTGTCGTAGATTGCCAACTATTCTTCTTTCTAAAACTTATATTTTACGTGACTAATGCAAGAATTTTCGCTAAATTTTATTTTATTTACTTTGACTTTCATCTGTCAGCCCTTCGTAAAGCATGGTTTCGATATACTGTTATTTTGTTATAATAATATATGTTTCTTTATTTGTACAGTTTTTGTCTACATTACTGGATTTTGGTTGTTACTATTATCTAAATAATTTTCGCTGATAAATGAACATTACTCTAATTCTTCCCACCAGACCTGACATGATAAATGTTCCTGCCTTTCTGAAGAATTAGCTTCTCAGCATGGATTAAAGACTATAACGCTGCACTGTTCAATATTTTAGGAATACTTACTAGGTTACACTTATAAAATTACATTTATATCATACCTTAGCACACTTTTATTACTGCAAGAAGATTTTAACTAACTAGTTTTTTTTATCTACTAAGATAAACATTTAGATATAGATTTTTTTAGAAAACAATCAAATATATATTAAAATCATATGATTAAAATTATTTTTAGTTAAATGATAATATACAAGGTGACTTTCACTTTTAAATTTGCCAACAAAATCGGTGAAAATATATATAAATAAAGCATAAATTTTCAAAAAAAGTATTTACTATAGACAGCTTAAAAATGTGTTTTTAAGCTGTCAACCGATCAACTCTTTTCATGATAAGTTTTATATTATATTAAAATACAACATAATGAATATTTTTTGTGGAAAGCTAATAATTTAAAACCGTTTTACAAACTTTTTGCTGACTGTATGTATACATTTTCATCAATTTTATTTTCCAAATAACTTATCACATTATGCATACGTGAAAAATGTTTTGTATAGAAGGTTTCTATAGAATTATAGATTTAGTATAGTACACATTGTTACATTTAAGCGATATGTAACAAAAAAACAAAATATTTCAGTTAATTAGCAACAAAAATAGAATCTGACATCTTCAAAAAATTACCCAATTTCACATTACAAACCAGTTGGTTAATCACCATTCTTTTCTACTATTAACTTAAAATTACGAAATATACAAGTAAGCACAAAATGTAACAAAAAAAATCTTTTTCCTTTTTTTTTAAATTTATTATGAAAACATGAACATTCTCCCAGCATTTTGAGCCTGAATACGTTATCAATGCATTTCCGTATATATGTGTACTGTTTAAATTTTTTTTGTTCCATCAACAAACAGAATACAGTCGGTAGATCAATAGAGTAAAAATATCAAGTTAAAATAAAATTCAAAAGCATTGTTTGGTTAATGGAACAATCCAAATTTAAATTTAGTTTTATATGTGGGACAACTCTTTATCTTCTTTGACATTTTTAATCTCACATTTCAATATGTTGTTTATTTAAATTCATTTTGATACCACTATAACCTTCTTTCTGTTGGTTAGCGTAAAATTAAAAATTTACAGCACCAGACCATGGTGTAAGAAGTATTATAGGTGAGCTGGATAAAAAATGACGGTTGAAATTTCTGTATTTGTTGACGCCATTGCATGTTTATTGAATATATTATGTTTACAGCAGTGTTTTTGTGATAATGCAAATTCGGTTCGGCAAAGTGTCTTTATATATTTTACAAAAATTACGACTGCAATTTTTTATCCAGATCCCTCTTTCATCATGCCCACGCATTCTATGTGATCAGTAATATTATAAATCTCAAAAACATCATTGTAAAAAATTTTCACATTTTCACGCCAAAAATAAATGACTGAATATATTTGTCATTTATTGATGATTTCTATGAAAACAAGTTTCAATTATCTAATTAAAGACAACTGTTGTCTAGTCAAACTCATATTGGCTTGATTAATAATATAGATTCTATGTAATTTATTTATTTTTATAGTAAGTTTTGAAAATTTATGTTTGAGTTGAAATTATATATCGTAAAATAAAGCTTATTTTACCTTTCTTTCAATTATCACAAGAACTATTATGTTCGATTTGATAAGTAAATTCTTATCTCTTAGTTTTTGTATTACATTACGAATAAAAATCTGTTATATGTCCAACATAACACACAATGTATTTATAAAGTATCAAAGTCGAAATAGAGTTATCCTCACATAATGCAATATCACAAAGAACATTATTTATTGTTACATGTATCATACTATATGTGTTCACAGTGTTAATTGTCATCATAAAATTATTGTTGTTCTCACCAGATCATAATATTTGATACGCCATTTTGGTTGGTATTTGTAGACCGGTGGTGCCGCGACAGCAATCGGCTCCGTCCCTCGTCTTTAGGTGTGTCAATGTTAACGAGAGTCCCACTTGGACACCGCTTGTATTTATTTATTTATTTATTTTGGTTTGTTTGTATCTAACACAAGAAGAGATAGAGATCTAGTATATGGTAAGCAATGTTAAACACACACGTATTTGCATAGGATGGATGATCATTCTGTCAGGTTAGACTATCAAGTAACGCAATATAATGCTACACCAAAATAACATACCTGAGCCACTTTTAATTCTAGATTACTAATAAAAAAGCTGCTTTTGAATAAATCTCTAATGAGAATGAGTAGGTATATTATTTTTTAGTTCCACGTCATTAAAATCCTTTTTACTTACATATAGACATTTCAATAGTCCTACACGGATGTAACAATACAATTCTGCAAACGTTATATGAAAAGTTTTTTGAATTTTTATTATATGTAACCACAATTTATAATACTGTTATAAGTGGTGTCAAAAAATATCAATCCGCAAGCGACCGCTATCTCTCTTGCTATCATTGAAAAGTGCTTCATAAAATAACGCACAGCTCTTTTATATTTCTATTGGTAATGGTAAAAGGCATGAATTAGATCTTCACTATAATAATTCTATTTGAACTTTGCCTCGCTTCTGTTCTGATTCCGCGATCTAAGGTGACAAGAGTTTTTTGTCAAATCAGTATATCATTGCCGGACCGAAAATTACTGTACCAACTTTCTATTTCTTAAAAGAGTATTTTAAATAAAACAAAAAATAGTACTTCAAAAAACGGTATCTATCTACCCTTTGATCAATTTTCTTTTAAATTACAATATCAAAGTTTGAGCGGTAATCGAACGTCTCTTACGTTTACATTTCATATCGAATGAGAGAATACAATAACTAGTAATTGTGTATGATAACAGGAATCTAGTTCTCTCTTGCTCACATATTAAAGCTTCATAATATGTAACAAGTTTAATCTGCGATATGTTTATTTAGAATGAATAAAACATTATAAATTTAACATTCTTGTCGTGAACTACACTGTCTACTGAGAGTTCAATTAAAATAAATTTTATTTGTAATAAATATAACACAATACACTTAAAATTGATTTAATGACAAATTTAATGCACTTTTCGATTTCCTTGTTTTCTTTTAAAGCCTTACAAATCGATATATTGTGATTTTGTATGCGCTTTTAATGTAACATTTTATATTTTACATTCCAAACTTAAGTGCGATGCACTTAAAATTAAAGTATTGCTTTTATCCGAGTAGTTATTCATGTTACTTTTATTATCTTCTTAAATTTTAAAAATCATGTATTGTTATATATTATTCGACTTATACCATCTAAAAATACATTTAACTCAATAAGAGTGCTTTGTCGATATTAAAAACATTATCCTATTAGTTAATTAATTAATGCATTTCATAACAATTCGTCATATTTTTTCGATAATTTGACACAAAACAACCAGTGGGTGTATCGCTTTGATAAATACTTTACGTTATGATAATGGCAAATTGAAATTGTCAATTCAATTTATATTACCCATTTATGATTCATTTTCATTGAATTTATCACGTAAAGAATAAATCAGTTGATTTGTGGCATATAAATAAACAAGTTTATAGAATCGTTTTACGAAAAAGATTAAAAAGAACATTATACTAGAACACGATAATTGTAATTGATATTCTAATGTAGATATTTTAATTATATAAAGGAGGTAATTATGTTTATGGAATACAACTCATTTTTTAATTACACTACGCCAAAGGTTACCTCAAAAATTGCTTAAAGTTTTCAGTTATTTTAATAACCTGTTTAAACTACAAAAACATTCTTTACAAACTCTGATGCTTTCATTATAAAAGCTCTGTAGCTTTCATATCAAAAGTTTAGTTATATTAATAAACTAAGTATGTGTTTAACGTTGCTAATACCCTTTCAAAAATATTAATATCTGGTTTTATATTTGCTCTGTACTATAATTGCATGGCAGGGTGAGTCAAGAAGCATTTGACGTTTTTTATTTGCGGCTTTGTAAAACAATGGAGAATTGTAAAAATACGCTGCGTAATTTTATGATAAAATATAGTCTAACCAAATCTTTCGTTAAAATAATCATATTTATTCATTTGAAATACTGTTAGAATGATTTAATATCGACAGTGACTACAAATTAGCTAGTAAATTGTATTGAAAATCAATAATAATTACAAATGAGAAAACGAGTTGAATTGAGTGTAAAATTATATATACAGTTTTCACAGCACAAATTACTTTAGATTTTCTCATATCATAAAAACTTTTTTACAATACTCCATAGAAAATTTGCTTTTAAACATCATTAAGGGTCGGCTAAAACAATCAATAAATTGAAATGATATCGAATTAAAAGTAATTAATACAAATAAATTAAACTATAAGATTACAATTTAGGATAAACTTGATACTACTGGATTTTTCATTTGAAGACCTCTTCAATATTGTTATAAAATCTTGATTAAACATGTTATGTATCATATCAGTTGCTTTATAAAACATTTAAATTGCACGAGGACAGCTTTTTTAAATATTATAAACAGTAAGTTTATTCAATGAAAATTGAAATCTTTAATTAAGATTTATGAAATCAAATGAATAAACTATGTAGAGAGCTTTGTTACTGTTGCTAACCCTAATCCGTAGAGTCAACGCTCTACGCCGTAGCAAACGTAGACATTGGTTTGCCGACCCTTTTTGTGTAATATATTTGCAAAGTTTTTGTATGCCTATATTTCACAAGAATCTGAGAGTGGACTTATTTTACAAGGTATGTATACAATCGTAAAAATTTATTGTTGTTTAAGTTTCATGATGTATTGAGTGAAAAAACAATACTACGGCGATGACATGTTTTCATAACAAAATAAACTACTGTTTAGGAAAAAACGTAGGCAGGCAATAATAAAACAATATGCAGCTTTTTAATTAACACCTTACCGTTATTATTGTTTATAAATAGAATGTATTAGTATTTATGAAAAGGCACGCAACATAATAGTTTTAAAAATATTATTTAATACAGGCTGTTTAAATAGCTTGTTTGGTGTAAAATGAAAGGTGGTATTGTCAAGTTTCTTCCAATCGTTTCAAGGTCAATTATTGTGTGGTTTTAACAAAATTGAGCTGAAAGTAGTAATTTTTACTATCGAGTGAGTATGTTCAATAGAGTTTAAATCTGTGACTGAAAGGAAAAGGGTGTTAAGTCCAAAATCAGTACTTTTCAGAAGAGGTAAAACAAGATTTGCGTTTGTTTGAACATCGTTGGAAAATTTGTTATTTCAACATGAAATTTACTAATTTAGCAGCGATGTTTTGACTAGTCTCTTTTTTCCTTTATGCATATATGCATTGTAGATTGTAGTCATTTTGACACATTCTACTAATTTTACAATTTTTAAGACTTTACACTCTTTTTCCTTTTACACGCAAAAATATCATATATCAGTATTTTTAAGTTTATATATCATCATTTTTATAACACTGATTGTTTGCAAAATTTAAGACATCGACTAAGGGCGCTTGATAGAATTTCAATATCAAATTTGAATTGTTGAGATTTTGTACATTTCCAAGTATTTTGTCACTAACGACCCGGGTTTCGTCTTTCGGCATCTTCAGGCATTCATGTGTTCAAAACCCTGAAGATGCGGAAAGGCAACGGATTAATATTTACTTTGAAGATTAAATACTTTTTTAAATTATAACAATTTTGAATGAATAACGAAAATAAATTCATAATTTATTATATTATATTATCTACCATTAGTATCACCTTAACGAAAAAGACACTTTTATAAGTTTTGAAAAAGTATTTGATTTCAATCCAAATCTAATTTTATTGTTTGAACCCTGCATTAATTTGACACTCACTTAGCTAAAAGAAAATTATTGAAGAAATATTGCTATAAATATAGCCACTTGAAAACACTTTGAAATTCTATTACTGCTAACACCAATAAACACTATTGTCTATAATGGTAGATTAAAGCGGCTTTTCCGTATTCACGTACAACTTGCGAGACTTCTAAGTACACAATATCACTAATCGACTCTTGCCTTGCGACTTGTTGTCGTAAACTTTACCCTTCATAGCACGTTTTCGTTTCATGACAGCAAATATTATTAAACAACATTCTACGTCATAATCAAATGAATAAATATTTTATTCCTTAATCATAAGGACAGTCCAACGCTTTTTTATAAACAATCTAGAGACAGTTATTTAATTTAATAGTAGCTTAATTTATTTCAATAGATTCATGCTCGATATAAAAACTTTGATTGATAACTTTGAATATTGAAACTGGACAGTAAAATTTTGTGACAAGAGTTATTGTCATACTTTTACGTCGTCTGTTATTGTCTATGATACATAATTATTGCTGGAAAAATAGTAAATCACTTTTTTTCTGCGATTTCATTTTAAAATAAAATCTAATGAAGACTTTTTATATTAATCCATGGATCAATACTTCATTATCAAAAATTTACAGTAGTATTTTAGCATGAGAACTAATTATTTAATCATTTTACCTTCTTTATACTACAAAAACATTTTTTTTCAAGTCTATCAAATTGTCAGGACCGATTTAGCTCGTCGAAAACATTTTCAACTGATGCCGTTTATTTTATATAATTATACTGTATTTCTATCAAGAATTGAAAGTTAACACCGTAAAAAAAGTGTAATTTTTAATGTCAAAGGAAAGCGAATTTATTTTAATCAAGAATAATTTACTAATAGTAGTTTTTTAACAAATAATTATGCTTGTTTATAAAATCACTTTATGTCTAAAATTATCACTTTACAACAATTCTTTATTTAAATTTAATTATATGAACTTCACTTTTAAAAAAACAATATTTGGAAAACAATTTTAATACCATTAAATATATCAACCTTTATTACATACCACGTTCAGTTAATATCGTGTCTATTAAAATGTATAAATTTGCTCCTATCAACTGAAATATTTTTATGACAACCATATCATGGTGCGTTATAATATGTTCTAATTAATTGATTTAATTAATAACACAATTAAATGATGACATTTATATCATGTTACAAAATATAATCACCATGTAGGTAAAATGCGAATTATTTTTGTTGTCAATTATAAAAGTGACGCCGCCTAGTTTAATTAGAGAATGGCGTGATGCGCCCCCACACGCCACACACCACCACACACTAGCGCCACCACCACCCTTCGCTTTTCTAATTACAAAACTTGATACTACACAATATTTATGAACTCACAGCTTAGGGCGCCGGTCGTTATGGACGCTTTTGTGTGGCGATGGTTTAAACATAAGTTCTTTTTATAAACATGATCTCTTTATGTATTGAATATCACTCATATTCCAAAACGTTAAGTCCAAAATTTCAATTTAAAAACTATCTGTTTCGTGAATTTTCAAAAAAAAAGGTTTATACTAAGATTTGTTTATGTTAAACCAGTGCTTTTCAACCTTTTTTATTCCACAGCTCCCTTCCCGAAAAATTAAATTAATTTAGTTATCAAAAGCTTCATTTGACATTTTATATATACATACACCTGCATTGTACAATCGGCTCACAGACAAACTTTTGATAAAATCATAAAAAATATGTTCTTATTTAAAAAGTATAAAGCTCTATTGAAACATTTTGCAGCACTGATTTAAACAATTTTATGTAAAATCAGCTCGTTTTACATCCAAATTATATTTATGATAAGTCATTTTCAAGGTTTTGACTCTCAATTCTTGGCGAAACTGCATTATATTTTTAAAATACAGCACAACTTTACTTTTCACTAAATACTTGCAATTTTTTTAAATTATCAATATGGGTTTCACTGATCGCTGTAAAAATGCGGTAGTACAAAACAAATTGTATTTTATTTTTTAAATTAATTTATGATGAAATTAAATGAGGGTTGGGAGATTATTTACAGGTGACACTGTCATCTGGTAATAATAATTCTTTTAGAAATTCTACATTGCGTTAAATCAACGATGCAATATTGTACATTGTATATTAATACAATTCTTTAACGGATCAAATAAATACTTATTGCCACAAATTTACTACAGAATATAGATTATAGTGATTGCGTGCACGCGATTGTGCCGTAAAATTATTATGGCTATATTTCTTGGACAACAAGAAAATTCACACACTAACCAATACTAAGTTCACTACGGAGAGTGAACAATAAACTTCAAAGAAAGAAATATAGTGATACTCACAAACAGAAAATACAATATGGTTGAAATATAATTTATGAAACTGCAAATTCCAATATTGTAATATTTAAATAGGCGAATGGATATTATAGCTACAGTTTTGATATAATCTTTTCACCAGTCTAGTTTTCCTTTTGTCGTATTTGGAAAGCTTTCAAAATATTAAACCTCCATTCATTTATGTAAGTCTATTGTAAATTATCAAGTTATCTGACATGTGATGCGGGCTAGAAACGAGAGCAAAAGAAAGATTAAATTTTAAAACTAAGAGATTTTAACGTAATATTTTAAGTCCCCTTTTGAATATTTCATCTAAATTATTTCATAGTCTATGAAAAAGCTTTAAAGCTTTAATTTTCTCGGTGTATAAATACGTATCGTTATAAGCAATAAATTTTTAATATTCAGAAATTTCATACATTAAATTTACTACAATAATGATAAAAATTAGAGAAAAACATACAAGCAAACATGATTTATATTTTTAATAAATATTAATATGTTTATTTAACAGTATTATGAAATATTTTTAAAACACGCCGCTATACTACATTTTGTATATTGTTTATAACATTTTAGCAAATGACTGACCTTTATTTTTTATTGTATTCATAATATTTAAAAAATAAGTCGTTAATTTGTTTTATAATACTTAAACATTGTTATAATGATCAGGACCAGATCCGCTCATCGCGAGAATTATAAACTGATCAAGTTCAGTTGATAATGGTCGTTGAATATACTTGTAATGCGTAATCAATTTTTGGTGGAAAGGTATCGCATTTTAAAAATAAAACATAATTTGTTTTGTACCTCTACCACGTTTTTGTAATGATCAACTCTGCTCCATGTCGCAATCGTAAAGAAGATTCCCAAGATTTGAGACTGTTGTCCATAACAGTGGATCGTCATTTGTGACTATTATTTTAACATCTTCTATCCCCATTTTGTAAAATTTTATATGCTAACGTATTCGTTATAATTCTGTGATAAGAGCAAATGTTTTAAATCGTTTTATGACTTTAAAAATGCTTTATATTTTTTAATACCTCCAATACCATCAGGGTTGACTATTTGACATTAATCTAACTCAGGCCTGGACAAACGTTTTTGCAGATGGTTCACATTAGGAATAATAAATGACGGGCCGCAAGTAAAATACTCTTTCTCAGTACTTTTTCTTCACCAAAAAAAACATTTCAATATAGTTAATAAGTGGTTCTCTCATAACCAATAGTACAACGAATGGAACTGTTTTATGTATTTCAACATTTACTTAATTTCACTTGTTAATTTTGTAGTTGAGATTCCGAAAACGGCTTGTTCAATATTCATCGGTATGATACAATATGCGGTCAGAAACAAAAACTTTTTTCATAAATACGAGTATAGCTCGCGGGACATACAGAAATACGGGAGATATATTTTGTCAACCTTTGTGATCTAGTGAGAAGAGCTTTACTTTAGAGATCTGGTGGGTCTTGGATCAAGTCCCAGCAAGGTCAATATCAAAATTAAATTTTTGATCTTGGACATGAGTGACTTATAAAAATTCTCCTCGATTATCTCGTATGATTTAATATAGGATTTCAAAATATTTGGCGCATTGTCTGCCAGCTGTACCGCCAGATATATTTTTTTTAAATTAAATTGAAAAAAGTAATGCTTATCCCTGGCCTGCTCTAAATATTTATGATCTCGTGTGATTGATGTTTTATTGCTAAGGCATACTATCAAGAACAAATTCAAATGTATTACTTTTATTCATTATAAAGTGAAACTACAAAATGACTTAATTCTTTGTCCTCAGAGATACAAATATGTACACTCTTGACATCGTTTCAATTTCTTTGTCACTGAAATAATTTGGTCGACACGAACATTTGGTCTTTCAATTCTTTCAGTACCATTCAGATAACAGATGTGAAAACACGTGTATCAATTCCTTACCTAATAAGATATATTTGGAATAATTCAACAACCAGAATTCATATTTAAAAAACACACTTTAAAATCTACCACACATGACTATGGAAAGGCCAACAACGGGTTACAATTCAGTGGCATTTGATATTATCAATTTTATTATCAGGTAAATTACACGTATAGTCTATAATACTTATTCCACCATTTCTACTGTTTTTAATACACTTTGAAATATTCATTAGATAATGCATTATTGTGCACTTTTTGCCACGACTTTCTTGTGTTTGTTTTAGCGGCCTTTCTTAGTATTTTGCTCTCGAAATAAATGTTAAATTGCGTACTGTTCGAATGAAATGTTACAAATATTATTAAAACACATATATTTGACATGCTACCACACTTTTTATATTTTAAAGATCAAGCCCGTTTACGTTTCAATAATATGGAAAAAGATATTATTCATTAAACAAAATCGGTTTTTAAAAAGATCAATCTTTGAAATATTAGCGATTGTAACATATTTTATACAGCAGGTCAGCGATAATCTAGACTACAGTAAGCCAATAATTTTTTTTAATTATAAATAAACACACCAATTCAAATAATTATAAATTATGATTCTTGAGTGAGTTTAAAAAATAGTGTTACATTTCTAGTGGTAAATAATTAGTTAACTATAATGTAAATTAATAATTATAACTGAGCAGATCAAGCTTACGTATTTATTCATATGAATTTTTTCTAATGAAACGTATTAAAAGTGAGCTTTACATTGAATTATTTGTACGTAATTAAATGAATCATGAATGAATTTAAATACAGACACATTAGATGAATTACATAATATATTACAGAGATAATATACATATTTATATTGATACTGCGTGAATATTTCTGCATCTAACTAAACCGAATGTTGATTTTCTCACCAGGTCTGTAAATTACTGATGGTGTCGTTTATGCAATCAATTTGTTTAGAAGAAGCATAATATATTTCGCCAAAACTCGAAAAGCATACACTTTTAAATGCTGCTAAGAGTAATAAGGAATTTCACAATTTGTTTGGGACCGATTAATGATGAACAAAGAGGAAATATTCATGAGATACGTTTATGGTATGCAAAACATCTTAAATTACCGAACACACTTAACGAATATTTATTTTCTAATGAATAAAACAATTCATTATCTTAAACAAATTAATTTACATTAAACGGTTGCAAAATTCATTAGACAGACAATTTTCTATTTAAGCACTCGAATCAGTAAAAGAAATCTTGATTAATTTGCATTCATAAAAGGGACAGAAATTAAATTCATTACAAGAAATATTAAATAATTGTTAGTATGCGATTTAAAATATTGTTGATGTTTTGATCGTAGAATATAATTAGTCAACTTGACTTACTTTTTAAATCTATAAATAACGTTTAAATGAAGTGTTTATTAATTAGCTAGAATTTAAATTAAAATATGTATCTAAACTGTTTTCTAAAAATTAATATCATATTTTTATTACATCAGTATATTTTTTTCCTCCGTGAATATTCATGAAACGTTATACATCAAAAAATACATACATTCAATTTATTATCTATGAAGATTTTTTGTTGCGCAATCATTATTGTTATAAATAATTAGTCTATGGTATTGTTCCCTTACATTTTAATTAGCAATTACGTAACGTGTTGTAATAGAATATTTTAGTTATTATAATAGATACATAGATTATATTTAGAAGCTTCGAGAATGCACTTTTACTTTGATAGTTATTTTCGACGCCTTGATACATTGTCGTGGAACTACAAAAACGAAAAGGTAAGTGATTTATTTGTAGAGTAAATTTTTATATTGACTTATAAAGCACTGCCATTTTGAAAACCACTATTTGGTTATTTATAGAATTTGTATTATTCAACACAGTTTATTTTAACTATTTCACTTTACACAAACATTTCATACCTTTGGCCAATATGTTCATACTGTAATTCATTTTAAGAATAGCATTCCTAATCTAGACGAAATACTTGAACCTTTTTTCAGAAAAGGAACAAAAAAGCACATCTTAAATCATACCGTAGTATGTCTTATTCCGTATTTCAGGCTCAACCTTAAATTAAGGAATTTATAATTTGCATTTTCTTCGAAATATTTTTTATTCTATTTTTTGTACGTCTCAAAAAAAGAAACGTTTATTTGTTCGCGTAAATAAAACATATTAGGTCTTTGGCGTACGAATGCTTATTATTTACTTATTAGACTGTAAAAAAATATTGTTTCTTTATATTTTTGAAGTGAAAACAGTTTTGATATTCAAGTATTAAGCAAAAAATCACGAATATATTAGGGTTAATTATTGCAAAGGAATAGTCGATGAATGGTCTAAGAAAGGTCGATGAGAATAATTATGTATCACTAGTATTTATTACCCAGTTTCACCCGAGGAGTTCCACATTTAGAAATTGGCGTTATTTTGGTGCTAGCTAATGTTGAATGTTGAAAATATCACTGTGGACCATACCTCGTGTGAAATTCACAGAATGTATTTACTCAACTATTTATAATTTTAAATGTTCTAATTTGAAAACGTCACTTCAGACCATACCTTTTTTAATACCCACAAAATATAGTAAATTAATTTATAACAATTTTACAAGTTGAAAGTTTAAAATAGTACAGTTGAACTAGAAATGGCTTCCAGAATGATATGTGAAAATTTCACGTCACTAGTGTACACCGTTTGGGAGGAGTCTTTGTGACAGACAGACAGATAATATACATGTATTTTTTACTATATGGTATAGATATTTGATAGCAACTTTGACATTTTCTTATTAAAAATATATAGATGAACAGTAATCTGCAGAATTCCGATAATGGCGTTGTGCCGAAATAGTTATCGACTATTTACATAAAGAATCCTTGTCAAATTAAAAACTTTGCTTTAGTTTATCTTATTATTTACTAACCCAATGAAAAGAGTATTTTTCATGATACCAATAACTGATAACCGGTACAGATCAAATGCGACTTTCGACAAATTTCGAATTAAAACAATAATATCAATACGTCCGTTGATGTATTCTAAGCCATCTAAACATAAAAAAAAATTAAATGAATCCATATAGTAAGAGATAATCGATTTAAATTACTTTGAGAACCTCATAACCGTGAAAAAGCAATATTTAAGATTTTTTGAAAATATAAAATTAAACTTAATTACAGTGAAATAATAAAATATTCTTTAACATCTTTACTACTCCATCTAATAGTAAAAAGTGTCAATGTTTCAGATTTTAATTATCTACAGGTCTTTGATGTCAGCGGAGCATATGATAACATCCAGCTTTGTCCGCGGACATCTTTTGGTAGACCCGAGTTTTAAACTTAATTTATTTTCTTTCAAAATTCTGTGTGAAGATTAATGAATCAAATAATGATTAATGAACATAAAGCGTATTCCTTAAAAGCAATATTTCACCAAAAATAATATTCTCTAGTTGGCAAGGTACAAAAAAACAACTGGATTGCATCGTTTTTTAGAAAATTTTCAACGAATTGTTTTGAAAGCTAAAAAACTATGTTAAACTTTTTGAAGTACATATATTGTATTCTTTACCTATTTTTAATGAAATCAAAAATGATTATCATCAAAAACTTTTCATATCAGACAACTTAATGGCCATTTATCAATTGTTGATTAAAGTATATTGTTTTCATTACTTGCGTCTTTAATAGGGACACATATTGTTTTTTAAGCTGATCAAGAATGACACGAAGATATTTTTAAAACAAATCTAAATATATCCAAAGTCACATATAAATCAAATATTTGTTTTCTACTAATTTAAATTCTTGTATCATACGAGACATGGAAAAGCAAGTTCACATTTTGTCAAAATCGAACAAATAAGTATATATACCAAAAATTATTTTTCACAATGTGTCATGACAAATCTGTGTGCGAAAGGAAAAGGGCGTTAAGTCTAAAATTAGTACTTTTCAGGAGAGCCAAAACAAGATTTACATTTGTATAAAGCTTGATGAAAAATGTGAAGTTTAAAAATGAGTTTTATCAATTCAGCAATATTGATTCGACTCTTCATTTTGTATTATATGGTTTGATGTATGTATTGTAGTTATTTTAGAATATTTAACTCGTGTTTCAAGTAACTCGACATAACTCACTTTTCCTTTCGCATACAGAAATAACTTTTAATGACATACAGAATCCGATAAGTTTAATATTTACAACCAAATGTTAAAATTTCCAATTTAATTTCGCTTATATTTATTGAAATTATTGGTTGACTGGCTTCTAAAAATATTCATACTTTAATCAATAAATTAACCAAAATTAAAAAAAAAATGCGTAAAGCACAAAAATTTCGTTTACTGCTAATATTGTAAAGTAGGACATATCGGTTTACTTTTAACTGCCTCATATTCTCACGTTTTTTAAACAAAGTCCTATATTTATTTCAGGTAGGTATTTAAACATGTTTTTTTTTTTGTAATGTGTTATTCTACACCTTTCTTTAAAACCCACAGTAAGTAAAGTTATGGTTACAAGTTCATATTGTTTCGTTGTATTGAATAATAAAATATGTCAGTTTTACCTCTCAACGTGAACTTTTAACTTCTGAACGCTGTTTAAAAGAGTATTTTATTTAAAATACGATGCCTTGTATGAAAAAACTTTTCACGAAAATGTAAATAATATAATATAATATACACACAACATTTCAATGAAACTTTTTATGTTTGTCATTAAAAACAATGAGATAATAAAAAGGCATGTAACAGAAATGAAAATTTACAGCGTTTTTAAACTTTATGTATCTAATGATCTCGGAAGTTCAGATGTTATAATATCTTACTTAAAACACACACACATCAATTCCCTTCAAAGTTTCCTCAAAGTAGAATTTCGTAGGTTAAACTTGAACTCAACGTAAACTTTTCAAAAAATACTTAGCATCTATATACTTACTTAAATACGGATATATTATAGAAAACTTTTTGATTCTGTTGTAAAAAATTTGAATGATGTTGTCATTATAACAGTTTATGTTTTATTTTAAAAACACTCATTTCGTCATAGAAATAATATATTACAATAAGAATAGTTTTACTCAACTTGTTCACCCCACCAAACAAAACATAAAATCAGTAAGATTAATGTTTTTTTTGATCCCGAATATATGATTCTTAAGTTATTTATCGATAATAAAAATCGTTTAACAAATATCATTTACATTTGACTAAGTAAAAATATTTTTAAGATTGAATTGTTTCTACGACTATGTATAGGGTTTTGTTTAATTTGAGGTGGATGATTGTCCCAAAAATTTTATCACATCAACATCTAAGAATATTACGTATACATTATTTTTGTAAAAAATTTTAATTAAAAAAAACAGACCACACTCTACGACTCTTTTTTTACGCGATACATTGATTTCATAAATTGACGTGTAATAATAAATCGAGTAAAAATGACCTTACTTCAATATAATACACCTTACTTCTATAAAAGTATCAAATATGTATGAAAACGTAAATTTTTTTATTAAATTCGTGTAAAAAAGTCTTTTATTAATATAGAAATCTTTAATTTCCTTAAAATGGAACGAAAGAGTTTAAGATTTTTTCGTGAAAATATATTATAATATGTAGACAAATCCAAAATAAGAGTATGGTTTAAACGCGCCTTTAGCTCGCTTCTAGACAAGTTACGTCATCTGGTTAGGATACGTCGCTAGCGACATATCTTTTGGTGAAGTGAAGAGCCATTTTTGAAGATAAACTAGTCTAGGGTGATTAAATTGTTAATAGTTTTTAATTTTTAACAAAGTTATAAAGATTTATAAATTCAATAAGTACAAAAAAATCACATGAGTCGCGTCACTGGGTTAATAGATAACAAAATAACGGTTATTTTGTGAATATTATTTCCTGTACAATCTTTTTTCTATACATTGGTGATATTGCAGGAATGTTCCTTGAAAATTTCTCTACTAAGTGGTATAACTATTCTTAATTATTGAGACAGCTAAAAAAACTGGTAAAAAGACAAACATTAAAACGTTTCATAGTTTTAATGACTGCCTCAGTCGGATTTCCGTTTTACGACTTCAACCCGGCATGTCCTTTTAACATTGCTTTGACGCAAAATTCAGTGTATTTTTTATTGTGCGAACATGTCAATGTTTTTAAATTAACCATTTAAATTATTGCTATATTTACTCACCATTATATTTGTTTAAATATTTCTTAACGCTCGTTAAAACAATATTCGAATTAATGTCAATATGGGCGTCAAGTACTAGATATAATAATATCACTACACTGTAATGAAATAATGATTGAACGCAAATATATTATTGATTTAGACATTACCTCAAATCGCCTACCATATTGATAATTATCTATAAATGTTAATTTAGTATAGCATTAAATATACGTACAAGCTTATTTAAATGACCATAAAAGGTTTTCGGGTGGATGTGACAAATATCTTGATAACCGCCAGCATTTCGGATGAAACAGAATAAATACCCTAACTCTTCTTAATATGGATATAACATGATACTAAATATATATATTCAAAATCTCTTGAGACGATATTACTAACAAAAAATTTAGTAAATTGTGACTGAAGTGCTTACAACAATAAAGTTACGATCTTTTTAAATTATACCTTTTTATTTACTATGAATATATATCTGTTTTACAAAGGCTTTTTTCACTGAATAATATATAAATATAAAAAAATGTTATCGGCAATATTCCATCTAAGCTACGCGCGTGTGCGGCCAAGCAGCAGTTCTAAAACCCATGGACACTAATTTCTAGTTTGCGCTCACAAAACTCGCACCAACAAATCTTATGCAACCCGTATGAAAAGTAAAATAAAGAAAGTAAACGTTTTTAACGTAATATTATAGTTTAAATGAATAAATAATAATAATTGGAATTACCTTAAGTAACACCAAAAATACTAATTTCTTTAATAAATATTCTAATACGATATTAATGTTTGTAAAAGGATCAAAATTATGCCACGCATCTGTTGATTTAACCTACTGAGCCTTTGGATTTTTCACGTAGAGATTATCTCATCTTCTTAGAAACATTGATTATGAGTTATAAGTGCCATTGTTTATTCATTTAAAAATAATGCCAGTTTATCATTTATTTCGATTGTTTTACTATAATAAGGCAATGAAATGCTTTATATCATATAAATTTAAGCAAAAAAATAGAGAATAAAGTAAGTTACTCAAAAAGATTGGAGACAAATCTTTTGTTATTATTATTATATGTTATCGAAAACATAACTGATGGTGAGAAATTGGTTGTGGTATTTATTTATTTTTCTCGTAATTAGCAGTTACCTCTATAATAAAGTTCCATTTAACTCATAGTGTCACAAACTATACAAAAAAACATTACAATTTAGCTTTAGGCTAAAAACTTTACTTTGATTTATATCGTAGTACATTCCTGTATTAAAATCACGTAACCATTATGCTTGCTGTGAGGCGTAGTAGGAAGCCGCTACGACACACAGCGTAGATACATATCAGCTCCGTAGCTTTCATCTACGAAATCTTCTAACGTCGCTTATACCTGTGCTACTAATTTAAATGAGTTAATCAAAGACAAACAGAATTCATATTTTATTCAATTCATATGAATGTACAATAAAATTATATCTAAGTTGACTTTTTCATTTCCCAAACGCTTTTCTTTCAACATTATAAAATCGGCATAAATAAAAAAATGTGGAAATAACCTAATTTCTTAACATTTATTAAAATTAAAGTACAAAGCCATATATTTATATACTACGCATGCGTATATAAATATTAAATCTGAAACAGATAAAAAATATTCAGGTATTTTTTTGTAATAAGATGATTTTTTGTATGTATTCACAATGTTATATAAAAGAAATCTATCAAATCAAAAAAACCTATTTTTTCCGTAGTTTTACTTATTTCTAATAGATTTATTTGTCTTTTCCCACCCTCGTGATGAAATAAAACAGGCGTCTAGCTGACGAAGATGACGAACTGAGCGAGGTCCAGCCAGATGCCGTCCCTCCTGAAGTTCGGGAGTGGCTGGCGTCCACCTTCACCAGGCAACTGGCCACGGCCAGGCGCAAGGCTGATGAGAAGCCAAAGTTCAGGTCGGTGGCCCACGCCATCAGGGCGGGGATCTTTGTCGACCGCATCTACAGGCGCGTCTCCAACTCTGCCATGATGCAATTTCCACCAGACGTTGTCAAAGTATTAAAGGTATGTGTTTTATTAATTATGTATTTTAGCAGTCACTATTCTAATATAAAAAATCTCTTAACAAGAGATAAGCTTTACAAACTTGGAAGATTGTTTAAAAATAAGCATTAAACTATACCTAATATAAACCAATTTAGTTTCTCGATGCCAATATGGAGGATGTATATTACATAAGTTCATCGTTTAAAAATAAAAACAAGTTTATTGTAACACTCATATATTTATAATTATCACAACTGGATTCGCCCATCGCGAGCATTGTATAACCAAATTCGTTCACCTAAATACTAAATATTATTTTACTATTTCGATAGTATTGTTTTAGATATTCCAGTGAGCTTTCGAAATTTGACACTTTCATACATATTTTTTTAATAAGTTTATGGATCTGTATTAAAGATTATAAGTACTATAGTTTTCACCCATTGACCCTAAGCACCTTATTCAAATCTAAAAGTGGACATTTTGCACAGCAAACCGTTGTACTTTTTCTTATTAATTCTCTAATCCAATTTTTTTGGTCTTTAGTTATTGTCAGTAAATAATCTTAAAATTATAATTGAAACACGTGATTTGTAACTTACAAGAATAATCATGAAAAATTGCTGACAACTCTTCAGTTGGAACATAATACAAATTACGTAATGAACAGAACATTTTCAAATGGGCTGAAGAAATAAGTGACAATATTTTTTAAAAAATGTTTTATAAAAAGAATTCAAAGAAGATTGTTTCAACCAACAACATACTGAATGATCAATATTATCTATAAGAAAAGTTTAAAATAAAATAACAAAATGTTTTCTTATACTAACAGGATGTTGGAATATTTCAATGTAAACATCAGTTAGTTTTTAATACCCTGGGTAGCCTAAAGTCTTTGTTAACACCTTTAAATTTTATAGAACTCAAATTACCCCTTCACATGTTGTCTGTTATTTTTGTGTATCAGCATTTAGAACATTATAGTATAACCGCTACAAGCATAATTTTGTCAAAAAATTGAAACAAAAAAAAAAAAAATTGATTAATTACCTCGGGAGAATTAGTGATAGAATCCACCCCAAAATTGAAAACTCCGTTAATGTGGCATTTAAAGTAAGTAATAATCTTGGTACACAGCTTAAAAAAAGCAAAGATAAAATTAATAAATTAGACAGAAGCGGAATTTACAAACTTAACTGCGGCCTGTGTGATTCGATCTATATTGGACAGATAGGAAGGAGCATTTCAACCAGATTTAAGGAACATGTAAGATCATTTAAAAATAATAAAACAGATTCTCAATTTACTAACCACCTCTTGGAAGAAGCCCACAACATAATCGCCAAATCAGCTCCGACATGCTTACATTTGTGTGAAAAAATCCTTAGGCTTAATCTTTTGGGACAACTCTAAATTAATAGATACAATCATGACAATAATCTCCTTGATGAACAAACAAATATAAACCCATCACTCTTACTTAAATCATTACAAGGAGCTCATGTAATTAAGCATTATCAGTAAAATTTCAATACATTTATTTAACGTCTAATTAACAACACCACGTAAGCTCCTCTTCTAAAAAGACAATTATTACCTTGAATGATTTAATTTAAAAAAAAACATTATGATATTTGAATACGTGAGATGACATGATATTGTCTATCTCTTCTTAACAGTATATATAGCCTAGCATAAACAAATTTAAGTATAGTTCTGACGATAGCGTAAAGCCGAAATAGCTATAACTAAATACTTTGTCAAATTTGGATTATTGAGCACACGAATGGACTCGAATGCCTGAAGATGCCGAAAGGCGAAACCCGGGTCGTTAGTGACAAAATACATGGAAGTGTACAAAATCTCAATAATCCAAATTTGACATTGAAATTCCATCAAGCACCCTCAGTCGATGTCTTACATTATAAATACTTTGTTATTTTATCCTATTATAATGGAGTTCTAGCAAGTAAATGCCAATTAAATCAATAACAATCGTTATACGACTTTTATATTGACACAGAACTGAACCACTCAACGGTCTAGTTATAAAAACTATAATAACTTTTATACGTACAGTTTCAGGATTAATTTTTGCATACAAATAAACCTCAATTTATTAAATACTACACAATCTATTTGTGTATTCCATATTGAAAGGAAATATCAATCAATTTAAATTTTCCCCTCGTTTTCAATCAAATCTGACATACGAAGCATCGATAATTTTCAATTAAGCCTAACAAAATTATTTCATATGGATAAACTGATCGACATACAGGCATCAATCGTGCTTTATGCAAATGTTATCAAGTACTTAATTACGTAAAAGTAATCTACCGTGCTCAGAAATGTATAAAATGATAATAAAATATTTTTTAACTTGATTAGTTGACAAGGAAAATCATATGATGATCTAATTTGAATTATTGAGATTTTGTACACTTCCATGTATTTTGTCACTAACGACCCGGGTTTCGCCTTTTGGCATTTTCAGGCATCCGAGCGCACGAATGGACTTGAATTTACAGACATTAAACAGAGTTTAACGTTTATATAGAAGATACAAATACGACAAATATTATTTACGAGATAAAATATTATAAGTCTAGGTTCCACACTGATACCTGAGTTAAAATTTCAAGAATCGTCTTAATCCTTATTGTGTAAACAAACGCATTAACAGAGTGACGAATTGCCGCTTTCCAACTAATGTTAGAATTACCAGTGGATTTTAATACTCTCATATGGAGGAGTTAAATAATAAAAACTCATCTGAATTTGATAAAATAGCGAAACAATTATGAATCAATCCCTTGTCAAGTTTCACTGAGACAAATTTTTTTTGTATGGAAATGGACTATTATGGAGTTATTTACGGGGTATTTTGGAATTTTCTTCTGCGGGGACGTCGGGTTGGATGGGTTCTTCCGCAATGTGACACTTGAAAACCCATCGGAGTTAGGAAAGTCGGGAATTTCGACTGTATATTGTATTAATTTGTTGATTTCGTGCATTTAGAGCCAGCGATTCATTAGTTTACACAGTATGCAGTATTTATCGGGATATATGGAATAATTTCAACAGTGGCTAATTTATTTATGTCGAGGTGGAAATATTAATTAATCTCTTATATTTATATTGATAATTGGGCTATATTTTTTATTTGTGAAAAATGTCGGTTTTCTGGATATCAAAACATTCCGAAATTGGTCAAATTAGTGTTTTATTTATTTTAAGTCAATGGGTATGTATAAAACAAAAAACAGTGTATTAGTATGTATGGATCCGTATGGATACCCGAGCCATGATCCTAGATTCTAGAGCCAGAGTGCAATGTTATAAACAGGCAACTCAATTAATGGATTACTTAGAATTAAAATAAATAACAATATAACACAAGTCCCTCACGGAATAAATGAAGGAATGTTTTATTTTCCATGTGGTCCCTAATACATCATTCGCATGGCTTATTACGAAATGGATACAATTCGTGTCTTTAATTGTATTTTAATTGCGTGATCGTTTCGGTGTCGTGTGAGCGGTGGCAATTATTTTCAATGTGTGTATTTCTATGAAACAATATTGTTGTTTGATACCTGTCGTTTGTTTCAGACGCTCGATGACTGGTCATTCGATGTATTTGCCCTGAGCGAAGCGGCCAATAGTCAACCCGTCAAGTTTCTAGGATATGATTTACTCAACCGATATGGAATGATACATAAATTTAAGGTAAGCTAATGGTAAAATTCCCGGCCTTTAGCCGAGAGGTCAACAGCGTTTGCTTCTCGGTTATGGTGAGAACCATTTTGAATCCCAGTACGGACAGGCTCATTTATTGATTTTGTAATGAATTTATTGGTTCCTGTTCAAAGTCATAGATTTCTCTGATGTCTGAAATTCCCTTCCACCCAACTAATCCCAAAAGTAGGGCCTAACAGCTGCAATTAGTTAACCACCGGTCCTAGTAACAAGCATTTTTCGTAGAAATCTTCTTATGAGATAAGCTCCATTAGGACCACACATATATATATATATATATATATATGCTTCACTTTAGGAGCGGACATGGTTTAAAAAAAAAACACTCTTTATGAAAAATGTATAACCATATGAGAGAATAGGAAACGAAAACGTCTCGCCGCTCGAGGGAGGAAGTGGAGAGCGGGGAGAAGCGGGGCGCGGTGAGTCAACACACTTCACAGCCCGCGTCCGGAAATAAGACAAAGGATGAGTCACAGGTTCCTTCGTCTCCCATTAAAACCCGGTCGTATTCTGTATACACTTTCTCGTTTATTGCAGTTAGTTTATATAATTTCCTTGAAGACAGTTACACAAACAGATTTACACATTTTTAATTTAAAACTCTGTAAGTGGTTTTACTAGCAAGCGGTGGACTAAGTCGCCGCTTCGTCGGCCGACGACTCCCTCTGGGAAAGGTCGAGAAGCGACTCCTCCTTTTTTTAAGCAGCGCAAGCTTTTTGTTCACTTCCAACTGTAAACAAACAGCGGCAACCAAACAAATATGACAAACTCTTAAACGGCTCAGGAGGGGTATTACATTTTAAATTTGCATTAATAGAAAGAGTCTGCAGACCGGTTTTGAAGACCCTGTCCACCCCATAAGTACGGGGCGGTGTCACATAACTATGGATCGCCACACTAAATGGGCAGCGAAGGTTTTTCTATAGGGCTGTCAGCTAAAACAAAAACTAAAAAATATTTGTATTATTCTTTATAATTTCACTATGTTTGACTGCCTTATATAGTCAAAATGCGTTGAAGCTTCCAAAACTCATGCACCACTTCAAAACGAAGTATTTAGAGGGTACACTAAAGGATTTGGAATTTAATGTAACCATTCTGACCTTTCGACTTTTATTACCATTTCTTTGTACTTTTACGATAGTGAGTTTTCGTTTGAAATGAATACAAGGCACAGACTGAATGTCAAGAATGACGTGAAGTTGATTTTAACAATCACTCACTCTTGAATTTTGTTACCATTTGAACTACCATAGTAAATTTAAAATTCTGTTATACTGCAAAAAAACATTTGTTTATTGTCTTATTACTTATGTATCTCTCTTTAAATAAGTTCACGCCTCACAATATGCTGCTAACCCGTGAATTATACAATTAATATAAATAGGTACAGACTAATTTCAATGAAGCTATAGTGATACGTCTTATAACATCAAAGCTGTTATTATAATTGTTAAATGTATATCGTTGGCATAGCTTTGGTTAATTTACTTGCTAAAGCTTGTATCACGTTGTATAATTAAATATATTGTTGTACAACATCATAGATAGATACCATCATCAATAAACAAGACAGGTTAAATCAAACATGACATTGAATTTGAATTGAACTCAGCTGAAAATGGATAACTGTACTATAAGAAGCTATTTGGTTTAATTATGATCACACAAGTGTCAAAAATGATTAGCAACAAATATTATGTATAGTTAAACAATTAAGATATCGTAAAGTATTGTAAACATTTAGCGTTGACTTCTATCAAGAAATATGTGGCGTTGTGGCACACGTTAATAAGTCAGTTTTACCTTAGTTGCAAGCTATCAGTATAGACGATGCAAATTTATAAATAATATTTATCAAATTTGGATTATTGAGATTTTGTACACTTCCATGTATTTTGTCACTAACGACCCGGGTTTCGCCTTTCGGCATCTTCAGGCATTCGAGCACACGAATGGACTCGAACTGAGAGACAGTAAACAGTGTCTAACGCTTATATAGAAGATACAAATGCGACAAATATCATTTACGAGGCAATACATTATACGTCTGAGAGCCACACCGATACCTGAGTTAAAATTTCGGAAATCGCCCTAATCCTTATAATCTCAATAATCCAAATTCAATATTGAAATTCCATCAAGCACCCTCAGTCGATGTCTTAAATTATAAATAATATTTATCACATACAGTATTTATAAAGGTGAACGCCGATGTAAATGCAGTCAGCAAATTCAAGCGTTAACTTAACTCCCTGAAAAAGCTAGTCATCAATACAAGTAATGACGAAGGCGAAAAACATACGACCGACGGCAGTATAAATGGAAAATCACAGAAAAGGACCTTTATTCTGTCGTCGCGCCCCGAACTGAAGATATCTCTCCGGATTCACATAATCGTCGCTTTAAATTACCATCCTATTCCTTAAGTTAAATCTCGTTAATTATACAACGTTTGGAATTGAATTCCTAAAAACCTAATATGACGTAAACGGACTTATCAGCTTGTGCCTTTCTTTTTAAATTTCTCAGTGCTATATAAGTTTTCAACTATTTTATTCTTTTAATGTTTCAAAATATACAATATCTTTTTTTCGAATCAATAATTAGTATCTATAGATAAACAGTGGTTTTGTCTCAATATTTGCGTTTGGTTTTAATTTAGTGTGTTTCATATTTTTATTAAATTTAAACGATTAAAAACGTTTTTAATTTATTTATTGGAAAAAATAATAATTCATAACACTAAAATATATACACATTTTTTAAGATGTATTCATCCTAAACATGCTGCTCAATAAATCATAACATGTGTCAAACAATGTTACATAAACAGCAGAATTCACAAAATTATGAAATATTGGAAATTAATGACAACTAATTAAATCACACGAAAGAGAAATCGCCATCAACAATAAAGTTATTTAAGCCGTATTGAATTGTGACTATTAATTATATTATATTAATAATATTGTGTTATTTTTTATCATCAGGTTCCGCCATCAATTCTGGAGACGTTCCTGACGAGGATAGAGGAGGGATACTGCCGTCACCGCAACCCTTACCACAATAACCTGCACGCTGCCGATGTTGCGCAAACCGTACACTACATGCTTTGTCAAACTGGTTTAATGGTAAGTCTGATATTATTTTAATTATATTAAATATCGTTGGAACAAACTGATATCAATTTTTCGTCAATTATTTCAATCTAAAAACGACAAAGAAAAGAAATATATCAATTGTATTTACTGGCTGAATAAGCATTCACTTGGTAGCAAGCACTACATTATCATAAAGTAAAAACTTCAAATTTAATTTAGTTCCACAAGAATTACAAAATATATTTGATAGCTATTTCCGCACCACGCTAGTCAGAACTAACTGTAACACTTAGCTATTTTGACAATGCCACTATACATTTACAATAAAAAATGACGACCATAAAAGTTTTTGCTTTGTTGATTCACCATCATCTTGAATCTGATTTTGCCAGAAATTTCTGAGGAGATTCTCTTCTATACTTGGTTGCATGCCCTTTAGTGCCCAGAAAGTTAAATAATAAATATTAATAACAATACGAAAATATCTATTTCGTCACTAACGACCCGGGTTTTGCTTTTCGGCATCTTCTCGAACTGACAGACAGTAAATAGGTTATATAAACCATAAATTTTGACTAACAATACGATGTTTCCATCAATCTTGCTGTACTAATTAATAACATTGATATAATTTAAGATATCGACTGAGGGTGCTCGACAGGATTTCAATATCAAATTTTAATTGGTGAAATTTCGTCCATTTGTAAAATTTCAACAATCCAAATTTGATAATGAAATTTCATCAAGCACCTTCAGTCGATATCTTAAATTATATAAATACAAACATAGTTTATGAAAGAGCTTTTAGGAATTGAGTTCCATTTAAATTTTATAGAACGCCGTGAACTCTTTGAATGTCTTGTAAGATAACTAGGCTATAGTTATAAAAATTACAATTAAATTTATATTAAGTATGTTTCTATATGTTTTACTTAGTTTAAACGAGTCCCAAGGAGGATTAACTCGTGTCGCACTTTATTTTTGCATTTATTGAAGTATTCTTCAAAATAAAAATATCAAACTATTTTACTGATCATTGTGAGTAGTGATTTACCTTTAAATTAATTCACGACAGTGTGATTAAGTACAGCCAGTAGCGTGGCTAAGAGTTATTTGCTGTCCCTCAACTATCTTTCTAAAAATGATTATTTTTAATTTGTAATAGTGACGGATAAAAGGTATTTTTGTTTTACACACTTTATTTTTTAACCTTAAAACCTTTGTAACTATTTTTAACCTTTTTAACTATTATGAAATATAATGTTTTCCCGATTGTGATTTTAAAAACGTTACATATATAAATATAATTTCTTGAATAACACATTTAAAAGTTATCATATATTTTTTTAATATTGCAGAATCAGGCTGTTTTTTAAATATTTTATCAAAATATTTATAAATCAATTATCCATTTTATTTAGTTTAAAGTTATTACAAAAAATACAAATGTTTTATCATTATTAAAAGTATTTATTATGCATAAAAACATAATTAAAATTGTAACTTAATATAGCATGAGACGTTCAGAAGATTTTAGTAACAGGAATGCTAAGAATTTATTTTTCTTGCTTTTCTCTTAGCAAAACTGTCAGTAACATTATCAAAATCAGGTTTTTATTAACTTTAACTTTGAAATCGCCTTTCACAGCTACCAACACCAACAGAAACTATAGCCAGAAAAATTTTCAATAGCGTTACAATATTTGAAATTATGGTGAATCGAATATAGCTTGCATTGATTATGTATATGTTACGCCCAATGTGTGAAATTGCTTATTTTATGAAATGTAATCAATGACATTTGGGTTAGTTGCAAAAACCACCACCAGAGGACTAATGTCTACTTTACTCATTTCAGAAAAATTCATGCTGAATTCACGCACTCGGCAGATAGTTTGCCTAATTCATGCATGAGGCAAATGGTTTTCTTATTTCGTGAATTAGGCAAAGTTTTGCACCTTTCATTTAATAAGCATTTTCACACATTTGATGTAACATATACATTACAAAATATTCATTTATTACCTATAAGTTTTCAAAAATGCCACCCCCCTTGCTACACCAGTGAGTAGCCTTGAATAATTGTATTCAATTGTGTTTACAGTACAATCGTAATAGTTACATAAACCTATTTCTTTTGTTTCCACAGACCTGCATACTATTTCATAGTTTATAGGCAGATAACTGTTGTTAGTCTGCATAAATTCCCTGCACGCATTCAAAACCAGCAGCCATATAAATCGATTATTCCAAAATCCCGTTGTTTTTGCATAGTTGGAGGTAATTTTGAATTCAAATTGTTGTATCAAAATTCACCATGCTACACAAAGCTTCTTCTGCATAATGCAATTATTAGATAACAAAACGGTAGCGTTATTTCTAATAGATATTTACAAAGGGATTTTATATTATTTGAAATTTGAATCCATCATAATAAGTTGTAACAAATATAAATGTACTAGTATTTTTTACCCGGCTTCATTTAATATTTTTCTCTTCCTTTTTGGCTTACTTCTTGTCAAGCCCACGAAATGAGGATTTCACTGTTTGAAGTTTTATAATTTTAAATGACGGTTCATTTTTCGTTCAATCTTATGATTTTTTACTAATTTTACGATTCGCATGAAACGTTATTATTTGTGACATTTATATTATAACAGACTTATAGTCGCTAATCAAATTTAACACTGATTGAGTTGTTGTGACAACATGACGCTACGACAGTTTCACTCACAGTGTGGAGAGGTTGTTAAGTAACTATTATTTTTTTATTCCGTATTGAGACGTCAAAAATATAGCGTTTTCAGTTTAAGGTTAAAAGTTAAATAAAAAGTTACTAAAAAAGAGACTTGACAGTTGAAAATAGCACAGTTGACCAAGAAATCGCAGCAAAAATGACATGTGCACAGAGCAGGTTGCTAATGTACACCGTTTGGGAGAAATTTTTGTGATCGACTGACACTAACATACAGATTTTTACATGTATTTTGTGTTATATAGTAGAAATACTTGTTTTTATTCATTCGGGCCTACCTATAGGTGAATTGTCAACGAAATTGTCTTGGAATGCGGTGTTCATGGGTTCAAATCCCAGTACGAAAAAGAGAAGTTAAGCAAATGAGTACCAAGCAGTTTCAGTTGGATGACTTCTGTGGAGATAAGCTAAATTAGAAATCCATATACTCCACATTGGAAACAGACATGGTTAAAGAACAATCGATTAACCTCATTTTTTGCAGAGCAATAGAAAGATAGAGCTAGGATATGACATGGATAGTAGTTTTTCTTCTTTTTAGTTGCTCCATTAGTAGTAAATATGTTCCACTTTATAAATGGACACAAATACAGGAAATATTTTTTGTTAAACAGTACAACAAATGTGTTTATTAAGGGCCACTCTATTCTTGAAGTAAATATCTGTAATAATACAAGTTAGGAACACGATTCTTTAACTCTTAAGGATGACTTGAAAATATGGAAAAATAATACCAATGCCTACAATAATGGTTATATTACTTTATGATCCTGTGATCAAATTTAAATATCGTTAAAGCATAACCTTACAAATGCCAACGTTCAATCAACACAGTTTCATTCACTGGGATACTTAAGAGGTCCGGAAGGTGTTCAGGCCCCATGCGGAAGCCTCCCATCTCCCATCTTGTCTGTCATATCGAAGAAGCGGTCAATGTGACGAATTTCCTTTGCTCGATATAGCCCCTTTCCGGGTCACGGGACAATAGAGTGGCGCCTAATGACGCCGGAAGGCTACGAGCGAGTAAATAATAATTAGCGACTGGTGTTTACGCCCACTATTCTGATGTTAAATACCAAGATCATTATTTCCCACCAATGGATTTTTTTAAATAGAAAATATCATACAAGGGTAAAATAATATTCAGACTGTTTTAATCATAAAAATAATATTGAATTTCCTAATAAATTTTATCGAGAGCAATAGATTTGTGTTAGAATTTGTATTCAATATTTCTTTCTATCAATCTTAGTAGGGGAAAAATTCTCAGTCTTGGTAACTTTTTTTTATGCTTTCATATATTCTGTACATAATTAAGATGAGAAAATATACAGCATTCAGTTTACAGATTAGTGATACAAATTGAAAATATGGCGAATCCAATTTATTTAAAGAAAAGTTTTAATTGTGTTTTATCATTCCAAGGTGACAGCTTACGAATTCAACAATAAGACAAAATATGTTGCACATTCATTCATATGTTTACCACCAAGGGCTACTTAATACCTATGCTTAACTAAATATATTCATATGGCGTTAGTATTACAACAGCACCTTTTTCCATGTAGTGGGCCAATCTTTTACCGATGAGCAAACTTACCCAAATTTATTGTATCTACTGGTAATAAAAACAATTAATATTTCAATTCAGTCCAAACAATTCAATTGTGAGTCTTAAGTAAAGTTTTCACACGTGAACGGTGAAAATGATAATTGAGACTAAGTTTTGTAATGGCTTTCGTAACTAGTGTTGTCAGGTTGTATATTATTATGAAAGATATTTTAATACGCTGACATCAATCAAATGATATCTAGCATCAAACAAAGCGCGCCTACCTTTGATGACAATTTATTTCTCCTTTGTCTTGAGAGAAATATTAAAATTACTCTTTAAACAGGAAACCTTTTCCTTTTATCTCATTTCCATTTTTATCTTAGCTACTTCGCTAAATAGAGACAACGTAACGGCTAATTAGACAATTTTATTCGACTGATAAATCTCAAGTTATACATTAAAGTGTTTTGATTCTATGCTTAGGTTTCTTGATAATTTATAAGTGAGGATTTAAATTAATATAATTAAAGACACTTCATGAGAAATTCGCAAATACTTTGATATAAGAGAGGTTTACGTTTTAAAACAGATCCGAAACGTGAAAAGGAAATAAAATATAAGATTCTCAAAAGTCTTAAGCTTTTAATAAAAGTACTCCGCAGTACTAAGCAAGAAGAGGATGTCTCCAATGCGAACTTTTATTCTCAAGTACATCATTAACAGTGTTAATATGTTTAACCACGGCAACAAATAGACTACAGGCCGTTTACTTGCATATGCATTTTTAATCGATTAATCAAATCAGAATTTTGCAAAATAACGGAGTTGACAGTTTTTTGACTATACCATAATTCTGAGTCTATACTCTACACCAGGGGCTCCCAACCAGTGAGAATTTTAGAGTTCCAGGGGGAGAATTACTGTAGTATATTAAAAAATTGCAATATAAAATATAGACTCGCATGTTTCTGGTCAGAATTTTAATTCATTTTCGGTCATAATTTTTGATACATTGGTCAGAATTTATATTAAATGTTCATAATGTATCGGTCAGAATTACAGAGGGCAGAATAAATAATTTATGGTCAGTTTTTCTAATCTAATCTAAGACCGTATAATAATTTCATTCAGACCATCAGTAATTTTATTCAGACCGTTCATATGTTTATTTTGACCAAAAGTTGATTTTTAAATTTGACGTCTTGGATTGAATTGGCATTTACTCGGTAGAACTAAATTTTAGTAGTATAAAGTATCAAAGTATTTAGTTCTAGAAAATTTTATTCAAGTAGTTGATAGGTATTTTGGCTTAACACCATCGTCAGAACTCAGAACTATAGTTCTGGCGATGGCGCTAAGCCGAAATAGCTATCAACTACCTATATATTTGTGATATCGTTTTTCTCCAAGTTGACTTCGAGTGACTTAAAATATCACATGGGATAAACTCAATGTGATTTTAAAAATATAAAACTGTAATATTTTCAATGTTCCTTGTATACAACTTATATGTTGTCGGCTATATTTATGATCTCCCTGCTCACTATATTATTAAAATACATAATAAGTTTTCTTGAGTTTAAAGTATTTAAGGCCTTAAGACTGAATTTGTGATAAGCTCTATCCCTTTAAATTATATACCACAAGTATATGCTTTGAGTATTATTATTTTGCAAGTTTCGTATAACAGACTGATCCATGTTAACTTTAAAGATAGTATAATGGAACATTACAGTCATTATAAAGCAGAGGTAACCAACATAATGAACGAATATAATTAGATATTTAAAAATTTTAATACTCCATATTTAATATATTGTTATACTTTATGTTTTGAATTAACATTTACTAGCTGAAACTCCATTATAATAAATATAATAATATAAATAATTTCTAAGTATTTAGTTCAACGCGAATCGGTTGATAGCTATATTAGCTTCACACCGTCAACTATATACGTCAACCAATTATTACAATTTTTGTGGAACTAAACTATATTACTTTGATTTTTTACCTTACTATTATTTTACTGCTTTTATATCGAATACTATGTGCCATAAGTAGAAAAATGAGCGTTTTTCAACACTATGGAAAATTCCTTCTTAGTATCAGTTTATAGATTATTCTGCTCAAATTATGTATTATAATAATTATAAATTATTGATATATAGGCAATGACCTATAAATTTTACATTGTCGAAAAACGTGTATTAACTCTTCCGTGTTACTGTTGTAACAATGAGCTACTTCGGCATTTAAACTTTTAAATTATCTATGAAATAGGTTTTACGAAAAAAAAAATTCTATTTGTAAATAAACTAGTTCTACATATAATTAAAAATACATTACAGTTCACGTCTTCTTTGAATAATAAATCATAATCTGAAAATCTCCAACCACCAACTATCTTTACCATCAAAAAATACAAAATTATAGTATAGTAACGATCCGAGATGCATGACGTCCCTTATGTAACCGTTTTGTTTCAATCGGCATCGAGACACGTTTCGAGCTTGTTCTACTATGAAGAATTTTGATTTTTGCATATTTTGATAAATTCGCATAATTCGATATGTATTTGAGGTTTTGCACACAAAATATGACGTAAAATATTTACTTAATACTACGTAAAACCTTATTTTACTTTTTGAAGTTGTCATTTCACTTTATAAATGTTTTTATATGAAAAAACCTACACGGTAACGAAATGTATGAGAACCGTATGAGAACTGTATGAGAATCGAAGGGATTTTTTTAGCATGAAAACGAGAAGGTTAAAAAAAAGCATACTGCCCATTTAAATCAACATATCGACAGTCAAAGCGTACGTCATTATGGAGGACAGATTGAGAGACACTGATTAATAGAACTATTATGCATATATGCTTGTATAAAATTATATTATAAATTGAATCTGGAACTTTCTACTAGTGATCCTTTTCATTACATAAATATGTATTAACTCGAGTTGTAAATGTTCTTGGGCTTTCATCTTACTTTAATATATTACGCGGTCAAAGGCTGGGATTCCGGAATGGACCTTTTTAATACGCTGTTTCAATTATGATAATGGTATCTAAGCATATTTATATGTTAAATCTGTATTAAAGTATCTGTACTTTAAGATTTTCACTGTGAAATTGACGTTTTTTTCTCTAAATTTTTTGATGTTTAAATTATACGTTGATTGAGATATTGCTTTAAAATGTGTTTTTAGTTGCAAATTTCAGCTGAAATCAGTTGCAAATATAGATTTTTAGAGAAACAAAACGTTAACAGTAAGATACTTTCTACAAGCATAACAAAATATGAAAATTTCAAAGGTACTAATAATGTTTTCCACTACCAATGTGGATCAATGTTAGACATTTTTTTTGAAAATGTGTTAATATTTATATAACAGCATTAAATGAAGTATAGTTGTAAGCTTTGTTCAGCAATGAATTTCACTTACAGTCTTATCAATAATCTATATAGATGATAATGAATGTTTGTTTGTTTTTTCTATATGCGTTCCTTTACTTTTCATCCGATTTCGATGAAACTTTGATGAGTTATTGTGCGCAAACCTGTGTAAGAATCAAGTACATACAAACAGTGACAGCTCAGAAAAGCCATCTGATTTATTCGTGCCGGGCTCGGGCGGGTAACGACAATTCAGATTCGGGCTCGGGTAAGAATTCAAATTTAATAAAAATATTTCGTACTATATTCGGATCATGAGTCAGCCATAAGGCAATAGTATTCATAACTAAAATAATTTATTTCACATGTGCTATGAATATCGTTTGAAATATAGAAACAATAAAATTTATTTTGTTAGAAAAGTATAAATGAATTTAAAAAAATCGGGCTTTTTTTGGGCTGAGAAAAATAAATTTGGGCATCGGGTAACAAGTGTGATATTGAAACTCAGGCTCGGGCCGGGCCGGATCTGAATATGACGCGCTCGGACCGGGTGATTTTAAGGAATTTCGGGCCGTGCGGACTTCTAATCCAAAAGCACTTCAACTGCAGAATTAAAACACAAAACCTTTCTTTCTTTGAATGGCATTGCAACGCATGCTGGGTACTCACTAGTTCCTTTATATTTGCGGTCGCTTATAAAAAATATTCTTTATTAAATCTGTCCCAAGCCACAAGCACCCCTTTGAATAAAAAATAAAACTGCTTAGTAAAAAGAAAACATTTTTTTACTGAAATAAATAGCCACAGCGGAAAAGACAGAGTTTATGAAAATAAAAACAGCTTAACTTTTTTAAAAATAACTTAATATCCTTCATAGCCTTCTTTAATGAACCAAGAGTTTTCCTCACTTTGCATCTCCTGTGGAAAAAACACACCCGTCAATTATAAACTTACGTTTCGTGACCACATATTATTTTTAACTTCCTTTATATATAAATGAAATAAGTGTAAAACGAAAACAAAAAGGTTAAGTTCAGTACGTTTAACCTTCCCGTTTTAATGCTAAAAAATCACTTCGAAACTCATGCAGTCATATTTCGTTACCGTTTGGGTTTTGTCATATAAACTCATTTATAAAGCGAAGTGACAATTTCAAAAAAATATGATTTTACGTAGTATTAAGTAATTATTTTACGTCATATTTAAGTGTAAAACCTGAATACATTAAATTGCGAAATTATCTAAAGACGCAAGAATCGAAATTGTTCACAGCAGAACAAGCTCAAGACATTTCTTGGTGTCGTTTGAAACAAAACGGTTGCATACGAAACGTCATTCATCTCGGATTGTTACTATACTATAAATTTGTATTTTTCGACGATGAAATTGACGATGTTATCAAATTATGATTAATTATACAAAGAAGACGTTAACTGTAATTTGTTTTTAACTATATGTAGAACTATTTTATTTACAAATAGCAAAATTTAAAAAAAATTGTATAACCTATTTCACAGATAATTTGAAGGTTTAAAGGCCGAAGTAACTCATTTATACACCATGAATACTGAAGGGGCAATGGTTAACCATTACACAAACAAATCATTATAAATACGCGCCATAGCGTTTTACGATTTTCATTTAACGTTTTTTTTGTGGTCACGGACTCCAATCCTGTAATAGTCATATTTGTACATTATTAATTTTTAAACAGATATGTGATTTTTCTATATTAAGGCACTCGTATTTCCTAGTAACTGAATAGAACTAAACCAAGAAACCATTTGCCACTCTGACATAGAACCGGCATCTTTATAATATTACAGTTTTCGCTAAAAGGTAGCGTTTCATTTAGCCAGCCTTTGTGATAAGAGCTTTACCTCAGCGATCAGGCTGGGTTCAAAGGCAAAGCCAGTATTAAATTTAGTTTTTTTTTCAATTTAAATTCATAATCTTAAAAATGGGTTTTTGTGATATCATTTCTTCTAAAGTTAATCTCGAGTGACTTAAATAACTGCTATCAAGTTTATCGGATGTAATTTGAAATTTCAAAATATATGGCGCATTAGCAATCACTAGCTGTAAAGCAAAAAATCTATAATATCTTAATTCTATTATTCTAAGTCGACTGTGCTATTTTCAACGTTTAACAGTATTACTGACTAATGGATTTCAGTTTGTGGGCGTTCCATGAGGTTCGGTCCATGGTAATATTTCAACATTCAACTTTGAACATGTAACATTATTATTAATTGATGAACTATGTTTTGTGTGTGGTACATAAGGTGAGGTCCACGGTGATATTTTCAACATTCAACTTCCAACTATCATCATTAGTCTAACCAAAATAACGCCATTTTCTAAATGTTAGCGCCGTCTATCCTGAGTGTAGCCATGGTAATAAATACTAGTAAAATATATAATATACTACATCATGTATCGAATTCATATGCATAGATGGTTTAAATTCATTTTAAAATCCTCAAATGTATAGCAATATCCATCGCACTATGGCCTTTATTCAACTATTTATCAGGGGAGGCCAACCGTACTCATTGCGGTGCCACATGTGATAAAGGAAGAGCTTTGACAACCACACTAAAGGTGGGCAGTCTTTTCATTGAATATGGAAAAGTTTCAAATTAAAATTTGGATGACTGGCAATGAAACTACAGAGAAAATTTATTGGATCGTAATATTGTATATATATAATATATATATATAAATGAAGATTTGTTTGTCTGTTTTTCCTCTATGCATTCCTTTACCATTCATCTAATTTCGACCAACCTTTGGTGAGTTGTTGTGCGCACACCCGTGAAGGTTTCTGAAGAAGAACATTTTAAATCTAAAATCTAAAAAAAAGAATCAAATACGTACAACTAGCGACATTGAACCAGAAGGAAAAAATATACTGTAACTATATCCAAAAAAAGAGGTTTGCACAAGCCCGGGCTTGACCCGCGGACCTTTGCCCGGCCCGGGTTCGGACAGGTAAAGACAATTCAGCTTCGGGCTCGGGCTGAGCCCGGGTAAGAAGTTCAAATTTAAGAAAAATATTTCGTACCATGTTCGGTCATGAGTCGGCCATAAGGCAACAGTTTTCATAACTTAAATAATTTATTTCACATGTGCTATGAATATTGTTGGAAATATGGAAACAATAACACAATAGATATTGTTTGAAAATTATAAATGAATTACTATATTGAAAAATAAATCGAGATTTTTTCGGGCTGAGAAAAATAAATCTGGGTTTTGGGTCGGGCTCAAGTAAAAAGTCTGATATTGAAACTCGGGTTCGGGCCGGGCCGGTTCTGAGTATGATGGACTCGGACCGAGTAATTCTATGAAATTTCGGCCCGTGCAGACTTCTAATCCAAAAGCACTTCAATAAACAGAATTAAAACACAAACCCTTTCTTTCTTTGAGTGGCATTGCAACGCAATCCGAATACTCGCTAGTTTATTATATTATCTGTTTTTTATATTATCTTATATTGTGTGTACTCGAATGCCTGATGACGAAACCCGGGTCATTAGTGACGAAATACATGGAAATGTACAAAATCTCAACAATTTGGTTTTGAAATTCCATCAAGCACACTCAGTCGATGTCTTAAATTATACAATATTTGATTTAATTTTAATGATACATTGTTACGACGTCAATAAAGAAAAATACAATTTAAATAATTAGTTATACGAAGCATGAGTAATAATAATAATAATAATAACGGCTATAATAATGTTTTAATGAAAGCTTTCAAAGCTCATAAAAATGAAACAAGCTTTCATTATCTTTCTGTCTCCAGAACGAGAGCTTTCGCGTGAGTTTCCCGATTTAAGTTTTTATGTCTCGTAAAAAAGGTTTCCAGTTGTAATCTAAAGTTTTTTTTTGTATTTTTTGGCAACATAATAACACGTTCATAAAATAAAGTAGGCACTTCATTAGTAGTACTAGGGAAGTGTTAAAAAGTCGACGACATTTCACGAAAAATTAACTACTCGGTTTTATATTTCGCGTTTAAGGCATTTTACTATATCTCTTCAAACAATTATTATTTTACTATAGTGTATTCATACACAATAACAATTTCAAAGCATACATGCACACTTATTATATGACTACAATCTACAAATACATATTGCTCGTATTGGCAACAAGATTAACGCCCTTAACTTATTCAATATAGTAATTATGTAGTCTGCCTCTATGGTATAGTGGTAAAATTTTAACCCTAGCGATAAAAGTAGCGAGCATATCGTCGCCGTTCTGGAAGAAAACATTAAATTGAAAAAATGACATATTGGGCTAGTTAACCAAAACGTTTTTTTATTTCAAACTCTACCGCAGTGCCGCGGCACACTGGTGCGCCGCGAGACGAACCCAGGTGTGCCACGGCGCAGCGCGCCCAAAATGAGAAAAAATCGAGTATTTTTATATGTATCAGAAAAAAATTAAATTCACTCGGTTGCTAAAAACTTTGTATAAATTATGATGATGATAATCGGGAAGAATTCAAAATGATGTCCCTGTTCAACATAATGAAACAGATATCAAAGATTGAACTTCTGCAATGTATTCAAAAATATTATTTTATCCTCGCAACTGTGTTGTTTGCTCTAAAAGGAGCTTTTTGAAATTGAAAAAAACTATTTAATATCGACAATGAGCAGTTTGCGATTGAAATGTTTTGTAATACTTTCAGTAGAACACCAACTGGCAGATAAAATAGATTCCGATAATGTTGCTGCCGGTTTCGCTCTTAAGAATTCAACCTTATAAAATATTTATTTAAAGACGTTTTTCTAATTTTTTAAAGGTTTTTTTTGCGAATTGTTAGTAAAATCTGCTGAGTATCTTGTTCTAAATTAATTTACAATTATCAATTCGTTTTTATGTGCAATATGCATCAATTAATGTATTGTACATAAATAATGTCGTGTTTCTATATTAATGTTAAATTTAAAATTTGTTAGGATTGTAAAAATATAGTAGGTACATATCTTTCAAGAAATTATATTTATACATAAAAGTTTCTGTCAGCGGCGCAACCTTTTGCGTCGTGGTACCTAAAAAAAATTTGGAAAAAAGTGATGGGGGTCGGCAAACGACGGCCCCAGGCGGCACAACCCCTAGATACGAGACTGCACGAGACTATTATTGAAAACAGAAAGATTATTTTGAATTTGGCCAAACAAAAAAATCGGCAATCCTTTTATCCACTCAACTTAGGTTAAATAATTTTTAGTACTGACGTAAGTTTTAATAGGATAAATAACAAAGTAAGTGGCGTAAAGCCGAAATATCTATCAACTACCTGATTAAAAATTTGTAGAACTAAATACTTTGTTATTTATTCTATTATAATGGAGTTCTACCAAGTAAATGCCAATTCAATCAATAAAATTTGACGTAAGTTTTGTTTATGAAATTTTCTTTTGGTTTGTAGCGTGCCGCGAAATATTTATGAGTACTTAGGTGTGCTGTGGGTGAGAAAAGGTTACGGAGCACTGCTCTACCGTATGAAAGAACACACTTATTTTTATAAATTATACTTTAATTTAAAAACAGTCTTGTATAAACATACAAAATGAAAAATGTATAGCATTTCAAACATTTGACAAACTTCAAAGTCCAATTACTCAAAGCTAGTTTTTTCAGTTAGTGTCTTCTTCCAGAACAACGACGATATGTTAATAGTCTAGATACTCTAGATCGAGAATATATCTTCGTTGTTCTGGAAGAAGACACTAACTGAAAAATACTAGTTTTGAGTAATTGAACTTTGAAATTTGTCAAATGTTTGAAATGTCGTACCTTTTTCATTTTGTTTGTTTGTACAAAACTGTTTTTAAGTAAGTAAGTCATTTTTTCGATTGAGAGTTTTCTTCCAGAACAACGACGATAATATATAGAACACATATTTTCAATTTGAATTTCCGATCTCCGACATGGGTGTTTGTTTATATATGTCTTTTCTGCTCGAATTGATATCGAGTGATTTAAAAACTCTCGTTTCAGTTTTTATGTCATGTAATTTCAAAATATGCGGAACCTTGGCTGTTTGCTGTGTGGGGAATTGAATAAATACGGCGGACAACACCGACGAGCAACTTAACGAGCAACACTTAACAAAACCTAAGATACCTACATAACGCGGATCCAGAGAGACCGAAGCGGGCGGATGTTCTGACATCCGCCACTTCATAAAAGATTGACTGCCCAAAACTTCTGAAAAGGCAACAATAATTTCACGACGCCGTCGACTGCACGGTTGGCGGCAAAATCTGTTTCGAAATGTCAAAATACCTGTTTATTTAAACTCTATGTATGTGTATCAGCAAAATCATCGGTGGTTTTTTTTTTAATTTTAGTTTTCAAAGTGAAATATTGATCTGAATTTATACCGAAATATTCAGTACATAACTTCTATCGTCTGGAGCACCATTCATATTTAAATTAAAATTGACATTCAATTCAAATAAAACGTCCATCTCAAAAGTAATATACAATATTTTAACTGAACAATGAAACTTTTAAGCGGCATCAAATCTACCTGTCTATCAGTCACAAGAACGTCTAACAAACGGTGAAGAGTTGCGAAGTTAAATGTGCACATGTCATTCTGACAGCCATTTCTAATTCAATTTTTAAATTTTAACATTATGATTGATTTATGGACTATATTTTGTGGGTTTTACCGGTCAAAACTGGGTACTAAATACTAGTATAATATATGCATTAACAGTTAATATTTTGACGACTTTTGAGTAAAAAACTGTTTTAATTTCGTCATAAGCATTGCAATACTCCACACATAATTAATAATCTATTCCGATTTTTCTTGCTAGACGTTTATTACTACAACGCTAAAGGAATTATTTTTTTAAAGTCCGAATTTCTGAATGTAAAAATAAGAGTTAGTTGAAAGTATCATGATAAAATGGATTTTCACATCAGTGATTCACATCTACATGTTTATTGTAATATTGTGTATTACTTATTATTAAACAGTAATCTAACCTTACCTGAATATTCTTACAACAGTGAAAAACATTTAAATTATTATGTTTTACAGTGGTAAAAACTGATTCCGTTTTATGCCGGAGGCAAAATTTATTTTCAAAGCTATCACAGCAAAGTTCTGCAACTGATGTTTGCAATTGGCATAAAAAATATCACAAAATGATAAAGTTGTACTTGAATTGAAATCATTTATTTTGTGTATGTTTCCAGAACTGGCTGACAGATTTGGAAATATTCGCAACTCTGGTTGCGGCCCTCATCCACGACTTCGAGCATACTGGAACTACGAACAATTTTCACGTCATGTCTGGCTCCGATACAGCCCTGCTTTACAACGACAGGGCCGTATTAGAAAACCATCACATAAGTGCATCATTCAGGTATATTTATATTGTATGAAGTCTATATTATAAGAATTCTTGTTTCTTTTTTTGTGGGACAAAGCTTGCAAATACTTTTTGTCGTTGATAAATTTTTCTTGCATTCATATTATATTTAAACATGTGTTTATTAATTTAAAAACAGATTTTATGGGATATACATTGCCAATAATTAATAAAAGTTGAGTAAGGTTAGTGCAAGTATAAATTAAATGTATTATAATTAATAAGAAACTTGAATTTCATCGACCACAAAGCGTCATAAGAAGTGTCTTTATAATCACTTAAAAAATTACTTCAATGTCTAATTTCAAAGTGAGCAAAGGCTTAGGAAACTGTATTTCATAATCAAGTATCTCCTTCAGTTCTCTCTCATAGTATTTAAAATGTATTTTGATGTTTGATATTTTCCTGGATTATCTAAGTAATTATTTCATAATATATCTCTATTCTAGAGTCATGAAAGAAGACGAATGCAACATCCTCCAGAACCTGTCGCGCGACGAGTTCCGTGAGTTTCGGACGCTGGTGATTGATATGGTCCTCGCTACAGACATGTCGTTCCACTTCCAACAACTCAAGAACATGAGGAACCTGCTATCACTGGCTGAGCCGAGCGTTGACAAGTCCAAAGCAGTATCACTGGTACTCCACTGTTGTGACATCGCGCACCCTGCCAAGGTATTTCAAACTAAGAACAATGTTACAAAGTTTTAATTTAATGATCGTAACATTTAAAGTGCTAAGCGCTAATTATAATCAGAGCTGCTGATTCCTTTAGTAACTAACCGATTCCAACTTTAGATAATTCATTTTAACCTCTACAGTGCGATGGGTGAGTTAACTCGCCAAAGTGGCCGTCGACGAGTTAACTCGCGAGCTCTCATCATCGTCATGTATGTATTGTGACTTTTATATTGTAAAATTGGCAAGGAGTGATTTTTTCCTCAGATCTAATATCGATATTATCAACGTAATCTACAAAATTGATAAGTGTTGCAGTCTGACGCTTGTAGATACCTATCACAAATTCGTTTGCAAATTAGGTAAACATGCAAACAATTTAATGTTGCATTATGTGTTGAACCTTGCTTCGAAATGTATCATTCGTTGGAAAATTGTAGTGAGTAAAAAGTGATAGTGGTTAGTTTGGTAAAGTGACTTGAATTATGAGGTTTTTTAACAACCCTGTTTATGTATACTTTTTAAATAATATTTATTATTTTATTCTGAAAATATTAACGAAAAACTCAAGAATCGTGTTGATTTGGTAAATGTTCTCAAATGTACATTATTTTATGCCTATTTCATATTATTTTTCAATTTCGACGTCCGTGGAGCATTTGGTAGTGTCGTTGATTACGGTTAGGGATGTCTCGGGTTCAATTCGCGATGCGGTTTTCATTAATCGATCTTCCAATCGATTTAAGGATTTCTATTCGTATCTGTGATGTCTAAAAAAAACTTCCTCTCACGGGGCGTAACGAGAGCGATTAGCTGACCGCTAATCCTGTCCTAGCTCTATCCTTCTATCCCTACTCTCTTCGATAAAGAGAAGTTGAGCAATCGTGTAACTAATAATTCTATTGAGATACCTCCATTAGGAGACCATGTACTCCACGTTGTAAGCGATCTACTGTATTCTAAAAATAGCTGGCCTACAAGTGTCCACCTAGTAAAATTTTCCTGACACTAAAAAGATTAAGGATCGATTAAATTCTGATTGATTGTTTCCAATGCTTAATTCCACTACATTACATGTGACTTACTGGGGTGAATATGCTTATTTTTAAATAATTTTGCCATCTTATAGTGATATTAATTAATCAAGGTGATAATAAAGGTTAAACTGAATAAAATATACGTCCATTCGTACACTAACTACTCAAAACTCTGACGCTACAGCGTCATGTTTAGACACCGAAATGTAACCTACTTAAACTTTGCTTTCATAAGAATAAAAATGATTTAAAGCTTCACGAAAACAGCGTAACTCCTGAGCCTTTTTTGCCAGAAGTTACACAACACCCGCACTAAATTATTCATGCTTGAATATTTTAACACAGTCTAAATGCAATCCTGTAAAAGTACGCATGCAGTTACAGCAGAGAGAACAGGTTTCCATAAAAACTAACGTGGAAAATTTTCTTCCCGTTATATCATGGTATAATATAAAACATATTATTATATTACTAACAATAGAATATTGAGCAATTTGCTCCGACATTCGTAACTGTTTGAGATTCGGTGGATCGAGGGATTCAACTTTAGGACGTAGGGCGCTGATTCACTGTCATTTGCTATTGAATCACAAGTCAAAGACAGGCAAGTTAACAAACAGCTTCCGCAAACGTTCAATCATGACTTAGTCAATAACTGTTGGTGAAATGATGAACGATGTGCACTTTGCTTAACAACGCATCGGGCCGTCTATTCTCCAAAGATTAAGAATTACAGTCCAGTATAAGCATATTGTGCTGTATTTGACAACTGTCAACATTTTGGACAAAGGTATCTGAAAGGCTATAACTATTCTCATTGCTTCATATAGTATATATGAGTCACTGAGTCACTAATCACACTCCCGAAGGTTTTTAGAGTTTTGAATAAATCACGAAAAACTGTTATGGGCAATATGTGTCTTCCTGTGTATAAGGAAAAGTAAAATATTCTTTTAAACTGTCGAATTTTCGGAGCGAGGCGACCGTATAAAACGAGTATCGAGATCCTGTAAAAAAACGACATTTTCATGTTTGGAACATTTTTAAATTTCGAACAGGGAACAGCTTACAACTGGAAAAAATAATTGATCTATCGATAGTGCACATACGTACATTAAAAACTTACTTTATTGAAAAATCGCCAGGAGCGTGTTTAGCGACTCAGTGACTCATATTTATACCATAAGATGATACTGTTTTTAAAGTTGAATGGTTGATTTGCGTCGTGGCGATTTTACGATTGATGAGTTAACTCAGGTTAACCGTTACCTGTTGATTTCAAAATATTTTTCTAACAAAATAGGTAGGTATATTAAACTCTACAATACATGACTTAGTTTAGTTTTCTAATAAAATACAATTTTTCATTTCTTAACCCTGTTCGGTCACAATGTGTGGCATATGACCCATAATGGAGGTATCTCAACTGAATGTTTCCACGAGAACTACCTCTTACGCAGTTACTCAGCCTTTTTTTTTTTTAAGAGAGTAGGGATAGAATGACATTTCTGGGACAGGACTAGTGTTTGGATTAGTATGGATAGAGGGTGTTTAGGGACAGATAAAAACACCATAGGCACCCATGCCATTAGATACAATTTCATATAATTTTTGTATAAAATGTTCCATTCTTTAATACAGATTAAATGACATTATAATGACGCAAAAAATAACACTATATTAATTTAACTCTAAAAAATTCGTCAAATATTTTTAATGGCTATTTCGGCATCACACCATCGTCAGAATTTTAACAATACTTTTTACGTCTGCCTGATTTTTCACTACTACCTTGGGAAAATTGTGACGCCACGCGCGACCTGGAAAAGCTTCTCGAATTAATGGAAGCCTCTCAGGCGTGCAAATTTGGCCTCCATTAAAAACAATTACTTATATTATGTTAACGCATAATCTATCTTTTACGATATTCTATGACGATTAAATCTAGGAATAATCGACATTTGGGCTCCTCCATAATGGGGTCTTTAGTGCACATCAAAACGGAAACACAATAAAAGAAGGCGGACGCCAGCGAATGAAAAATTATTGAAATGCTGTAAAAATTATAACTAAGAAATGTTTCACAGATAAGTAACACATCAGTTTATTTAGATCAACTGATTAATCGATGTGTCAAGCGCTGGCGATTATGTACAATGACCATCTTTTACAATATTAATCGTTTAAGGAAATTGAACAAATTATTAACGCATCAACTGACACTAATTTGAAAAATGGCCGCTATTTTTTTGTGACGTCGTCCTACGATATAAAAGTTTGAAATGATTAACCTTGAAACAGATTTACAAATAATTGTCTTGCCAAATAAAGAAGTTTTTGTGCAGCCATAAAATTGTTCACAAAATTTTATTTTGAAACTCTCGATAAACCGTTTACTTAGTGGAATATTTGGTGACTTATTATTTTCTCCCAACAAATATTTCTTTGTTTTTAAACTATGTGCGCACATATTATTGTGAAGTATCTTCAATAGTAGAAACAAAACGATAGCTGACTGTAAGTAAATTAGTCACTCTAACTTTTTCTATAATAAGAACTAATAAAGTGCGTGGTTAGGATTCAGTTAGGATAATTTGTCAGAAAATTGTAATTACGTAATAAATAAGTACGGTTGCTATGTTTTAATATGGCACACAATATTAATATTGCATTAGTATGTTTTAATGTTAATATTAATTAAATTTGGATTATTGAGATTTTGTACACTTCCATGTATTTTGTCACTAACGACCCGGGTTTCGCCTTTCGGCATCTTCAGGCATTCGAGCAAACGAATGGACTCGAACTGAGAGACAGTAAACAGTTTCTAACGCTTATATAGAAGATACAAATGCGACAAATATCATTTACGAGGCAATACATTATACGTCTGAGAGCCACACCGATACCTGAGTTCAAATTTCGGAAATCGTCCTAATCCTTATTTTGTAAACACCATATTACCAGAGTGGCGATTGCCGAAGGCGATTGCCGCTTTTCAACTTCTTTTAGAAATACCAGTGATTTTACAATTATAATAGTATTGTGGGTTTTGACGGGATGTAATTCGACGAATGGGTAAATATATACAATCATTCCACATTTAGTGAAATCTGTTAGGTGTTTCAACGTATCGGATATAATAGCGGAGAATTAGGAAGGTTCAGCTGCTCATTCAAGATTGGTAAGGAGTATAACTGGCCTCTATTAATTTCTAAAATTTCCTGATAAAATAATTTATGATCCCCCATGTTTTTATGCAACAGTTTAACCCCATCATCCGCATTAAACGTATGGTTCTCCATTAGCAAGTGATTTGCGAATGTCGAAGTTTCTTTTTTTAATCTAAAGGCAGCTAAATGTTCTGATACCCTTATATCTAATGTACGTGTGGTTTTACCCACATAGAAATGTTGGCAATCATTGCATTGTAATTTATAAATACCAGATTTGTTCTTAAAGTTTACTCTATCTTTATTGTTAATAAGTAATTTGCCTAGAGAGTTTTTGCAATAGAACGCCGGTCTAACACTATCAGCGAGTTGTTTTTTAATTTTAAAGCTTGTGCAACCTAAATAACTTATTCTATGCCAGATTCTAGGGCGGTCTATGTCTTTAGACAAGTTCCCGAAATATAGCATCTTAGAAACGTACTGTCTCTCAGTTCGAGTCCATTCGTTTGCTCGAATGCCTGAAGATGCCGAAAGGCGAAACCCGGGTCGTTAGTGACAAAATACATGGAAGTGTACAAAATCTCAATAATCCAAATTTAATATTGAAATTCCATCAAGCACCCTCAGTCGATGTCTTAAATTAATATTAATTTATTAAGATTTTGTATGTATTCGAAAACGATATTAAAAATTACAATTAAAAAAGTCAAAGTGCCTTTTTTAAATAGCCAAAAATGGTTTCACCGCGTTATCGGACTTTTCTGAAATGTAGATTACCTACAATAATTTCATTTTCTGAACAGGGTAGCATAGTTGGAAACACTGTCTCTGCTCAAACAAAAAATAATAATTTTGCTGCGAATCACTTTATTTTGTTCATGATTCACAATTTCAATTCGTTTTATTGGAACACGGTTTTGTTGCCATGGCAACATTAAAACCGCTAAATATAAAACAGAGAGACAAAGAAAAACAAGGTTGATTATTTTTGTTCATGATACAGCTTCCCGGGAAGTACCCGATCGATGGTGAACTGTTGTTCGTCGCTAGGAAACTGATGTATGAAAAGGTAAAGCCGCGGGCTCTTCGCCTACTGAGTGTATAGATACCTAGTAAAATCGCAAAGCCACTACAACAAACTATTCTGTACATGCAAAACTTTCAAAGCAGTTTTCCAAACAACAGAGTCCAGAAAAATCTTAAGATTGTTCGGGAACTACTTCAACCTAAACCTCTTTAACTACTTAAGTCGGAAGTTTAACTGGTCAACAAATCTAATAATATTATACACTAGATCAGGGATTCCCAACCTGTTTATACCCTATAGCACATTCTAAAATATCTATAAGGCCACGGGGATATACCATCTATATTTAAAGGCAAATGTATGGTTGGACATGGGTCACTATTAATAATACACAAAAAAATAATCTTAGAATATAAAATTTATTGTAAATTTTCTATAAAATGCATTCACGTCATGGTTGTCTCATACACATAAAGTAAACGTTATATAAAAACTGTATCCCCCCTTCCATCGAATAAGTTGTGACAGGGCTTTCGTCTCTATGAGAAGCATCTTTATGTAAAGATTTATCATAGCATCAATGCCTACATCAGTGCTCCGCAACCTTTTCTTACCCACGGCACACATAAGCATTCATTAATATTTTGCGGCACGCCACGAGCCAAAATATGTAAAATTCATAAACAAACTAAAGATTTATTAATTTGTTTTTATTTGATGAATTTGAAATATTAGCTAATGTAATTTTTAATAAAAGCCTATTGAACCCTTTTACCTTTTTAAAGCCATTTAACTCACATTTTTTTTGAAAATTACCAATTATAAAAAAAGCATTTGTCAAAATTGTAGCTGAAAAAATTAACAAAGCCTTAATGCTTAAAATTGAATGTATAAAAGTATTGCTATTTTGTTTTTGTTTGGCCAAATCCGAAATAATCTTTGTTTTAAATAATAGTATCGTTGGTTCTTCTTTAATACTTTAATACTTCCCAATATATGCAGCAATGTGTTATTTGTGGGGTAGGATTTTTTCGTTTCACAATTGAGGCAACCCCCGTTTTATTCCCTATCATCGCAGTTGCACTAGCCGTGCAAAAACTAATTCCATTAAATATTAAAATAATATAATATTTCTTTCGAGTATAATAATTTTATCGGATATCTTAGCATCCAAATGGTTTTTTTTATAATATAAACTACTCGATTTTTTCTCATTTTTGACGCACTGCATCACGGTACACCTGGGATCGTCTCGCAGCGTACCAGTGTGCCGCGGCACACCGGTTGCGGAGCACTGCTCTAGATGAGTAGCCAGACACCATTCTCACGAGACACTCATACATGCTCACGAACTCAAATCCCAGTACAGATAGCTTTCATAAATTTATTTTTCAATCGATTTATAGATATCTGTTCGAATGCACAGATGATTGTAATGTCTACAATTCTTTCCCAGCAATCCGATCCTAAAAACAGGGCGTAGAAAGAGCCGTTAGCTGGCAACTAGTCCTGTCCTATTCCTAGCTCTATTTTTCTATCCATACTATCTTTGAAAAAGAGAAGTGGTGTTGTATCTTTTTAGCCATGCCCACTCCCAATGTAGACCATATAGCTTCCTAATGGAGATCTCTTAATAGAAGTTTCTTTTTTACTACAAGAACCGCCTGTTGTTCAGTTGCTCAACCTCTCTTTTTCGAAGAGAGAAGGAATAGAAGGTTAGAGCTAAGACAGAAGTATTGGTTAGCCAATCGCTCTCGCTACTGCCCGTTTTTAGGATAGGATTGATGGGAGGGAATTTTAGACATTACTAAAATCCATGCCTTCGAGCAGAAATCGATTGAAAAATCAATTTATGAGACTCTCCGTACTGGAATTCGAAACCTTGAGATCCGTAATCGAAGTCAACGACATTGACCACTGTAACACTCAAATGTCTTCCTATGTAATGAATTAAAATAAAATTTGAAAAAAAAAACATGTCACCTTACAATTTTGCCGCATAAATAATTATTAAGATGAAAAGATGAAATGAGAATTTCTCCTCCTTAAAATGAATTAAATGAATATCGATCGGTGATCCATGGATAGAAGTATCTTCTTAACAATTATTCTCTGTTTTGTAAACTTTTTATTTTAATTTTCTATAATAATAAAAAATAGCCTGCGATTCCGAGCGTGCATATTACTGTATGCAGAAAAATCTTATATTATCTTCTTCCTGTAGCGCTGGGATATCCACCACCGGTGGACAATGCTGCTCCTCGAGGAATTCTTCCGCCAAGGTGACAAAGAACAAGAAATGGGCCTCCCATTCAGCCCACTGTGCGACCGCAACAACACGTTGGTGGCCCAGTCACAAATCGGCTTCATAGAATTCATCGTGGAGCCGAGCATGGGCGTCTGCTCCGATATGATGGAGTGCATCTTGGGGCCCCTTCATTCTGGGTGCAAAAACCAACCTGGTGCACAAGGATCGCCTGGAGGACATGAACCAATACAAGAAGATGCTGATCCAGCGAAAACTAAAAATGGTATGATCAGATTGTTTGCATTGAATTGCATTTATTGTAAAAAGCGATGAGTCATTTTGGGTAAATGTAATAAAAAGCTCTTGATACCTCAATTTTATTTTCCATTAATAATATTTAATTTCGAAATAATCGGGGCCGAGTTAATTTGTAAATATTCAATTTTATTATTTAGATTTACTAGCCTCTATTTTCCCTTCATATTATATTCTACCAGGTTATAAATTCTTCAATTTGAAGGACAATAGAAATGATTAAATCAGGAACGAATTTCACAAATTAGTATTTGAATAATAAGTAAATTTTTATTTAAATTAAATAATAACAACAGGTTAACAATGGACTTAAAAAATTCATTGGTAATTTCTTTAGTCGTCAAATATTTTTTTGTAAAACTATTCTTAAATATCATTGTTACCAAACATGTGCTAACTTCAATGTTTACCATCCCTAAAACTATTTCCTTCTTTTTAAAATATTCTCGACTTTTCGTGATACATTCGCAGTTATTATATTGTAACAAAATATATAGCTTTATATTTTTCAAATATAATGCCTTCGCACCAAGAATTGGCAGTTAACACCTTAAAAGTGAAAATATATAGCTCTTAGTTACTAATCATTTTCTTCTGTATTGACTGAGAGAAGATAATATTATATTATTTGTAAATAAGCTTATCATATTTAATATTATTTGTTTCAGTAACTCCAACTAAGTTCAAAATCAAGAAACCATGGGCAACTTGTCTAGGAGAGAACAAGAGAATATGGAAAGAACAAGCTGCCAAAGGTGTGTATTATTTAGTAACTAATTTACCAATAATCATACTCAATTAGCGTTGTAGTGTTTTTAACATAACCGTTGATTAGATTGCCATTTACCCGGTAGAACTTCATTATTATAGGCTAATAAAATAGCAAAGTATTAACTTCTGCAAGAATTGACAAATACTGTTATCACTGAAAATCTTACAACTTATCTGGTGTAGTAGGCACTATTTCTTCTTCCATTTTGGATTTATATTAAAAAATGTAATGATTTGAGTCAGGAACCCGAACTGGAATAGAACTGAAAACCGGAAAAAACCGTTATTTTTGACGGAACAAAAACAGGAACCGAACCGATATTTTTTTCATTTTTTTTTTCGATTTACTAAAAAAATTTTGCCTGGTGTAATTAATAAATTGTATTTTTATCAGTTGATGAACTTCAATGATGGGGAATAAATTAAATTGTCTCGTATACAAAACGAAACAACCTTACAGCACAAATTACACATCGCTGCAAATTGATGGCGAAAAAATGAAATTGTGATAAACAATGAACGAAATGTATCAAAATACTGTCAAATCAAAAGCCATAAATACGCAGTTTTTTTGTTGTTTCGCACGGAATGTGAACACGAGACTATTACTAAAAACAGAAAGATTATTTTGGATTTGGCCATACAAAAAAAATGGGTAGCAATTTTGTCCACTCAACTTAGCTTAAATAATTTTTAGTAGTCAAGCTTGATTAATCTTAGTTACAACTCTTATAAATGCTTTTTTTATAATTTGTAATTTTCAAAAAAAAAAGTGTGTTAAGTTTCCCATCACTTTGAAAAGGTTGAAGAGTTTATTTGGCTTTTATTAAAAAATATTCTAGCCACAATTTCAAATTCATCTAATAAAAACAAATTAATAAATTGTGTTTATGAAATTTACAAATTTTGGCTTGTAGTCTGCCGTGAAATATTCATGAGTGCTTAGGTGTTCCGTGGCTGAGAAAAGGTTGCGGATCAGTGATGTAAACATTGATGCTATGATAAATCTTTACATAAAGATGCTTCTCGTAGAGACGAAGCCCCTGTCACAACCTATTGCGCACCAGTCGAATGAAAGAATTACAAATTTTAATTTAAAATGATTTTTCACAAAATTTCTGCCGAATCCGTTGGTAAAAAGAATTAAGTATGTATTGTTTTTTCTATTTTCTATTTTTCAGACGCAGAAATACGCGCACAACAGAATCAAACCCAGACAGAGGAGGACCCGCCTGCGGCTGCGGAAGAATGATTTACAACCAAAATATTATCAATAATAAATAAAATTCTGAAATAATAATACTCATTCGGTGTTTCGTAACACAATATTTAGCGAATTGTATAAAATCCTGAGATGTATATAGTATGTGTACAGGATACCGTTATAATAATATGACAATTATGTGTAAATTGCTCGTTTCTTTTTCGTTATAGACATATTTATTGTTTTCCTTTCTTATCATTAAAGTATACCTATGTCCATTCGTTATAAATTTGTAATTTTATTAGAAGCCATGATTTCGCACAATTTATAGCGTTAAGATTTATGACACGCTTTTTAAATAAAGTATAATTCAAAATGTAGTTAAACTCTGTATATATAATAATATACTATATAATATAAAATAAGCATGTACTCTTTACGTTGTATATTTAACAATTAGAGTATTTCTTTGAATCGGCGAGCTTTGTAACTCAGACTATATCATTAAAATTACATTGCGCCTTACAAGTCATAGCTAATAGTAAAGAGTCGTTCAATTGATGTTCGATTCATTTTAAAATATTCATACGCTTTTCGAAATTAGATGGATCAAGTATAACTTACATTTAAAGACCTTTCTAATATTTATTATGTAGATTTTGATGTTGACTATCCTTCACTAACCCTTCAGCTACCAGACTCAAATTATCGTTACGTATTCAAGTATTCGTAAAGTTTTTAGAGAAATATCTCAATAGGGATTAATAGACTATTTTAAAGTGTGAAGCTTAAGAAACAGCATCACGGTATTGATGCGATCTACCTACGCTTTATAAATAAATACTGACCTATTTAAATAATTATTATACCAGCAGGTCTGCCGTTGTTTAATATATATAACATTTTTTGATACTTGTAATAAACTCAACACAAAATTTCCCTCCAAGCCTCATATATATTTATCTATAACATACATTAAATTATGAAAAGATACCAATACTTAGTAAAATATTTTCAAAAAATATATCTTTATGGAGGTATAAAGCTTTAAGTCATACCTACTGACAAAAAAATATTGATTTATTGAAAATTAAAAGTATATTATCTCGTTTTTTTGAAATTCAATTTCTATGACCAATGTGGGGCACTAGAGAAATCTTGCGAAAAAACTATGCACATATTTTATAAAGCCTTTATTTGAAGAGGATATTGTCATTACAAAAAATATTGACCCACCGGCAATATTTAAAATTCTATTCTGAAACGTTAATCTACTGTGAAATTATTATAATATTTTTTAAAAAACATGCATTGAAAATCTTTTCTTTATAGTAAAATATTATCATTAACCTCTAACCCACAACTAGACACCAATATTAATAATATTTAGAAGATATAACTAAAAATGTAATAATCTCTCATATATGTTGCTTTTATTTAGTTTTGCAGGGTAAATTGTTTGTTGCTTACAATTTTAAGCATGTTTACAATAAAGACTATGTTTACTCGTATAATAAAATTGACACATTCTGGCAATGTGTATTAATAATTGATGTTTGTTATTAAATTGTTTTTAATTTATATATATTAATGAATTTCTTCGACGATGCCATTTATTTCATTTGATTGTCATTCAAAGTCACCATATACCCACATTGATTGAATGAAAAGTATCACAATGACGTATTCAGAAAACAAATATCTATTTATTGTGTTTTGAAGACAGCTTCAAATAATATTGATGAATAGTTTTAATATAAAATTAAAATTGATAACACTATTATTACACGTTTTGTGTAACTGTATGTGACACATGTTTCGCTTCTTTGAGCAAAATTATCAATTTTAATTTTACATTATAAACATTATTTCCACAAGTTTACCACAGAATCCATCGAAAATATTGTTCATGACATCAACTAGAGCTATTTTCAAAAGCCTTATTTAATACTTCATAGATAATTATTAAGCAAACAATCATTTTTTTATGTAAATTTTATTTTATAACATTCAACACCTAGTATGTGTGTGCGCCAAAAAATGTGATTGGTGTATTTTTGGTTAATTTAGAAAAATTCAATTCAATATGGTAGTTGTCACACAAATTACTTTGCATATTGTTTTACCTAATAATATAATTGAATCAAAGCTAAAAAAATAAGGATTGATAGAGGTATTTAATTGAATTGAAAAATGACAATTCAATTTGCTCAATTCAATGTTTAAATACTTACAATTTAAAGAGTTGATGACCAACAGTTATTCAGGGTTGATAAAATGTTATAAGTAAACAGGCCATATTTTGATTGGGCAAAATTTTTACTAATGTAAAGAAAGCTTCTTCTCACATAAATTCAATTCATTTTCAAATATGAAAATAGCATGTTCAAGTTTATAAATCATCATTTAAACTTTCTCTGTTCTATAAATATGTCATTAAATTATCGACTTGTCTACGTCTTTTTATAGCATCAATTGGATTTAATAATATCGATACAGACTCGTCAGAAACATAAAGCACTATAAAATCAACCCCTATTTGAAATTATTTCATAAATTGCAAAGGATACAAACAATCTAGTATTGTTTGTAATAAATATACATTAAACAAATAGTTTACTTAATCGTTTTTTAATATTGAGGATACATAACCCAAATGTGCCAACAAATATAAACTACTCGATTGCTAATTTGAAAAAGACAAATTATCTTTATGACCATTCTATAAAATTAAAGCCAAATTCCATAACATAGATAGTAATATTATGTGTAGGAGAGTTTGACAACTTTTATTATAAAGAAAAAGCCATAGACAGGAATCATTGGTTTATTTAAATTTGTAAACCCCTATATTGAGTAGACAACATACTAATTTATATACCCATACATTGCATAATTTTTTAAGGAATATCCTACTCTTTTCGCTGTTTTTTATTTATGCATTCTTGAACTGCTCTTCGTGTCGATAGTGTGAAAATAAAAGCTATATCTAAGTTGCTATATTAATTTACCTGTCTTCAGCTACTGTCATACCCACTGATAGTATTGAAATAGGAATGTACAGATATATTTGGTGTGTCCTATCAACGCTAGGGTTGTCAAATTTGTAGTGAATAATTCAAATACATATATAAATATATCCCCGCAAATCTTACAATTTAAACACCACTCAACAGGGAGGCAGAACTTCTGTTAGTTTCTCCCAAAAAAAAAAATTGTGCTCTTACGTACGTCTCCTGTGTAAACTAAAAATACCTATATTACTTAATCTAATTCCACTAGCTGGTCAACTGAAAGCGATAATGGATCCTTTAGTTCTAAATATGAATTTGGATAAATTTAAAAATTTACTTATAATAAATAACCCAGGACTTAGCACGAGTTCTCAAAATGGATGAGTTACTTTAACTGATTATTCTGACAATCTGAACATTCATATTAATATTGGATGGATTCATCGCATAAAAGTCGTTAAATTTTGTAGAATTTGCATAGACGTGCCGTCCAAATGTTTTTATTAGGTTCAATATCTTTAGGCTTCTAGAATCTTTCTGTACGTATTTGTTGAATTTTAGTGTTATTAAATGTTTGTGTAATTATAATTTTGTATTTTGGCTTGAGGGACCACTCTTACTGACTTTATCTATCAGCGCATCTATTTCTATTCGGCCTTCTATTGTAGATTTAAGGATATTTTTCTGGCTCAGATATTATTCGCGACGGGGGCGCATAGAGTTCTTTACCTCCAACCAAAAAATGCCAATCGGCCCAAATAGTGACATGATGTGTTGGTAGATGGCGTAGTTTAGTTTAGGTACCGACAGCTGACCGGGAACATAGCTTTATCAAGTGTAGATTGTAGAATCATTAAGTATATTGTAACTAAATGAATGTCTAATAATCACTCATTTAAATAATACATAGATACACGTTCACTGAGTGTACATTCATATAAGTAATTAATGTAATTTCACAAGCGAGCATCAAAGAATCGTATTCTTGCAGAAACAATACAGAAATTAACAAGACTCCGGTTTTTAGAGTATCATAACAAAGTATATGACAATACTTATTCATTCTTTAATGGTAAGATAAATTAAAATTACTTAACCAAAACTGAATAAATAATGTATGCAATGATAAGGCCACTCCCTCTAAAGCCCGGAGACAAAAGAATAATGATTTTAGTCTAGTTAATATAAAGTTATACTTTCTAAACCCACCTCATTCATCACAAAAAAACACTGTATCTAGAAATTAATATTGAATAGGAACGTTAGTTTCATAATATTGAAATTTCATATATTTGTATAGTTCAGTATAGACTGAATAAGTTCTTTTCAAAATCATATTCTAGCTGAAACTATTTGGTTTAATTAATTTAAAAAAATAACAGTTTTAGACAAATGACCAACTAACATATCCTGTAAAAGTCTCAACAATTCAATTGTTTTCACAAAAGAGAGGATTGGTTACAACTGCCAGGGCCTAAATTTGACAATTTTGTGTTTCGAAAGTATACTATTCACCTACTTGCAAACAAATAATTCAAAAGCTTTATGAAATAAGGAAACTGATCAGTCATTGATTTAAATTCATTTCACCATAAGGTTTATCCATTATTAATTATAATGTAATTCAAAGTATTTATCATGTAAATAAAACTATATCAATGTAAAATAAAAACAATTTTTATATTCTCTGAGTTTTATTTGAATATTTTCTTTCTTGTGATAATACAGTGTTCATGATTTACTCAAAATATATTTGTAAGTTTTACCTAAAATCGTAATATTGATTATAATTCCGCGAATATCTTTCGCATCTCTACTGCAGGTGAAGGTACCCGAAAGGAAGTCACCTTTCTTCATGGGAATGGGATCCCTCAAATAAAACAATGTCTGTTTCCAATGGGTTGGCGTGGCGTGAGGACCAGTAGAAAAGGACACATAATTCGGTAATTCGAAACGTGTATCGAAATACCCCACTAAAAATGTTAAACTTCCATCTTTCAATATTTCCAACTTGAATTCCGATGAAAAGTTTACAGAGTTCACTGTGCACGTATTAATATCTATTTCACATAATTGAACGGCCGATGTTATCAAATGAGCGGGATCGGCTATTTCAATGCTGGCTTCTCGGATGGCTTCGCTTTTCATACAGTTCATTTTGTAGCCGTACACGTCAGACCAACAGCCGATGAATTTCTTGTGAGCTTCTATATCTCCGCTTCCGACAATACTAATATTACAATTACTAGGCAAAAGAATTCCGCCTGGCTTCAAATGGTTGTCTCTGGCATAAATAACACTATCCAGCATACCTTCAAATAACAGAAAATACCCCATCCACTCGGAAACAATTATGTCTGCTTTCTCAGGAAACTTCGTGTCTTCCAATCGTCCTTTGATTAATTTAATTTTCTCATCTAGATTATTCTCTCGCACTATGTCCATTGCGTGATAAATAATATCCGATTGATCGATGCCTATCACGCTGGCGGCTCCGGCCGAAGCTGCAAACATTGACAGAATTCCAGTTCCACAACCTAAGTCTAAAACGCACTTATCTTTAATAACATCTGGATTCTCAACAATCGCTTTCTCGTAAGATTCGGTTCGCACTCTATCGAATAACATATCGTGATGAATGCTGAAATGAGCGTATGTATTAAAATATCCTTGATCGTCCTCGACGTCCATTTTTGCAACACAATCCGGTATCGCTTCAACTTTATCAGCGCTACCTCCTGCCCCGTCATCCATGAGCGTCTTCATTGAGTTCTTCATCACCTCCATATCTTCTTTGGCGAATCTTAAAAGATAGTGAGACTCTTTCAGCTGAGACGTGAGAGATTGTATAGTTTTAAGAAGTTCTGTGAAATGTGTCTCGGTTAAGGTGACAATTCCATTCTCGACATTGGCGTGAAAAGTTGATTTTGGAGCAATGACGTTCTCATTCAAGGAATCAAAGTCGAACAACAGCCACTCTTCATGCCTCACCGGCTTGCTAAATTTGTCATCCATCCACAGAGGCTTGACTGCCGTCACAATGGTGGATGCGGCCGCTTGTGTAGTTCTTATAAACGTTATCATCTTAATGTAAGAGTGATGGTCCATGGTGTGTTTCAATTTCAACGCAGATATGTCGAAAGCATGTTTTTCTTTACAGTGTTCAAAGCCTTTATCGACGTTCGGAAATAGGTCTTTGCAAAACAAGCATTCCACTGTCGTGCTCTCGGTTTCTGGTTCGTCCCACTCAGATTCGACAGTTTCTTCGTCGCTCACTAAGTCTGGAACCTCATCCATCCTTAAGCTGCGATTTATTATCAGACTGTGTTGATTTAGACTTAATTACGCACTAGAAGACCAAATTTAAAAATCAGGGTAATCAAAAATCTGACATATAAATGAAGGTTAGAATGAGCACATGTTCTTTAATGGTGTTGCTATTCGGGAGTCAACAAAATTCTAATAACTATTATTATCGAAAAATATAGATATAGGATACTGAATATATTATTTATAATATTACAAGTGCTCATTATTTTCTGAACCTATTCTGATTCACATAGATAAGTATCTACATACATTACTTTAAGTTGTCTATGATAGGTAATTTTAAATAGACATTACTACATATACTAGTTCTCTATGGTACTAGCAATAATTTGTGAACTTGACAGCGGCGTGTTTACTTTATTATTGTTGTCAAGTGAAAAATCTTCGAATATGAAATTCAAAATATCAAATTTTTCAGAACCTAAACATAAAAATGCCGTCACATGTGTTGGTTGGAATAGCACTGAAGAGATGTTCTCATGCGGGTAAGTCAAGTTCAGCTAGTTTAGCTCAAAAAATATTTTTCATTTTTTTGTGGTTACTAAGCAAAAGATTCGATGAATTGATAGAACAATTTTTTTGGTAGATAGCTTTTTTTGTCAAATACATAAGATTTTTAACGATTCATCCATCCGTACCCCATCAATAAACGTTTAAAAAAACATTTTCTTACCGCTCCCAATATGTATCATGTTGACTCAACATCTCAACAGAAGTTATTTTTCAAAAACTGTTTCAGTCGCGCAATCCCTCTGTTCGGAATAACATAGTCCTAAAAAAAGTACTAGTAGTTAGATAATCGCTCTCTCTGTGATCCATTTTTATTATCGGGTAAAAGGAAATGAAGGAATGTAAACATTTCAGACTTCAAATTTTACAGAAATATGTATTTTAATTTCACAGAAATTGATTTACTACTCAACCACGAAAGCAGCAAAATCATACTTTAATTGTAATGAACATATAGAGATGAGAATTCTTTATTTCATTTTGAATTAACAATTACACTTAACCTTTACAAAAAAAAATTACAGGGACGATCACCTCCTTCTCAAATGGAATCTCATTTCTGGAGAGACGTTTACTGTCGCTACTTTACCTGACACCTTTTTTCCAACGGGGCTGCATTTGTTTCCCAAGATAGGCATGGGAAGCGCTGCAAAACAGTCTCAAGAAAACTTACTACTAACAACTGCAGACGGAAGGTAAAATCATTATTATTTGTGTATTAATTTGTATTACATTTTGTATACAATCCAGATGTAGTTTTCCTAAAGCACCACTTACTTGGGTTTGCAATATTAACTTTTTATTACCTGTCTTTCAATCCTAAATTCTAATCTATGCCTTACTTTAAGCAAAAACTAGTAACATTTTGGCATGATTCTCTACTCTACATACATAAATTATTCAGTTAACCTATTCGCATCACCTCAAATGCCTGGTCCTTATCAACAAAGCGGCTACAGGCGTGCGCTTAAATAACTAATTTTAATATTTTCTATGGATTCGGCGATAACTTTGTAGAAGTTCATTTTTAATATAAAATCAAATTAAAAATTGATAACCTAGTTATTCCACTTGGTTGGTGGACCAAGTGGACCGTGGAATAACTAGGTTATCAATCTTTAATTTAATTTTATATTAAACTAATTTTAAAGCACACCTTTTAATGCAATACTCATTTTAGCTTTTGTGATATTTATTGAGTTAACTTCAAAAATGTATGTTATTTGATTTAAATTTCTATATTCGTTATTTAATACCTTTCCATACATCATACTGACAATTTAGAAACAGTCATAAGGTTATTGCAATATGTTTCTTGGAACTGTTAAATAATAAATAATGCTGAAATACTTCAGTAGAAAATTTTTCATAGTTATTGTTGCAATATAGTATATTTGCTATTTTTATAAACCCAAGTTTTTTTAAAACAGTACTAAAAATAAACAAGGCATTGTACAATATTATATATACCCTTCAAGGCATATAAACAATTACATGAACAAATCAATAACTAATTATAATTGTATAGTAACTTGGAATAGTAATAAACAAATCAAAAAGTTTGGTGATATTAGCATTGGTTGTATCTTACCAAAAGATAGAATAGGTTAAAGGTGAGTAAAAAAAACATTGAAGTCTGGCATGAGGCACTTTTAACATTATTTAGCAAAAGTGATGCAACTGCCTGTTCATTAAGTGTTTCACGCACTTGACTGCCTCACAAGCTGAGGCGAATGTCCAACTGGCTAACCCTTTTCTACATTCAATGCGTATATCAATGGCAGCTAGCAAAACTGGTCCTGACACTTAAGTTTGTGTTTCATTACGTTCAGACAAATTCAAAGTGCTTTTTTGATTTGAAGGTTTCATATAATGAGTCAGAATGGACGCATTGAGAAATCGGTGAGTGCTCATCAAGGAGCGTGTTTGGCAGGACAATGGAGTCCTGACGGTGCTGGATTTATGACAGGTTAAGAGTTATTCGTTGTTCCTTGCACATATTTCTGCAAATGCACCCAACTGTTTTGATTGTTTTAAGTGTCCAAATTCTACACATTTTTTAATTCATTATTGCATACTGTATATACTCAATGCGCAGAGACTTTCTGAATATTAAGTATTAATAAAGATTTGTATCACGGTAATAACTTAATTCTTCAAGGAAAACCATTCCATTTGCATTTTCATAAACAAAATTTTGAGTGTCAGGACCGTTTCACTCTATGAGAGAACATTTTAAAATAGTTTGTAACATTATTCATAAATTATTAGGTATTTTAAATAGAATAACACATTTCACATTCTCATAATTTTTAATATTTAATTCTTTTTCTACAAATGCAAAATATTATATAAACTAGTATAACCGTACCCGTCATCGATGACGGTATTGAAATACTGAATATCTAAAGTAGCTAATACGTCGGAACTGTGTGTGCATTGTTTACACCGCGGACGCTTACGCCATGAGAAAATTTCATACCTACATGTGATAATAAAAAAGCGTCTACAGACCTGTCTGGGCTCATATATAGTATCTGTCATATATAGCATAATAAATCAGTGATCAGCAAGTTTTCTGCTATCGGTTTCTTGAATGACTCCATATCAATGTACAGATTGAATATATTTTCATATCATTATCTCAGCCGGAGAGGATGGCTTGGTAAGGGTGTGGTCAAGGAGCGGACTAGCTCGTTCTGTACTAGCCAACGCTGGAGTCCCAGTTTATTGTGCAGCTTGGGGACCGACAGGCTCTTCCATTCTCCATGCCCAATCCAATACATTAGTCATAACGCATCTCCAGGGTACTACCAAAACTGTTCAAGTAAGCGTTCTAATTGAAATTTTAACTTTAATTATGATTCTGAAATACTTATGTGCTAAAGAAATAGTAATATCGTATTTATAAATATATATACATTATTTTTTCTGGGTTGTAGTCGAATGGTCAATGTCGTCTTCCGTTGCAGTTTCCATGGTTACAAATCGGTTGGGTATTGCGAGAGCGATAAGCTAATTAATAAATAAATAAAAATTACTAGTGCTGTCCTACCCATCACTCCCTATATTTTTGTCTATTCTTGTTATTAAATATTTCGGTTCTGGTCCATTTTAAGTGCTTCACTTTCATTTGTGGAAATAAAGCAGCTGCAACCAAAAATGTTACAGATACATTTTAAAACATACAAGCGCGCTTTTCAAATCTTATAATGTAGCTGTCAAACGTCAATCACAATATTATAGCATATTGGCCTGGTGATCCTCTATTTTTAATAAATAAAACACAGAATTTAATTTTGTGAACACAATTTTAATATTCGTATTGTAAAAAAAGAGATGGAAAAGGGTTATGGCTACAAGAATCAATGCGTTAAATACAGATCAGCTGCTTCTAACAATAAGAAACTCAAATAATTCAGTGCTGCAAGTATCATAATACTATTTTCCCTATGATGAAAATGAATAGAATACGGTTATATCTCCAAAAATTTCATTGAATAAATTTCGGTCGCCCTGCTTTGTTATAATTTATATTTAAAAAAAACCACAAAAAAATACTTATCAAAGGCGTACAGTGACAGACATCTGGCAATCTTTTAGCGTTTTACTTTAATATTGATTGGTTCCATATAATTTTGATTGAATTGGCATTTACTTAGTGGAACTCCATTATATTTATAATTGTGTCTACCATCAGTTAAATTTAGTTTTAAGATTCTTTATGTTTCGAGATCCAGGGTAGAGAACCTCACCCTTATAGTGTCTGAAAGCACCTATCGTAATTTTCAAATAATACCCTATCTCAATAAATCAAAATTTACAAACATAATTTTTTTAGGCTTAACAAATGTTTATTTAATACATTTCCTTGCTTAAATAAAAAAAGCAATTTATCATCTGTAATAGTATAAGTATTTTTCTTATTAAATAATAATTAAATAAATATTTAATTTAGTTTCAATGCAATAAAGTGGGGTAACATCATTTTGCTTGTCTATTGAAAAATTTCATAATCGTCTATGGTGTGTCTGTGCGACGTTTATGTACAGTGTAAAATTGATGCCTTCAAAATGGACCAGAACCAATATTTCTTTGAAATTGTGTTGTATATATTTAATTCATAAATAGATACAACGAAAATATTATTTGATTTTTTTTCCGTGTTTTGTCACTGTTCTGATTTGTCACCAAACGTAAGTAATCAAATTTTAAATAACTTATTTCATGTTTGTTACTGTGAGTAAGAGTTTCGTATTTTTTCAGTGGAAAGCTCACGAAAGCTTAATTTTGACAGTAGCATGGAATTCTAATAATAATCTTTTACTCTCTGGAAGTGAGGATGGTCTTTTTAAAGTAAGTTTTAAAATTGTATCCTTCTATAACATTTGCAAGTGTCACAACCTGTATTGATTGCTTATTCGATTCCATCACAATAGATGTTAAACCATTAAAAATACATTTTCAGACTTGGGATCCGTCTGGGCAACAATACTCATGCAGCATCAGACACGATAGCCCAATCATGTCTGTGAGCTGGTCTCCGTCTGGTGACATGTTCGCAATCTCTGGTTATAATCTCTTGAAACTCTGCGATTGCACTGGGGTTTGTATTTTTCAAAGCTTACAACAATAGTAGTCAGAATATCTGTTTTTTATTTAAGCTTGCTCTTTTTTTTAGTGGTCCCATTGCTTGGAGAGACCGACAACAGGTGGCATACAAGATATTGTCTGGTCCGGTGATGGCACACAAATTGCAGCAGCTTGCGCGAATGGACAAGTTCTATTTGCTCATATAATACAAAAGTATATATATTCATTTAATATGCTAGGTTATATGATACAATAATTATTATAAAACCTGATGTTTCTTAAAGAGTCAAAACGCGTCACGTTAGTGATACACCAAGTGGAATAACTAACTTATCAATTTTATAATTTAAGACATCGACTGAGGGTGCTTGATGGAATTTCAATATCAAATTTGGATTATTGAGATAAATACATGGAAGTGTACAAAATCTCAATAATCCAAATTTTATCAATTTTAATTTTATATTATGATAAAACTTATTTATTTGTAACAGCTGTGGTTGAAAATCAAAATCAATAATTGTCAAATTAATCCACTTAGGCAGCTTCTGAATATTATATTTTACTGGAAACTAATAAGAACTATCTGATCACATTCATTGTTGTCACAACATGCACTGGTTTTAGATTGTGTGCAGGAAGCAAGAGCTAAGAATGCGTACACATTTCGTTAATATACGTATTACAGCTCTCACTGCCAATGAAGACTCGAATAATGCAATACTGTTTTGTCACCATTTCAATAGTTCATGTTTTAATGTCGGTCAGGATGTTTCTTTTTGTGATAAAAAATTATGTGAATTGAAAAACAGTATTTTAAATACTTGAGATGGCCATTCGGCCAAATACTTTTAAGAACATCAATATTATTTTTACTTTTATTGCAGACAATTGGACTGGAAAAATTTCACTTGCATATTAACCGGTCGCAAAACAATTTCCATCAAGGATATCGCCAACGACACACTGGAACAGTTGGATTTTCCGAACCGTGTCATTCAAATGTCTATGGCACATGGACATTTAATTGCAGTTACGGCCAAACAGTGTTATATACATTCTTCAGATAGTTGGAATACGCCTGTTATATTTGATATGAAAGAGGGATCTATATGTATGATTCATCTATCTGAAAGGTCATTTTCACGTGTTCTAATAATTTTATGAATATTTTAACATTATCATTCATCATCACTGATGACTTTTTCTCCATTTAGATGCTTTTGTTTGGTGGAACGGTCTAGCGTCAATGTGTATAGTTATCTGGGGCGTCTACTTGCCAGTCCAAGGTGGGGGTCAATGAAATTAGACACGCTACCCAAACATGCTATAAGTCTCGGTCCAGATATGATGGCGGCAATTGACCAAAATGATCCCAAAGGTAACTCACATTCCTTCAGTTGCCTGTCGGATCTCGCAAAATACCGCTTCCTTCCTGTCATTTGTTGTCGGTGATTGTGCATTTGATAAGAATTCGATATTACTTTTTAGTTGTCCACTTATTCGATCTGCCGACAGGAATATCGGTTCGAAGTTCAAACGATCACTCTGTTACATCTGTAAGCCATTCTATGTCTGTATCTGAAATATCTCTCAGCCAATCGGGCCCGCAGGGAGAGAGGCAGCTCGCTCTGTTGGATTTCAATAAGGACCTGTATGTTGCTTCAGTCAAGGAGAGCAAGATAAAGTTTCATAAATTAGGTTTGTCAATATATTATCATGTGTACCTTCATATTTCTGTGAATTTTTTTCCATTACAATTAAAGTTTCAAAAATATTAAATACGTTTTAGCTGTACAGGTTGGAGGAATAGTTTGGTGCGAAGATGCTTCAATGTTAGTTGCAATACAAGAGGGTCGCCTAGCTATATTTGGATGTCCGAGAGCTCCAGAATTTCTTTCACTTACAACTATCCACAGAGAAGTGAGGTAATAATACTATTCGTTTATAAATGTCGTTTAATTATATGCACAAAACAAATTGAAAATACAGTTATAAATAAAATGGTGGCAAAAATACATAACAGCTTAATTAAACAAAAGTATTTTTATAGTGATCTTGGAAAAAATCCAAAGTTGGTCAGCGTTGAAGACGGTAGAGTGGTAGTCCGTCGGGGAGACGGATCGCTTATGCATGTTGCCGTTTCCCCTTTCCCTGCTCAACTAGCCAAGAAAGTAGCAGCTAACCAATGGACCCAAGCTCTTAAGGTAAGCCGCAGCTTTATACTTATTTTCTTTACCAAAAACCTAAGTCAAAAAAGTGTTTTATTACTATAAATATAACATCTTACCACTGACAGTTAACACCTTAAAAGTGATGACTGGCAAGGCACTAGGTTTCACCTTTCAAGACATAACATTTTTCTACTTTGATTGCTCTTATTTCGACTTTATCTATCTAAATATCCATAATGTTTTATCTTTGGAATATTATTAATCCATGCCCCTCGGTTATGTACTGTTATGTCTGCATGATTGTTCTTTAGACGTTTATTCTTTCCCACTTTCCTGTATGTTGACATGCTTTTGTGAGTAGAAAAACGTTCATAAATTTTAGTCATTCTGGTTTCTTTAAACGATCTTCACCTCGCTAATCACCCCGTGTTCCTGGTCATCTGTAAAAGCACCCGGGTTTAAAACCCGCTAATGTTGGCCCGATTGTTTAAGTGTTAACCTTTCTGAGGAGTATGGCCGCTATTTTTCCGTGAAGGAGTATGGACTTACTTGTCCGTCAGTATAGTAATATATGTGTGTGATTATTTCTAACATTTTTCTCTTTCCATTACATTGATTTGATAAAACAAAAATTTAATTGTACTACTTCCACATGTTTATAATAACCAGGACCGATTTCGCTCACCACGAGCATTATCAACTGAGAAAAAAATGTATTTAATTGTTTATGTAAAAAAACTCGCTCCTCATAGCACAGTCATAATTAATTACTCCTGGAAAGGTTAATATAATAATAAGCTTTTAAAATTTTTCAGTTATGCCGGCTTATCAAAGACGAAACATTATGGGCATGTTTGGCAGCGCTGGCATGGGAGCATAGAGAATTGGACGTTGCGGAGGAAGCTTTTGCAATTATAAAGCAGCCACATCAAGTGGAGTATATACAACATCTGAAGGTAAATTAATAAGACGCTATCTGATTATCTAACAGTGTGTTCACACAAACCTTATGTTTTACATCTTGTGTTATATTTTTTTGTTGCAGAATCCTTCAATATCAGACATTAGAGCAAATTAAATTCGAAAATATGTACTCAGAGGATTAATGGTATGCACAATTCAATAGATACAACATTATTTGATTGTCTTCTTTTTACTATAAAATTTATTACTCAAAATAAATATCAACAGTATCTCAATTTATATTACAAATAATATTCTTTGGTTCTTTTTCTTTAGATTCATACATGACACCTGATCAAACTATCTTTTACCTGAAGAGATTCAATAGCCATTTTAAATCATCATGTAGATCAGCGGTTGACAACCAAGCGCTCGAGGGCATCTCGGTGCATATTTAAGGTACACGCTACAAACAAAAGCTTTTACAATATTTGGAACTACATGATCCAACAGCATTTTGACAAATTGCTAGTGAACACTTCAATATAGATTAATGCAGACGTGGTGTTGTTTTTCTCGGAATAGAGCAACCAATAAGTGCAGCGGTCAATCATGGTAGCGAATGGGTGAACTCGCACTTGATTTGAATATGTTATGATTAAACAAGGGTGCTTTGATTTAATCTTAACCAAACTCTCTCATGTAGCAAAATTTACATTCAGTGCCCTTTTTGATAAACAAGCCATTTGTGTAGCCCATTTCAATAAAAAGGTTGCCAAAGACTGATGTAAAGACTAAAAATGCTACTGTAACAAAGAATCACACTGTGCAATGTTAAATATCTGCGGCCAGGGTGAATAACTACATAAGTAAAGAATTTCAGTTTTTCGTTCTGATTCTGTTAATAGGCTTAATTCAACACATTTCTGGGTACGCATAAATGTCAACTGCTGTTTAGAAAGTGTTATATATTACAAATAAAAACAATCACATTAGTTATTTATTTCTTTCTTAAAAACTGGGTGAAAATACGCATGTGAATCTCACTACTGAAAATATTGTTTTTTGACTTTTGCAACTATTTACCCAGCACAGACATACGTCAACATTAAAATAGAATAAATTTGGATTATTGAGATTTTGTACACTTCCATGTATTTTGTCACTAACGACCCGGGTTTCGCCTTTCGGCATCTTCAGGCATTCGAGCACACGAATGGACTCGAACTGAGAGACAGTAAACAGTGTCTAACGAAGATACAAATGCGACAAATATCATTTTCGAGGCAATACATTATACGTCTGAGAGCCACACCGATACCTGAGTTAAAATTTCGGAAATCGCCCTAATCCTTATTTTGCAAACACCATATTAACAGAGTGGCGAATTGCCGCTTTTCAACTTCTTTTAGAAATACCAGTGATTTTACAATTATAATAGTATTGTGGGTTTTGACGGGATGTAATTCGACGAATGAGTAAATATATACAATCATTCCACATTTAGTGACATCTGTTAGGTGTTTCAACGTATCGGATATAATAGCGGAGAATTAGGAAGGTTCAGCTGCTCATTCAAGATTGGTAAGGAGTATAACTGGCCTCTATTAATTTCTAAAATTTCCTGATAAAATAATTTATGATCCCCCATGTTTTTATGCAACAGTTTAACCCCATCATCCGCATTAAACGTATGGTTCTCCATTAGTAAGTGATTTGCGAATGTCGAAGTTTCTTTTTTTAATCTAAAGGCAGCTAAATGTTCTGATACCCTTATATCTAATGTACGTGTGGTTTTACCCACATAGAAATGTTGGCAATCATTGCATTGTAATTTATAAATACCAGATTTTTTCTTAAAGTTTACTCTATCTTTATTGTTAATAAGTAATTTGCCTAGAGAGTTTTTGCAATAGAACGCCGGTCTAACACTATCAGCGAGTTGTTTTTTAATTTTAAAGCTTGTGCAACCTAAATAACTAATTCTATGCCAGATTCTAGGGCGGTCTATGTCTTTAGACAAGTTCCCGAAATATAGCGGCAATTCGCCTTCGGCAATTCGCCACTCTGTTAATATGGTGTTTACAAAATAAGGATTAGGGCAATTTCCGAAATTTTAACTCAGGTATCGGTGTGGCTCTCAGACGTATAATGTATTGCCTCGAAAATGATATTTGTCGCATTTGTATCTTCTATATAAGCGTTAGACACTGTTTACTGTCTCTCAGTTCGAGTCCATTCGTGTGCTCGAATGCCTGAAGATGCCGAAAGGCGAAACCCGGGTCGTTAGTGACAAAATACATGGAAGTGTACAAAATCTCAATAATCCAAATTTAATATTGAAATTCCATCAAGCACCCTCAGTCGATGTCTTAAATTATAAAATAGAATAGTTGTAGACTGTTACACCCCACATCACCATTTCTTCAAAAGCTTGTATTTGTGAAGACAGAAAGCTCTAGAGTGTATTTATATTGTCAGCGTTGAGTAAGTTGACACGTTTCCCACTTTTTAATTTTCTCATTTGGATAAAAAAACATATATCTACATCTTAACATGAAAATTTCACTTATATAATATACTACTAGTGTATTATAGCAACAAAAACAACTTTTAATATATTTACCATAACAAAAAACGATGAATCAAACACTTTTATATTTTCTATGGATTCGGCGGTAACTTTGTGGAATTTCATTTTTAATATTAAATTAAATTAAAAATTGATAACCTAGTTATTCCACTTGGTTTATCACTAACGTGACGCGTTTCGCCTCTTTAAGAAGCATCTTCAGACTAACTAAGTTAGTGATAAACCAAGTGGAATAACTATGTTATCAATTTTTAATTTAATTTTATATTGATCAAACACTTCTTTACTCCAACACAAACATAAAACTATGCATTCATCTTATAATATCAATCATGAAACCCATTAATCCTGAAATGTTTTAAGACAACCATAAGTTCATAATACTTTTCATAAAGCTGGAAGCTTGCTATTAATCCACTTATAAACACCTAATAGTTCATTTCGAGAACAATAATGCTCAGTATCTGCATCCACAATAAATTTACCCTTAACACCGCGTGAGGAGAGTTGGTGAAATGTATCTCTGGCAGATTTTAAGGGGACGAGATCATCTTTAGCCCCGTGGTATTGAAGCAGTTCTGGAGCTGAAATAAGGCATTAAAAATTTACTTTATTGTTTGAATAAAAATTAGGAATACTCTTGTTAAGTTTGAATAGTTTTGAAACAGGTTTGATGTAATTATTTTGAGACATCAATTCACTCATTTATAAAGAGAGCGTTTTTAACTTGACTTAGTTTATCTAATTATATTGACAATTGAATACATAACATTGACATGATAAAAGATTCATTTGGAATCACAATTTTAAATTATAAATTAGGAGCTTACTGTTTCTGGGATTATTTTCTAAATATTTATAAACATCAGATCCATCGTTAAGGAATGCAGAAATGGAAAATACACCAGCCAGGGATGTGTCCCATTTATATCCAGTATAAAGTGCTAAGGCTCCACCCATTGAATGACCGCCTAAATTAATTTAAAAATAACAGTATTAGATAAAATGAAGTGAGACAATGAGCAAGAGCGGTCACACCAAAAAACAAATAGACAGTAGTAATATGTTATATTTAAAAGCGGCAGGACATACAGATTACATATTTTAATTCAAGTCTTTTACTTGCTGGAAAATAAATAAAATGGCAGTGGTGTATGATGTGTTATCATGGCGTGAGTCAACACGGTTGACCGATGCACACTCAGGAAGTGTCACATTGCAGACGTTGCACACTGTGCAAATGTCGAGATGAAACTCAAGCTGAGTTAAGTGAAGTGAACACAAATGAATAATACTGAGATGCTCCAGCAATTATTTTTGACAGAACATAACGAGGTTATGTAATATGTATCAAGTTGCTATCTGAAAACCTTCAAAATGTTTTGTAGAGTAAAATTATAAATAAAAAGATGAAGATTTTCATTTTAACCCTTTGATTAGTGAGTTAATATTATTTGAATACACATCCTGGGAATGAGTTAAAAAGCTTATATTTTTTTTTAAATATGTTTTTGGTTGTTTAATTATTTTTTGTTAAGTTTTGTTTATTTAAATTAAACAAAATCAGTATTTTATTTAATTAAAAAAATATTTCATAAAAATAAAAATGAAATACTAGTTAAAAATAAAATAAAAGATCAAAACCTCTGGTTCTCAACATTTTATTTAATTAAAAACGAAACGCTTTACAAAAATAAAATATTAAGTAAAATGATCAAAACAGTGATTCTCAACATTTTATTTAATTAAAAGAAAAATAATCTTAGTAACATATTTTATAAAAATAAAATACTAAGTAAAAAGATCAAAATCAGTGGTTCTTAGCGTACAAAAATATTACAAAATAGGTATAAAAATAAGTAAAATGTTCCAAAATAATAATAAAAATAAACAGTTGATTCTTTATTGCCCTTGGTGAGTGTAAACGGTCTATTTCTCATATCTTCAGCGGTTGTCTTCCACAAATTTACATATAATTTTTTCTGCATATTTACCTAATCTTTTCTTATCGAATAATATATGATACAATTACAACGATTTTGGCATATCATTGTTAAATCTATGTACTACTTATAAAAAAATATGCAATCATATTTTATTTGGAATTAAAACCATGGCATTTAAAATAAAGCGCCAAGGTATATACCCTACATATATGTCGATACTCTATGTGGGACATAAAAGTATGGACATACTAATCAAAGGGTTAATTATGTATACCTACCAAAATAATTTCAGTATATTTTTCGAAATGTAAATATCAAAACTACCTTATATTTGAAACATAAACAAATGACACTATAACTTACGACAGTGCATTACCAAATAAGAAAGGTATATTATTTGAAATAAACAATTTCGATGAAGCTAAGCTGCAAAGTTAGTGAGTGAGCGTAGAAAATTTTGAGTTATCAAAAACTTTGAAATATGCAATATATTTTTTCAATCTGCTTGAAAGTACATCGAAATTCTCTAGATCGCAGGTTGCCACGATTTCCTCAGTCAGATTTCGATCTGCCATCTTCTAAACATTATTAATAGAGTGGAATAGAAAACCCTGTGCAATTATAATCAGGAACAATAATCCGTCTGATATATATAATAGTAAATATTACTTTACTCACCAACTATTATTCTGCTACTTGGAATACCGCTGTCATTCTCCTCTTTTATTAATTGTTTGATATCTTTTCCTATATCTTCAATAGATTCTAAATCTTCGGGTACGGACGAATCAATGGCTAGTCGATCAAACCAGACATGACTTAGTTCACCATCAAGAGGAGAATAAGGCCGCAGAGGTGCAGTAGGAAACACAACCTTGATGTGAGGAAAAGAGAATTCTCTTCTTAACAAAGCTTTTATTCCACATCTGAATTCCCTAGAGGTTGATCCTGAAATAGAAATACGAGCCTTTTTTTACTGCACTAATTTTATTTTAACTAGTAGTTGCATAATATACTATTGATAATGGAGCTTAACCTATTTGAATGCAATTAAGGCAAGCCTTACAAAGTGTGATAACAAATCAGATAATTTAATAAATGTGAGTTTTGAATACCGGAGCCATGAAAAAGAAATACGGTAGCAGTATGGGATCCAGTGGTATTTTTTATTATATCCATTGTAATTAATCGGCCAATTGACATTTCCAGTTTTAATGCTTATTATTTCCAGTGATCAATAAACAAAGCGATGAAATATTGTAAATAATAATTTAATATACATAAGTGCTAATTAGTGTGATAAAAGAACACGGTTATGGATGTCGGTAATATAGCTGTCACAAAAGTATAGTTCTTCATGCCTGTCACTTTATTTATAAACCATAGACAAATAATATAAGTGTCTTCCCACAGTTGCGTGTTTCCAGTGTGTGGATATAGCCGTGCCGTCAAATGGGGTTACTTTGCCTGATTTTCAAGATTTTTTTAGTTAATTTTAAAATTTTTTTTTAAGAAAACGTATTTTGAATTAGGTACCTACTTTGCATAAAAAGTATTTTTATTATTACGCTTAGTCAAAATATGATGCCCTAAAGCCTACAAAAGACTTATAAAACAAAACAAAAAATGAAAGTCGTCTCAATATTATTTACAGTGAGTTTTAAGATTTTTAGATTGAATATTATCACGGAGTGCAGTGTTAGGAAAATTAATCCAAATCGACGCTAATAGGAAATATGCTTTTACACCCTGGCAATGTCATTGTTTACATGACGTATAAACGTCTGACATGCTTGTCAGTTTGTCGAGTGTGTACGAAACTCAACATTTTTTCTTGTAATCTATTGTTTCTCTAATAATGGTATTCATAATTACCATTAACAGGTCAATTTAAAAGATTCACAGCCCTTAATACTCCCAGCCTAACGTTTGCCCGCGTGTGCTTGTGCTTAATTAATATGCGTTTGATAAATTAATTGACCTTAGATTATGTTCGTTCACCTTATCATAAATCCTCTTTTCGCACAATAAATGATTCGGTGGGGAACATGTTTCGTTACGAGATCATCTTTGTTTTGTTCACGTATTTCATGATTGGAATATGTCAGTTGGAATACACTTTGAACGATATTAGCGAGACAGGTTTTCCGGAGACTTCAACGAATCATGTTTTCGAGTTAACGCAGTCAACTAATCTAGCAAGACTAGAGCATGTTCAATTGACTTGTGATAATTATCATTCCAATTATACTGTTAACGATTTAACCCCAGATAAACTGAACCATATTTTAGTGGATCACAGTCATAAACTTCTTTACTGCTATGTTCCAAAGGTGAGATCTTCATTCACAAATAATTAAGATGGATTTGTTTTACCAATGTGTATCATATAAACTATTAAGGGTAAATGTTGATATCCGTGGATGTGCTATTTCGGCTTCATGCCGCGCGGCATGAAACCGAAATAGCTATCAACTAACTAATAAAACTTTGTAAACTGAATACTTTGATATCTTACCTTATTATATTTGAGTTCCACCAAATAAATGCCTTACGTAAAATAAAGATAGTTGAATTCGTAGGAATCTTCATTTAGACTCCTATTCGTTTGATACAAACATGAATATGTTTGGTTTTTTAGGTTGGCACTCCTGAGTTATTGCAATATGGCGGCACAAAAATAAAGTTTGTTACATATACAACTAGTATGAGATAAACCACTGTTATAATGTTTCCTTTCGTCATTATTGAATATATTTAGCTTGATGAAAAACTATTCTACCTTAAAACATATTTTTAAAAACAACTTTTGATGAAAAAAATCCATCTTCAGACTACGTCTACCAATACGAATTCTTAAGTCTTGAATTTATCGCAGCAAACCCACGCTATGCCCCATTTTTAGGATTGGATGGAATTTTAGACATCACAGATATAGACCTTCAAATAAAAGTCCATAGATCAATTGAAAATCAAGTAAAGAAGTTATCTTTACTGGGATTCGAACCTGAACTGAGTACCGTTATCGAAGCCAACGACATTGACCACTCGGCTTAAGAATAGACTAATTAAAGTTATGAACCATTTTATCTTACCTTAATTCATCAGTCATCATAACATATCACATTATTTCTTTAACTATTTCAAAAAAACAAATCAACGTGTTGGTTTACCATAGATAAGTGTTCAATTTCTATTTCGTGTAATATGATGTTCTGTGTCTTATACAGGTTGCTTGCACAAATTGGAAGAGAATCTTCCTGATTTTATCTGGTAAATGGAATAACACCAATGTGCTCTCTGTTCCTGCGACCCTGGCTCACTCTCCTGGCCAGTTCACTACGTTGGAAGATTTATCAGTTGACGAAAGGGATAATGTTCTTGAAAATTACACTAAACTAATTTTTGTCCGACATCCATTTGAGAGAGTGCTATCTGCTTACCGTAACAAACTTGAAGATGATTCACCGAGCTCTCACTACTTTCAGGTAAATTTTAAGTTTTCAACTTTATTTTTGTTGCAACTATATCGATTACTTGTGATAAAAATAGTCTTTTCTTCAAATTTGCATAGCATATCAAGTAACAATAGAATTTCCATGTTATATATTAACACTTGCAATCCAACTGTTATATTATATACGTTATAAATAGAGATACAAAGATGCTAAATAGATGCTTTAATTGTAAAATATGCTAAAATCAAATATAAATATAAAAATTTTTTTTTAAAGAAATGTTGAAATATATAAGACCATATCACATATAACTAATGTTGATCAACAAAGTCTCAGAGTTTTAACTAATGTAAAAAGTGGATCAAAACCTCACACAATGCAATTTTTAATCAAAACTTTAAATTTTATATCAAGAGTTTGCTTGTACTGCAATCAAATCAATTCACAGTACAGTGTAAAAGAGTCACTGAAGCTTAGTATTCTAGCTGAAAAAACTACTTTAATAACATATACTGCTTGTATAAAGCAAGGATATAGTTGTTCCACTTCTCATACCTAAAACCTGCATCAGAACCAAGTTTTTTTTTTCCGTGCTCATTCAAGATGTGGAACATTTGGCTCCTAATGGAGGTATCTCAACAGAAATTTTTCTACAAAAATTGCTTTTTACTCAGTTCCTCAACCTCTCTTTTTTCGAAGAAAGTAGGGATTGAAGGATAGGGCTAAAAACGACTAGTTTTTAGCTAATTGTTGTTTTATGATCAGTGGCTGGGAGGGAATTTTTCGAGTCTCGAAACAATCAATAAATCGAAAAATCCGTACTGGGATTTGATAGCGTGAACACCCTAACGGAAGCTAATGTCGTTGACCACTGAACCACGGATCTGGCTGCCAAGTATAACACAAACAAATAATATTCTGCGCACTGTGTACTTCAAAAAAATTTCAAACGGGTACAATTTAAATGAAGTTTTGTTAGATTGAGCATTATGTATTGTATGTTTACACAGTATTGGCTCACCTCGAAATTAAATTCTATTTCTCTCACTAATTGAGGCAAATTATTCAAAATAAGTAATAAATTGTTTTAACATGTGTTTTTAAATCATATTCCAGCAAAGAGTTGGCCGTATGATAATCAGCAAATACCGTCCGAACGCATCGAACTCATCATCGTTACTAGGAAATGATGTGACCTTCAAAGAATTTATTGAGTTCATCAGCGCTCCGGCGACTAGTTCAGATAGCATACCGTATGCTTTAAATGAACATTGGAAATCTATGGATAAACTTTGCCATCCTTGTGCAATAAAGTACTCGATAATAGGTAAGTCTTTTAGTAGTTTACTTTTCATTAAATTTGGATTATTGAGATTTTGTACACTTCCATGTATTTTGTCACTAACGACCCGGGTTTCGCCTTTCGGCATCTTCAGGCATTCGAGCGCACGAATGGACTCGAACTGACTCCATTCGATAATATATCTTAACAAATTACTTGTAAATAAGACAGTCATTCACACAGAAAATCTTCTGTGTGGTGTGAAACATGATATTAACTAATTTTGTAAATGGTATTTGTATGAAGCAGTAGTGTTAAAAAAACATATCATTTCTTAAACTTTTTGAAGCTTTTGCCCACTCTACCACTGTGAAATTATTTGAAAACTCTGAAGTAAAAAGAAATCTTGATGACTTTATTGTTTTTTATTTACAGAACAAAACCGAAGTTTGAATACTCATTAAAATGTTGTTGAACCTCCTACTTTAAATAGCAGATGGTGTTAGAAAACTGACTTTCACAAACCATAAATTCGAACAGACATATTCCTTAGTTTATGAGCACTAGTAGTGAAATCTAAGAAGCAAACATAGTTAGAAATATTACCGTGTTTTCGTTGTGATTTTTCTTACTTGTTTTTTAAAAGACATCATTTGTGGTAATATTAGCGATTGCCGAGTTTATTCCCATGGCTTATAGTAAACCAAAGTTTTCAAATGTAGACTAAATTGGGTAAAAAATAAAAATGAATTCAGTTTTATGATTTTGATAGCTATTTCAACATTTCATTATTTTCTGAAAAAGGTTCTATAAATTATATGCAAATTCAATAAATAAATTGGGTGTTTACCACCCAATTTTCAGAAATATTCTTGAATGTTATTGTGAAGGACATTTTCGATTCTACAAACATAATTTGTAAATTTGGATTATTGAGATTTTGTACACTTCCATGTATTTTGTCACTAACGACCGGGTTTCGCCTTTCGGCATCTTCAGGCATTCGAGCACACGAATGGACTCGAACAGTTCGAGTCCATTCGTGTGCTCGAAAATGAAGATTAGTTACATGGAAGGACAAAATCTGTCCAAATTTAATATTGAAATTCCATCAAGCACCCTCAGTCGATGTCTTAAATAATTTGTAAAAGTTGCGGAAATAGCAATACAATTAATTTAAGTTACAATTTTTTTTGACCATGATGCATAATTTCTAGAAATTAAATTCACAAGTTTACAATTACATATTGTTTACCTGAAAGTATGTTTTGTTTTGCAAGTGTCAAATGTCAGTAATAAAAAAAACAGTTTTGCCGATAAACTCATGTTTATCTGATACGTTTACGTGATAATACAATTTTTGCACTGGAAATATTTCGTCGCTGTTCAGGAAGAAAACACTAAATCGAAAAAATGACATATTTATTTAATTTTACCAAAATGTTCCTATTTCGAACTCTATCGTATGGAATAACAAACTTATTTTTATATATTATACTTTTACTTAAAAACAGTATTATTTATTTATTGTAAATTTAAAAAATTGAAATGCATGACATTACAGCTGACGCCAATGCGCCATGCATTACACAAACATAACAACCGTAACAATAAAACAACAATAATAATAGTTATTGAAAACAATAATACAAATAAAAATAATAATGAAAATAAAAACATTTTTTTTAAATTATTTAATACAAAAAGACATTATTAATTCACAAGGAACAAATATTCGGTGAACAATACCCAGAGTTAAGTGCTGAAAATATCCAGCTCTCTAGGTAGTGCATTGATCATCCGAACGGCTCTTGCGACTGGTGACTCGAATGACCGACGCGAAGAACAAGTTTAAAGAATAAAAATTGCCTGGATATGGTTTCGGCCACGTAGATAACAATTGGGAGCATGTAAATTAAAGAATTTCAGGATTATAAACTCGTCCCCGAAGAAGAAGAGAGAAATGCTTTAGAATCGAAAACGATCTTCGTGCTTCAAGAGTTTTGTACAAACAAACAAAAGGAAAAAGGTATGACTTTTCAAACGTTTGACAAACTTCGATGTCCAATGACTCAAAACTAATATTTTTCAGTTAGTGTCTTCTTCCAGAACAACGACGATTTGATCTATTTTTTTTCATATGCGTTTATTACTTCATCACCAACTGATCTTAATCAGCAAGTCGCAATCAATTATTTACACTCATTTGTCATTGATAAATGCCTGTTATTTAAATATTTTCAGGCAAATATGAAACTCTCCTAGATGATTCCATTCTTGCCCTTCATTCCGTGAACGCGTCCCATATCCCGTTTCCCAGAGACACTCGAACTTCTGGGACGGCAGCCAAGATGAAGAAGTACTATGTTCCATTACCTCTTGAATTAATAACAAAACTGTACCAAATGTACGTGAATGATTTTAAATTATTCAATTATGACCTTGAAGAAATTTTAGGATTCGATCTGGGGTAATCTGTATAATAGATAGTACACCTGTGTATTCATGTGATATACGACAAATTACCATATTGCATATACATATAATGTAGATGCATAATTATCATATCGACCCGAACACACGTCAAGCAATGTGAATTGTATTACACCTTAAAATCGGAAGCTATTTTCAATTATTATGACATCGCGAGTCATAACTCAATAGATTTTTCAGTATAGCCAAGAAACTATCTTACAATTCCTACAATCAGATATTTTTCTCGTTTCTCTTTAGTGCAATGCTCATATTTAATTTATACATATTTAGATTCATCATGAAAAATGCCATAATACATACAGTAAAATTGTAAAAATTTTCAGCTTTGAGTATGAACTTAACAAAAATTATTCCATTTAAATTGTCTTTGTGTTACAGTGTTATTTAGGACTGAAACAGTAAAACCAACATTATGAATATTTTTTAGCAGATGGAGAATTGCTTTCTGATTATTTCCGTCATGCATTTCGACTTATGGTTCGTATTGTATCAGAGGTCTGTCATAATATTCCAATTTTTCTCTTGATGTATGTTTCGTTGTGTTATTCTGGCCCATCATATAAATCAGATCACATATAGAATGCATACCCGGAAAAAAATCTACTGATGCCTCTGACGCCCTCTATTTCCTTGTATGAAACTGATTCATATCTCTCACGGTGAAAAATGTGACATGGCAAAAAATCTTATATTTTAATTTTTAGAAGACTTCCATCTCAATAGATATTCTCAATGAAATTTTAGCACACAGTGATAAATGATATCTAAAACTCTGTTGTTATCTTGTTCCTGCATGATTTTGAATTTTTTCAAACTGAATTTAAATTATTATATTACTAAGCAACTTTTGAAATGAAATTATTAATGCATTTCATAAGTGGAAATGATTTATAATAATTATGCAATTCTATCACTATAATATTTTTAATTTAATAACCAAAAAGTAAATAATGAATTATATAAAATTCAATTATCTATATACCGAATCAAAATAGATTAGGTATATCTCAAGTGGGCATAATATATAACACATATACATTGCATATCATTTCTCAAATTATGACCATCTTGATTTAAGACGGCTCACACTTGAGACCAGGAAGTTTTCGGTAATCAAATATTTCAATCGATCCAAGTGTAACAATTAAATTTTCATAATTATGTAATATAAAGAAATTAATTTTTAACATCAACTTCGACCACTAATTTCGTTTTTTCATTCAGATCTCCAGTATAAAATTCGACTTGCGACCATTTTGGTTTATGACTAAAGTGGCTGAATTAAACCATGTCATAATTGTAATATGAAATTAATGAATTATTTCTTAAAATATCTCATCAGTTTTACTTGACTGTTTGAAATTTTTAAATGGACATTTTCTGCGTAAAAGTGTATTTTAAATATAAGTATTTTTTTCTCCATTGTCAAACACGATTGGCTGCACATTTAAGATGACTACCTCATCAAATAGCATTGAAGTGTCTGTAGACTTATTAAAATTCTACTTAGTCAATTTTTTAAGAAGGTTTCACAGTGGCAATACAGATTTCAATTTTTACAGTGGCGATATTATATTTGTATGACACACATACTCTCTTATCTTCAAATATATTATTCGATATCACTTTCACATTGTGTAAATGTATTCGAGTCGACATGGTATAAATTATTTCTGAAATTGGATTGTATTTTAATAAACACTCTACTGCTACAAAAATTAGCAGAAGTGTATATGGGCAATGTTAATTGAAAATTTTCTCTTCATTCTACAGCCATATATGCTAGCCAAAATAAGTATCTATACATAATACTTAAATCATTCTTCCCATGTCTATTTTCCACTATGTGTTTATAGTACAAAAATTTTAGGAGGTACTTATGACATTTTTTATATCTTTTTATAATAATTAGGATATTTTATTGTTATCATTCAAAATTTAAGGCTAAATTCGATGTGTTCAAATTTTACTATTTGATAAAATTTACATTATCAAATCCACTAATTTAATATTAAAAAAATCTTGTGATAATGTGAAACAATGATTCCTTCTATACTTGATTCAATAAATAATCAAAATTCGTTAGTGTCTGTCAAATATTATATGCGAAATGGGTTTCCAAATAGTCATTTTTATTTAAAAATTATTTAACCATTCTTATAAGAAACACATTATTTCACAATATTTTTTGAATTGTTGAAATTTTGTACATTTCCATGTATTTCGTCACTCACGTCTCGGTTTGTGTTTTTAAATAAATAATGGCATTGAGAATAATATAAAGTTATGATAAATTTATTAGCAAACCTTACAGAATACTGAAAACCTATATATGTATGTACAATAATTTCAGTGTGCATTCAGAACTATTTTACTATATGTAAATAAAATAATATCTTTTAAATGAATTAAAATAATTATTATAGTGTTCAATAATGAGGAACACAAATTATTTATTATATCGTTATCATTATTATATATGCTATGCATTGGATATATTCCTGGATAATTTTAAATTGAATTTTCAGATAATCCAATACAATTAAGGTGCTAACCAAATGTCTATATTCCGGAGACATAGGATATCATGTCCGCTTTTTTTAAATTGACTTTTATACAGTTAAATTTGGATTATTGAGATTTTGTACACTTCCATGTATTTTGTCACTAACGACCCGGGTTTCGCCTTTCGGCATCTTCAGGCATTCGAGCACACGAATGGACTCGAACTGAGAGACAGTAAACAGTGTCTAACGCTTATATAGAAGATACAAATGCGACAAATATCATTTACGAGGCAATACATTATACGTCTGAGAGCCACACCGATACCTGAGTTAAAATTTCGGAAATCGTCCTAATCCTTATTTTGTAAACACCATTACCAGAGTGGCGATTGCCGAAGGCGATTGCCGCTTTTCAACTTCTTTTAGAAATACCAGTGATTTTACAATTATAATAGTATTGTGGGTTTTGACGGGATGTAATTCGACGAATGGGTAAATATATACAATCATTCCACATTTAGTGACATCTGTTAGGTGTTTCAACGTATCGGATATAATAGCGGAGAATTAGGAAGGTTCAGCTGCTCATTCAAGATTGGTAAGGAGTATAACTGGCCTCTATTAATTTCTAAAATTTCCTGATAAAATAATTTATGATCCCCCATGTTTTTATGCAACAGTTTAACCCCATCATCCGCATTAAACGTATGGTTCTCCATTAGTAAGTGATTTGCGAATGTCGAAGTTTCTTTTTTAATCTAAAGGCAGCTAAATGTTCTGATACCCTTATATCTAATGTACGTGTGGTTTTACCCACATAGAAATGTTGGCAATCATTGCATTGTAATTTATAAATACCAGATTTGTTCTTAAAGTTTACTCTATCTTTATTGTTAATAAGTAATTTGCCTAGAGAGTTTTTGCAATAGAACGCCGGTCTAACACTATCAGCGAGTTGTTTTTTAATTTTAAAGCTTGTGCAACCTAAATAACTTATTCTATGCCAGATTCTAGGGCGGTCTATGTCTTTAGACAAGTTCCCGAAATATAGCATCTTTTCTGCTAATTTACGTTGTTTTTTTGATACAAGACTATCTATAAGAGACGCCTCATAGCCATTATTAATGGCAATTTGTTTAATAATGTTTAGTTCGTTTTCAAAATTAAATTTATTTAGAGGTATAGTGACTAATCTGTGAACCTGAGAATGGAAAGCAGCCAATTTATATGAGAAAGGATGGTCTGACTTAAAATGGATCGTGGCTTCTGAAAACGTCTGTTTTCGGTAAATTTTAAATTCATGAATGGAGTTTTTAATATCAATATTTAGGTCAAGGAAATTTATATTCTTGCCCCCTACTTCTAAAGTGAATTGAATTTTATCATCTAGTGAGTTAAGAAAATTATGAAGGTTAGAAACTTGTCTCTCAGTTCCATTGAATAGACAAAGGATGTCATCTACGTAACGGAACCAATAAACTACGTTTCTAACTTCTGTTTTATTGCTAAAAATAAGGTTTTCTAAATGGTTCATGTAAAATTCTGCTAATAGTGGTGACAAACAACTTCCCATTGCAAGGCCTTCGGTTTGTTCATAGAATCTATTATCAAATTGAAAATAGTTCTGGTCAACGCAAACGTCTAATATATTAAGTAATTCCGTAGTAATGACAGGATTAACTCTACGCGTATTAAGGGTATCTTTGATTATTATGATTGTTTGTATGATTAAAAAAAGAAACTTCGACATTCGCAAATCACTTGCTAATGGAGAACCATACGTTTAATGCGGATGATGGGGTTAAACTGTTGCATAAAAACATGGGGGATCATAAATTATTTTATCAGGAAATTTTAGAAATTAATAGAGGCCAGTTATACTCCTTACCAATCTTGAATGAGCAGCTGAACCTTCCTAATTCTCCGCTATTATATCCGATACGTTGAAACACCTAACAGATGTCACTAAATGTGGAATGATTGTATATATTTACCCATTCGTCGAATTACATCCCGTCAAAACCCACAATACTATTATAATTGTAAAATCACTGGTATTTCTAAAAGAAGTTGAAAAGCGGCAATCGCCTTCGGCAATCGCCACTCTGGTAATGGTGTTTACAAAATAAGGATTAGGACGATTTCCGAAATTTTAACTCAGGTATCGGTGTGGCTCTCAGACGTATAATGTATTGCCTCGTAAATGATATTTGTCGCATTTGTATCTTCTATATAAGCGTTAGACACTGTTTACTGTCTCTCAGTTCGAGTCCATTCGTGTGCTCGAATGCCTGAAGATGCCGAAAGGCGAAACCCGGGTCGTTAGTGACAAAATACATGGAAGTGTACAAAATCTCAATAATCCAAATTTAATATTGAAATTCCATCAAGCACCCTCAGTCGATGTCTTAAATTTTATACAGTTGGCGGGTATTTTTTATTCTTTCTTCAATTCAACATATTGACAAAAATAGTGGTTCTACAACAATTTGTAAAATTTCATTCAAGTGCTATGTGCAAACTTTTTTATTTACTGTGATTATAATTATATGTCCGCTCCAACTAAACTCTCATAAAAACCATTATTGTAGCACCCTATTCCATAGCATTATTTTGGTGCATATAAAAAATTTGCCATCAACTGTAGGATCCTATGTTTTAAAGAAAAATATATCTGCTTGAAATGAATAGTTTCTTAACATACATATTTTTGATTCAATTTCAATAGTTAAAATCTTCTCAGTATTTATTCGATCTTTATCAATATTTGTCAGATCAGAAATTTTAATCTTGGCAAACATTGGCAAAAGCCGTTTGCCTCTCAGACTTATATACTTTTTTAACATTCCAAATTTAAATGCTACCCAATTTTCAAGTCCGAGTATAAAGTGGATGCTATTTTGAAGGTTTTTCACAGTCATGTGTATGTATCGACATTTTCGACTTAAAATGAATATTGTAGTGTAATAAGGTAACATTAGTAGGTTTGTCTATGGTGAATAATATAGGATGACATGTAATGAGCTTGTAACATATCATGACATTTCATAATGACGAAAAAAAAGGTAAAGCTTTTTTGCCAACGATATTAATACGATTGATAATATCAATGTACAAATCAAGCAAAAATGTGTGGGGTATAATGTCACCTTGGTGGCGTACTAGCCGATTCCACATTTGTAAATTACTGAGATTTGAGCATTTGAAAATTTTGTGTCTTTAAACAGTTGCTTTTGATGATTAGTTCTTCATAATGTTTCATATTCTTTTCACAACAGACAAAAAGATGAACAACACTAACTGATTGAATGGCAATGATCAATAATTATTGTAAGCCGTATGGATCTATTCACAAATGTTTAATGTGTGTTAGATCCTTTAGCAAATATTGAAAAAAAAAACATTTTACATTAAATATATCACTTATTTCTTTTCACCACCATAAAATGTGCTTTAAAAATCGTTTGTTCAAATAAAAACATATTTGTGGAATAGGTCAGTTCACCACAAAGGCGATGATAAGACAAAGATCATAAATTTAACTTTATGCATTTAAATAAATTTTCATCCCTCTTTGTAAAGCTGCATGACACTGTAACTGTTCACACTGTAACTCTCTCAACAGCTTTGGACTACAGGACTCTAATTATATTGGTTTTAATATCTTTATCAAGAATAAGTTGGTGTTCATCAACAAGACAAATGTGTGATCTTTTTCGTTTTTCATTCATAATTCATGATATTATTACGGCTAACGAACACTTTCATGTAATCTAATATGGTGCTGTGAAATCTTTGGCAAACATAGTACTATCAAAGATATATAACATACAAATATGACTATGTGATACTCCTCAAGTCTCTCCTACGGCATGCTCCCGTAATATCACTCTCAATATTTTTTGTCATATTAAAATTCATTATTTCGCTTCTATTTATATTTGACATGAAATTATAAAGACTGCCATAATAATTATAATCCATTATTCATATATATATATAGATGGCCTAGTGCACAAAGTGCAATTTTTATCAAAATTGAGGACCTCAATATAATGGACAAAATATCCTGTCAAATCTGGAAATTGCTACAAACATGTTTTTAATGTAATACATATTTCAATCTGAATGTTCTGAATAATTACTACTATTGCATAACATCATTTTCAATGCCTTTGTCATTAAGTTTTTCTTTGTACTGTTAGAATAAATGTGGTCACATATTTAGTATATAGATGCAAAAAAAAACTAATTACCTTATTCGTATATGGCAATCATATCACAATGATATTCCCTTTTTATAACTATTTCATAATATCTTAATAACACAAATTATACTTTTATAAAATAATCAGGTGATGAATGATTGATACACTATAGGTGTATTGAATTTTACACTTTTTTCTTGGTAAACGCTTAAATATTATATAGAAGGGTAGTTTTAATTATTTTGGTGCTATATTGTTAATCAATAAAATTATTAGCATAAAATATTGTATATGTTGCATGCATTATTTAATAAAAACATATATGTATAATATATTATATATCACAGATTACTAACACCAAATTATAATATTATACAGGACTAGTCCAAACATTTTTTTAGTAAATATCTTACAGAAATCATGTATATGTATACCTTTTCTTCCACTTGTTATTACATGGCGTTTAGTTAAATATTTAGGAAATTTAAAAATATTCATTTTAATGGTGTTAAGTTTTAGTTTGTATTTTAGTATGGTAATTTTGTATTATATTTAGACATTCTTAATTAATATTGTGGAGGTTACTAATTGAATTCATATTTTCCACAAGCTATACTAAGTTTTGTCTTCAAGATATTCAATGTTTAAATATGTCATAATATTTTCAGGTTTTGTTTATAAAAACCGATACAAAAGTCAAACTTCAGACTATGTGAATAGGTTATCTTAAGTCATAAAACTCCTTATTATAGTCAAGTCCGTATATCAAATCATACTACGCATTTTCATTATTTTGTCTCCATGCTGTGAAATCATTTCATCAGTAATTGATTTCCCCTCTAAAACAAAAATGCATTTCAATTCACTCAGATGTTTAACGATTGATAACTTATGAATATAGTCACTATGCGACCATCTTGTCTTCAATTCGACTGACACATGGCAGTGGTTGCTAATAAGAAGCATTGGTGATATTTTTTCTTTTGAATCTATTAGAAGTGATTAGTGTGATTCGCCATCAATTAAAATAGATGCAGTGAAACAAAGGCTGAAAAATCAATTACAATTTGCCTTATTTGTACAATAATATCGTACAAAATACTAGAAATCAATATGAATAAAATCGTTTCTGTTATTGTGTCATTAAATGAATTAAAAATATTTAAATTTAATAATATATGACTGTTTTACAATTGGGTTTGTAATGTTAAATTATTTTGCACAAATTTTACATGGGCCAGTGTAGAATGAATATAAAATGACTATATCTTTTAAAATATCTGTATATATACAAATTTCGTAATTAAATATATTGGAACTCAATATTAAATACAATCATCATCGTACAAGTGAAAGTGACCATGTGCTTTTTTCATAAAAATGGACTAAACAACTATTTGATGTTTTTTGAATATAATAGTTGTCTGAAAAATTCACAACATAACCTATCTACTGATGTCAAAAAACTAAATCAGAAATGTTAATGGAATATGTGTGGTTTTTTGATTGATTACCAATGTTCACTATTCTACACTTTGTCACTTTCTCCTGTATGGCGACAGCATAATCATATATTCATATTAGAATAACATGTATTCATTTCATGACTTATCAACTTAAATATGTTGTCAGTCTAAAGTAGAAATCTCCATTAACTGCTATATACTTACAGGACTTAGGACCTACAGGACAACCTATAAACGTTATTATTTAATTATGAGATGTATCCAAGATGTCTTCCTTACTGTTTGTGTTTTGGTGTCAAAGCTAGCTCTCGCACACAGCGAGTGGAATCTACCTTTCATGAAAGTATGTGTTACTTTATCTAAACTGATTGACACAACGCTATATCAATTGAAAACCCCTGTATTCATGAAATTTAAATTGGTTTATTGCAGATTGCACACTCTATGCTCTAACTCAGTGCTTTCCCACACTATGGGCCGCAGCTCCCTGGGGGGCCATATGGCTTCTGCGGAAGGCCGCAAAATGTTCCAGTAGAGCTACAAGTATTTAATTGTGTATTTTTTCTTTTTATATACCGTTGTCTTAACTAGCGAACTGTTTATCTACATTTCAGCAAATGTTCAGGAGGGCTTAAAACTTGTTCAATTCAGTCTTAAACAATGTGTTTACATGAATTTTACATTTATGTTATTTAATGAATTATGTTAAATCATTGCAAATTCATGGAATTCAATTCATTACAATTTATCGGCGTCCGTGACGCAGTTGGTAGCGTCGTTGGCTACAGTTACGGGTGTCTCGAATTCAATTCCCGGTGCGGACGGTTTTCATAAATTGATATTTCAATCGATTTCTGTTCGTAGTCTGAACCTCCTCCCACCCATCCGATCCTCGCGGGGCATGGCGAGAGCGATTAGCTAACCACTAGTCCTTATCCTTCTATCCCTACTCTCTTCGAAAATAAGAGGTTGAGAAACTGAGTAACAAGCAGTTCTCATAGAAAAATTCTGTTAAGATACCTCCATTAGGAGACCATATCGACTGCTCCATCGAAGACTGACATAACTCCATTTTTTAAGTTTTGAGTTAAAAACGCTACCTTCTGCAGAAAAAAATACTCTATCTTCCTCTAAGACAGTCGTTACTGTAACTTATTTAGACTTGCTATAAATTTTTTACTAATTTGTTTAATATGAAAAACACAAGATAACATATTTTTTTATAGTTTTTTTAATTTTGAAGCGCTAAAAATTAAACTCGCTCCGGTATCTGCAAACAATATTAACTAACTAATTACTTTTTGTAATATTTTTTTGATAAATTTGTCAATATATTGATGTTCTCTTTAACCATTTAAGTGCCAGGATCGTAAAAATATTTCTGTCACCACATGCCGAGATCGAGATTCAAATCGCCGCAAATGTCATAAATCTTATGATAAAGACTAAATTACTATTTCCATTCATCCACGTCTCGCCTTTAGTTGATTTTTAAATTAGTCACTGTTGATAAAATCGACCTTTTTATTTTACCACCAGGGTTGTTACAACACATGTATACAATTATTTTTTTGTTGACTTTTTTAAATTTAGTTTTAATATGATTGTATTTCACAAGAGTTTTTCACGTTATTTTCATTATCATAGTTTTAATAATATTATTTTTATAAATTTATTATATGGATTTGTAGAATACATGAATCTTCTTCTTCCCAGTCAAATCTGTTGTAGCCAAGGGAACTGTATCATTGTCGTCGTCGAACACATCAAAATCATTTTCGAAAGCAGTTAAGTCATCCAGCAATCTAACATCAATCATCACTTCCTTCTGATTCTGGCGTTAAAATAAAAATAACGTTCTCAACTTGTGGTGGAAAATATTTCGAGGATGATGGTAAATTGCGTTCTCCGGGGGACTCCATTATTACAAAAGCTTTTCACAAAAAATTAAGTCTCGCACAAAATGATGTTTTGATAGAGTAACGAACTGGAATTCATAAATATTTATATTTTTACACAGCACTCGTTGTCATGAATGTTTGTGATATCTACAACACTTTCCCACCCATCCGATCCTCAAAAACGGGGTGTAACAAGAGCAATTAGCTAACCGCTAGTCCTGTCCTTCTATCGCTGCTCTCTTCAAAAAAAGAGAGGTTGAGCAACTGAGTAACAAGCAGTTCTCATAGAAAAATTCTGTTGAGATACATCCGTAAGAAAGCCATATGCTCCATGTTGAGAGCGGACATGGTAAAAAAAAATGTATCTTTTGCCACTACACATTATTTATTGCGAAAATATTTGACGTATTAGAGAGGGGATATATTTATGAGTAAGAAAATTTATGTATCCTAAATACGCTTATAGGTGATATTTGTATTAGAAAATATAATTGCTTGCAAGAAAATAATAATTGTAAAAACCAAATCAAAAAATATTCAGAAATAAGCCTGAGGTTTGAAAAGCATTCCGATAACCGCAAGATTCAAAAGAAATTATAAAATCAGTAGATATTGAAAAAGAAATATATATACTTCCCATTAATTAATTTTTTGCGATAACCCTTAATTCTTATACCTATCAATTATCTACGCGCTAAAATTCCAGTAAACATATTTTTTGTTTGAGAAATAAGAAATGTCCATCCCGATATTGATTGTGGTAGCCCTCGATGCGAATGTTAGACACCTTTTACAGAAATCTTTTTTACTGGTTCACCATAGCATAAATTTGAGTTATTTTAATTTATCCTCGTAGAGCATAGATGGGACTAGACATGTGAACTAATGTCAACTAAAAATATGACGTGTCGCGAGATATGAAACGCTGAAATCGCTCACGCGCCCGAGCGTGCTTGGCCTACACGTCGAACATCTCATTCACGCATCGGTGCGTGCATGGCACCTGACTGGTTTATAAAAATATAATTTCTATCAATCAGTCGTTTAAAATTATTCAAAAATTATCAGGCAAAGAATTAACTCAACACACTGCCATTGATTTTTTTATTTTCTCCGGGGAAAACGGTAGTAAGTCATAATGCAGCCATAAAGAATGCAATGGAAGCAAAATACTTAACCAAGAAATGCAACAATTAATTAAAAATATGGCCGATATCAAAAAAATATATTTTGAAATTTCCATAAATTTCCATTGAATCAGAATATTTTTTCAAAAATGAAAATTGCTTTCCTGCAAAATGCGAAATTCGAACTTACGTCTGTCTTCGACGGGGCACTCGATCTGCTCCACACTGGGAGTGGACATGGAAAACTTTGTTTTAAATTAATGTGAAATTCAAAAACAACATTGGTTAAAACTGAATTTATGAGTTTTTAAACTCTCCTGAACATTTTGATGAAATGTAGATAAGCCGTTTGCTATTGCGTTAGCCAACAAGTATGTATTCTTTATGTCAGATCACATTATTCATGATTTTACTAAAATTTTGTCTTTTAGGCAATGGTAGAATGCAGGTGTATGCATAAATATACTATATTTAATATCAAATAGAGCTTTTTATATCTTAAATTAATATAATTTTTTGGATTTACTTTTTGCAAAATTTGTGGGCCCTAGAATGAAAAGTTTGGGAAGCACTGATCTAACCGACTGGTCGTAACATAGTGAATATAAATTGCATATTTTATGCGAGCCCCATTTGTTAGATCACCAATTTTTCATGACACACTCAGACATATTACATAACTGTTTGCACCACACCAGCGTGTCCCTACACTGTCTTTGAGGAGAGCTGCTCTAGGCTGACAGCATGTTAGATATGGCCAGTACATATTAAATAATTATAGCATGTAAATCATAACTAGTTAATGTACTTATATTTTTTCCAACTCTAGTTTTATTTCTATTGTGTACATTTTTACCATGTTATTTTTACTATTATTTCATCTGTTACATAGTAAGATAGTGACAGCATTAGTGAACACGCTGTGTCCATAAATGCATTTTTTGTTACCATTATGTTATCATATTTTTTTTAGATAGTGTAGCATTAATGTTTTCAGCATAATAATTCATGCTGAAATGATAAAATCTTCCTATCTAGATATCAAATTTTTTAATATATATATTTCAATATGATCATAATATATCATTTCACATATTCACGTAATCTGTAATAAATTCTTTTAATAATAAATCAGGACTCTCCAATCTTAACACCTTGACTGCGAGCCACGCACATGTGCGTCCTATTTACATACAAAATGATTCTGTCAGCAGCCAACGTGTTAAGGTAGTCCAAGTGTAGCAATGAAAATTTAAATTTATCCGAGGGCCGCATCCAGAATAATAAATTCAGTACATAAATTAAATTACTTGGAGACCAAGAATTTGTTTTAACTAGTCTTGATCGTTGGAATGCACTCACTCGCGATACACTTCAGAATATGCCAAGTTAAAAGTTGAATGGGATGTTGAAATCACCAAAATGGAGATCATCAGAATCAAAATATCTAATTGAATTTAAAAAATCACCATTTATTTGGTTTTTTTGCAAATCAAATCAAATAATATTTTTGAACAATAATATGTTATATTAATTTATTTGATTCAATTCCTCTATTCTGTTTTTCAACTGTCTCTTGAAACTTTCTTGTTTTTTTACCGGCAATTTTAAAATGCTACAATTCCATAAATTTTATATTTCATGTGTTTGTTTAGTCTATTGGCTAGAATCTAGTCAACTCTCTAAAATGTATATAATAGAATTGTTTGTTTTGTACAATATAGATTGATTTTATTCTAAGTCTGAGAATGGACTTCAACTTTAAATCAATCTTTCACTTTAGGTCAGCATTCATAAATGACAATAGCTGAAAAAACAAATATTCTTTTTAAATAATAATTTTTATTTTGCTGATGGATAAGACATCAAATAACTACAGAAAATTCTTAAAAACGTGTATTGAAATGAAACATTTTTTAAATTCATTGTGGTATCATTTTATTCAGATAAGTGTGAAATAAAACCAACATGTACATTACATATTTTGCTTAGCATTGAGCTTTCGAGGTCAAGTGCTTGTATATTAGGCTACCACTGTTTGTTTAGCCTGTCCAATTTTATCAGATGGCAATGGACATTCATTCGAATTCGGTGATGCTTTTTGATTGTGGTAGTTCCATCTGTTGAGAGCGTAACTGAAAAGAAAATTGAATTCATTAAATTTTTATCGCTCACAAATTCTGTTATAATATTTTTTAATAATAGGACAAAATATCAAAGTATGTAAGTTCTACAAAAATTTTTGAGTTAGTTGATAAGGTATTTCGGCTTAACGCCACAGGACCTTGTATTTAACTTATTTTAGTTTCTATTACTGTTAAGAAGAGATATATATTCAAACCTATATACCTATATTCAAATATCATAATGTTTATTTAAAATTCAATTATTCCAGGTACTAATTGTGTTTTTGGATAATGAGCTTTATGTGGTGTTATTAATTTATCGAGATTTATTTATTGTCTTGATATCTATTAATTTCCAGTTGGCTAAAAGATTTAGCCCGAGGATGAATTAGAAGTTATGTTGTGTGATTCTTTTAAGAGGTAGTTAAGCGAATTGAGAATCTGTTTTATTAATATTAAATGATCATATATATGTTCTCTAAATCTAGTTGAAATACTCCTTCCTGTCTGTCCAATATAGATCGAATCTCACAGGCCGCAGTTAATTTTGTAGATCTCGCTTCTGTCCAGTTTATTAATTTTATCTTTGCTATTTTTAATTTGGGTACCAAGATTTATTACTTACTATAAATAATGCCACATTACGGAGTTTTTAATTTCGGAGTGGATTTTATCGCCAATTCTCGGTAGGTAATTAATCGATTTATAAAAACGGTTTTCTAGGAGTATGCTGAGATAAATAAACTGTCTAGAGTTTCAATCGTTAATAAAGTGATTTATGTATCACCGTTACTTTGTAGCCTATGTAAGCGCTATTTATTCGACAGTTTTAAGTTCATTATTGTAATCTGTTTCATTCATGGGTACACTGACCTGTGTATTATGGAATTTGTAAGCTAAGCTGCAAGTCTTAGGGGGACACGAGTGAAGAAATTTTGCATGAATAGAGTCTCGGTGATACATAAATCACTTTATAAACGATTAAAACTCTAGACAGTTTATTTATCTCAGCATACTCCTAGAAAACCGATACTATAAATTGATTAATTACCTACCGAGAATTAGCGATAAAATTCACTCCGTTAATGTGGCATTATTTTAAGTAAGCAATAAATCTTGGTACACAAATTAAAAATAGCAAAGATAAAATTAATAAACTGGACAGAAGCGAGATCTACAAAATTGACTGCGGCCTGTGAGATTCGATCTATATTGGACAGACAGGAAGGAGTATTTGAACAAGATTTAGAGGACATATAAGATCATTTAATAATAATAAAACAGATTCTCAATTCGCTAACCACCTCTTAAAAGAATCACACAACATAACTCCATTAAAAGAGCCTCAGGCTAAATCTTTTAGAACTATGTAAATTAATAGATATGATCAAACATAACCTTAACCAAACAAACATTAATTAACCTTAAACTTTTACAAGAAGCTCATATGTAAACATACACATTGGAATCCCCAATTACGCTACCCTGAACAACCTGCCTATTTCGTCCATATATTTTTTTTCATTTATTCTTTAGTTATAATTTAAGACATCGACTGAGGGTGCTTGATGGAATTTCAATATCAAATTTGGATTATTGAGATTTTGTACACTTCCATGTATTTTGTCACTAACGACCCGGGTTTCGCCTTTCGGCATCTTCAGGCATTCGAGCACACGAATGGCGTCAGTTCGAGTCCATTCGTGTGCTCGAATGCCTGAAGATGCCGAAAGGCGAAACCTGGGTTGTTAGTGACAAAATACATGGAAGTGTACAAAATCTCAATAATCCAAATTTATTCTTTAGTTTTTTGGCAGTTTTGCATTTTCCACGGAAAAAACGTAACCTTTAATTTTGTACGAGATTCACTCCCCAATTACGCGACTCCCAAGAATGCGGTCCCGACTTTCGCGTAAACAGGGGTTTTACTGTAATTAATAAAATTTCAATGCAATTTAATTTAATGATAAATTAATAACACCACATGTAAACTCCTCTGTCCTGCTCCTGTCGGCGTCCGTGGCGCAGTTGGTAGTGTCATTGGCTACGGTTAGGGAGAGGGGTTCATTCGATTCCCGATGTAGACGGTTTTCATAAATTAATCTTTCAATCGATTTATGGATTTCTTTCGAAGTTGATTGTGTGATATCTAAAACTTCCTCCCACCTATCTGATACTCACAGGGTGATGTAGCGAGAACGATTAGCTAACCACTAGTCCTGTCCTAGCCCTATTCTTCTATCGTTACTCTCTTCGAAAATGAGAGATTGATCAACTGATTTACAAACAGTTCTCATAGAAAAATTCTGTTGAGATAACCTCCATTAGGAGAGACCATGCTCCACGTTGAGAGCGGAAATGGAAAAAAAGCTCCTTTTCCAAAAACGCACTTAGTACATGAAATAATTTAATTTTAAATATATATTATGATATTTGAATAAGTGAGATGACATTATATTTGTCTATCTCTTCTAAACAGTATATATATATAGCTAAGCTAAAATAAAACGAAACCAAACTTTGACCACTGCACCACGGGTCCGGTGACTTTGTCCCTCCCTTATTAAAGAGATTTAATTTGCACTATAAAACAGAAAGATCATTGTTTGTCTGAGAAATATATGTCACCTTGTACTGGAGAAAAGAAGAAATATGTACTTTACCTATCAAATTTATTAATAGATTTATGGAAGTGTTTTCTTTGATCAAAATCAATGGTCTGTTTTCATCAATATCTACAACTGTCAGAAATGCAATAGCGCTGTTGATTTCCATGTCCAAGGTGGCTCCCAGATATTTGATTCCTTAAATAAGAAGGTACAGAAAAAAAATATTAGAAAGTAAAATGTAACAAAATAATTGAAGCAAAATCGGCCTGTGAATTTATATCAATGAATAATAATAATCACTGTCGGTACATTATTTATTTATGAAATTAAAGCACATTCTCTGTACTGATTCTAAAATTGTATCAAAAGATCAGGATCATCCATTGCCAGCATTTTCAACTTACTTCTCTTGTTCCACCCACCACTGCTTTCCCATCCTTTAATTGTAAGCAGTATTCAGCAACCATCTAATTCAGTACTCAGATAATTAAAAAATACTAAGGCAGATAACCTTCTAAAGAATTGAACAAAATGTTGGTGTTTATGGGTCAGTAAAAGCATATTTCTAAATATCCTCTTACTGACTATACTTGGAAAGTACCTAATTGTTAAACACCTGTTCATAAAATGTATAAAAGCTTGGGCACAAATCAATAATATTTGATGTATGGTGACCATTTGAATATTGCTTTTCCCATTGTCTCTATATACATTGTTTGGCGATATTGCTCACTCATCTAAGCTTTCAATTAAACTATATTTGGATTTAAATAAACGAAACTAAGTGAAAATGTTTTCTGCATCTCCTGTAAAGTGTGCAATTTGAAAATTATTAAGTAAATCAGTATATGTTACCATTTATTCTCAAGAGTGTTGTTCCTGGAAGCAACTGCGGTTCTACAAATTCCAATCTGTCAAGGTGTATGCCGATCCCTGCGTAACCAAACATGATGGCTTGCAAAAATCCTCCCATTCCAGTTATAAAATTAACTGCACCAATTTCAGGCTCTATAGCTTCAGTCCATATCTAAAATTAAGTTATGTATGTTTATTAATATCTAAATTTATTTCTGTTATAAAATTAAAATGAATTTCCACAAAGTTAATGCCATTCATCGTAGATGTAAAATTTATTTCATTAAAGAAATTAGCGGTGTGTAATTTTTAGGAATAAATTCATCTAGATTTTTTCTATTGAGGAACCGATCGAAACAACCAATAAATGCAGGTTAAAATGAAATTTGAATTAAATATATCCACTTACTTTGAACGGGTCTCTGACATAGGGTTGATAACTTCTATTGAAAAGACGAGCTGCCTGATTGTCATTTCCTAAGCGTAAGTGTCCAACTGTATGCATACTCCAAGTCATCGCAGGACCATTCATCCGGGTTACATTCTCGTAATATAGCAGATCATTCTCTCTGGTTGTTCTGAAAAGTAATAAAAATAAATTGTACTAACCGGATCCATGGTCGAGTGCTCAAATCCCAGTACGGACAGTATCATTAAATGGATTGTCTGATGTCTTAAATACACAAAATTAAAACATTCCCAAAATCAAATATGCACTCAACAATACATTCGGTTATTAAGATTGGGCCTGAAGATATAAAAACATTGAATGATTAAATGTTATTTGAGAAGCTCCATCAAGTATGCACTCAGTGAGAATTATATACTATTGCAATTTATAAGCACTGGAAGACCGACCAAAAGAGCTCATACAAAATGTGTGGATGTTCCAAAAAAAACATTTATACAAAAGATTTTTATAAGTACAAATATATCGATAATAATGAATAGAGTTTGTAAGTTAATCAAATACTGTGTCATGAATATTCTTATTTATATATAAAATTAGTTTAAGAAGTGAATTTACAAATATTTTGCATTCAGACATTGTAGAGGTTACTTAATTGTGTAGTAAAAATAAAAACTTATTCATATAACCTACACAAAGTCAAAATATTTTTTTATCAAACTGCCCACTTTTACGGGTGACAATAAATATTGTAACAATAATTGTATGAAATTTACGAAATAAAATTACCTACACAAAATCAATATATTTTATTTTTAAAACTACCCACTTTTACGGGTGATAATAAAAATTATTGTTACAATTGAACGTAAAATTTATGAAAAAATCTACAGTTTCAATTTATTTAGTAACAATAATTTTTATTGTCACCCGCAGAAGTGGGTAGTTATGAAAAAATCAAACTACCCGCTTTTAAAGGTGTCAATAAAAATTATTGTTACAATTAAACGTGAAATTTATGAAAATATCTACAATTTCATTCTATTTTGTAACAATAATTTTTATTGTCACCCGTAAAAGTAGGTAGTTACGCAAAAATCTACCTACAGAAAATCAAAATATTTTTTATCAAACTACCCACTTTTACGAGTGACAATAAAAATTATTGTTACAATTGAACATGAAATTGTAAATTTTTCACATACTTCATGTTCAATTGTAACAATAATTTTAATTGTCACCCGTAAAAGTGGGTAGTTTGATAAAAAATATTTTGATTTTCTGTAGGTAGATTTTTTCATAACTACCCACTTTTACGGGTGACAATAAAAATATTATTACAAAATAGAATGAAATTGTAGATTTTTTCATAAATTTTTTGTCATCAATTGTAACAATAATTTTATTGTCACCTGTAAAAGTGGGTAGTTTGATAAAAAATATTTTGATTTTCTATCAGTAGATTTTATTCATAGCTACCCACATTTACGGGTGACAATAATTTTTATTGTCACCCGTAAATATGGGTAGTTTCATAAAAAAATATTTTGATTTTGTGTAAGGTAGATTTTTTCGTTTATTTAATATGATTATTGTTACAATTTTTATTGTCACCCGTTAAAGTGAATAGTTTGTAGGGCATCCAATCCCGGGATATACGGATTGACTTTTTTTTAAATTTTATACACTCATCCCTTGATTTAAGTAGTAGATATGTTCCATAGTAAACTGTGCAAATGAAAGCCTTGAAAAAAAGATGAAGATTATGAGCTCATATAAAATATGTGGATATGTTCCAAAAAAAAGGTATAAATGATCATATATGATACTTATTTACTATTGCATCAGAATATATTATAGGTATAACACCTACCAAATAATAATAATTATACACAATCACATAAAACAATGTTCTTTTATTTTTTAAATATTATATGTATCTCTCATTAGATTTTATTAGGTGCTGAGATTTTGTGGCTCTTGTTGTTTGTTGGACTCAAACAAATTTAACACGATGTCAACAGTATTTTATAGAATTGATTACATTTACACACAAACGATTTTTGTAAATACAAAGAGATCTATAATATTTTATAGCGAATCCCAAAATCCCCGTATTTGTATTAATTCAATCCCAGGATTGATTAATTGCTCGGTATCCTGAATCCTGGGATTGGAAGCCCTAGTTAACATTTCATGTGAAACTTACAGATACTCTTACATTTATAAAAGAATATTCAAATGTTAATACTTATTCATATTTTGAATTAAGTGAGTTACATAATATAAGCTAGTCTCTATTCTGGTGAGGCTTTCTGATAAACTTGTCTCACTTACTCATTCATTTCATAGAATAGTGGGAACCCGAGAAGAACAGCATCCGCCTGTTTGATCATGGTCGGTCTCTCATACCCTTCGTATTGCGGATGATAGTCCAGAACACTGTCATAAGGAAGGGCAATCTGCGAAGCTATCTCTGCCCATGATGGATTTTGAGGAGTAGATTCATCGCAAAGGCATGAAGCGTACCTTATTAAATAACAACAGTCGTTAGTATAAAGACAATCTAAGCCCATACTATAAATGAAAAAAAAACTTATGAATAATTAAAACAGTACAGATCCAAGATAGTTAGTATCATAATTCAATTCGAATTAATAACACAAGAAAGACTGCATCTTTTAGTTGAGTATACTGAATTATTCATTATATTTGGTTCTATGCATACCACAAAGGCATAAGTTCACACGAACTATGTGTAATGAAATAATCGATAAATTGTCTCATGGTTTGAATGTAAAAAATAACCACAACCACCTATTGACTGACACATTTTTGTGTTTGTGGTATCTCTCAACATGTTAGAAACAAGCAAAAATTTCATAATATATCAAGTGCAAAAATTTGAATTCATTATTATCTGTCCTAGCTTTGGTAATGTCTGATTATAATAAATTAATCCTAAAAGAAGCTCGTTTGACCCTCTCCTGGAATCGTGCCAATTTGTAGATACGATTTATTTTAATAATGCATTAAATTGTTTTGAAAATATTTCAATAAACATAAACGATGGTTTTGGATGTCCATAAGAAAACTTTAATTTTTTTGTTACATTATTTATGATTTGGATGACCATAGTAAAACTTTTTTTTTATTACATTATTTAAAAATGATTCCTCGACAAGATTGGTCAAATAATACCAAATTTGCTATACAACGATTAATTTTTTTCGTATTTTAAAAAGACAAAATCATACTTACTCGCCTAAATAAAGGGCATATCCGGCAACTACGTTTGTAAAAACTGAATTAGTTATATTTGGATGGTCTTCATCTGGCCCCATCACATCTAAAATATAACCAAATATTTTATTTTATTATGCAGAATCTGTGCACCAAAATCTTCGCGTGAAACCAGTAATTACAGTAGTCAAATATAAAAATGATTTGAATGAAAAATAACACGTTTCTTACTGTTGATGTCATAGAATCCAGTTTGGTTATTGAAGTCCACTCTTGAAGCCCAAAACTCAGCAATACTTCTAGTAAGATTGCACCCACTTTCCTGTAATTATACAAGAATGTTACATTATTTGATTTTGTTGCTTTATGTATGGAAGTGCGAAAGTGTTACGATTTCTCAATTCACACCTGGTTGGTCTTATAATTTGCCTGTGTTGTCTCTAAACTAATAAATAATTTGATTTAAGACATCGATTGAGGGTGCTTGATGGAATTTCAATATCAAATTTGAATTATTGAGATTTTGTACACTGTCAGTTCGAGTCCATTCGTGCGCTCGAATGCCTGAAGATGCCGAAAGGCGAAACCCGGATCGTTAGTGACAAAATACATGGAAGTGTACAAAATCTCAATAATTCAAAAAATTAAATAAATAATAATTTCCAAAACTAAAAAGCAATGATTGACCCAGCTTAAGCAATATACTGCAGATCCACTGGGGAAGCCTGAATCCTGTCTCTCCGATCAGATGGATTCCGATCTACCGAAAGGCCGCTGATGGCCAGCCTTAAAATGTATTCAGCGAAACTATTGAGCGCTAGCATAGCCGAAGAAGAAGAAAAAAAGAATTTTTGTAGCCACTTTCTTAGGCTTACCAAGCAAAGCATAAAATAAGTTTTTCCATCAGTGACAAACTTGAATTATCATGTCGATCGTCCGGTTCGTTGTCAGACAACTCCATAAATATGATATTTGAGTTAAATATACTCAGATAACAGAAAATCCCACCAACAAAATGCCAAGGCATATAATGTTTACAGAATTTAAAAAAATGTTGATAATTATGATAAATGTTGAATCATTTTGTCAACTGTTGATAATTCCGAGACTATACTCAGAAAGTAGCCAATTGTTAAACACATGTTCATAAAATGTGTAAAACTCGGGAACAAATCAATAATATTTTTGATTTATGGTGACCATTTGGTATTGCTTTTCCCATTATCTCAACATGGGTTATTTAGAGATGTATAAGTAATAAACTGTACTATCTGTGTTGTAGTATTAATAAGATCAGTTATCAGATTAAATAAAGCAATCATTACCTTAAGCCAGTTGTCATCTCCGGTCATTGAAATGTACTGACGAGCTGCAAATGCAATACATGCAGTTATGTGATGTTCGAAATCAACGACTTCTGGGCAGCAATCAGGAGTAACTTCAGCACCAGTAAATGCACTCTCCCAGGGAAACCTTGGAGCAAAAAAATATATAACCAGACGGTATACACTATTTCTATAAATATAGCAAAATGTAAACAGAGTCTTCTTCTGTATACCCTCCACTAGAGCAATGGTTGTAACTCTATTTTATCAGAGATGCAATATATACGTAAGTATTGTTGCAGTCTTAATTAAATTTAGTATTTATTATTTACACACCACCTATTAGGTATAACTAATTATGTTTTAAGAATAATATCAGCAGGTTTGTACAAATAGTTAAATTATCTTAGATTCTTTGAAACAAACTTTAGTAGATGTTTCTACCAAAAATTTTGTTAGAATTATTATTGTGCTTAATTTAAATCTTATTATCAATACACATTTATGTTTTACGTGTCTATATTATTCTTATACAATTTACCTGATACCTTCATGCTTTGATAGAATTGCCAAATCTTTTGCGGGACCATAATTATCAATCCTGTACTGTAGCAGTTGTTTTGCCAAATCAGGTTGAAGCATCAAAATTGGTGGATACATCCAGGTCTCAGTATCCCAAAAGTTGTGCCCTTCAAATGTACATGGAGTTAAAAGAGACGCCTCTTTTCATAATATATATTTTATGAAATAAAAATTAATAAACCGTGTACTTTATATTTCATTGATTGTCTAATATGAATATTCAATTCAAATTAGACCATTTATGCTGGGCGCAAAAACAAAGTTTTTGTTTCTACTGTTACCTATATTTAAAATGTCGCCAAAGCACAGTGATCGATTTAGCGGCTTACACAATCTTGGAGCATATCCAATAAAATTCATTAGACTAATCTTTGATAATGTATACCTACTCAATGGCAAAGTCAGAATATGGCAATGTAATAAATAAACTGAAATTAAATATCTGACGTCATCTTAATTCTTTCCATTTATCGTCAGAAATTGTTATCATTTCATTAAAGTTTAAACTCAAAAAAGGCTTCATTTACATTTTCCTTTTACGGCTTTTTCCTTAATACAGATAAGTAAGTGATCCACCAACATATCATTGCACACTGTCAAAAAGTTACCTTGATAATCCATTAACAGTCCACCTCTGGATAGTCCACCGGGACTTAGTCCACGGAAAGGATTTGATACTTGATTAGTAGTCAAAGATGGTAAAGAGCTCATCAAGTAATACCACATTCCATTCACAACTTTGGACTGAAAACAGATAAAAGTAAAACGAAGTTCGGTTTAATACACTGTCATGTCAGTAGAAATATTGGTGTGCTGATTGATATCATAGAACATTAGATTGTGAGATTTAAAACTGCTAATGATATAGCTTTTAAATTGCTGAAAAGATAGCGGACTAAAAACTAAATACATACATACAGATATAAAACGTGCTCTTACCAATTTGACATTCCCGCCAATTTCAATATTTCCTTGTCTTTGTAATTTTCTCCACTCAATCACATGTTTGTTGTACAGATTGTCATCAATTTCTGCCAAAACTGAAAACAATACAGAAAAAAATTCACCAAGCAATTCAGTAATATCTCGGTAAAACAGGAGTCTACTTTATACCATAAGCTCAAACTTTTGCAGAGATTCGTCAAATATCATTTTTTATCTTACCATCAGTAATTTCCTTAAGTGCCACTTCTCGTTTGGAATCCAGAGTCATAACATGCGTGTACAGAAGTTTTTGTCCACCAGTCACAGTTATATATTCTGAAACTGCAGTGGTGAACCAGCAAATGGCGGATTCTCCCTTTTGATATCTTTTATCCTCAACGACTTTTGTTTTTCCACAGGATTCATAAATAAGTCTGCCGTTGATCGTCAAGGCCTTGAGATTGTCGAAAGTAATATCACCGCTTTCTTCACCGTTTACCCAAGCAGTTCCAATGTTTTCTTCACCATTAGCTGTTGATAATATAATAAATAAATGCATTGCTAGAATACATAATTACACATCAAGCAAGAATAAAAATGTATCAATGATGCAAAAATGCATTGGTGTTGTTATCTATCTATCTATATAATATATATAAAAATGAATGTTTATTTGTTTGTCCTCTATGCACTCCTTTACTATTAAAAACATTCTGGTTTATTCGTGTACAGAACCAGACGGAAAAAATTGTGTATCCAAAATATAGGTCTGCACAGGTCTGGCCGGACCCAGATGGGTAAAGACGATTCGGGCTTGGGCCGGGCCCGGGTAAGGAATTCAAATTTAAGAAAAATATTTCGTATTTCTTTCGGGTCATGAATCAGCCATAGGGCAAGTCTTCATAACTTAAATAATTTATTTCACATGTGCTATGAATATCATTGGAAATATGGAAACAATAACATAATTATGTTGTAATTTAAGATATAATTTAAGACATCGACTGAGGATGCTTGATGGAATTTCAATATCAAGAACTCAGTTCGAGTCCATTCGTGTGCTCGAATGCCTGAAGATAGTGACATAATACATGGAAGTGTACAAAATCTCAATAATCCAAATTTGATAATTATGTTGATTGAAAAGCATAATATTTTAAAAAATAAAACACAATTCATTTGTACTACTTCCAAATGTTTATAATGATCAGGACAGGTTTCGCTCATCACGAGCATTATCAACTGATACAATGTATTTTTATCAGTTGATAATGCTCGTGATGAGCGAAACCGGTCCCGATCATTATCAACATGTGGAAGTAGTACAAATGAATTGTGTTTTATTTTTTAAAATATAATGTCTTTCCACCAAGAATTGACAGTTAACACCTTAAAAGTGAAAAGCATAAATGAATTATTATATTAAAATATAAATCTGGGCTTTGGGTCGGGTTCAGGTAACAAGTGTGATATTGAGACTCGGGCCGTGCCGGGCCTGAAAATGACAGGCTCAGATCGTGTAATGTTATGAAATTTCGGCCCGTACAAACCTCTAATCTAAAAGCATTTCGATAAATAGAGTTAACGCACAAACTCTTTCTTTCTTTGAGTGACATTGCAGCCTATGCCGGGTACTCACTAGTTGTTTGTAATAAAAAATCTCACAATATAGTCTGAAGATGCTTCTCAAAGAGGCGAAACACGAGTCACAACTAGTAACCCAACCAGACGCTAAACAAAGCTATCAATTATGGTTTTATAATAAAAATGCATCAACTTTTGACTAAACATTTTTTTAAAAACAGATTGGGTAAAAAGGAAGGAAAACAAGACTATGAAAATTTCAGAAAAAAAGTTAATTAGAATCAAAATAAAAGTATGGTGATTTTTTTACTGCAGAGTGGAGTATATAAGTATTGCTGTCGTATGATGGAATTTATTCTCCACCATCGGAACAATTTCTTGATTTTCATCATGAAAATGGAGTAGGTATATCCAATAATATTGAAAATAAAAGATTAAGCCGGTAGAATCAGTCAATTATTGACTAAAATTGTGACAATTGTCAATGTTTTAAAATATGTGATATTAAGCATTATTCAGAAACCATATCCACGTAAATTTCTAATGTCTATAATTGGATCAGCATACCTGCAGGAGTTTCAACGACTATTTCGTTGATCAAAGCCCTGGTGTAAAACCTGTGGGCGTACAGTCTCTGCTGCAGTGAAAAGTTTGGAGCCTCCATACTCATAATAAAAGCTCCGGCTGCAGTGTCCAAGGTGTAATTTGTTGTGGCATTATGTATGGAAGGTATATATGCGACTCTTATGTTATTCCATGCAGGAATTTTCGCTCTATGGCTTTCTCCGTGTTCACCGTTGTACAGACCGTTCATATAAACGGTTGTGCTAAAGACATCAGTGGCAATATGTCCGTTTCCAACCGAGCACATGTATCTGTCATCGACTGGCAAGCTGATGAATTTTGAAAAAAGGGTCAAGTTAAATTTGGCTACATAACAAACAATATATAACATAATAAAACTATCGTATACTGTTTACTTGAAGTAATTGCAAGATTGGTTTCTGGAATTAAATTGATATTATGATGTGGCATATTTTATTTTTCCTAACACATAGATATAAGAAATGAAAATAATATTTAGAAAAAACCTATATATATCTATTCTTTGATGACACATCAACATTCCATTTGTAAAACTGATATTTGGGGCTTTCGACAAATCAATCTGAAAGTTACAATATGCCTAATGTAATTTTTTCTTTTAATGTCTTTCCACCAAGAATAAACGGTAAGCAATTTAAAAAAATTTTCCATACTGGTATTTGAACCATGGATTGCAGAACGACATTAGTATGAATTAGAGGTCTCCATGGCCTACCCAGTCCGGCACATGGACCGGGTTGATTGATTCTTTCACAATAAGCTTCAGTAATTTGTAGTGTTACCAGTATATTTTATAAACAATTGGGCTTTTTCTGGAGCGAGGAAAATAAATCTAAGTTCCACGTCGGGTTTGGCTGAAAAGTGTGATATTAAGACTCAGTCGTGGGTCGGCCTCTGAGCGCGTAATTTTTTCAAATTTCAACCTATGCAGACCTCCAGTATGAACGCTTGGAGCTATTAAGTAAATAGAAAGTCAATAAATAAATATATACATTCATCATTATTTGATGTAAAATAGAAAATTTTAATTACCTGTCCGTTGTAAATGCGAACTGCGACGTGTTGATATCGTCAACTCTAATATCAGAGGAAACAATTTGCACGAATAATATTGCACTTATGATTCTAAACCACCAAAAAACCTCCATTTTAATTTAATTTATTTTCTATGGCTATACAACATCACACGTTGCAAACTTACTTCAAAGGCAACCTTCTATTCTGTTAAGTCAAAAATTCTGTAGACTATTGAAATTGGATTTCTATTAATAAATTTATCTAGTTAGTTATTTCTTATCAGTTCCTACTTAAATACATAAATATTAATCTTGTTTTTTTTACATTTTCAGTGATGGGTTATCATAAACATAAATATTATTTTATGGCAATGTAGCAAACCCTATATATTTTTTTTTTCTTTTTTTAACCGTGTCCGCACCCAATGTGGTACATATGGACTACTAATCGAGTTTAACTTAACAGAAGTTTTTATACGAGAACTGCCTGTTACTCAGTTGCTCAAGCTCTTTTTTTTAAGAGAGTAGAGATAGAAAGATATAACTAGTCACTTTCGCTACGCCACCTTTATAAGATCGGTTGAGTGGTAGGGAATTTTAGACAACACAGAAAAGCCTTCGAAAGAAATCCATAAATCGGTTGAAAAATCAATTTTTGAAACTGTTTGTACTGAGATTTAATCCCATGAGATCCATAACCAAAAGCAAAGACGTCGACCACAGACCCGGTATAAATATTATTGATACAAAATGTTTTATGAACGAGAACCGTAAAAGATTAACCGTTTATTTTTAACAAAAATAAAATAGAATTTGTTGTGCTGATTCCGCAATTTTATCAAAGTATGAGGACCAGTTTGGCTCATTGCAAACATGTTCAACTGAATCGTGAAAAATAATTAATACTTCAGTTGCATCTTTTGAGGTGTTGATTATGTTTAGGAAGACTGGTGCTCCAGATGATGATTTAGTTGAAAATGCTCGCAATAAGTAAAACTACTTCTGATCTTTTGTCAAAATTGCGGGATTTGAACCGTAAAGAGGGTTTTATTTTTATGGATTTTATAAAAATCTGTGACTTGTCAAAAAGAATGGACACAAATAAATATGTCACAAAAACACCTTTTCCAGCTGTGGTAGGTATAAAATTTTTTTTAAATAATTTAAAAAGTTTATGTCACATGCTTCAATTATATAATTATAATCCTTTGATAAAATTATTTAATAATTTAGCTATAATACCTGAGATAAGTATGAATTGGTGTGTCTTATCTCAATGTTTAAGAGATATCGACCAACTTTCAAATTTATCATTAAATTTAAGATACAACTTTTACTAATATAAGTGTTTTTTTATTGAAAGATGTGCAGTATTGATGGAAATAATAAATGACATCATTTTCGAAAATGAAGATTCAATAACAATTTCATTTGCCACTATTTTAATGTAATAGATATAGAGACAACAACCAATTTGGATATTATTCAATCTTTCAAGTAGGCAGTAAACAATATCTTGGTATTTTTAGTAATAAATTTATTTTCAATAAAGAACTCCATTAAATAACCTAAATTTTTTTTTATAGCACTATTACTTTAGTCAGAAATCATTCAATTGCCTAGTTTTATCAAAGGGTGTAAGTGAATGAAGTGCTGTATTTAAATATATCACTGATTGTTAAAAATAGTCAATTTCACTCCTATATATTTTTAGAAATCGTAGAAAACCTTTCCCTTCTCATGGAGATACCGGTGGAATTTTCCCACGCGTTTGACCAATAAGATCTAGAGGTAAGGGACATTTATTGGCTGCTTCTTTTCGAATTTCAAATGGACCGTCTCCCAATAAATTAACTGAAAAAAAATAAAATAAAAAATCATAGCAGGCTGGAAATTGTGTTTGAAACTGTTTTGGACCAACTTGCCACACTTGAAGAGAAATCAAATCAAACCCAACCAATGCAAAATTTTCACAACAAATAAATAGTCCACAAATCTTCCGAATTGCAATAAGGAACAAGTAATCTATATTATTACTATATTAATACATTAAATTATCGCAAACCTCTTGTTCCTTCCTTTAGCGAAATTCTTGTGTTTCTTATAATTACAACTAAAGGTTCATTTTCGTTGACAGAAATGACCTTCAAAGTCGTATTTGATGTGTTTATGTCCAGAACTAAACTTGTTCCCAAATATTTGAAGCCTGAAAACAAAATATTGCTTTGGGTGATTATTTAACAACTAGTTGCCTCATGAAATCTTCGATCCATTTTTACCATTTATGAAAAGGCAGATTAAGCAACTGGCTTATAACCAGTCATGGTTAGAGACCTAAAGTAGGAGCTCATAGTCTATAAATATCAGGCATAGAGTTTCATTGATCATGTTGCTTTACTGAAGTTTTATAAAACCCGTCTACATTTTGGTATAAATTTGAAGCAAAATTTCTGAAAATTACCTGGTTCACAAACAATTGTAACCATTTTTGCAGTGGTATCAAAAAAACACTCAAATACCACATTAATTTTACGTCGCCTTCCTTTTTTTAATGTTGTTATAAAAATTGTTAAAAAAAGGACGACCTTAAATTATTTATAATTATTTTATATATGGCCCAGAAAAATTACTCTTCAATAAATGTGAATCAAGAAAACCAAAATGTTGAACACCCATCGTGTATGCGCTCTAAAGTAGGAACTCAACGAGTTTTTATTCAAAACTATTCGGATTGAAGACATTAATTTAATAGGTTACAACTTTTTCAACAAAACCATCCACCACTATTAGGTTATTAGTATTAATAATTACCATCTATTTTTAATCGTGTTGACTGCGGTAAAAGTTGTGGTCTTATTATTTCAAGTTTGTCCAAATGTATATGTAAGCCAGCATACCCAAATATTATCGCTTGAAGAAAACCACCCATCCCTGTCAAGAAATTTACAGCACCAATTCGAGGCTTACGATATTCCGTCCACACCTGAAAATATGATGATGTCAAAATAAAATATAGATAAACGTTTTGATTTTTAAAGTATGATGAGGTTCATAATTGGACTAAATCTACGTTCTACTAAATAGGAAGACGGGAAAGCTATCAACAGCCCCTTTACAGTGACCCATAATGCAAGATATAAAATTGGTATCTGTTTTTGTAACCAGAATTTGTGGTATCCTTGTTCAAACATTGGTATCCGCTCCTCATTCGTAGATATGTAATACAATAAATTGCTCCTGTATTAGTATGGATTCATCTGAGTTTGTGGGTCTGCTTGCAAAAGGGTCCAAACCCAATAAATCGGTACCAATTTATTTATTGCTATTTATTTAATCTTTCATAATAATGAAAATGTGTCACAAATATTTTTCTATGTTAAACCTTTCGCGGACCCTCCGACGTTGTCCACGCACCCCCTAATTAGTTTTTGCCACAGACCCCTTCAGCAGTCACAAGGATCCCTGGGGGTCCGTAGGAACCACTGTTCTAAAGGAATGTTTTCAGTCTTTTCCAATTTTTTGTATGATTGTACAATTTGTTTTTATAAAATCATTTTATTCAGTTGCAGCATTGTAATATATATTCTATTTTTAACAACTTGTGTTTTTTAATAAATAAAATTAAGACTGTTAAAAATACTTATAGTAAATAATCTATTGATATACCTTGAATGGTTCTCTCACATATCCTTGGTAACTCTTCATAAAGAGTGATGCAGCATTCTCATAGTCTCCAAGTCTCAAATGGCCCACCGCATGCATGCTCCATGTCATTGCTGGTCCATTTTCTCTGGTAACTCGTTCGTAATAGGCCAAATCATTAGCTCGTGTTGATCTGAATAAAAAGGAAACAACTCATTTCGTTATAATTTAAGATATCGACTGAATATGCTTGATGGAACGTCAATATCGAATTAGAATGATTCAAATTTGGTGGCCATATGCTACGAGTAGGGATCTGATATGTTCAAATAAAAATTGTCAGATGAATACACAAATATATCGGTACACTCACTCGTTCATTGAATATTGTAAAGGAAACCCGAGGAGTACGACGTCTGCTTGCTTAATTCTGTCAGGTCTCTGATATCCTGAAAACTGTGGATGATAGTTGAGGACAGCATCCATAGGAAGAGCAAGACGCTTTGCTAGGTCTCCCCAAGATTTCGCTCGAACCGGAGGGCGAGAGCCACATAAGCAGGAAACATACCTTCAATAGATTTAAACAAACCATATTATTATAAACAATGAAATAATAATAGTATAATGTCAGATAATCAATTTCTAGATGATTTTTAAATGTCATTAGGGGTCGTCCATACAATTTAAGCCACTTTTTTAACACACCCTCCACCCCCCACCATCACATTTAGTCACAAAATCATTGACCACCCTTAAAAAAAAGGTATGTATTTGCATTGTGTTGGTTTTATGACATCACATTTCTTACCACTCCATCCCCTCTTCGTCACAAATCGCCACACTTTGTTTGAAAGCTTGTTCACTCTACTATCTTTTCAATGGGAGACTGATTTGCTTGTCAGATAAATATGACATTGGAATTCTAAATAACCAGGGAATATTGTCTATAATAATTAATTAATTAGCAAGAAACAATACTTACTGAGCCAAGTAAAGGGAAAAACCTGCCACAACGTTTGTGAAAACTGAGTTGGTCACGTTTACATGATCTTCATCTGGACCCATTACATCTGAAAGATAAATTGAAATTTTCAAAACTCTTTTTCAATGAATACAGTATTTGCAGCTTTCCAATTTGACTTACATGCTTGATTTTCCCAATAGTAGATATTATAGATAATGAAAATCAGATAAATATCTTTTGCACTCACTGTGAATATCGTAGTATCTTGTGGTGTCATTATATTTACTTCTTGAAAACCAAAAGTCAGCAATACCCATAATCAATGCACACCCTCCATCCTGAAATTAAATACATTATAATCAATATGTTTGATAGATTCATCGGTAACTTTGTGGAAATTCGTTTGTGATATCAAATTAAAACTAATTATTAGTAAAAAAGTCAAATTGCTTAAAAATTCATTTATTACAAATAAAAGATAGATAAAGTTTTAAAGAGGCTCTTTATGAGAGTTCAAATAATCAATAACCTACTTTGAGCCATGTATCATTCCCAGTGACCGCCAAATACTGTCTAGCAGCAAAGGCAATACATCCTGAAATGTGATGCTCAAACTCAGCCACCTCTGGACAGCATGGTTGTGTCACTTCTTGACCAGTAAAAGCGCTCTCCCACGGGAATCTAAGTAATACAAATAAAATTTAATTAGAGATATTATCAGCTGCCATAGTGAACGAATTTGTTATTGGCATTTTAATAACATGTGTTTGGAATTGATGCATGTATACTTAATAAAGTTTGTCAGAAGAAACTCAACTGACAATATTATTCAGTTTCTTAAAAAATCTTTTCAAACATAACCTTAAATTCTATAGGGAGCTATAAGTTAATAAATTAGGCAGTATGTGGCAAAATTTGGAACTAAAGTAATCAACAAAGGCTGGTAGCTATCAAACGAAAGCTCATACATAAATGCCGTCAAAATTTTTATTATTAGTAATAATGTTAAGATAAATACCATATGCAAATGCTGTGTTAAATGCTCCGAAAACAATTTGCGGCGATGCGCAGAGGGTTATGCTAACAGTCTGTCAGTATTGCGAAGACAGAAGAATATAATCAATAATTATAATCAATATCGCTATGGATCGTATAGCGGCCATGACAGATTCAGTCACGAATAGACACTGGCGCCCTCACTAAAAGGTCAGCTGTCAAATATTTTTGTGACGGTTTGTTCTTGTATAATATTATGAAGTAGCCAAATTATTAGATTCAGCATGCATCTACTTGGTAATGGACGTTAAACCACATTATTTCATATTTTAACCAGACAGTGCCATTACTAAAAAAAAGCTTATGAATCTGAATGAGGCTGTACCTGAGGCCTTTATTTTTTGTTTCCTGTGCCAAATCTGCAGCAACTGAAGCCATCGCGAATCTATATCGCAGCAAAGTGTCGGCATAGTCAGGATACATTAAAAGAATCGATGGGAAACATCCATAGCTCGGTATCCCAAAAATTGTGACCTGAAAATTGTAGATATTTTTGGATTGAATTGAAAATAAAGGAATAAAAAGCAAATGGTTGACGTAACCGCCATTATTTATGCTTCTATTTTATTCCCATCGAACAGTTATATTAACACATTGAAGTATTCCTAGATATTCAAATCTTTTATGCATATTCCAATTACGGACAGGACAGCGTATACCATTAAAATATTATAACTACTTTGGGAAATGACAGAGTGAAATCAATTCTTTCAGTGGATTGATTACACAGTTAAAATAGCTTTATTTTAAGAAACCTCTGTTTATGTTGGGCTTCAATCTAAAGGATTGTGAATCTGTAGGACGACAATCATAAGTTAAATCCCTTTTAAACCAACGATTAATATATATTTCAGTGAGTGGTTTCAACCATTCGTGAAAGATGTAAAAAGTGGCCATATTTAAAAAGGAAATAAGAATATTCGTGATGAAATTTAAAAAATATTGATGCCTTGTTTTATTATTGAATAATTGAAATTCAAAATATACCTTCGTAATCTTTCAAAAGACCACCTCTTGACAATCCCCCGGGACTCAATCCATAAAACATTCCCTCTGGTTGATTGGTATGAAAGGATGGTAATGAGCTCAGTAAATAATACCAAACACCATTAACAATTTTGGCCTGAAAAACAACAATATTTATTTTAATTAATTGATCACATCATTTTTATTCATAATTTTAGTCCTTATTATATTTTTTTACAACTATTTATTCGTACCAAATTGTTATTTCCTCCAATTGTTATTTTTCCACGTCTATGACAGCCTTTCCATTCTTTTTTGTGTTTAGAGAAAAGCTGGTCACCTATTTCCTGTAAAACTAATGTCATCTTCAACAAATTTAATGACACATGGAATTACTTTTCCAACATTATTTTACTAATATAAACGAGAAACTAGATTTCTTTAGTGACAGTTTGTACAGAAAAAGTCTTTAAAAGTTTAACAGATGTCAGTGTGACCATAAATAACTATGAATAAATTATAACTTTATGGTAAGTCAGTTTTCTGGAATGTTTGTTTAAAAACACATATGCCCTTGACATCCATAAATCACTTGTGTAATCAATATATAAAAGTGTTCATTCAGGAGCTTCGAAAACCTCAACCACAACACCGAGGAAGACGAAAGCCTTTGAGCATAAAAGAAATGCTGAAGCTTTGATCCCAGTGACAAATATATCAACAATTTTGTTAATTGGCGAAATCTATTTCACGAGAATTTCGAAAACATTTCACTTGATTGTTAACACTATTTCATTAATCATCTGCTGTATATAGTGGTGCTGTACAAATGGAGTCCATAAACTGTGCCTCAAATTTTTCAATAAATTCAGATATTCATTATTCATTGATATAAATAGATATTTACCATCAATCATTTCCTTCAAGGCGACGTCTTTGTTTTTGTCCACCGTCATGACGAATGTATGCAAAACCTTTCCTCTCCTTGGAATAACTAATCTCGCAGGGACATACGTCCAATATGCACAAACTTCAGATCTCTCCTCCTTGATAATTCTTGTCTTCTAGAACCTTGGTTTTACCACAGGAAGAGAAAAGGACTCTGTTTTCTTCCTTAAGAACCATGGGGGTCTCAAACTCAATATCCTTGCTGTCAGGTCCAGGTAGAAAACTCAAATCGACATAGCGAGCAAGATGATCTCTCCAGTCAGCTGTAAATGAAACTAATTGGCATGTTATATACTAGCTATTCATATATTAAGTAACCATTTTCATTGGCGTATTTGAGGGATCTAGCGATTTTGATCCTAAAATAACAGTAAAAAACGAAACACTTTTACTCGGGATTTGAACACAGACTTCTTTGAGATTAGATCCTATGAGATCCGTAATCTAAGCCAACAATATTGACCACTGCACCACGGACCCGGTTTGTAGCATTACCCCATTTTTAGTAAAACAATTTTCGCAGCAAATGTGCTAACAGATATCTTTGCCTTATCCTGTTATTCAGTATAAAATATTCAAATTCATATTGCTTCTTTAAATATATTCTAATATAGTGCCCATAACCCTGGGTAGCGGTTAAAATAAAAAATATCTGAAAATGAAACTTGTTTTACAGTAAAGGTCTATTTAACCCTGTATATGAATAAGATCACAAGATACATTTTAATAATTCATGCCCGTTAACCAATCACCAACCTCAAATAAAAGAGGAGAATTGGTATTCTGAATTATTGAGCAAAAATAGTATTTTATAACTCGTGACGGTAAACCAATCAACTTGTCAACTCATATGTCAGAAAGTTTAGTGCCCATATATCTTTTATAATATAAACAAATACATTGTATATGAAATGTTTCATTTCAAATTGATTAATATTCTGATTGTCAGTAAATAACTTTTTCATTGATAAAATAAATATTTGCATTGTTTTAAATTTTTAATGAATTATTTGTTTACAATAAATTACCTATCTGTAAAAAATGAGCTCTTTTGTTTTATAAAGTTCATTCAATTCTAATAAGATAACTTTACCAAAAATTTGGATACACAAATAAGCAAATATCAATTTTTCTATAACACATTAAGGCAGTGGTCCTCAAACTGCAGCTCTTCAATAATATTGAATGTGAATATAGCACCACTATATTTTAATTTACTAACCCTTCGGAATTTTAACATGATATTTATAATTTATTGCAGTTGGTATGAAACAGAAATAAATAATTTCAAGCATGAATCGTATAAAGACTATAAAGAGTACATTGAAAAGCAAAATAACCTACGAGCACTTGGCTTTGTGCCTTGAACTAAAAACTACAAGTTGCATTAAGAATTGAGAGATGCAATTTCAAATTAGTTTTAAGAAATACTTGTGCATTATGTGTACTTTTTGTGCAAAATTTACTTTTACAATGTCAAACAATGGTAAGAAATATATTTACTTGCCACTCAATAAATAAATAATTATAACATTTCATCAATTTAAAAAGTTCTAGTCTGATAAAATATATTAATGGATTGCGATTTTTTTAAATCATTGTGTTATACATATTTAACTCTTTTGAACTAATAGTTTGAAAAACCCTGCATTATATGAATGTAAATTTAATATACTTTCTTCAACACATATTTTGGTGTGCTGCGCACCTTAATGCCTTCTAAAAAAAAAAATTTGAATATTTTGCTAGTGCATATGAAAAGCAGCATTTCTTTTATAGAATAAAACTAGTCAAATATATTATTTGTACTCACCAGCGCGGTGCTTTGCTTCTATCAAAATTTGATTAATAATAGCCCTCGTATAGAATCTATGTGCGTAAATCCTCTGCTCAACAGTGGACCACTCTCTTTCAACCCTCACGAAGAAGGCTCCCGCGTCGGTATCAAGGGTGAAAGTTCCATGGGGAGAAGTCCCGTTAAGGGTGGAGTTGAGTCGGACATTGTACCAGGCTGGAATTCTGGCCCTGTGGCTCTCGCCCTTCTCTCCATTGTACAATCCGTTCATGTAAACGGTGGAGCTGAATACATCCGTGGCCACATGGCCGTTTCCTACCGAACACATGAAACGGCTGTCTGTTGGGAGCCTAGAATATCAACATAAAATTAAAGATAATTTAAGTTCCATTAGAGCATAGTTTGTTAGGAACATAACAGTATTTTTCTAGTACATATTTATACTGAATATGGAATAATATGATACGTAGCAAGAAAGAAGCATAAATGTAATGTATCCTGTATGAAAATTTCAATATATCGGTATTTATCAGTCCAAATTTTATACACTGTAAAATTTCGAGTATTATATGTATAATTATTACACATTTTGACACCTAATTGTTGTTTTTTGTTAACCACTCATTACCTAGTCACAAGTGAATTAATGCTGAATATACATACTTCTCTCTTTCTAAAATTGCATACAAGACGCACACTTTCTGCTAAGAGGAAACAATTGACATTATCCCGGTTAAGTGTTAAGCCAGCAATTCTTAACCTTTTTGAGCCGCATGACACATGACAATTTATGAATAAAATAACACATACAAACAAAAAAATTAATTCAATTTTTATAATACTAAATCAAATTGTAATTGACAGGCAGCCGATTTTTTCCTACCTATATTTACCTACTGAAACTTTGTGGAATCTCCAAAGTGGGCTCTAAGTTTCCTGACTATTTTTATTTCTAGAGTGTGTACACACTTAGCCTTTAGACCTTTTCCGTTTTTTTTATAGGCATGTAGCATATTAATAAAGATTTTATCAACTGAAGGCTTTTAATGGAGAAAACTATTAAGAAAAACCTGATTGTGGGTTGACAGAAAAAATATTATGAATTGTATCTGTTTATAATACACACATGAAGTCGATGTTTGGAAGTCTCAATATGTAACCTGTTAAATAAAATAAAACAATTATAAATATGAAATATGTTATTATCTCAAGAATATTCTTTTGTGAGACCCACCAAATATACCAATCGACTCATTGGCTAAGAACCATTGGATTAAGGTAATAAGGGCCGAACAGTAAACAATATTATATTCACTTATCTTACCTGTGGGTCGTAAAAGCATGGGGCGATGGATCCACATCTATGGTGGCTGGCAGAGGTGCCTCCCTTCTCTCACGCGCGGCTCCTGCATTTCTATGCACAACAAGTAGAACAAACACCAGCAAGCCAGAACCCCCCAGGATCCACATCACTGTCCAAGCGCGCCGTGTACACGCGCTACGTCCACTCTTACTCATTAACCCACTACGATTAAATCAATTGTCCACTCCACTTTTTTTATAAAACTATGTTACATCACTATTTCAAACGTTTTAATCAGGTTGTGAGAATATTACTGAAATTTCACAACTATGAAAACGATTGTGAAATATAAAACAAATTCGTACAAATGTAGGATTAATTACTCGCATTGGCATAGATTATTTTGACAAATAGTTATCGACTCTGTAGCCAGTATTGTTGTCAGTTATTATTATAATTAATTCGATATTTAAATCAACAATCAGTGCTACACCATTTTCAACAAACCAACCTGACGAGCGGCGTTATGTCCAAACACTAAAAAAATTGTCACAATCTAAGGGTGGGGTAATGTGATAATCTCTAGCACCGGCGGTTGGAGTTTTGTAGAAAATGTGACGTCACAAAATCAACAAAATATTGAATATATTTTTCTTTTATGAAGTATTTTAAATATACCTACTGCGGCAATAATGTGGATAAGGCATAAAATACGCAAAATTTATTGTATTACGTCATTTATGGGCGATCATCGACACTATGAAAATGAAATTTAAACCTTTTTATCAATAATAAATGCTTTTCAAAAATAAAAAATATTTTACCAGTTTCCGATGCCACCATTAAATACTATAATCAATTGTAACAAAAATGATGAGATGAAGCATTTATGAAAACAATTATGTTTTCTTTTCTAACATAAAACAAAATTATCTAATACAGTTTATTAAATCCATGCTTCATAAATCACTTCTTATAGCTATAAAATATTATATTTAATAAAGATAAATTGTCAAAACTTACATGACACGTCGCGACGAACCGGTGTGTTACTGGTGAGTGTTAAACAGTCACGTACAAGTAGGTAAGTGGAGTTATAAGGTTAACACATTGATAAATTCGTATCATGGACAATCAAAATTTATTTTTAGCTCAGAATAAATTAATATTTAGTAAATTGAATACGAAGGCTTCGTTACTAAGAACATACTGTACATGCAGTTAACAGTATTTTTATTTTTACACAATATTCCGAAATTTCAACATGAATTATTGAGAATATCTGAGGTTTTTATAATACCTTTTCGTTGCAATAATAATTCAATTACTCAAAATATTATAGAAAATTGTAAGATAAGAAATTTAAAAAAATACTTCCGATCGATTTAAAAAAGTATTAAATGATACAAATCTTAGGTTTTGTTTTCATCACTGTGTTAAAGAATTCTGAAGAAACTTGACAATGAATTGATTATAAATATACTCGGTAAATACGAGTCAGGCGAACATAAATCATACACCATTAGGTGTATGATTACACAATCTATTTGCTTTCTAAATAACTTTTACTAGCATATTAGATTTATGGTCTGTCGATAATGTTTAAAAAATAATCTGACATACCTACTGCAAGCTGCGGTGGAATTGTGTGGAATGATTCAAAGGTGTTTTCAAACTATAACAAGTACGTTCGTCGAAACTCCCGAAGAATAATCTTGACTGAAATCACGTTTGAGCGTGATTGGACAGGTCATTTTCAACTTGCATCACCATGCGCAATAATTATTGTGATGTATTGTCTGTGTCAAAGGTCGATTGCAAGTCGTTGTTGATCTATTTTATTGCTGCAGTATTGCCAACTTTGTAAAGAATGACCTACTGAAGAATAATTATTGAAATGATAACATATTAATTGGGTGAAAAACTACATTTACTTATTTTTACCAATAAATGCAACGAATTAATTACGTCAGTATTCATAGATAAGTCATTATGTTTAGATATAAATGAAAACTCATTTTAAATATGCCAATATTTAGTGTTTATTCGCTTAAGAGGGTAGGTTTTTTCTCATTTCGCGAATATCGTTAATCGTTTACCGTCTCCTAAATTTATTTGCAAATCATTTCTGGAAAAATTGCAATTTAAATTTGGAAATAAATTTACTTTATTACTTATATAATACGATTTCGCTGAGTTAGTTAAAGATTATTTAAATAAATATCTAATGAAAACTGGAACCATTTTTTTAATGAATATATCGTCGCTGTTCTGGAAGATAACAGTAAATCGAAAAAATGATATATTGCGTTAGTTATACCAAAATGTTCCTTATTTCGAACTCTACCGTATGGAAGAACAAACTTATTTTTATAAATTATCCTTTTACTTAAAAACAGTTTTATACAAACAAACAAAATGAAAAAGATATGGGATTTCAAACATTTGACAAACTTCAAAGTCCAATTACTCAAAACTAGTATTTTTCATGTAGTGTTTTCTTCCAGAACAACGATGATATATTCATATTTTCAAACGTACTTTATAATACATATCTACATTCATGAAAATATTTGTTTTAAATAAATAATACGATGGGATAGAAAACAAATGTCTTACTTACAACCGGAAAATTCCAAGGAGAAATCGAGATTTTAGAATACTTTCTGCGCTACTAAATTCTGTGGGCGTTATGGCAAAAGTTGATAAGTCTGTTTTTATCATATTGGGTGCAATCTCGTAATAAAATATTTGTCAGCATGGTGGTAAAATTCGGTATGCTAGTCATTATCCGGGAAGACGATCCATTGAATAAGTGTGTTATATATTTAATTTCAAATTTTGATAACTTACCAAGGGTCATATTTCTTGTCTTACAAAGCTAAGGTAAAACAGACATATCATCTTCTACCATAACGCCACAGATATACAAAACAGTCACGAAAGAATCACCAAAGATTATAGGAAGTTATTTAACGTATTCATTAATCCCACCCTTTTCGTGTCGTATTCAAACCATACAGCCCTTTTGTCAAATTTAGAAATTTATTTATTTAATATATACATTACAAAAATTACAAATTATAAGTTGATTACTTTTGCAAAGTAAAAAACGCTTAAAACATTAGAAATTATTTTCAAAGAATTCATCCTTGTAAACAGAGACAAAATCTGTTTTAATACATTAAAAAATAGTATTCGTCTGAACTCACGTCCACGAGAAATACGTTGAAATCCGAAGCAATACCGTCGAACATTATTAAAGCTCTTCTCAGTGGCATCACCATTGGCAGAGTGGTTCTACACTTTGGAAGAACAAATAATGCATGTTCACAATTCCTCAAAAAATATCAGGAACATAAAGCTTGACATTATCAAGAATGAAGGCCTCGTATAAGTCGAAAGAAATATTTCACACTAAGATCTATATTGTTTGATTAATAATCAATATAAAAAAATGTACATACACTTAAAATTATTTAACCGTTCAATCATTCAATCTGTTAAGTTTACTGTTAAGAATTATAGTGTATATAACCTTTATTCTTGTAATCCTAAATTTTTTAGGATTTCACTTTTTGACACGAACACTTTTTCACTTTTTGACATGAACATATTCTTCCACTTTTCGGATAAAACTCAATTCACGGAATGTTTGTAGGATTTTTTGTTCTCGTAAGCAAACGGAATTAATTCACAACTGTATTCAGAGAACAAGACGATGTCCTCACTTAGGTCAATTAATCGGTCATTCCGTATCGCAAAGTGACCTATGTGACATTTTCTAATAATCAATTAAATTCCACGTATTATCACTTTCATTCTTTTAAATATTGAACATTTCTTACTCAAAATAGCAATTCCAATACGATACATAGTTATTGATTGAAAATTTTAATAAATAAAAATAAACATAGTTTATCATTAATTGGATAAGTGGGAGGAAATTCTAGACATCACAAAAATCCATGTCTACGAACAGGAATCCATAAATTAATTTATAAAGCGGTCTAAATCTGTACTAGGATTTGATGCCGTGAGATCCATAACCGAAGACAACGACGGTGAACATTGTAACACGGACCCTACGTGGTGAAAGTGATTAGCTAACCACTTATCTTATTCTAGGTCTATCTCTCTATCCTTATCCTCTTCGAAAAAGAAAGGTTGAGCAACTGAGTAACAAGCCATTCTTTTAGGAAAACGTCTGTTGAGATGCCTCCATTAGGAAGAAGTATGACCTAAGCGATGTAAATTCATCATAATACAACTATGAAAAATACCCTTAGGTTATGTGAGCTAAGTTGGTACTAAGCTAGCTTAGCTCGCGGTGGAGATCCGGCTTAACTGTTTAACACCTATTTATAAAATTTATCGATTTTTACCCACAAATCAATAATATTTCATTTATATTGATTATTCGAATGGTAATTTTCCCATTATCTCAATATGGGTTACTTGGAGATGTCTGAGTGAAATGATATGATACTGGACGATCAATATTATGTCACAAAATTATCGAATGCCTAGAAGTCTCCTTTCTAATTCATTTCTGGGTGGGTTCAACGTATTTCGTAGTTATTTTAATTACTGCTGTCTCACTAATGATTCTGTCAAATGAAGGCTTTGAATGGGAATACCGATTCAAAATAGCTTACTCAAAAGCATAATTAAATACCTGTAAATGAAAATTCGTCGATTCATCAAAACAACGTGGAAAGCTTTGTTTACATGACATATTATAATAAAAACCTCAAAACACAGTCTATTATAATAAGGCTGCCACAATTGTCGAGACGCTGACTGGAACTTTTGGAAATTGAATGGTAAAAGTAGAAATGAATAACTCATTATTTATTAACTCGTCAACAGTTTTATTCACCAACTATAATAACCAGTTGATGAGACGAATCTGTTTGTTTTTTCTCGTCCCTGCGCTCCTGTTGCGCCTCTCGTGACATTTATCTGTTTGTTTTAGTCGTCAGCCTCTGTGTTCTAGTGGTAAGATCTTCGCCCTAGCGATCAGGTGGGTCCTGGGTCAATTACTAGCAAGGTTAACATAAAATTTGGATTTTTTAAATTTAACTTTGTAATTTTGGACATGAGTGACTTATAAAGAATTTATGTAAAACAATTTTCCAATATTCAAAATATTTGACGCATTGGCTGTCAGCTTTTATGCCAGATATATATTTTTAAAAAAATATTTAAAAAAAAGTAGATGACAACCAAAACAAACAAATAAATGTCACGAGAGGCGCGACGGGAGCGTATGAACGAACATTTAGTTAGCTATAGCGACTTGCATCTGTTATCCATATTAAACTTATCCTAGTGCACCATACCGCCCTTGCACCTTTCTTTCTCACTTCGACTTGTTTTGTTTTAATTGCTTTTGTCTGGCTTGCTAGCCAGATGTAATACCGGGAAGAATAACACAGGTCTATAAACCGGGACATGTCCCAATTTACCGAGGCGTATATTATAAACATGCGTCAAAGAAAAATGTTAGCTTTTAATGAAAGCCATTCTGGCGTACCAATCACTATAATTGAGTGACCACGTAAAATGATTCTTGGGTACTTTTTTATTGCTCGCCTGCGGAATGACATTGTGACATATCTGCTGTAGAATTATTCAAGAGACTTGAGCGCTGGCTAAACTGAATCTAAATTCACTGCCGAATCTATGCAACGCCATTGGATAATATTAAAAATAATATACTGGTGCAATGGTTATCCTTGTTGACTTCGATCACTGATTTCACGGGTTCGACCCGGAGTCCTGTCCGCTCTATAATTAGTATAATAGTATTGCAAGAAAAACCTGTGAGAAAAAGTGAGAAGTTTAAGCTATCTAAATTTTATCCATTACACGAATACTTGTGAGCAAATCATTTACCATTTGTTTGTAATTGTGAGAGTTGACTACAACGTAAGCTGAAGCTTTTCGCTTACCCTTAAAACAGCAGTAATCTGTATATTTACAGTGACCACAAGTCCGTTATTTCACTATTCTATCACTTATATGTATTTATTATCTATAACAGTAATTGTATCGTTGAAATTAGTTAGTTGATCATTTCCACGTCTCAAAATGTATGATCATTTAATACGTATATGTACTTGAATTAATATATTAAAAAGATCATTGATGTGAAACAAATCTTCTTTTTTTAATACTCGTTTGCAACGCATAATTTTTAAAAGCTATACATACATAAATGGTGTATTTTATCTTAAAAAGCTTTCAAGTTGTAGTGGAATAAATTAACGCAACCTGTTTTTAATTTCCCCAAATAAGTATGGTCATTGTTTCGACACTCCCTACGTATAATCTCGTATCTACAAACGAGATTTTACAGCAGAGCATTTCAAAGATTCACAACGCAATTGCAAAGTGACGGCTGCATGTAAATATATTTTTCAAAATTGGACCAGTGGTACTATTTTAAATCTAATTCTCATTGTTGCCTAATGCCTACCCATTAGAGGTCTGCACGGGCCGAAATTTCATAAAATTACCCGGTCCAAGCCAGTCGTCTTCAGGCCGGCCCGAGCCCAAGTCTCAATATCACACTTGCACTCGAACCCGATCCAAAGCCCAGATTTATTTTTCTCAGCATGAAAAAGGCCCGATTTTTTTAATACAGTAATTTAATTATACTTTTCAAACAATACATATTATGTTACTGTTTCCATGATTCCATCGATATTCATTGCACATGTGAAATAAATTATTTAAATTATGAAGACTATTGCCTTATGGCTGACTAATGACCCGAACAAAATACGAAATATTTTTCTTAAATTTGAACTCCTTACCCGAGCCCGAAACTGAATTGTCTTTACTCGCCCAAGCCCGGGCCCGTGCTGACCTCTATTATACAACGAAAATGCAAGATATGTAATATCGCATATTTGACACTTACGTGATTATACGTTGGTATTGTCGGTGTTTCTACTACGAACGAAAGAAAATCTAAAAATGTATTTTAGTAAAATTGTGAAATAATAAAAAAAAAATATTATTATCTTGTCAATCGGTCATAATTCAGAAGGAGTCTTTCATTACGTAGACTATAATATTGTAGCAAATGATTCATTTTTCATTATTAGACATAATACACACTTGAAACTTTACAAAAATAACATTCTTTTGTCAGCTAAATGTATGTATTACGACTTAAATTTTATACGTTTTAAGACGCTTGATTATACTCACTTTTCTCGAAAATGTGATGTTAATACAATAAATAGGAGATTGTGCGTAGGGCACAGAGGCGGATTTGTCAGGGCTCTGGGAATACGCCCCCTGAATAGAAACTAGATACATAAATCTATCGTTCAGCATTTATCTCTATTTTTTAAAGTATCGGCAAATGAGAACAGTGTTAAATAATTCCGCATTCATTTATTTTCTGGAGGCCCTTTAATCCTTTTTCTGGAGAACGATTACCCTTGTGTGTAATTGAAGATCAGGCAAAGCAGATACAATTTTCATCACATAATTCAATATTTGATTTATTTGACAGTTAGCTGTTTGTTTAGTTTCTTTTAAAACGTACGTATTTTTATCTTTTTAAACCACCCCAATCACATCTACATTAAGATTTCGCACATGATTTCCGAAAGTGAATGAATATTGTGCGGATAGAATTGGAATTTACTCGATAAAACTCTATTATAATAGTTTAAAAATAAGTATTTTATTCTACAATAAATTTATCAATTTTAAAAATGAATGTATAAAATTACTTCACCCACAATCGATCATAAAAACGGTACATAGCAAGAGCGATTAGCTAACCACTAGTCCTCATCTAGCACCATTATTCTATCTCTAGTCTCTTAGAAAAAGGTAGATTAAGCAACTGAGTAACAAGCAGTTTTCGTAGAAACTTCTGTTGAGATAAGCTATGTAAGATGCCATGTGCTCCATATTGGGAGTGGATATGGCATAGAAAAAAAAACTGACGTTGATAATCCTCGTGATGAGCGAAACCGGTGCTAATTATTTCAGAATATGGAAGTAGTAAAAACGAATTGTGTTTTATTTTCGAAATATAATGCCTTCATAATCAAGAATTGACAGTTAACGCCTTAAATATTTTTATCAATTTTTGAAAGCTATTTGGGCTTCACGCCATCGTCAGAACTATATTTACATTTAATTCACTTTAGCTATATATACTGTTTTATAATATATGAACAATATCATATTATCATCTCACTTATTCTAGCATCATAACTTTTATTTAGAATTAAAATGTTCAACATGCTAATTGTGGTTGTTCTAGGAAAAACAGTGAATGTATTATTAATTAAACATTTAAGTAAATTCTTTGAAATTTTGTTGATTATGCGTAGTTAATATATATATATATATATATATATATATAATAAAATTAGTCATACATAAGATAGATAAGTAACTTCGTAAAAAAATATGTAGATATGTAGATCAAAAAAATTTATAAATGATGTGAGTTATATAAGAAAACGACTAATTATTTTTAAAGCGTGTTTCCTTAAGATAAGTTTCAAACAACATTATCGTTATATGACTATATTATGCAACTTCTTTTTTATCGGGTCAAATGGTGACATCAATAAATCTTAGACAAATTAACTTATTTTTTTTCTTCGTATTTATGTTACATATTCAATAGTATAATAAACAATCTTATATAATTCAATTTGATTTAATAATCTCCCATTACATGATGATAAATATAAATAAATAGTGGCGTGCGCTTCATAGATGCAATAGTAAGGTGCGTTAACATGGGGTCGCTTAAGAGCTATTCCCAGATTTTTTTAAAACTATGTCACTACAGATTATGTCAATTGAAAGCTTTGAATGAGGGTAAACAATTAAGAAGCCCCGCTTACGAATATTCATTGTTGGTATTCGGTTAAGTTACTTTAACTTACCCAGTCCCTATCTGACATTTGAGACTTGATTGTGTGTTTGGTTGCCAGTGTCTTCACCAATTATCTTAAGCAGTGCTCCGCAACCGGTGTGCCGCGGCGCAATGCGTCAAAAATGAGAAACAATTGAGTAGTGGAACATAGAACCAGTTGGTTGCTAAGATCTCCGATAATATCATTCTCGTTAAAAGAAATATTTTCTTGTTTTGACTTTAAATGAAAATATTGTGATAATGTTTGTATGGATGGTGTAACGGCATTGATGGGGAATAAAAAGGGTTTTTTCTCGTGTGTAAAACGAAAAAAATCCTAGCATACAAAACATTTCTACATACATTGGGAAGTATTGATGGCGGTAATATTTCCTAGTGGAATTATTACAAACAATGAACAAATATATTAAAATAATACATATTGTCAAACCTAACAAAAGAAATGGACAGTACTTTTGTCCTAATTTTTAGTAGTTGAGTTACACCTTTTACAAACAAAACTTTTTATAAAATGACTTTTAATAAAAAATATACTAACCACTATTTTAAATACATCAAATAAGAATAATCTCTTTTAAGGTGTTAACTGTCAATTCTTGGTGGAAAGTCATTATATTTTAAAAAATAAGAATAAGTTAATAAATTGTAAGATCTATTTATTAAAATTGTATATTTTGGCTTGTAGTGTGCCGCGAAATATTTATGAGTACTTAGGTGTGCCGTGGGTGACAAAAGGTTGCGGAGTGCTGATTGTAAAGATGCCTTCAATTATTCTTCTTCGTTGACAGCGTTGGGATCTCCAATAGCGGCTACGTATCATTGTGTACATATCTTGCAAAATCGATTTGTGATTGACAATTTTTTAAAGCTATATTCACTCTATTATAATTTGACCATTTTTATATATATATATATATTTTTATTATGTCTTTCTACCGAGAATTTACAGTTAATATCCTACGAGTGATCCATATCCTTTATTTTAGCATATCGTTGAATCAACTTTCAAGCCACGTATGTATCTAAATTTAAAAAAAAATGAAGAGGAGGGAAATGAAAGTCAATGAAATTGACCCCACTTTAAGTCACTAGATTGAAGTATACGCGTTAAAAGTCAATTCAATGCAAAATATGATTATGCATATTTGAAACAGATGCATAAGGTAGTATCATTTGAATATATTTCTACAAAATGAAGCCAATCCACAATAATGTCAAGCTGAGATAATGGCACTTTTGAATCATTTTTTTTTCTCGCCCTAACTCGAGTGGCAATAACATGTCACATCTTTATTATATTTATGAGGATTCCCGCGTAAAAAATAGTTATGGTGCTTCACCTGTGCAATCGAAGAAATCCACTGACGAGAAATACACACCGTCATATTTAATTTGACCAACATTTTTTCTTAAAACTTACTTAACATTGTCTTCAAAACGTTCCAATATACGGATTTGTCATATTTTAATTGCAATTATTGTAAAACAAACAAATATTTTTGTTTGAATTGTTGAGATTTTGTACATTTCCATGCATTTTGTCACTGTTTACCGTCTGTCAATTCGAGTCCATTCGTGTGCTCGAATGCCTGAAGATGCCGAAAGGCGCAACCCAGGTCGTTAGTGACAAAATACATGGAAACGTACAAAATCTCAACAATTCAAATTGATATTGAAATTCTATCAAGCACCCTCAGTCGATGTCTTAAAAATATTTTTGTGTATGGATGTTTTGAATTGTGTACAGGGAAGGGTTCGATGACAAAATAAAACATTGATAAATCAACACATTGACAAATCAACACATGCAAATTTAGAACAGTGGCAAAACAACGCAGGCGAAAACTTATGAATTAAATACATATATAACTTAACTTTACAAAAATATTTTATATAAAAACTACAGGTAGTCGAAATAATAAATGTAATTGATATATATATATATATATATTCTGCAATCGAATCGCGTTAAGTAGGTCTTAGTTTTTCATTATTTAGAACTTATAGTCGTGATTTTGGGTGTATTGATTAATCACTATACTAATCTGTCCGGTTACCATATGAGGGCTCTAGTATCAGAACTCCATCTCCATCAATGCTTGTTTTTGGAAAACCCAAAAAAACCGCATTCATGCTACAGTTACATATGCATAGAACAGATGCTTACACCATGATATTTAAATAAACACTGGTGGTCATGGTACACTGTCATGGCAGGAATGGTGATTATTAGTTTAGAAAGCTATAGGGTATGTGAGAATATGAGTTTTGAAAATGAACAGAAATTTCACATTTATTTTAGAATGTAGTTTGTAAGCTTAGAAAGATATTTTATAATTTATATGGTAGGTGTGAACACGAAGAACAATGCTGCATTCATAACTCATAACTGATTATGAATTATGATACTAGACCCCTCATATTAGAGGTCTGCACGGGCTGAAATTTGATGAATTAATCTTAATGCAACGCTTTTTACCCGAGCCCGACCCGAAGCCTAAATTTATATATCTCGGCTCGAACAAAAACCCGATTTAAAAAAGATATAGTAGCATAAAATTGATTAACGTACCTACCCTACTTTTATCTATTATTTCACGGAATGATTTCCACACATCACCACAGTCAGAACTTTTCAACATTTTTTTTATATCGTTGAAACTCATTTTTAATGAATCTTTTGTATTTTTTTAATGAATTTTTCGGCACACGGAACAGTCGACTATCTAAAACGAATAGGAATCAGATACTGAATAATATCACACTTTATTCATTTACGAACTATTTAAACTTACTATCTGTGATGATTAAACGATCAAAGCATTGTTTCACCGATCAATGACAATTTTTTTAGCTCGGTTTCAGGTTACCAAAATATAAAATGATGTCTCCATACTTATCAAATAAAATTCTATTGTGTCCAATGCTATTCGAAACGTAATAAATTATTTTACTTATTGCTTTTTTGTTATCAACAGTATTTAGTTATCAAGAGTACTCATGATCCGAACATAGTCTGAAATATTTTTCAGAAGAACAAATCCCTTACCCGGGTCCGGCCCGAGCCCGAATATCAATTGTCTCTACCCGCCCGAACCCGACCCACAGGCCGGGCCTGGTAGAGGCCCACGGGCCGGGCCCGGGCCCATGCAGACCTCTACCTCATATATAAAATGCCTAATTGGCGTTGATAATAATCCAATTTTGTTTCTGAGTTTTAATATAGGTCATTAACCTCATCATTTTACTTGAACTCAAAGCTTTCAGATTAAAGCAAAGTCATCATCGGTAAATGTTCTCTAAGTATTTATAATTATAACAAAAAATCAGATGCAATTACGTTATTACAGCTTATTATATTGCTAACGATACCCGACAGAAAAAAATACATTTATAATCATATCTGAAATAATATTGTTATGTTCATTGTTTAGACGAAAGAAAAACAGATTTTTTACGTAAGTTATCACACTCATATTTGTCGAAATCAGTTTAGTAACGTTTTATTTATATAACTATTATAGAATGTTCGTACATTATTGATTTGTAACAGATTTAATGAGGATTAAATGGCGTAAACGATGAAGGACACTCAGTTTGAAAACGATTCATTGGAATAATATTGAAAAAGAATTAATGTCTTAATATACAATACAAATATGTGTTCTTCCATTAGTAATCTGCCACAATGTTGAGGATAGCGATCTCCATAAGCACCTTCCTAGAAAATACTTCTTCACTCATCACTGGATTCAGTACTTCTTAATATTATGATCAGCTTTTCTTGTTCACAATACAAATCATAACCAGAATTTCAGGCCCTCGACAGCCTGTCAAATAACTTACTAGAAGAAATAAAATGAATGAAACACTCTCGTCTTTATCTCTTCAATGTTACACGTGTGGTATTTTACAGAATCCACAAACAAATAATTGCAGTCTTCTACCTTTGAGGTGGTATAAAAAAATTCACACTTGGACAGTATATTCTTGATACAAAATTTTAATTGATAACTTAGTTATTCTACTGGCTGTGTTACTAATGTAATGCGTTTCGTTTCTTTAAGAAGCATCTTCAAACTAACTGAGCTAACTAAGATATCAATTTTAATTTTACATTAAACATGAATTTCCACAAAGTTACCGCCGAATCCATTGAAAATATTAAATGGTATATTTTTAATTTAAGATATCGACTGAGAGTGCTTGAAATTTCAATATAAAATTTGAATTGTTAAAATTGAGTATATTTCCTTACGTTTTGTTACTAACGACCCGGGTTTCACTTTTTGGCATCGGCGTTCGAAAGAACTTGAACTGATAGTTAATAAATAGTTCACATATTAAGAAAAAATATTGTCACCAAGTCATTGATATATGAATTAATTTTAACACTGGTTTGATAACAATAACTTTTGATCTTAATTGGAAAAATAGTCGCATAAACGATTACAATCAAGAGGGAGTTTGTGGAAACTTTACCCAATTGATTTCTAAAGTTTCTTGAAAAAATAATTTATGATACCCCATGTTTTGATTCAATATTTTAATACCTTCATACGAGTTCATCCGTGTACTCGAATGTCTGAAAATACCGAAAGGAGAAACACGGCTCGTTAGTGACAAAACGTATGTTTTTGGTAATCATTGTTTTCAATCGTCCATATTGCATTTTTGGCCATTTCAATCTGTACATTAATTCATCAGTATCAATGCAAGATGCTTTTCAGTAGACCTTCCTACAGCTGATCCGCCATCGTAAAAGATTGTCAGGCAACATTGAAAAAGCGATTCCAGATTTACCAATGTGTCTATCTGAAAATAAATGAATCGAGATGTCCGAAGGAAGGTTGTAAAGCCGAGCTTTGGATCTGGACGATTGCTTAATAGCTCCAGTACTGTTGCGAAAACCCATTGCTACATTACCTACAATTATCATGATTCCTTTTAATTTTGAAAATGACTTAATAAATTTGTTTTATTGGGCATACTCTATCGGTCGCAACGCATCCAAATTCAAAACTATTTTGATTCGCAATCGCGAATCGCCATTGCTGATTTTTAATGTATTGCAATTAAATTGTACTGGTTTAGTGTTTACTTTTTTTATTTGAGAGAGAAATCATGTTGAGACATGTTAAAAGCTATTTTCAGGATCACATTTTATAACGTAGAGATTTTAATCAAAATCAAGATCTCTCTACATGATGCTCAAGAAACTGTTGCATTTTGAAAAAAAAAAAATTCTATACTTTCAAATAGATTTTTTATTAACTTCTTGTTTATTTTAGCACGTACATGAAATTATCGTCGACAAAACTAAGTACGTAATTATATCTAAATGAAAAATGACACCGACATACTCAATAATTAAATTATAATGATATAAAGCACCGAACACTTTCATCAGTTACATTAATATTTACTATGTATTTATTTGATCATTTTGGTACTTTCCTGTTGATATTTAGAGGGCGAGCTGCTTAGTAATAGACAAAGATTATCTCAAAACACCCTACTCCTAAAAAATTCGTGTAGGTGATATTTATTAGTATTTTAAAATTAATATTCGGCCGCAGGTGACTTAATACTGATAGATTGAAATGCAATTTTAAAAAAAATGTAATCATCCAATTACAGATTTTTAAGAGGTTTTAAGTCACATTTAAGCCAAAATTTTACATAATTAATTTATTCTTTCTCTTACTAAGGTTTATTAGTTAAAAATCAAATTAAATATACATTAATTGATATATAAATTTTAACTAATGGTATTTAAGTTAAATCAAAAATATTTTGTAGTACAAGAATAATCGAAGATTAGTTTACAGATACAGAACTTATTTTTTTTCTTTTTTCAATTGTGATTTCATATGTTTTGTTTCGCAAATATCCTTTTGCCTAGGAAGAGAAAAAAAATGCAAATAAAACGGCATTCATAACTAAAAATGGCCAAAATATCATAGCTATCTTTTCGCTTTTTAGACAAAAATATCAACTTGATTTAAATTTAAAAGTTTTTAACTTTTTTTAAATTTATTTCCTTTCTATTTTTTCAAGCACAGTATTGTTGCATGCTTTAAAATCAGTCCCGTGCTGACTGCAAATCTGCTCGGGCAATGAATGTGATGTGTAAAGTCTTCTCTTCCACCGACAGCGTTGTGGAAGGTGGCATGAAACATTAAACATATGGTTGCATAATCGATGGTGTTTTGGCCAATTGATGTAACCTTTAAAAAAATACGAAAATGAGTTAATGATTGGATCTCATTGTAAAGATGATAGACCAGGTCTCGGTCAAATCATGTAAATTAGAAAAAAAAAATTGGCCACTTCTTGGAAGGGAAATATCATTTTACATTGGTTTTAGGTTTAAAAACTCTGACCCGGCCACTTGATGTAAGCCACTATTATATCAACACTCCCTACGTATAAGCCTCTATCTTCAAACATGAGAATTTACATAAGTGAACTTCAAAGAATCATAACGCAGCTCACTATATAATGTTTTCAATAAAAACAATTTTCAACTCTCTCCTGAACAATTTCAATTTTGAGAGTTACATCAATTGGCCAAAACACCGTCGATATTATACACAACGTTTCATATACAAGTCGTTTGCGCGGACCACTAAACCGGAAAATTGAAAAAAAAACCGTTTTCTCAGTACAATTTCAAATAAATGTTGTGGTGTTTGTTGTGTTGAATGAATTATCGATACAAAAATGACTGCTAGTAAAAGTGTCAATTTTTTTATAAAAACAAAATGTCTTCAATTTTATCTTGGAGAAAGTTAGTTTTGTGTGAATCTATGGAGATTGCTAATTTAGAAAAGAATTATTCGATGATGATCCCATTCTGTGATAATATTTGTAGCACTCTCATTGCTTAGAATGGAGATTGTTAGTTAAGAAAATTAGAGCTAGGTACTCGTAGAATGTAGGTTTTGAAAAATTTATGATGTAGTATATAAAGTTTACAGTAGTATGTCATAATTTATATGGTTGGTGTGAACATGAAGACATTTCTACATTCTTATTGCATTTTTTTTTCAGATTGTAAGCTATGAAACCAATGCCTTCATATTGATATATGATCACGACAATGGAGTTAATATCCACCTCGAGTATTGCGCTCACGAAGATGATGATGATTAAATATTGTGCTTCAAAATATTTTTTTTGGACACAGTGTATGAAATGCAAAAACGTGTGAATGTTTTAACACGATTCTTCGGATTCCTTCGTCGGTGAATTATTTATTTTCAAATAGAATATTAATGTGGGAAATTTGAGGCACTTTAGATTATGTGCAAGACAATGGCGACTCCTGGTTCAACGCACGAGTGGAAGTCGGAGATGGAAGTCGTTCAGGAATAAGTATCCATGACTTGGCGCACGGTTCTCTACCTACTCATCTCTGTACATATTGTCAAAACCTGTTTACGGCAAGTACGAACTATACTCCAACCAATGAATGAAGCTTTGCAATCTTTTTTGCAGTTGATATTTTGAAAACAAACTATTTGATTCACTTTGCTTTTGTACAAATCACAACCTTATCACTGTTTCGCCCATAACCAAATGTACCATTTCAACGGTAGATCCTGAATGAAGTCGGGCTAGAAGTAAATTTCTCAAGATTCTTTACATTTTTTAACCATGTCCACGTCCAATCTGAAGCATATAGCCTCCTAATGGTGGTATATCAACAGAAGTTGTTCTACGAGAGCTGCTTGTTACTCAATTACTCAAGCTCTATTTTTTTCGAAGAGAGTAGGGGTGGGAGGATAGAACTTCGACAGGGCTAGTGACAAGATAAAAAATAAGTTGGAGGGAATTTCAGACATCACAAACCAGAGACAGCCAACGACGTTGACCACTGCTCCACGGACCCGACAGCTATTTAGTGCGAGTACAACTAATTCTTAGCTTATTTTTGTGCACCCAGAATCGAATATCCGAATAGAAAATTACATGACATAAGTTTTATATCGATTTACCAATGCATTTTTAAGTAAAGCAAATATCAATTCTGTGATTTTTTCCTTGCTTCCTTCCTTCTCACTCCATATACAATCCTGAAAACGGGACATAGCAATGAGCTCACAACTAGTTCAGTCTATAAAACATTTTATTATCATTTCTAAAGAGAAATTTTGAGAAATTGATCATCAAGAAGTTATTTCTATTAAAATCCCATATTATGCACAGTTAGAGTGGTTGTAAAAAAACAATGGCTTTCATTGTGGAATACTCATGTTTACTTTATGCTGCGAAAATCGATTTAGTGAAGTAGTTTTTACAAGTATAATTATATCAAAGAAATCAAATTCCCGTTTTTACGTATGTTATAAAAAAGTGTTAATTATTTTAAAATAGAATATCTCATCTTGAATTCATGATTAATCTTAAGTTGAGCTAAGTATGGTTGTGTCAAAGACGTTTTGAGTACACCGGTATCTTTCAGCAATAAAGGACATGTTTACTTCCTGAGGTAAAATTATTATTCATAATTTTGCATTATTTAATATTATACTTAAAGCAACCATGCTAGTTTTAATGCAGGCCTTATGATTTTTTTGTATTCGAGGGCTCTATATAGTATCTCTGAATCGCCGTCAATGCTTGTTTTTGGCAAATCAAGAAAAAACCGTTTTCATACTACAGTTTCAAATGCATAGTTTGATACGAATAAAACTATGATATCCATGATATCTAAACAAACATTGGTTGAATTTTGATTTCCCAATACCGAAAACTTACTTAACATTGTCTTCATAACGTTGTCATATACGGATTTGTCATGTTTTAATTACAATTATTCTCAAACAAACACATGTTTTTGTGTATGGGTGTACATAAGGGTTCGGTGACAAATCAGAACAGTGATAAATCACAAAACAACGCATGGGAAAATTCTTAAATTAAAAACATATACAACACAATTTCAAAGGAATATTTAATATACTAACTACAGATAGTCTTGATAATAAATGTAATTGATAGATATATTCAGCAATTGAATAGTATAAACAGTTTTCCGCTTTTATGATACAGTTACAAATGCATAGAAGAGACCAACAGACGCTTTCACCATGATATGTGAATAAACGCAGATGGCCATGACAGTACAATGATGCACTTTTATTGGTTGGAATGGAGATTATTAGTTCAGGAAATTATATGGCATCAGAGAATATGAGTTTTGAAAATGAACAACATTTTCTCATTCATTTTAGATGGAATTTTGAGAAAGATATTTTATAATTTAAATAGTAAGTACTCATTGCATTTGCAGGAGATTATGAGTTATTATACCATAACCCTTTATTTGAAACAGTAATATCTCCTCGCAATACGAATATAATATAATGAATTAAATTAACGATATTTTTATGACTGAATGTCATAATATGACATGTATACAAATAATTTTTATTGACAATTGATTCATGACAAATAAACATTCACTCTTCAAAAATAGATATTAGGAAAAAATAAAATAAATTTCCATAGCAAATAAAATCGAAACAAATGACTACATAACGGTTCATTATGTTTGCAACGTGACATAAAGCGTAACAAATCAGCTTTGCAAAAAAATATATTTACTACAAATCTGGTCCTTTGGCCAAGTGGTCAACTCTTTCTGGCGTTCTTATTGTTTGATTGCGGTGTCCATAGAATCAAATCCAAATAAGAAACATTTAATAAATTGATTTTTCAATAAGTTTATGGATATATGTGATTAAAATTCTCTCTCGTCTATACGATCCTACCAACTAAGCGTAGCTCATCCTTCCACCCGTATTCACTCACTCCAAAAAAAGAGATGCTTTGCTACTGAATAACAACACCTTCTATTGAGGTTTCCATTAGGAGTCCATATGCTCAGCGTTAGAAACGGACATGGTTGGAAAAAGCAAAGAATTCTACAGGGATAGTTTGATCACATATATTTCAATGAAGCAGAGATTGTTAAAATACTAATCAATATTATAATAATATTGAAACACTAGCATGTAGCATTGCCATTGGCAGAATAATTGAGGAGCTTCGGATAAAACATGCTCAAATCCAGTCATGAGAAAAAATCGCTCTGCTTACGTCTCGTTTTTAGGATTGAATAAGGTAGATAGGATGGAAACGTTGCACAATTAATAATCAATTTATGTAAGTGCTCATTCATGGATTCAAACCTCTGATCGTGGAACCGAGTAAGAAGAATGCCGTAAAGCGGAACCACTCGGCTACAATGAATTCTTGCACGTCATAGTAAAAATATCACAAGAAGAAAAAATAGCTGAATAGCAGATTAAATATTTTTATTGGATGTCTTCCGAGAACGCTGTTCAGTCAATTTCATTGGCTTTATCTTCTAGGAATTATACAGTCCAGTTATTATTCTAAGTACATGTGAAAATAATTATTTTATTTCATATATTTTTCTCACCCAAATTAATTGAATACTATTGATGTACTATCGGTAAGGATTTCATTTTTAATCCCTGTTAATTATAGGTACTAGGTAACTATAAATACTGTAAATGATTAACTAATCTCATAAAGTGGTTAGTTTTAAAAATATGTAAATAGTAAGGCTTTAATTTCATGATTTTTTGCCATTATAATGACGATGCATATATCTTCATTAGGTATCATATTTTCTATGATAACTGTTTGTTGCTCAGTCTTTCTCATTTTTTCAAGGGAGGGATAGGAGGATAGGGCTAGAGTAGAATTCGACGTCCGTGGCGTAGTTGGTAGTGCCACTGGCTACGGTTACGGATGTCTCGGGTTCAACGGTTTTCTCTTCGAAAAAAAGAGAAGTTGAGCAGTTCTCATAGAAAAATTCGGTTGATACCTCCATAAGGAGACCATATGCTCCACAAAGGGAACGGACATGGAAAGAAAAAGAACTAGTAATTAGTTTATCGCTCACGCTGCGCTCACTTTCATTCATGATTTTTTTTAAAGTCATGTGCAATTTATTTGGATTCGCCATAACCTTGATTCCTCACTAGAGTCAATAAACTCGTCTAAAACGAAGGACTCTCTGTATACGGACTATGCAAAGGATACTATCAACTTGACTTACGTGGCTGAGCTAGTTTTAAATTATTGTTTTCTATTATCTCAAGCACACTAATGCATAGTACAAAATCAGTCCCGAGCAGCTCTGCTCCGGCAATGAATGTGAGGATTAGACTTATTTTTCTGTCGAATGCGTTGAAAAAAGAGGCCAAGCAAAACTAGTTACACATACACAACGGGTGGTTGCCGGAAAACCCAACTTCTTGTATACCAGGATTTCCCAAGCTTTTCTTACGATGGAACACTTCACAAATCCATAAATTTAACGGAACACCTTATTTATTGTGTTGAATAGGTAATATCAACATGAATTCAAATATGTTTGAAATTGTTGCAGCCGTAGCAGCAAATAAAGCCATTCCAGGTTTTCGTGGAACACTAATTAACGTTTCACGTAACACCAGTGTTCCGTGAAACATAGTTTGGGAGACTCTGAAGTAGACAATACCAATAAATTATATAATTCGTATTTAAATTAGTTGGACGACGGATTTGGCAGAGTGCAAAAGGTTTTAGTTTTCATTATCTTATCCAGGGTTTATGCAGATATGATTTTACAAAATGAAATCATTTCTTTTATTCTTAGCCGTTTGTATTACAGAAAATACTTTTTTTTGTGATGACCAAGATTTCTCTTTACAGTCTATTTCTCCACTAACGTTGAGCGAACTTTAATAAAGAAAAATGTATAATTACCAGACGCTCATCAGTGCTCACCCTTCCGAAACCGAACACCAGGGCTGTAATTATATTGGCTTTACCTAAAGACTACAAATTCGAGCAAAATAATCCTACCAATTTTATTTTATAAACTTTTTACTTTACGATGAATCACAGGTTAGTGAAAATGCAACACAACATGTAAAAATCTCCAAGCAAGATGTCAGAGCTTGCGCCGGTTTACTTCTCACTCATGACCGTCATTCTTTATGTGAGCGAGCGAGGAAGAGAAAGATTCACCAGAAGCATAATAATTAGGGCATCCACTGGGTTAGGGCTGCTTCCAGCCATCGTCGCTGTAGGATTGGATCCTCGAAGATCTAATACATACGAAACAAAAAAATGTATACTGCTATACTATATTTACATAAATAATAACATAAAATACTTATTTTATATATTTACACTAACACCACAATATCATACTTTTAATCTTGCCTTTAATTACAGTATATCGACGCTGTTCTGGAAGAAAACACTAAATCGAAAAAATGACATATTGATTTAGTTATACCAACATGTTCCTTATTTCAAACTCTACCATATGGAAGAACACACTAATTTTATAAATAATACTTTTATTTAAAAACATTTTTGTACAAACAAACTAAATGAAAATGATATAGCATTTAAAGTCCAATTAACTAAAAACAAGTTTAACTAAAAACAAGTTTTTTCAGTTAGTGTCTTCTTCCAGAACAACGAAGATATGTAATTCAAAATTTCTTTTCATAAAACTGATATTTAGCGTTTTCGGCGAACCAATCTGAAACTGAAAACACGCCGTAAAAAAAATAGTAAGTACTCGCCAGGGGTTCGAGGAAAAACGGAAGATTTTAATAATTATTGTCTGTTGATTAAAATTATGTGAAATAATAAAAACCGTAATGTTATAAAACTGTTATGCAAGTGTGCTATATTTATTCTATAAGTTTATCTCAAGTGACTTCAGAAACATTGTAATACAATATTATAGTAAAAATCATAATAGTTTTATCGAAATTTGTTGTAATTCAATATGTTGAATAATAATTCTATTCCGGCACTGTCAAAGTTAATGCTCCACGCTTAGGTGTGCCCGAGACCTGTTCTTTATGTTTAATTAATTAAAAGAATCATTGTTTTCCCTAAGAATGTTACACACGATAAATATTAAAAAATAATACGTACAGCATAACAAGAAACAACACCCATTGTTGGCATTGAACCCAACTTTTTCAATAGACGGCTACTAGATCTTTTAAACTGTTTACATTGAATTGTTAATTATCATATTATAGCGAAGTCCTATGTTTTAATGAGACCACGTGTATTAAAAGCTTTTAATTTATCAGATTAACTATCATATTTAATAAATTTCCAATTTCACTTCGATCACTTTCTTAAAAAAAACTTTTTTCTGTGACTTTGTCTTAGACATCAAATATCGGTAGCCTACAATAAACTCTAAAGCTTCAGCTAAATGCAAATCTGAAAAACAGGTGTCAAGTCTTTGTTAAATTTACTATTTTCATTTCAACAAAAGTGCAGTAGTGTAAACAAATACTTTGAGATTGCAATTATTAAGACAAAAAATCGACGTTTCATGTTTTTAGGTGACAGAAAACTATTAATGATTTTCTTGAAATGAGAAAAAAATCTACCTATTTCTCTTATAATCATCGCATAATTTAATATTGATTTTAAAAAAGGGCCCCAACGTTAATCTAAAGAAGCTTTTCATCTAGTATTGGTGAAGCGTCGGTAGATGGCGATGGAAATTAAAATAGAAAACGTCATGGTTTGCTTTTAATTTATGTTGTCATCATACTTTAGTATTTCTGTACGCCTGAGCGCTGCAAATCACTATCGTAAATACCAGTCAAATTGCATACTCATCAAGTTATTAGGCGTAAGACATTCATTCAAAATTAAGATTTAGTACTATAATTTTAAGCTTTTTCCACCTAAAATTCAAGGATAATTATGAGGAAGCGTCAAACTTATTGAATATCGTCAATTTGGTCCTTGTTCGAATAATATGACAACCAGACAAATAGCTAACAACTGGGCAATGGCTGTTATTTAACACATTTAAAGCAAAACATTGTCTATAAAACACTTCTTCTAAAAGTAATGTTATTTATTTTTATCGTTCTTTATGCGCTGCGACTTTATCCCCAATATATCGTTGAGTCACAATAATACCTGTTTTCAGCCCTCGGTATGGCTCAATATGGATTGTTTGTTCTAGAAATTTCTATGCATCCGTTTTAAGAACTCTCTCCCACCCATACGTCCCTGAAAACGTGTAACAAGAGTAATTAGCTAAACTCTAGTTCTGCCCTATTCCTATCCTTCCATCCTTACTCTATTCGATAAAGGGAAGTTGAGCCACTGAATACAAAAACAGTTCTGTTAGAAAATTTTCTGCTGAGAGTAAAGAGGCTATATAAACATTTTTAGTTGAACTAATAAATTTTACATTATACAGTTAAATGACCAACTTGGCTAGTCTACTCATTCATGTTCAGGAAATCTTTCAGACTTCGGACAAAACGTTTCTTAAACGTCAATTCTCAGCATGTGATATTTTCGTGGTATTATAAAAATGCAAGCCTCAAATAGAGATTGGGTGGACACATAGTTCGAAGAAGAGACAATCGTTGGACAAATTTAGTCATCCAGTGGTATCCAAGAGGTATAAAACGTTCGCAAGGTAGACCTAGAGGCCGCTGGATCGATGAAATGATAAAGTTCTGCGGAAGTACGCAACGCACAGGACCGAGAGAAGTGGAAGCAGCTTGACAAGGCCTTCATCCAGCAATGGATAGATTCAGGCTGATGATGATAAAAATGTAACAACAGTCTTGCAATCGCTTGTAAAAAGCTATGTTTTTTTTTTGCATAGTTATATCCATACATACACTTGTCTATCAACGGTTTTATTACGTAAATACTTATAATCCAACGTTTGTACCGACGTTTTCCGGCAGGATGATCAGAGTGACGATCTCCCTTACAGTAGCGGTCTTTCCATAGGCAAACACGGATACCGGTTTTATCTATCAATTAAGCATTGTCAATTGATCAATCGACCGTCAGTTCTTAGCCCTGGTTTTACCAACTAATCCGGCAGAGGTGGTACAAGAAAACATGTTTCATTATAGTTTTAGATCATAAATTACAAATATGTGTGTATAGAAAATGAATTACTATCATGAATCAAATAACAAATCATTTATTTTAATTGAAATCAGTAGTGCTGAATTTACACATTGACTATTAAATTTATCCACTCCATTTAATCTTCGACTGGTAGTAAGACATTCGCTCTTATTGCATATTAAAGTACTTGTTGTAGCCACTCTCTATCAAGCAATAGGTAAGGGGAAAAAATTGGAAGCATTACAGACAAATTTATATGTATATTAAATGAATATTGAGTTCGTAATGAAGTTTATATCAACAGAAGTCTCTGCGAGAAATTCTTGTTACTCGGTTGCTCAACCTGTATTTTTCGAATAGCGTATGGATAAAATAATGGGGCTAAGAAAAGACTTGTGATTAGTTAATCACTCTCGTTACGCATAGTTTTTAGGATCAGTTGAGAGGGTAGGAAATTTAGATATCGAATGAGTCATTATTTGATAATCCTCGCGATGAGCGAAGCCGATCATGATCATACATAAATGTGGAAATAATATAAAACAAATTGTATTTTATTGTTAAAATATAATGCCTTTCTACCAAGAATTGACAGTTTTTTTTCTTAACCATATCTGCTCCCAATGTGGAACATATGCCTTCTTATGGAGCTTATTTCAACAGAAGTTTCTACTAGAATTGCTCTCTTTTTCGAAGACAGGAGGAATAGGATAATGGGGCTGGGTCAGAAATAGTAGTAAGCTAATTGCTCTCGTTACGCACCGTTTTTAGGATCGATTGTGTGTGAGGGAATTTTAGACATTGAATGAAAACTTAACAAATATTATTTACTTTGATGTATATGAATTTGCTGGAGATTCAATATCCATATGGCAAGCAAAAACTAAAGTATTTTTTCTCGGCTACGGCAATAAGTGTGATAAATAAAAATCTTTTCAATAAAATTTAAAAATTATTCACTTGCATTGTGCTTATTGTAAACTATTGGTTCAGTTGAAAATGCTTACTGGTTGACCAAATTCGGCTCAGAGCACACTACAGAATTTTGTAATTAGTGTAACAAAGTATGTTTTAGTTTTATATAGAGATAAACGGGTATAATAAATGTTTATTCTTCCTTCTGCAGATCGCAAGAAATAGCACAGGCAAGTTGTATTTAATCAAAGTTGCGTAAAATGCATCCAAAATTGACTCGCTTTCACACCTTTGCAATAGGGGAAGGTGGGGTTGGTTGCAACATGTTCAACGTTTTGATTTTTGTGTTTTGTTATTCTCAAAGATACGATAGATTTAATTGCAGAAATAATAAGTCATAATTTAAGAATATATTATATCAAATTAAGAACCTAATTAATAGATAACGATTAGAGTTATTTGTGTTCATATACAAATAAAGAATCGTTGAAACCTACCTCGAGAGCGCGGTTGCCTGCAACACCTCTAGGGTAAGTTGCAACATATACTCGGAGGCATCGATCGTCTGACTTTTCATATTTTTTACAAAGAACGGAAAAGATAATTGTCTTCATCGTCTGTGGGCTCTTCGTCGATGCTAGTAACTTTAACTTTAGCCGTATTTGTCTTTTTTAGGTTACCGCAGTTTGAAGTTTTGAAGTAAACTGCGTATTCTTGACTCATCTAATACTGGTGGAAGGAGAGAACCATATGTGAGCTGTAAAACAATTGACAATGCCATTTTTATTTTTAAAGACGTCATAAAGGGCGTATATTTAAACGTCAAAAGTATTTTGCTAGCAATACTGATTTGAAGAGATAATGAATATTTGATTCAGGTTTTGAAGTGAAACATATATATAATAAATAGTGTGATAGAGCTTAAAATAAAACATTTAGACATTCTCGTGTAAGCAAAACTATTATTTTGAAGAGTTTAAGGATAAAAATTAATAACAATGCCGAAACGTGCAATGAAAACTTTTAAGAGCTGGAACATGAAAAAACAATCAACAAAGATGTGAAGTTTTTTAGTTTTCCTAAGGATTGGATTCCTGGTCGAGTGGTCAACGTCGTTGACTTCGGTTGCGGTACTCATGGGTTCAAATTCCAGTACGGACAATTTGATGAATTAATTTTTCAATCTATTTATTGATTTCTGTTGGAAGGAATCGGTGTTTGTGATGTCTTAATTAAATTTCCTCTCACCCATGCGATCCACAAAACGGGAAGTAGCGAGAGTGATAAGCTAATCACTAGTCCTGTATTATTCATATCCTTATAGGAATCCGTGATCTTTTCGAAAAAAACGGGAGGTTGACCATCTGAGTAACAAGCAGTTCTCGTAGAAAAACTTCTTTTTTTTTCATTGAGTGGCCATATGCTCCACATTGGGAGTGGACATAACATATAAAAAAATCTTATTTATATTGAGTGAGTAAAGTGAGATTAAGAAAAATTCAATATCAGTACTTATAATTCGGATCTTATTTTATTTTGGTAAGTATGCTTTACAACACGCTACTGTTTTTCTGCTTGACAAAACAATGTCATTATCTGGGAAATTGGATTGCGGATAAGAAATTGGCAAAAAGTCGAACACTGGAATCAAGAAAACCAATAAATTATGCGAAAACCTAATATTACTTCTATCGATTGTTCTAAGAAATTTTGTCATATTATGGTGGCCTTTTCATACTGATATTTTATTCGTACTTTGCGTAAATTATTGGTTTCCCAAAGTATTAATAATTATTATCTAATATTTTAGAATTCGAAAAAGTATATTTCAAAATAATGGTTGTAAAATTTTCACTGAAGATCATTTTTTAAAATATCATTTAAACGAAAGTATCTTAGTTCCTGAAAATGTAGAACTATTACTTTTTAGATCAAGAGATCTTTAAAAAAAGTATGCCTAAAAAAACTGTTACATAAAAAAAACTCAATAGAATTTTTTGATAAATTTTCAAACAGCTCAAAATTACGATGCTCTCGTCTTGACCCGTGACGTCACATATTTTTCATATCAAAGATGCAGCTCCCCTGTGGTTTTCTCCTTGCACCATGAACTGGGCTGCTTTATTCTATGGTAGCTTAACGTTTCTATCTCACTTGTCTTGGAGTGTCATTCAGTTACAAAATGTTGCAAGCAACCCCTTGACGTCATTTTGAATTGAATTGCAGCCTAAAATATTTGTATTTACTTTAATATTGAGTGTATTTAAGATGGATACATATATTTTACAGTATATTGACAAGAAAACGTATAACACAGACATGCAAAATAATAATGTGAAAAATAGAAGATAATATTTACTTTTAAAAAAAAACACTCCGAACAAATTTTTGACATAAATCCTGTCTTGTCGCATTATATAAAACTGATTTTTAGACCAAAATGTGTGTTATACTACCATCTACAGTACAACTAATGAAGTTTGTTGAAATATTGATTAGCGGTAGCTTATTTTAAATCGAATGTTGCAACTTACCCCTGTTGCAACCTACCCCGTTTTCCCCTACAGTAATAATAATAATTATTGTACAATGGCTGTCCGTTGGCTGTCGAAACTCATTTTCACTCCAATGTTGCATCAAATAAAAATCAATGCTTTTTCGATAATCGATCGAAAATTTGTTATTTTCTGCTTTATGCTGGCCACAAAAAAGACGATTCGGCGAACGAATACGGAATCTCAGTAAAAAAAACACTTGTTTTTCAGTTGGCAAGTTTGTGGGAAGCAACGACAGGGGCGACGCCCTCGCACATTAGGCCTGCCGTCCACTATAAACAATATTTATAGTTATTACTAAGACTTAAACCATCGGCTACTAATTTATTACAAGAGCAAAATCAGGCAGCGTATTAAATCAATCACGTAGTTACTTTTATAAATCTGCACTAATTTAATATTATATTTTTTATGTTGTATTTAAATGATTTTTAGCTTAATCACTTGAATGGTGTTAACTGTCAATTATTGGAGGATACTCATAATTTATTTTAGTAGTTAAACAAAACTAATTATGAATGACTAATCCGAACGTTTCACCCTCCCTCCACACGGGTAATGTCGAGTCCGTGGTGCAATGGTTAACGTCATTGGCTTCGGTACGAACAGTTTCATATATTGATATTCCAATCGATTTATGAAATCCTGTTCGTAGACAGAGATGTATGGGATGTCTATAACTTCCTCCCAAACATCCGATCCTAACAAGGGGGCGAAGCGAGAGCGATTAGCTAACCACTTGTCTTATACTAACCCCATCCGTTTATATCAACTCACTTCGAAAAAGAGAGGTCGATCAACCAACTAAAATCGGTTAAGGTAGAAAAACTTATGTAGAATTAACAATTGAGTTATGAATATGAAATAAATTAAATTACATTAAACAACTTAATTTGATTTAACTAACAGCATGATCCGGGATATATTTTTGGTGAAATATGAGGAACCCATAATATTTTTTTTCTTAAAATTCCAAACGGGTGAAATGAAAATAAATTGGTCATCTCTGCTTTATACAAATACCTACCTTAAAATCTTATTAGAAAGTGCATTAAGACGAAACTGCTATCAATTAGTAGCTCTGAAAACGAGAGGGTAATCACCATTTAAAAACAGAATTTGATACAAATAGACACATTTTCAAAACAGTACCTAAATAAAAATATCACAAAATTATTAAGTAAAGTTAATTAATAAAGAATATTATGTGGTAGACGCCAGGCTTTCGAGTGTCTTGGCAGAGGGCCAACGAAGCCTGACGAAGATCCGTTCCGCGCTGGCGCACATCCACATCCGCCAGCTCACACTTTTTCAACTCCTTTCCACCTCACCACCGTCTTCACTCCTCACTCCTCGCAATATCATTCCACGACATATCTGTTTTATCATGGCACGTATTCATTGCACCGCTGATCGTTAGCGACAAATTACTGTCAATCTATTATCTGTGTAATAGATATTCCCATAAAATATTCTATAGTATTTCTGGACCAACTAATTCATAATTGACCATGGCCACTTCGCTGCCAAACTGTTCAACTTGGCCGGTTGGTAGAAAAATTAATATGTAAATGCAACAATATAATTTTGAACGATGATCACATCCTTTGGTTTTTTCCAAACATGGACAACGAACTGGAAAAATTGCTCAAGACGACACGACTATCAGTCGGATCTGTCGGCCCAGACTGTTGTGCCGATCTCTGAAAAAGTACAAGGCATTCAAACAGCGTTCTATGGAAAGCGATTGAAACTCAATTCCTAAAATATTGTGTGGTATTATTATTATTTATTATTTAACTTCCTGTACACAAGAGTGCATGCAATCAAGTCTTGAGAAATTTTTCCTCGGACATGTCTGGCAAAAATTTGGAACACATAGCTGTCACGCTGCAGAATACACCCTTTGAAAAGAATGTGGAATACTAGGGAAATAAAAAAAAGCTTAGTACAAATATTTTCTTGAAAACATTTTGGTTTCAGAGTTGCCAATATTCAAATCTGTATTATTTGGGCAATGGAATATGCTTTAGGTGCTTTAGTACTTTCGTCATATTCTGTTGTAAAAGTTTAGCTACTTAAAAGTTCGAATTCTCGAATGTCAACTGCCTTTTTTCATTACCCCCTCTGAAAGGAGAATCTAATCGGTTGACTAACGACCATTTGTCTTTCAACATATTCTTTTAAAACACTCTAATACAGGCATGGCTAAACTACGACTTGCAGTCCACATGCGACACATATAGTAAAGCCCACTATGCCGTCAATAAATTGTTGGTTATTACAGAAACAGAATTTTTTATGTAATTCCTTTTTTACAATAACAAATGTTATTCATTTAAGAATAGTATTATACCTGCAGCCCACCATCCATATCGAATTTTTAATGTGGCCCTTCAATCAAAAAGTATTCTCTTACCTGCTAAATATTATAATACGTTAATATATTTTAGAGTGGGCATGGCTTATAGGCTCGCGTTAATGCATATTTATTAGCTTAAAGATATAGATATACCAACTTAACTTGGCCGCTAGTGAGGGTGCCACCGTCATCTTAGGAATCTTGCCATACTCAACCAGAATTGAAATTTCAATAAATTCCAAAACTGATGTTTTAGCGACGGTTATTACAATTAGACAGGATATTTATTTTGCATGAAATGGTAATTGAAGAAATTTATTCTAGACTGAAAATTCTATTTCCGAATTCGGCGGCGGCAAGTAATGTTGGTAATACTATAGTAACAGACGATATACGTGTCACACAAAAATTATTTGACTACCAAAATTAACTGTAGGCATATTTAAAACTAGCTACCACAACGAAACTACATGTAGATTATTGTATATTATATTATTCATACAGGCTCTTTGTTTTAAAAGAAATATTTGTACAACCATAAGATAAAACAAACTTCATTATGGTCAACAAGGAGGAACCTCGCTTCGCTCTGCCTGTCAGGCCATGTTACGTCAAGTAATTCCTCAGAAATTATGAATTCTAGCCGAGATCTTTAGAAAGCGATATCAACTCATGTATACCGAGTACATGTTCTCTATTGATGCTTCATCTTCATCGATACCATCGTCAGCATGATATCAGATTGTCTCGTTATCCATTAATTACTTACGAGAATAACCACTCTTGAGCATCCAAGTATGGATAATTTAAGCAATTTCGGACTTATTATTCCCAAAATATTATCTTTATAACTAAAAAGTAATTCCTACTTAACTACGCACTTGATGCTCTTATGTTTATACATTTATATTTAAAATCCCGAGTGCAATAATCGGCTACGGGTACGGATGTCTCAGTTTCAATTTTCGGTGCGGACAGTTTCATAAATTAATCTTTCAATCGATGTATGGATTTCTGTTCCTAGTCTGAGTGTTTTTGATGCCTAAAACTCCCTGCCACTGTTATCCTTCTATCCCTAATCTCTTCGAAAAAAGAGAGGATGAGCAACTGAGTAACAATCAGTTCTCATAGAAAAATTCTGTTGAGATACTTCGGAAGTGAACATGAAAAAAAACAGCAACAACAAAAATACATTTCTTCATTTCATTTTGTTTTGAACGATTAAGTTTGATTTCGCTTTGGGTGTAAGAATGTTCATATCATATTTAAAAAATGTGGAATAACTACATATTTCCCACAAATGTGCTTAATTTTTTTTAATTATGTGCTTACGTCTTTCCTAGCTAGCGATTAATACATATTTTAGATGAATTCAGTGATAACTATGTGGAAATTCATTTTTTATATAAAATTAAGGTTTGTAATTTTTTTATTCCACTGGCTGTGCTAATAAATGTGACCTCTTTAAGAATCATCTTCAAACTAACTATTTTGCAAGGTTATTTATTAATAATAAAGGAATCAAAACGAATAGTTTATAGTTTTTAGAAATTAGTAAAGCCATTAGTAATCAAGTAGTAGTATTTTAAAGAGTACAGGTGGCTATTAAATATATTTCCTTTGGGATTTTCACAAACAAACACTAATAATTAACATTGTCCATGTCAAGAAGCTTAGGAATTAGTGATTCAATTTTTACAGTAAAATCCAGATGTTTGTGTATCGTTTATTTTAATGTATACTTAATAAAAAATTTGGTTTATAAGCGAATAAATTACAGACACACCCCGGGTTAAAACCGACATGCGCTCCTGGTGTATAAATATGTATGTGTCATGAATTGTTTTATCATGGGCTTGGTTTGTGGTACCGTCGGGGCAACTGCAGAGTAAATTAATTGTAACTTGTAACTCAATCAACGCACGATGACGTCAACATTGTCAAAAATGGCGACTGTCATTTTTAATCCAGCTCACTTATTGCACTTATTGTTTACTTGCATCATACCGTGAGACAAAGTTAAAATGTAAGACGGTGATGGGTGGTACCACGAAATGGTCTTATCCCGAGATACGTCCGTAGTTAAAATCTCATCTAGTAAATATTTTTGTGCGAATCGTGATTTTTTTTGTAATTATGTAGTTTTCTCTCGACATTTTTAGTGACAAATTAAATAATCTCGGAATAAGAAAATTCGTAAAGCATTTGCAATTTGCCAACTTTTATTAACGACTTCTCTGTCGTGATTTAATTTTAAAAATATATTTAATAACAATATTGTAACTGGAAATTTTGATTACTTTTCCGATTATGGTCTTTAATTTTAAAAATATTTGCCGTACATAAACGTTTATTCTTTAACAAAATTGATATTATTTCTATGAATCATCTGCAACCATTGATAGGTTCGCCATTTTTTACAGCATTACATTATTGAATGTAGCAGTATTTTCCAGACTTCATTCGCAAAACAAATAAAAATAAAAAAAACTTCTGCACGTATAGCCTATGGTCAAAGTAACGAAAGATGAATGAAAAATAATATAAGTAGAACGAACAGTCGAAGCAAACGAAATGCTAACTTGTTATAAATAATAATGATTTTTGCAATTACGCGAAAATAAATAGGTTCAGAACAAAGACACGTGTTTATCAAAACCTATAATATGTGTAGTGCAAAAGGGTTATAAATAATAACACTTTGTGTTAGATAGTATTCACTTGGTAAACTTGAACTTTTTATTTCGATAGTTTACACTTTGGATTAGACATTATTAACTTAGTACCCTCAAACATTGATTTTATAAATAGTTTCCACTTAGTCATGGATTCTTTTAACAAAGTGACTTAAGTCGTAGTAGGTTATGTAAGGGATGGTCTGGTTTGGTTTGTGTAATGTATTCTAATACATGGAGCAAAGACAATATAGGAGGTATAATATAGGATAGAAAAATAAGTGAAATGACATTTCATTACGGCTTCGTGCAACTATCGATTTCAAAGTATGAGTATTTATATTGCGTGAAAACTATTTTATCTATGTGAAAATATATTTTATTATGTGGGATCACTTTATTCTGAGTGAAAGAATTTGTTTTTTTCGGAATGTATTTATTATAAGTAAAAAGTATTTTTATGAAAGCGAATATGATCTAAGCAAAAGTGCATTTAATTGTGAGCCTTATCAAAATTGTTTTCAACCAAGTCAGTTATAGTCGAAAATAATTCAGATTCTTGACATAACAATGTAATATTTCAGGTAAATATGCTTTACAGCATGCTACTCTTTTTCTGCCTGAAATTTGTTTTTAACCCTGGTGAAAACAATGCAATTCTTTAGGACACTTAATTGTGGATCAAAAATTGTCAAAATATTAAACATTGGAATCAAGGAAACCAATAGTTTACGTGAAATACGAAGATAATATCAGTATGAAAAAGTCGTCATAATATGTCTCATGATCGTTCTTATAATAGATCAAACCATAGACAAAACTTTGAAAGTACACAATGATTTCGTAATTCGCCCAAATTATCAATTTCGTTGATTCCAATGATTCATAATTTGAAAATTTCCGATTCGCAATTAAACTTCATATAGAATTGCATTGTTTTCAGCAGCATTAAGTATTTTTTTCAGTTAGGATAAAGCGTAGCAAATTGTAAAGAATATTTACCATAATATTTCACAAAGTTTGTTGACAAAGCTTGAATATATATAGTACCTATTTGACGAGTCATATGTCATTTTAACTGGCACATAATTTTATTTTTGAAATTTCAACTTGACCCCATAGGTAATATGGATCGTTGTTTTTTGTAAAATATATTACGTCACTTTCACGAACTTAATTCGTATTGTCACCAATAGACTGTTGTAAACATTGTAATTCAATAAACACGCAATGACGTCAAAAAAATACAAAAATGGTGGCTGTCATGTTTTATCCAGTTCGCATATATATTTCTTGCACAATGACGTAGCCCCAAAAATATTTTAGTTTGAAAACAATTTTATTTCGCTTTACGAAATGGATGCAATGCTCATGGGATGCAAGTACTTTTTTTATGTTACATGTTTAAATAACAGTGTAACCAATAATATGTTAAAGTGACAGCCACCATGAATGGTTTACAATTTTTGAAACGATTTAATCTCCCTAACTCCCCTTTATTGTATCCTTTACGTGAGATGAGTTCGTAAATAAATTATTCCAGCAATCCTAATAATTTAATACGTCTCACAATATATTGAATCTTATGACCACTTGCAATTATGAAATTCTATGAGTTTGTAATTTTGTATGCGACTGTTTCCTGATTAACGTTTCAAGTCAATATCATCACATCAGTAATAAAATTAATTCAAATAGATATCTATATGGTTCCAAGACTAAGTGATAATAATTTTCCTTATAATACATAAACGACGATACAAATTATTTACTAACTGTCAGTTCCAGTTCATCTGTGTACTAGAATTCTTGAAGATGTTGAATGGCGAAACCTAGGTCGTTAGTGAAGAAACGTATTGAAATGTAGAAAATTTAATTGATTTAAATTTAATATTTAAATTACATCAAGCACCCTCAGTCGATATCTTAAAGTATAAAAATGTTTGTTTGGCTCTGTTACCCATTTAATACCCTTAAGCCTGAAACTTTTTGGACCTTACCTACTTGTACGTAAGAAATGTTCGTAATAATATTATATCGTAATTTTTCTGGAAGAAAACACTAAATTGAAAAATGGCATATAGAATTAGTTATACCTAAATGTTCCTTATTTCGAACTCTACCGTATGGAAGGAAATACTAATTCTTATAAATAACATTTCAACTTATATACACTATTGTACAAATTAAATGAAAAAGTTATAGCATTTTAAACATTTGAAAAATATCCAATTACTCAAAACTAGAACTTTTCAGTAAGTGTATTTATAAGTTAATATATTTGTGAGTGGGCATGGTTTATAAACCTGCGTTCATCTGTTGATATATATTTCGTCACTGTTCTAGGAAGAAAACACTAGATCGAAAACACAACAAATTGAGTTAGTTATACCAAAATGTTTCTTATTTCTTCTCTACAGTGTGGAAGAGCATACAATTTTTTATAGATTATACTCTTACTTTAAAACAATTTTGTACAAACAAACTAAATGATAAAGGCATAGCATTTCAAACATTTACAAAATTTCAAAGTAAAATAAAATTACTCAAACTAGTGTTTTTTAGTTGGTGTCTTCTCGAGAACAACGAAGATATAATTAGTTTGTGTAGATAGCTCTGTCACTTAATTACTATTCAGTTATTTAGTTAAAATTGAATATGTACTCTTACTACACATCAAAATGAAACTGTCGCTCTTGCCTTAGAAGTAAAATAACACGAAGTTCTTGTCAGGCCTTTTCAAAAGATGTCCAGGAATTCTCGAGGATCCGTTCGTCTCGGAGTGCCGAAGAATTTGTAGCGTCACGGGACCCCCGATCTTGTGGCGAGGCCGAGGTCCCAGACCCGGGACGTGCTGCCGGCGACCAGGGCGACGGAGGGCGGGGGCGGCGCTGGTTGTTCTCACAGAGAGCCATTGATGCATGCCCAATTTACATCGCGGCTACCGAATATTTCGATTAGCTTTTTTACAATGGCTCGTCCACAACGGTAGCAGCCGATGAGCGCCGGTGCGTAACCAGCGGCTCATGTCACATACGATAAACGAATCATACGAGAAGGTTTATTAAAAGCCCAAGTATCACTGACCATGAGGAGCATAATTATTAGTAAATACAAACAATAAAAACATTTCATGAATTCAACTTGTTTTTTTACTATAAATGATAAGTAGTTGCTTATTAAAAGAACACAAAAACAACTTTGGCTTCAATATTCAATAAACGCACAAAGTTATGTGCTCGCTGCAAGGATGGCTACAATGAACGAGGCAACGCAGTAATTATTTTATGTGTAATATTTAAAATAAAAAGTTAATCTCCTCGACGTGATCGCTGAATCAATCAATAAACTGAAAGAAAGTAATTAGTGAATTTGTAGTTGTAGCGCTATTATTTTGAATACGTAGTCCCCATGAAAAACATAAAACTTAAGACTTTTTGGCCTACATGCTCATATTTTTTTAACGAAATTCGACTAGTAATTACCCAAGTAACACTTACTGGTTTTACAAAAAAAGTTTTCACCGATTTCACCGATGTATTTTCTTGTTTAGTTCATTTCGGATAATTTCAAATTTGTCACAAGCAATATTGATGTCCACGGTGCAGTGGTCATACTCCGTTGGCTTCGATTACGGATGTTTCGGGTTCAAATCCTGGTACGAACAGTTTCATATATTGGATTTCTGTTTACAACCATGGATGTTTGTAATTCTTATAATTCCCTACCACCCGTACAATCGTAAAAACGGGGCATAGCAAGAGCGATTAGCAAACCACTACTCTTCTCCTAGCCCTATCGTTTTATCTCTACTTTCTTCGAAAAAGAAAGGTTGAGCAACTGAGTAAAAAGCAAGTGGAATAATGTTATCTATTTTCAATTTAATGTTATATTAAAAATGAACTTCCACAAAGTTACCGCCGAATCCATAGAAAATATGAGTAAAAAGCAGTTCTCGTAGAAAGAAACTCATATTAAGATACCTCCATTAGAAGTTCATATGTTCCGCATTGGTAGTGGACATTATAAAACAATAAAATATTGATATCAATAACGCCATGTGCATTGGAAAGTTATTTTTATATTGTTTATAAAATATTTTCAATATTATAAATAACACCTCTTGAATAAATAAAACTCTTTAGAAGCTATAAACTTAATAAATAGAAAAAAATCGTATGCTAAAGAAATGGATCATAAATGTCTGTGAAAAATACACGAGTATGACAGTTTGAGCATTGTCTTATTCTAAATTAACTGTCGAGGTCCGTGGCGCAGTTGGTAGTGTCGATGGCTACGGTTAGGGATGTCTCGGGTTCAATTCCCGGTGCGGACGTTTTTCATAGATTGATTTTTCAATCGATTTATGGATTTCTGTTCGTAGTCTGAGTCCTCCCTCCCATCCATTCCATACTCACGGGGAGTAGCAAGAGCGATTAGGTAACCACTAGTTCTGTAATAGCCCTATCCTTGTATCCCTACCCTCTTCGAAAAAAAGAGAGGTTGAGCAACTGAGTAACAAGCAGTTCTCGTAGAAAAATTCTGTTAAGATACCTCCATTAGGAGACCATATGCTCCACATTGGGAGCGGCCATAGATTAAAGAAAAATTAACTGTTTTTTTTTATAAATTGAGTGACTATTTCAACTTTTATAAAATTTGCGACACTAGACGATAAAAATGTTCGCTACCACTTCGCGCATGACGGTCGGTATTGTGATTGTGATACATTAGCGCCGCAGTGGGGCTACTGGAATTCTCGCACGCACCTCCAACGCCGCCGGCACCACACTTTGGGAAACTTTCCCCTATGACAAAAAAGAATCACAGCTTCGAGGCTCGGTCCCCTAGGAACGATTAGCCGCGATCCGAAATCCAAATATTGAAAAGGATTATAGGTAGGTACCTACACAACACTCATTTGTCATATAAATGTAAGCAGCGCAAAAGTTAAGTTAATTCAACAGCTAAATGCAAAATTTCCGTGCAGTGATCAACGTCGTTGGTTTCGGTGACGGATCTCACCGGTTCGTATTTTCGGACAGTTTCATAAATTGATTGAAAACAATTTATGAAACTCAACAAGTTTTAACGAGCACTTGCTTTTACATGCAGATACACTTCCCATCAATATTGACAATTTTTAATAGGTAAGTGCAGTGCCATACCTATAGCCGAGTATACAAAGTCTTCGGCCTTGTTTGCGGTATTCATGGGTATTAATTACAGTACCGCCGCCACCCGATTTATGGATTTATGATTCGAATGCATGAATTTTTGTGTTGTCCCTCCAACCCAACCGATCCTAAAATTGGGAAATAGCGAGAACGATTAGCTATCCACTAATCTTAGTCCTATCCTTCGATGCCTACTCTCTTTGATAAAGAGACGTTTTTCAACAGATTAACAATTAGTTTTCATAGAAAACTTTCAAGTCAAAGGTTTAATAAACAAAAATATAATACACCTTGAAATAAGAAAGAAATAAAATTTGAAAAAAATAACATCTGGTTTGCCTTCCTAAGCATTTCGTAACGGCATTTTAGCATAATTTTAATTTAATAATGAGACTAATTTTATACTGCTGAAATCGACGTGTTGATCGGCCGTAGCTTAAAACTTAAAACAAGACATATTAACAATGTATGTTGTACATCAAATAATAACAAAATATTCGTCTTGTAGAAAAATAGTTTGAATTAAAGTCAGTCGATAGTAAATTATCAAGTTCCTACGTAATGGCCAGTTAAACGACAGGTGTACTTTCAAAAGGGATTGCGAAGTCAATGAATGATAAATACATATTTTTTCGCTGGTATTCCATTAAACAGGGATTAAGTAATGTAACCAATTAAAAATAAAAAAGTTAATATTCTACCAAGCATAAAATAATAGAAGTTTACCAAAAAATTCCAATTGTCCCAGTGGTCGGCCCCCAAAATCCAATGGTCGGCCTTTCGTTGTCCAGTGCTCTTCATGATTATCGCGAAATAATTTACTGATAGTAGACAGAGCAATAAAAAACATAATGATGCAAAGCATGACAATATAAAGTATATTTTGTTAGCGATCCCCATACAAGATGAATTTAAAAATGTGCTTATGTTAATTGCGTATTGCATCATATAGGTCAGTATAGTGCAGATATACATTGGCAAGTGGCAAGACTACCTACACGAATTTTAAAAATTCTGTTTTTTTAATTACATCCACTATTATTTAAGTTTTAAGCTCAAAAGGCCGACCACTGGCGACGACTGACTTTAGGAACAAGCACCCTATATCACGGATGCGTGTATTGAATGAATCCCGCCTTAATCAAACAATAAATTAAGTGACACCTACAAATACAAACCGACCACCAATAAACACACATCGATAAATTACATCGACGTGATTTGTATCCGTTTCTTTTTCATTATCGTTATCATGAAATGTATCCATTCATCTAACTGATAAAACAATTAAAATACAACACAAACGGCTTATCTTAATTTTATTATGAAACTTATTAATTATTACTTTATATAATACATCTTAAAACCGACAGAGTCTAAGCTATTTAAGTCTTGATTCTTTTGAATTTATTCCTCGTAAAACAATTTAGCAACCGCTTCTTAGTAATTAATAAAAATATCTAGTCTCGTTTCGGGTAACATTTAAATTTATTTTTAACGATGGCTACATTTTTTATTGACTTTTTTACGGAGCCAGCTACTGTAAATCTTTATTGTCAAACCTCAATTTACTGCTAAAATCATCTTTAGAAATAGCATTGTTATAGAATGATTTGAATAATATTGTATTTATCTCTAAATGCACTTTTTTGCTGGTGCATCTGTATATATCAATCATTTATTTTTCACTCAAACAAGCGTGTCTTCAGAATACAGCGGAAACGAAAATGAGCATTTAATTTTTTTCGAGAACCTAAATAAAGCAAACGTGGAAAGTATAATATTATTTTACCGCAAAGCTAGCATAAGTGAAGATGTGCATAAAATAGATTACAGATTTCGAAGACATGGAAATTCTCTCTATCACTTCGATTGACATTTTAGTGTTAGTTTTGACACTTTATTGATTACTTTAAGGTGAAACAGGCAATTCTTTGTGGAGACGCATTTTATTTCGAAAATAAAACACAATTTGTACAATACTTTTTCCATATTTTTATAATGATCAGGACATGTTTCAAGAAACCGTAGTACAAAAGGAATTGTACTTAATTGATTGATACGTTTTACATAAGATTATAAGAAATTTTTGTAAAATATTGAATATTCAAACAAAAACAATTTGAATTTTTAGTATGCGTACATAACATTGTACGATAAATTTGAGGGTAGTAAATAGGTTATGAAAACAATTGAGTTTAATAAATAATATGTTTCAATACATTGATCGTCCAGTTCATTACTCAAACATCCACAAATAGCCCATAATGAAACAATGGGAAAAGCAATATTCAAGTAGTCACGATAAATCAAATATCGTTGTATATTCTATGGATTCGGAGGTAACTTTAATATTATTGATTTGTACAAGAGTTTTATACATATTTTAAACAGGCGTTTAGCAATCCTCATCCCCCCCCATATATTGGTGGTGAAGTGGTTTGACTTCGTGAGGAAATCGGAGATTAGGGAACGGATCGGGAACTGGCTGGGTCACGTGCTGCGGATGCCTCCGGAAAACTTTAGAAGCTTAGCAATTAAGTACTTTTTGAGTATAGTCATTAGAAGGATATTCAGAAATATCAATTTAGTAATCCAAAAATATCAACATTTTGTTAAATTCTGTAGAAGGTTATCTGTCTTAGCATTTTTTGGTGACATTTTTGAGTAATATGACTACGGAATCTGATAGAACGCAAAATTTTACATAAATATAGTGTTGTATATTTCCTTTTTTGTAATGACATAGAATATATTTTTATAATTTCTATCATTTCTGCTCTGAATTTAAGGTTCTAAATGTACAACTAGCATACTGCCTTTGAAGAAGAATTCAAACATAAACGTCTTCTAAGTTTGTTCTGTTTATAAGTTCAAACCCTTGACCACGCATACGAATAGTATAGAAATCCACTAAGTTATGATGACCGACAAGCGGACGACGGTATAAAATAGTATGTAATAGATTTAATTTTTGATATTTCTTTTAATATTTTATTGAAAATAACTACTTTCATATCAAATATATTGTGAAATTTTACAAACCTGTATTTTTTTTACTTGTGAATCTTTCAAGTTTAAAGACTAAATACTTTTCTGTGTAATTATTTTTGAAATATTAAAAAAAATACATTCAGTCATAATATGTATCGTCGTTGTTCTGGAAGAAGAAGACACTAACTGAAAAATACTAGTCTTGAGTAATTGAACTTTGAAGTTTTTCAAATGTTTGAAATGGTAAACCTTTTTCATTTAGTTTGTTTACAAAAATTTTTTCATGTAAAAGTATAATTTATAAAAATAAGTGTGTTCTTCCATACGCTAGAGTTTGAAACAAGGAACATTTTGCTATGAATAACTCACTATGTAATTTTTTCCATTTAGTGTTTTCTTCCAGAACAACGACGATATAATACTACAAACATTTTCTTATTGAATAAGGTTAAAAAAGCTCCCGTGCAAAGGGACACCGTAAATAATTAACAAGTGCACCTTTGCAAGTGCATTATTTGAAACAAGTGGCTCCAAGTGGGAGACAGGTTCCCCTGATGAGGCGCACGGTATGGAGGGTGTGGATTGGACCGGAAACCGACCAGCGGACCGGAACTGTTCTGGTCGTGCAGCATTGTTCAGAGCTGGGCATTCCACGTTACTTGCTTGGAGAGCATCAACTTAAGACAGAGAAAAATAATAACTTATTCTTTCCACGCGTTTGGTTACTTTTTATATGTTGTTGGACATGGCCGTTTCCTAACTGGAGCATGATTTCAGTAATAATAATAATAATTGACACAACGAAGCGTTCGCAATCTAAATGAATATGTATATATTTATTTAATAAATATGTTTATTAATATCAGAAGAGAAATAATATGCATTTCTCTCTCACACATTGTGCTTTTTTTGCTCTGCTCTGTTTCCGTGGGTCAATTAACGCTTCTCATAATACACTACTATCTCTAAAAAAATCTAGTGAAGCAGCTCCAGACTTGAGGAGATTCATAAAAAACTTTCTATCTTATGGATGCATAAGATTATGACTACTGGTTTTTTGTCACTCTACAGCCCTATCTTTTCATCATTCTCTCTCCGAAAAATTAAGCTACGAGTACTAAGCAATTCTTGTAGAATTATCTTTGTTGGGATAAACCGCATTACTAGTAGAAAAATATGCTGAACATTGGGAGCGTGCAAGGTTACACAACAAAAGCGTACATCAATTAAAAAATAACTGTGTCTTTTTTTCTGTTGCGCCTTAATGACTATAAAACCCTGAATTATGAAGTACCGTAGCCATTTTTGTTTTTTAGCAAACTGGTATTTTTGAATTTATAATAAAATTGAATTGGCGATGGTTGCATTGCGCACTGAGACAACGGAAAAATAATGCAATAATTATTTTTAACCTTTCAATGAATAATGTAAAAATTATTCGATCATTATAGCTTGCTGGTTACGTAAAGGTTAAGAAAATACTTAGTCCGACAGTTCGTCACACGAACGTTATTTTTAACACGCATGAATTAAGTTAAATATTGTTTGTACGTGTACCTACTTACGTGTCTTACAGAGTGTAAACTTTAAATTTATTGAATGATTGATGTATTTGTATACTGAATTTCGAGAATAGATGCTTGCGTCGGAAATTGGGAGTGATGTGGTTTGATTTCGCGAGTAACTCGGAGATTAGGGAACGGTCCTGGCAGTGTCCTGTTACATCATCGGTCGTACTGGCTGGATCACGTGCTGCGGATGCCTCCAGATAGCCTCAGTCCTGCTTGCCTTTTTTTCCGACCGGTGAGATTCCGGCATCCAGGAAGATAATTGGGTACTATTCATAGGATATACTCGGTGGAGCTGAGGGACTCTGGCATGTCATGGCAGGAAGCAACGCGATTGGTGGGCGACAGGGAATCATGGAGGCGCCGTGTGGTAGCCATGTGCTTCATATAGGAAGCGAATGTGATGGAAGAAGAATATTAAGGTTAAACAGTAGTAACAATTACAGTAAAGCTTTGATACAGCAGGTCTCAATACAATAAACTTCGGATTTTACGGAACAAATTGAAAATTACAAAAACTGTTTCTCGTAAACAATGTTATGCGTATGATAAACATGTGATCACACAACTACGACATTTTAAAAGCGTGCTGACCTATTATTTTTTCAATAAATGAAAACTCTGATAAAGAAAACCCTTTTTATTATTTAACGCACGTTTGGTTTTAAAGAATAGTCTCTCGCCAGCATTGGTCCGTTAAGTTACTTCGACATCACGCCACCGACAAAACGAATAAATCAATGAATATTAATAATTAATATACAATACGAATATAAAAGATAACGATATAATAATGTATCATCGTAATCATTTTGCTTAGTTTATTTAGCTAGATTTAATGTTATTTATATTATGTTATGATTTTATTTCAAGATTTTTTACGAAAAATGAACATAATAACCTATATTCAATTGATAGTCATTCTTCAACCTCCGAACGAGACTAACAACCAGTGGTTGTTAAAGAACTTTTGTAAAGATGTTACCTACATTAAGAGTCGACATCCTCACGATTGAGAGCGGACATTACAAAAAGAGGCTCTTTCACATATTTTAACCATAGAACACGAAAGCCACAAAATTTGAGAAATTGTGTTTTAGTATGGGTTTTTTTTCAATTTACCTGAATCTGTAATTATTTTTATAATATGCAGATTGGAAAAGTATTGCTAGTGTGTAAAATAAAAAAGAAATATTTTATTTATTTTAATGAACGTTTTATTTTGCAAAATAATTCAACGACTTGTTTGCGGTTGTCATTTTGTATACTTCAGCAGTGCCAACTTCATAGTAGAATAATTATTTTAACCGAGGAAATGATCGATCAGGTATGACAAACTATTGGTCCGCATATTATTTTTTATTTAATTGCTGTCTGCACGGTTAACAGATAGATACCTTCAAATCGTATTATTTATTCAAATAACCTTTACAGTTTATTGTCATGCTGTGTGGTGTCGTTTCAAATTATAATAATCATTGTTCCAGTAAATCTTAACGGATATTTAGAAATAAATAATAAGCTCATGATTTCTTTATAAAAATAATGGTCGATCAAATCCAAGCTTTATGTAAGTGTCATTTTAATTGTGATAACTTTCAATCTCTTCCTTAATTACAAATTATAACGAAGTTCATGATGTAACAAGTAAAAATGTTCAATATCATATAAGAGAGGATGCTCGAATCACGCTCAAATAAGTTAAGGAGTTTTGTTAAATCCATGTCTTCTCTTAATGTGTTGCATATGGAAATCTAATAGAGCTCATCTCAATGAATTTTTTTTAAAAAGAACGGTTGGTTTTTCAGATGTCCAACCTCTCTTTTTTTGAAGAGAGTAAGAATTGAAAGATAAGTCAAATATAGGATCTTTTAAATCCTTTTTTTACTAAATCCCCTGTCGATGTGGAGCAAATGGACCTCATAATGTAGGTATCCCAATTTTCTACGAAAACTGCTCCATGCTCAGTTGCTCAATCTCTCTTTTATCGAAAAACTAACAATAGGAAAATATATATAAAACAGGGCATTTTTATCAGGTCCGCTCCCAATCTAGAGCATAAGGACTCCTAATGGAAGTATCTCAACAGACGTTTTTTACTAGAACTGCTCGTTACTAAGTCGCTAAATCTCTCTTTTTTTCGAAAAGAGAAAGAATAGAAAGATAGATCAAATACAGGACTTATTAAGCAATGTCCTCTATCAATGTGGAACAAATGGACTCTTAATGGACGTATTTCAAAAGAAGTTTTTTACAAGAACTGCTCGATGCTCAGTCGCTCAATCTCTCTTTTTTCCAAAAGGGTAAGAATAGAAATATGAATCTATTACTGGATTTTTTTACTATGGCCGCTTCCAATGAGGAGTATATAAACTTCTAATCGAAGTATCTCAACATCAGGTTTTTTAAGACAGAAGGGATAAAAGAATATGGCTAGAACAAGATTAATGGTTTGCTAATCGCTCTCGCTATACCTCGTTTTTTAAGATTGAATGGGTAGGAAAGGGGAGGGCTCAGACATCACAAACATCCATGCTTACGAATATAAATCGATTGAAATTGTCCGCAGAGAGATTTTAACCCAAAACATACGCAACCGAAGCTAACGACATTGACCACGGTACCAAGAACCCGACAGAGGAAGAGAGTAAGAATAGAAAGATAGGTTTAATACAGGACTAGTGGTAGCCAATCGCTACGCCCCGTTTTTAGGATCGGGTGGGTGAGAGGGAATTCAGACGTATATGCATTCTAACATAATTCAATAAATCATATTGAAAAATCAATTAATGAAACTGTCCGTACTGTGATTCGAACCGGTGAGCATCTCAACTGAAGCCAACAATGTGAACTACTCGACCCCGACAAAATCTATAAAAAGGAGAAAAGTTGGGGTATTAACAGTCCTGTGCGAATAACCAAAAATCTTCAACCTCCCTTATATAATTAAAAATATCTTTGAAAACCACTTCATCAAAAAGTGGAATCATTCAGCACCAAGAATACATATCAAGGACATGACTTTCATAGCGCTACGAGAATCTACGAGTAGTGATAATTTTATTTTCGTGTTAGTTGTGATTATTTGTTCATTCTAAATTGCGGTACGTTTTTTATCATTATTTCAATTAACTGGGTTGAAAACAAAAGTTAATCAAGGTTTATTTATTAATCTCCTAGTAATTTTGTCGCCATTAAACTAAAAGTCCTACGCACACCACCAAAAAAATTATTAGATTGATTGATTTCGTGCAATGATATAATACTACAGTTTGTTTATTCCTTCGAGGAGAGTTGAATATTACATCACTACACATTTACCAAAAGTATATATGTTTTAATGACAAGGTCAAGGAAGGTCAATAGCAGAAAAGTCAAGGAAGATAAAGCCTACATTGAGCAGTATAGCTTCTTTTTATGTTATCTTCCGTATCTCCACTATATAGCAGAAAAAAAATCTATAAAGCTGTATGTCTCTCTGTCAGAAGAAATACTTCCAAAAGGTGTAAAGTAGCGATGTGAAATGTGCATATGTCATTCTGGCTACCATTTCTAAGTCAACGGTGCTATTTTCACACTTTTAAAGGTATTATTAACTGATTTATTTTGATATGACTGGACGTCTGGCCAAGATGAAATTTAATAGACAACACTACATTTTTCGACGTTAAACACTTGTGTACGTTTCACTTCCAAAATATCATAAATATGGTAAGGGAAGTATCAAAGTGTGACATCACCATGTTCATAGTTAAGAGATAATCGTATAAATGTTTTTACAATTCAAAATGATTAAAATTCATAATGTTATGATTTCATAGGCTTCGCGTAAATTTTATATTCTACAAAACTGCATTCATAACTCATTTTGTCCATGCTAAACTTACAGACTTAAATAATTTAAATATAATGTTTGGCCTTTTTTTAATATCATCAATTTCAATTCATCCCAGCTTTGATCAATTTCGCAAAATGCTTATCATCGTACTATTATTTTTAAATTGTATTTATTTATTGATATATATATTGATATGTATAGTATATATAACCAAATGGGGTTCTAACTCAATTTCTCTGAATGAAATAAAAATCGTTTCCACTAAGCCACAGCGATCGCTATCGATTGAAACTATGCATGATTCAAATATAGAGTAAATATCTATAACAGTTTGAATACGGTAGTATATTGAACGCCCCTCACACACGTGATCTATGTTTCAATGGATTTGGTGGTACACGTGGGAGTGATATGGCGCATCTAGGCCCACATGCCAGGTCACCGTTCAAGACGTTTCACAAGACCCTGTGATTAATGATGCCTGATAAGGCCTGAAATCAAAACTAAATATTCCTATAATGATATATTCATTCGGATATTATGCGTAGCAATTTCAATTATTTCACCGAGACCTACACATTAACACAACGACCGAGTAAATCTGATCTATAAATCTACTGATAGTTATGCAGTTGCCATACACAATTGTTTTAGAACGATTCTCGAATGAATGAAAGTTATTGTCAGGGCAGCGGCGGGCTTTCCGATAAGTAAACAAGGACCCCCTTTAATTTCAAACCTCTTCTTGACAATAAATAACAATACGCAATACATGTAAAGTAAAATAATTAATATCAATAACTGAAAAACGTATATACCTACGATAGATTGCAAAAGTTGAATTGTTTCAAAATCGACACAGAAATAGGTAGGTACTATTTTTTCACTGCAATTCTATTTTTCAAACGTAAACATTAAACCGCTGTAGATAATATTATATTGTGAATGTCAGAAAATTGCCCATCTTAAAGCTGTGCACAAGTAAGGTAAAGGGAAGGGGACGAGTGTGAAGTATGAAGGATAATCATTCAAAGCATCCTTAAAAATGTTGGACATTTATGAGCATCTGGAAGTATATGTAGGTACATCAAATATATATCAAATGTGACGCCTGGTAAACGGTATTTTAGATCACCCCTTCTCTGACCTATGTTGAAGTCAATATTACACTAAATTAAATAAATAAAAAGAATTTATTTAAAATATTAGAACAGTGAGACCTGCGGCAACCGCTCTTTCTGCCCTTCATCCTGTATGGGCCTGGTTATTTTGCTTCTTCGTCTTATCATAGAGTTGCCTTCTTGCGTCGTTTGGCGTCTAGATTGAAAATCTTTCCTCGATTGCTTGCTCAAATCATTGACGTGCTATTTTCCACAAAATATCTTGTTCTTATTCTATAACCATACCTTTTCGCTATATCGAGCATACGGTCAGCACACTATACCCTGTCTCCCACCAATCGCTTTCGTTCCTTCCATGATTCGCCAGCACCTTTAAGTTTCGAGGTGTAAACCACATGTAAAGTTTTCGGCGGTCATCCAGGACGCCAGAATCCGATTGATGGACAGTGAAATATCAAACATTAGGCAACTACCAAGGTTCAGTAAAAACCATCTTACATTCATCATCGACATCGAGCCAGTTTAGGTACCAGAAAAGCCCCTTTCTTCAATTATTACAGTAAAAAAAGATAACAAATAAATCTTAGGCGTGGGGGTTTGTTGTCTTTCTCCTCGAGTTGACCTCGAGTGACAAATTGAAAAGTTCTCTTCATGTGATTTTATGAATTTCTAAATATCTGGCGCCATGGCTATTATTAGCTGTAACGCCAAATATATATTTAAAACATATCTTTGACTCTACTAGATTGGATCTCGTCTTCTTTTCATAAAAACTTCGATAAACCATAATACCACTTTACTTATTGATGATGTATTTAGTATTTGCTCAGTGAATAGCTGCTGCGATCACTACATGTGTGGTGAAACGAATAAATACGAGGGACAGCACGGATGAGCTGCCAACACTGAAAGACAGCAGAGACACCAACAGAACGCGTCAAACCATACACTGAGACGGGCGATAGACAGAACGCGATCGACCATCATAGAAGCCGGACTACCTTACACTCTCAAACAGGCGACAATAATTTCTCACTAGCCGTCGACCGTAAAGGTTGGCGGCAGGTCTTAAAATATCTGTAATTACACGAGTCGAATAAAAGTTTCCATAACATGTTTATATTCTAAAAAAGAACGTTTACAATCTCTTGTCACGCAATTCGAGCCATCCTTTATCAAACTGTGAATTTAAACTTAAAGTCTAAGCCATTACTGAATTGTAATACAATAGATAAATTTTTATTACTCACTGAAACCGGACAGACCAAATAAATGAAATAATTACCATTTACATAAAACCGTTGAAATTCCATCGTAGAATCATGAATATTTCATATGGCAGCCAACCACGATCTAAAACGTAAGCAATAATATTACTTGTTTATTAAAATTTGTTTAATAAGCTAATTAAAAACACTACCTTACCATTCTAGCACGCTAGCGTGACCAGCGCTGCATGAACATTGTTTCCATTTAGATTTTAGTATTCTTTCCACACTTGGTGAGTTTCTGTATGATTTAGTAAATGGATATTATAATGACACAAAAATCACCTGATGTAATAATTACTCTACATTGACATAAATACATCGCTGTAATAAGATTAAATCTTACTTTCTCCCCTACAGGAGCGTGAAAAAAATTCAATAATAATTCATCAGGTCAAAAGGAAGAAGATATTATATTTATGCAGGCAATTAGTCAGGATCACACTCTGAAACAATATTAATATTGAGACATTTTATATCGATGGTGTTTTGGCCAATTGATGTAACTTTCGAAAGATATGAAAATGAGTTAATGATTGGATCTCAAATTAAAGACGACAGAGCAGGTATCGGCCAAATGATGTAAATTAGAAAAATTAATTGACCACTTTTTGGAAGGGAAACATCATTTTACATTGGTTTTAGGTTTAAACATTCTGTCCCGGCCACTTGGTGTAAGCCACTATTATATCGACACTCCCTACGTATAATCCCGTATCTGCAAACATGAGAATTTACAGGAGTGTATTTCAAAAATTCGTAACTCAATTCACCATATAATGTTTTCGGTAAAAACAGTTTTTACTCTCCCCTGGACAATTTCTATTTTGAGGGTTACATCAATTGCTCAAAACAACGTCAACATATTCTTTAATTCTAATATTATCGAAAAAATCTGTCTGCTATACATAAGACGCTTGAGAGATTTTATAAGAGAGACGGTATATACCATTTGTGGTGTCACCATGATTCCCTGTCACCCGCCAATCGCTTTACTTCCTCCCATGACATGCCAGAGTCCTTGATCTCCGCCGATTACATTCTGGCTCTCCGGAGGCATCCGCAGAACGTCTACCTGCCAGTTTCAACGTCTCTCCATGACCGCTGATGTAACAGGGCGCTACCTGGTTCGTTTCCTAATCTACGAGTTCCTCACAAAGTCACGAAGATTCTACTTGATCTTTATTATTCAATATTTTACCCAATTTATTAATAGTATAAAAATCCGGTTGCATATATCCGACAAATTTGACATTTTTAATGAATAATTTTTACATGAATAATTTTAATGAATAATTCTTCTTATCAAAATATATCCTAAAAACTTATCGTTCGATAAATCAAATCGTATAGACTTCATTATCAATAAAGTTTGAATTAAGCCACTATATCTATACAAATCGTCAGTTTCCCATGTACATATTTTCTATGAAAGAAATAAGTCACGCCTGACTTAAAATCATCTACAGTCAGTAATAATGATTGTCATGCAATAATAATGTTTTTCGAAAATTCTCGGCCGCCGCCACCTAATTGACTCGTCCGTGAAAAAGGCTTCCGAGTTTAACGCCGGTTTACTTTCCCATCGACGCTATTTAAGTCATAAATTCTGTCTCATAAACGCTGAAAACAGAATATTCATTTGAAAGTGACATATTTGAAAATACAGCCAAAACTTATATATGGTAAACGTACCGTAGTAGTTGAACGCTTAAGAGAAAATTTCAACAAAAATAACGATTAACGTTTAGCATTAGACCGTATGATGACAAAGGAAGTGTATTCATAATGGACCAAATGTTTTAAAAAAATAAAACACAATTCATTTGTACTACTTCCACATATTTATAATGATCAGGACCGGTTTCGCTCATCACAAGCCTTATCAACTGATAAAAATACAAACATAACAGGCTTATTTATCTAAAATTTAGTGTAAAAATGAAGGTATATAAAACTGATGGTTCATGAACTGAGACAAGAAAATATTGATTAACAAACAAATTATACATAAATCAAATGAAAGAGTCTACAATTAAAATGTTATGGACCTCTTGCAAATCATTAAATACGAATCTAAAATCACAAATATAGCTATAGTAAAATCACAAATATATTTTTATCAGTTGATAATGCTCGTGATGAGCGAAACCGGTCCTGATCATTATAAATATGTGGAAGTAGTACAAATGAATTGTGTTTTATTTTTTTAAAATATAATGTCTTTCCACCAAGAATTGACAGTTAACTCCTTAAAAGGGACCAAATGTCTTAATTAATATGATGAGACAAAAATTAGGAAAGGTTCTGTTTTTTTTAACAACCATGATAATGTTTCAGTAGTGAACCATCTAAAAATTGTAAATTCCAGAAGTTGACCACTTTTTTTTCAGTAGTTGACCATTTCAGAGTTTCATGACAACCTTTCATCATAGTTAACTCAGAGCTTCTTGTAAGACCACTATTTGTTAAATCAAGTAGCATATGCTTACATTCACTGATATTCTTAAAAATTCTCTTGAGAAATTCAAAATAAAATACTTACTTCTGTATTCAAATGGCCTCTATGACACCCCAAAGACATAGATGGCGATTTACTAGTTCCTCAATCCAACAAAAGATGGTTGCACTTGTCTGAACTCTACAATTTAGAGTAGTCTCGCGTTTACGTTTTTTATTTTGGGCACTTCTATTGAAAAAGTATCGACTACCAGTACATTTACCTTATATTATAATTAGGGCTTCCAATCCCAGGATCCCGAGTAATTAGTCAATCGCACCAATACCGGGATTTCGAGATTCGCTATAAAATAGTAAAAAATAATTTATATTAAAATGAAAATTCTCATTCTTATCTTTGATGAACTATAAAATATAAAATGCACATTATTACCCGACTTACTATAAGAACAACGTTTCTTGCGGCTGAGTGCCTAGGTATGTTTGATTTATATATTTTAACCATTATTGATACGTGTGTTGTTTTCTCTCTTACACTCATATTTCGCGAGTGGACAGGAACAGACGCAATGGAAGATTTTTTGTCATTTAACTGTAACATGTCTTCAATTACTAATAAAATACAAAACAATCGAAGAAAATAAACGCGCAAGATTCTGCTTGCAAATATTTTTTGCATAATTATGAAGATACCTAGGTACCTACATATTTTACAAACGTTTTTTGTGTGATTGCACGTGTTCATAATTATTATAATTTTGTATTATATTTTGTATTTATATTCTGATACCTAGTTAATAAAAAAAATCATCGTATAGGTACCAGGTATTTTGTTCTTTTATGCGTTTTTAGGAACATACCTACCAATCCTACTATTTTGTATGAACTGCAAACCCCTTTTCAAAGGGTTTATTTTTATTTTGTATGAGGATTTTAACATTTTTTCCATGTCTTCATTGACACGGCTTATCGTGGTACATATAAACTACATTTTTTTTTTAAATTTCAAAATCGAAAACCTTGCTTTTTGACAAACCGGGATTGATAAAAGTCAATCCCGAAATCCCGAGATCATAAAAAAGGGTCCGGAATTGGATACCCTAATAATTATAATATATATTGACTATGTCCGCTCCAGTGTGGATAACAAACCGTAATAATTACATCGAGATAAATCCTCACAAATATTTATTTGTAGGAACGAATGCTTGTTTGTGAAACAGCGTTGGTAATTATGCTGTGCATCGTAACCTTTCAGCCACGGCAATTAGTGAATATATATATTACCATGTTCGATCCCAATGTGAAGACTATGGCGTTCTAATGGAGGTAATTTCAAACAGAAGTTTTCTAAGTTACTCATCTGCTCAACCTCTCTTTTTCGAAGAGTAGAGATAGGAAGATGAGCCTAAGACAGGATTAGTGGTTAGTTAATCGCTCTCGCATCGTCCTATTTTTAAGGTCGTATGGGTGGGAGGGAATTTTATACATCACAAACATCCATGCCGTCGGACAGAGATCCATAAATCGATTCAAAAATCAATTTATGAAACTGTCCGTACTGAGATTCGAGCCTGTGACATCCGTAACCGCACTGCACCGCGAACCCAACTAATACTAATATAATATTATAAAACAAGTTTTTGTTACAAAAAAAACCATTGATTCTACAAAATAAAATAGCCGACAGCAAACCACCCTTCATATACCCATTCTCGCTTAAAAATGATTTCAACTCTAGTAAATAGTCCAGTATATTAATTTCAGTTTTAAAAAATGTCATATATGATATTTTTTAATGATAAAATAAAGATATTTCGTATTTTTTATAACTACGCCCATTGTAATTAAGGACGAAATTTTGATAATAATACTCAAAACTCGGAGTAGTGGAGCACTGCTCCAAGCTCCTACTCCAAGCTCCGCTCCAACGCTCATATCGAAACAAACGTTTTGAATCTATTTCAAATGAATTGGTTGCAAAAACATTCACCTCAGTAGTATTGTTAACGATAAAACAATGCTAAATCAACCGGATTGCTTTTTAGAAAACGAGGTTTTTTCAGCCGGTTTCGAAACCAATTATCAACGCAATTAAATTAAGTCATTTTATTTTTATTTCAGTGCCAATTATTATATTGTTCACTCATATTTAATGACCATAGAGAAATTATTTATTACGATTTCATTAGCTTGAAAAACAATAAAATAAAAATACGAGTTTATGAAAGAGTTTTTATAAATTGAGTTTCATTCGCTTTCCATAGGAAGCATTGAACTATTTGAATGCCTTGTAATTTGTCAGAGATGCAACCAAGCCGTCATGACCGACGGGGTCGACAGATCTGACTGATTGCCGTATCGTCTTGACCAATTTTTCCCGTTCTTTGTCCATGTATGGACATTCCCAAAGGATGTGATCAGCATCCAGAATCATAATACCGCATCTACACATTGGACTATCAACCAACCGGCAAAGCTGTAAAAGCTTGCAGTCAAGAGACCATGGCCAGTTATGAATTGGCTGGTCAAAAAAAATATTATTATTTTAGTTTCTACACACTGGAGTGCATGCTACCAAGTCTTGAAGAATTTCCTCTTGAACATTACTGGAAAAACTTGGAAACACGGATTACGTTGTTACGCTGTGGAATACATCCTGTTAGAAGAGTGTCAAGCCATAGTAGGTGGTAGTGGGTACAAAATTGTGTACGCTAGGTTAGAGGTCGGCAACTTCTTGCACCAAAAGAGCCAAATGTGAGTAGAAAAACCGCTTAGAATTCTTTGGGGAGCCAAAAAAATATTTTTTTAATGACTTAGTTGAATTAATTAATGGCGTTTTATTATGTATAATATTTTAAATCTATTAAGTGAAGAAGATTTACTGAATAAAACTAATGTAAATATTTGAGAGTTTTGTTTTTTTATTATTGAAATTTTAAATGTAAGGAGGATCTTAATATAACTGACCGATGCGAGTGAGTGGGTGTATTTTAGGCGCAAATGTTTTTTTTTAATTCGTCAACCTTTGTAGCCTATATATTTTGTAGCCTATGAGCCTATTTCTTGGTTATTTTTAAAATCTTGAAATCTTCGCATAAAAGATTTTCTCATATTTATTATTGCTGTCCTAAAATAGTCAGTGCTAATGATGAAATTGCTTTTTTGGCGATTTGTATGCAATTCCTCGAAATGAATCAAGGATCCTTTCTCTAAGTCTATATAGACGGTGAACCTAATTCAACCAATCCACAAATTAATGTGCACATAATAATTGAAAAAAAAGTAAAAATTGTAAATTTTACAAAATGCTTGTAAAAATGGTGAATTGCGAATTTGGCAAGGAAAGGGTCACACGAATTGTCCCAAGAGTCACCGGTTGCCGACCCCTGCCCTGATAAAAGGAAATAATTTATATAAATATGCATCCAACATGATTTATATATTAATAAGCCGGTGATAAAAAGAAATAATTCATTTAAATATGATTTTAAAAAATATATCAATTTATCTAATCTGTTTTCGTTGGAAAATCTAAAATTGATTGATTCATAAATCTGTATCCATGCATAATTAGACAAATAATTGCGTTATGATCTTAAATACTTTGAATTTGTATAAATGACGATTTTAATTGGTGTGATGCAAAATAGTTCACTCAAATTTTCATTTCCAGTGCAATTTTAGTCACGTTAAACAAATTTGAAAACGATAGTAATTAAAAAAATAGAAAACGCAAGGTGTGCGTTTTTCGCATGGCTATAATAAGCAAACCAACGCAGTTATTGCATTTCAAATTAATTGCAAGTTGAAGTCTTAATTAAAGATACAGCCTTTCAATGCATCTATATTAGGTATGTACACCCGATCCTCTTTTTGTCTCTAATAACTACCGTGCAAAAAAGCCGTGTAAAAAAAGATTTAGGTGCCCATACAAGAATGGTAGATAGGTTCCATTACTTAAAATCTACTGAAAATACGAAAATCTTTAATACAAAAATAAATCGAATTTATTTATTATTTATACATAAAAATATTTTCACAAGTTACACAAAATACATATATAAAAATGTAATAAATTTACGTAAATAGTTTTCGATTTAAATTAAATTTAAGGTAGAGAAATAATTTTTCATTCAGCGTTGCTACTTGACAATAAACATGCCCGTTTACTGTTGTTTTTCGCAGGTGAAAAATCACTCATCGCTGGAAATATTTAATAGAGAGACTTCTTCACTAGCATATTGAAAAATATTATCATCTTGTGTTTATTTTGTTCCGCTGATTTTGAATATGAATTTGGATATCATTTGCTGTGATTTCATTTTTCTTTGTTCCTTGTAAGGTTTTTGATAACGTACCTTAATCATTTTTAAGTGCCAAGTTAAAGCAAAAAAACCGTGGAAAAAGAGCATTGAGTGTATTTGCTTTCTTCTTAATTTAACTAGCGTTTCTGAACAAACAGAAATTCTCGACATCGGCTCAGCAATTAAATATTATATATAATATATATATTAAGTATAAATATTACGTCACTGTTGACGATCAATCTTTTTTTTACGGATTTCTATATTTCTCGACAGATATATATCAAAGGATTTGACCTATTAATAAACTTACTCTGATAAATTCGAGTTGTTGAAACGCCAGTCGTTCATTCACTTGAAATGCTTGCAGAGCTGGTATGAAGACCGAAACGCGAGAGCAATCTCTCTTCAGAATAGCCAAAGTCACGCTCGCCTGCGGCTTCCTTCACCAGGGTCGAATCAGTAAATAGAATGTTACAATGAAGAAAATGTAAGTAATAAAGCTTAATCGTCTAGTCAAATTCTACATAATATAAACATATACAAAATTCACTCCGTGAGCCATTTTTGTCGAGTGATCTTTTTATGTGAATGAATTTCTGCCAAGAATAAATAATGGTATATCAAAATATCTCGTAAACTAACAGTGGCTAAACTGTTTCGCAGGATAAGGTGTCATGATATCCAAAGGATTCTATTATTGGGATTTTTATTAATCACTTAAGAAATACAAATGTATTAAACATTTCACTTAGCACCCAAGTAATTTGGCTTGACCAATTTCATTTTTGAACCTACGCTTGTTGGAATCTTCCCCAAATTATGAAATCAGTTAGTTTTGTCACTTAGTTTACTATATATATTATAAATTTAAATTTATAAACTCAGTTACATCTCTGTTTTTGTTATAACTGTACAAATAACAAAGCGACGAGCACGTGGGTCGATTGCTAAACGTTGCCCAACGAGATCAGTACGTACGAACAAATCTTCCTACAACGTCTAGAAGAGAACCAATTAGAACCATCATGAACAAGCTTAAGGACCAATTTTGGCCTACAGACCCTTAGCTTCATCTCGCTTATCCGTAAAATATATTGATCAGCGTACGATTTACGTCATCCGTGACTGGCTGGTAGGGATTCCAGCTATAATATTCGAATATTCAGTATCCGAATATATTTGGCCCTTTTTTAATCATTCGATATTCGAATATCGCGACAACTATTCGTAATAGTTTTTAATGAACTGTTTTGCAAAATCTATGAGATATCACATTACGATTTCTCCAGATTTCAAGAACAATAATGAATACCCGATTTAGTGTGTTTTTGTTTTACCAAACTCGAGCCCTTTCAGTATCTTATCATAAATCATAAAACTTGAGTTTGAAGAACGACTTAACACTGATGGATTATTTACAAATCAATTACTGTCACTTGAAGGTGAAAAAATAAATTTAATAATGGTGAGCAATCTGTCCTATTTAAAATGTTATTTACTAATCCTCCATTACTGTTAATGGTTTTATTAATTTCTAAAAACTCTAAGCTATTCATTTTAAAACCTTTTTTATTTACTCGATGAAGTATTTCTACGTTATTACGTTATTATTTTATACTCTATCGAATACTGCTTACATAATACATACGTAAAGATGTCTTAAAGTAGTATAGAAATTATAGCTATGTACTTATTTTTGTTAAATTCATATAAGAAGATTTCCAACATTAAAGGTTTTTGAAAAACGTATGATGAGGTGAATAAACTGTCATATTCAGTCACAAAACCAGCTTAATATAAAAAATCAACCTCCAAATTCATTAAAATTTTATATTTGTTACCGTAAATATGTACTCTACTTATAAAAAAATAATGTATGGTAAAAAAAAAACGTTTCTTGCTTACCCGCTCGATTGCTTCCCGAATATTAGATTCGTGATTATTATCAGGGTAATGAATATATTGCATCTTTTTATTAACTTTATAAGGAATATGTCGCATTCTTAATAGCAAAAGGTCGTATCTTGAAAACATAAAAAAATGAGTTATATACAGCAAACTAATGCATTTTACAACATCTTTAGAAAACGATTTGTAAGCCAGGTGTATCTTTATAAAATTTGTAAAAATGTATTTATAATTCATGACAAAACGACTTGTATATCAGGTACTCATAACTGTGAAAATCTAGATACGCCCTTATGTTATTGAATAATTATTACGATGTGTACAGAATTAAACAGACGTATATGATAACATACGCCATTTCCAAAATATTTTTAAATGATCTGTTTAATTATTTATGTTTCACAGTCTTTAACCGTTTAGCGCGAGCTGCTTTCGCACGAATTTATTTAAAGTAAATTGAACTGTTAAAACGCACACTATGGCTAAAAAAAGATCAATTTCGACAGTAGAAAATGGAGAATTATGTGATATATATATTAGTTATCCCAAATTCATCAAGAAGTAAACTAAACTCATCGCATTCTCGCTAAAATAAATCTAAGAAAATGAGGAGGCTGAAAAATATTTAATATACATCTTTGCAAGTAAAATGGCTGCGGCCAATCTTCATATACCCCGCCAACACGCACACAAGCCGCATAAGTATGTGCTGCATATCGGCAGTTCAAAGCAGCTGAAATTTGAAAGACTGAATATCAAGAGTTCTTTTCAAAAGTATATTTCTTTGTGTTCTACTTGACATTTTCATCGGTTGCCTAGTTTCGTTACCTAAAGGCTTACTATTTTTCAAAGTATATTATCCACAAGTGTTTCTTTCTAGTTTGGTCGGAAATACAAGTTAAATCGGGTTAATACAAATAAAACTTTCAGCAGTACCAGCTTTGAACCCGCTACCAATGTGAAGTATAATAGACCATTTCACCTGAAGTTTATTAAACGATAGCTGGTTGTAAGTCGATTGCTCAAACTCTTTTTGAAGAAAGGGTAAAATTATAAAGAAAAATATCATAGCATAGGATATCAGTTACCCACTCGTTCTCTCTCTGCCTCTCTCTAGCCTCGGCTTTTATGATTGAATGACAGAAGGATTTAATACATCACTTTAATCCACGCATTTCAATATAAACAAGTATAAAAGTATCTATTCGAAGATAACAACTCTGCGTAAAAGTTTGTTTATATAGGAATTTATTTTACAATAAAATCGAAAATTGTTCACTGTAGTTTAGTAGTCAGAGTTTTGTCCTAGCATTCTGATCAATATGGGTTCAAGTCCCACCAATATCTATATTAAATTTAGATTTTTAAATTCAAAATTGAGATCTTGGACATTGACTTTTGTGATGTCTTTTTTCCTCGAGTTAATCTCGAGTGACGTATTTATTTGTAAATAAAAATGACAATATTTGGCACTACAGCTGACTCCAATAGTTCAAGCATTTGACAAATTCAATGAAGATAGTACATATAACAAAAATATAATAATAATAAAATAATCCTTCAATTTTAGTTAATTAATTTCAAAATATTTCGGGCAATGACAATTATTAGCTGCACTTCCAAATATATATATTTTTTAAATTTGTGAATAAATAAATATCATAACTTTGCTTAACAGAGCAGTGCTAGTGATTATGCAACGAAGAGTTAATTGTTGGATTTCTAATCACAATGTCATAATTTGTATAGTCACAAAAAGGATGGAATGGAATGTGGAAACGTCTGATGGCGTGTCACGACATGACAACTCGTTAATGTGACATTACCAGGGATTGCAATACCGGAAAAATAAATCACTACCGCTATTTCGGAATACAATATTATATACCGGTATTAAAAAATTTCTGCACCATTAATCTAGTGGTCAAGGTCGTCGGCTTTGGATCACGTACTCAAATTCCAATACGAACTTTGTGTTCGATAACAAAGGATGTATGTGATCGATCTTTCCATCAATCGATCCTCAAAACGGGGTGTAGCGGGAGCGATTAGCTAACCACTTCACCTGCCCTAGCCTTATCTGATGCCAATAACGTTGACCACTACAACACGGACCCGACTATATAGCGGTCTTAAAAAGTATCTAAATCATAAGCATTCTTTAAAAATTCTAATAATTTAATTTTCTCTCCGGTTCAAAACGCTTGCTGGTTGAACAGTCAATAAATAAGTGTGCCTATTATATATCGTTATAACAAAATACCGGTATTTTGTATTTTTGAAACAGGTATTTAAAAAACAGTCGAAATACCGGGATACCGGTTTCGATAATATCAATGCTACAATCCCTAGACGTTGATTCAGCTCAGAAGAAACGTCTCTACAATAATCGTTCTTCTAAATCTCTTCCAGTCGTTTATTCTTTCCTACTGAAATAATAATTACTGTGAGATATGCACTTTTTGCTGAGTTATTCTATGCCAAAAATGTAAATATATCTGTTATGCATTTATAATAAAGAAAATTTTGGCCTTCTGTGGCAATATAGTTTTTACAATAATAGCTTAAGTCTTCAAAGAAAAATAAATAAATCATTCTTCCAATCTTTTTATATTAACTGTTATCAAGAATTGAAACACTATTATAAACCCACCAGTTTCTTAATCAAAATTACTGGTATATAATTGAAGTATACTTTTTTATAAACATATGGTTTTTTCTGTACAAAATATAAATGTTTTCATATTTTCGATGGACTCAGTAGTAACTTTAATAACTAATTCATGTTTAATGTAAAGTTAATTAAATTATTTACTTCTACTGGACGTGGGGAGGACGTAAGACACAGACGATATTAGTACTTATTACCATAACACTACTTATTACAAAACAAATTACTAGCGTTTGGATGAAAATAAATATAACAAGCGACTAATCCCATCCTTCATTTTTAATTTCATTGTTTACATTAGAAATAAATAACCTTGCGATATAGTTAGTCTGAAGATGCTTCTTAAAGAAGTGAAAAATGTGTCACATTTAGTGACACAGTCAATGGAATAACAAAGTTATCAAAATTTATCTTACTAATAAATGTTTTAATATAAACATAACATTATTAATAGAATTACAAATACTTACTGATAAGAATTGAACACTTTTGTTTATTGAACATTCACGAATAGTATTAGTAAAGGTTCTACTAATTCCGTAAGCTGCCTATAAATAAATACTTTAAAAAACTCAGGGAAGGGTAATATTTGTTGCAGTGGAAAACGACCACTTTATCCACAAGCTTTGTCACAATTTTTTTATACTTCGTTAACAAATTACAGTGTTAGTTTTTTTGTAACGTTTTCAAAACTGTATTTTAAATATTATGTAATTAAATACAGTGTTTTTTGTTTAATTAATCTTTATTTAAATGATATGGACAGAATTTAACTAACCAACTAGATTAAATCTGCTTTGATTGATTTTTAGTCTAAGCATACATAATACAAATTATTAGTCACAGTTTAAATTCAAATAAAATAATTTCATGGTAACCATGTGTTTTGATTAAAGTAAATTTACTATCAATTTAAATAAATTCCAAAAGTTCAAGTGGTTCTGTTTTTATCCGCACTTCATGGAATCGAGAATAAGGAGATTTGGCCATTGGCGTTCACAAGATTAATATCCAACGATTAAAAATGTATTTACTTTATCCAAAAGTCACACTGTAAAAGCTTACTGAAGGATTATTGTTGTCATATCTTATTTTTCTTGTATGATATCATTATAATATAGAAATACCAGTTTTTCAACGTTATCTTTCGATAAAGGAAAGCTATCTCTCGGTTCCTATATTTTCATTGAGCTTGTTGTATATAGAGGCCGATTAAAAATTTCAATTTATGTCTATATCACTACATTAAATTTGTTTTGCATAAATATGTGAGCTAAAGAATTTATCAAGATAGAATTGAATTAAAATATCGATCTCTTAACTTAAAGTTCCTCCTCGGAGTGAAATTAGCTGAGCAGGAGTAGAGCAGTGAAAAGCCTTGTGACAGAGGTTTAAAATTACAATTTTTCAATTGTATCGTCTCTTAGTGATTTTCTAGATAATTTTACAGACTTTGGAAGAAAGAAGTATCGAGCAATTTCCATGTGCATTGCTTTTAAATAAATAGATGCCAAAATCTATTTTATTGAATAAGTTGATCCCTTTTTTTAGTAAATAAAACGGTTCAATATTTTCAATCACGATTGAAAATATTGTTGCGGCCACGAGACATTTTCATAGGACCGCTGATGTTTATAAAGCGACCACAGTACAATTTTACGTGAGAACCACTACTAGATTAGTTATCCTTATAATTCTTATTGAGGGCGGATATAGTTGTAAATAAAACCTCTCTCATTAAATTTTGATATCTAGAAAATGTTTAAAAATAAAGAAAATCTGAACGCCATTGGTTCAATTACAGCATTTCGTAACACCGTGAGAATACCCCGCACAAATTAAAAAAAAAACTCTTAACGTAGAATGGAAATGAAACATCTCGAAGTGAAGCGCGAACTCTTTTGTGTTTCGACTTCGATTTGATGATTCGATTTAGAAAACAAATTACTTCCACATCGTTTCCCAAACGAATCCTTTTATTCATGATTCACAAATGAGCGAGAGCTTGGTGTTTTAATGGATTGACTGTGAGATATCGATCATGATTGCTTGTTAATAATAAATCGTTTAATAAACAACTGCAAGTATAATTCAAACACCTATCATAATCGATGGTGTTTTGGCGAATTGATGTAACCCTCAAATGCAATCCTGTAAATTCATCTTTGTAGATACGGTATTATACGTAGGGAATTTCGATATAATAGTGGCTTACATCGAGTGGCCATCCTAGAATTTTTAAACCTAAAACCAATCTAAAATGATGTTTCCCTTCTAAAAAGTGGTCAAATTGCTTTTCTAATTTACATCATTTGGCCAAGACCTGCTCTATCGTCTTTAAAATGAGATCCAATCATTAAATCATTTTCGTATTTTTTGAGGGTTACGTCAATTGGCCGAAACACAGTCGATATTACACAAACTGCTAAAACCCGATTAGACGCTAAACAGTATATATATTTGTAGTAGATGGCGGCCGATTTTGAAGATTTTCAATGCTTGGTTGGCGCTACGGTCTATTAAGGTCCATGACTGACTTTGAAATCGATCGTTGTCTCAGACTCTCTATCTCTCTAATTGTTCACACCCAGCTTCTCTGCATTCCTCTTGATAATGACAACCCAGCCGGGACAAAACGGGAGATATCAAAAATGACAAACTAACTTATTTTCCTGTCCTATCCCGATCTTATTATCTTTACCATTGCTGAGGTGGAGGAACTGGACAACAAACAGTTGTTGTAGGACTCCTTCTGTCGACCTATCTGGTCTAGTGGTAAGAGCTTTACCCTAGCGATCAGGTGGGTCTTGGTTCAAGTCACAGCAAGGTTAATATCAAATTTAAATTTGTTATCTTGGACATGTGTGACATATAAAAATTCTCATAGAGTTTATCTCGCATGATTTTCTAATTTTCAAAAGTATTGGCTTTCAGCTGTAATGCGAAATGTTTTTTTATATGCTCCACATTGGAAGTGGACATGGTTTAACAAAAAAGTGAAAGAAATTTTGAGACATCTTGCTTCAGCGTGTCTAATTACCGTATCAGCTTATTTTCAAGTCATTAAAGCTTATACAATATTACCATCGTTGAACTTGATATGTATTTGCCTTCAATTATTATAATTAGTCATTATTCTCAAAGAAGAACTATTTCAATGCACTAATTAGTGGATCTTAAATAGTTTTTAATTCGTATATTATTTCTTCTTCTAGTTAGTATGTATGTGATCGTTGAATACGTCATTTATGGCTTGCATGAGGCCCGTGATAAGATCCATTCATTCAAACAGCGTGGGTAAAAATGACCTTCCGTCACACACAAACAAATTTCTTGTTGGACAATATTCAATCGGAACCTTCATTCAACCCGTCTATAAATAGTGGACATTTAAACAGCAAAAACGTCAGCTTTCACAATTATCCATACTAAACAATATTGATATAATTTAAGACATCGACTGAGGGTGCTTGATGGAATTTCAATATTAAATTTGGTTTATTGAGATTTTGTACACTTCCATGTATTTTGTCACTAACGACCCGGGTTTCGCCTTTCGGCATCTTCAGGCATTCGAGCACACGAATGGACTCGAACTGAGAGACAGTAAACAGTTTCTAACGCTTATATAGAAGATACAAATGCGACAAATATCATTTACGAGGAAATACATTATACGTCTGAGAGCCACACCGATACCTGAGTTAAAATTTCGGAAATCGTCGTAATCCTTATTTTGTAAACACCATATTACCAGAGTGGCGATTGCCGAAGGCGGTTGCCGCTTTTCAACTTCTTTTAGAAATACCAGTGATTTTACAATTATAATAGTATTGTGGGTTTTGACGGGATGTAATTCGACGAATGGGTAAATATATACAATCATTCCACATTTAGTGAAATCTGTTAGGTGTTTCAACGTATCGGATATAATAGCGGAGAATTAGGAAGGTTCAGTTGCTCATTCAAGATTGGTAAGGAGTATAACTGGCCTCTATTAATTTCTAAAATTTCCTGATAAAATAATTTATGATCCCCCATGTTTTTATGCAACAGTTTAACCCCATCATCCGCATTAAACGTATGGTTCTCCATTAGCAAGTGATTTGCGAATGTCGAAGTTTCTTTTTTTAATCTAAAGGCAGCTAAATGTTCTGATACCCTTATATCTAATGTACGTGTGGTTTTACCCACATAGAAATGTTGGCAATCATTGCATTGTAATTTATAAATACCAGATTTGTTCTTAAAGTTTACTCTATCTTTATTGTTAATAAGTAATTTGCCTAGAGAGTTTTTGCAATAGAACGCCGGTCTAACACTATCAGCGAGTTGTTTTTTAATTTTAAAGCTTGTGCAACCTAAATAACTTATTCAACCTAAATAAGCGTTAGAAACTGTTTACTGTCTCTCAGTTCGAGTCCATTCGTGTGCTCGAATGCCTGAAGATGCCGAAAGGCGAAACCCGGGTCGTTAGTGACAAAATACATGGAAGTGTACAAAATCTCAATAATCCAAATCTAAACAATATTGTTTTTCCCTGTTGGAATCATGTTAAGAAGTTTAATGTGACGAAACACGTTTCAAATTTAGTAACACAGCCAGTGGAATAACGTTATCAATTTTAATTTTATATTACTAATGAAGTTGATCAAATGATTGAGTAGTTATGAATTGGTGACATACTGTTTGTCTCCAAGCTAAGTCCTTTTATTATTATTGAAGTTTTTGGCCAGTGAAACTTATTGACACCATTGCGATGACCCCTGCAGCTAAGATATACTGTGTCTATTTCAATATCAGGCAGAATACACTTCGAATCTTGAGTATTAAACGCACCTTGTTCAGACTCAAAGACAAAAATCTGAATAAAAACAGGTCTCATTCTGATGAAATCTAAGGAAAAAAACATATTCACTAATCTCAACGGAAGAAAAATAATTGGCAAACCCGTTTTTCCAGCTTTAAGGAAAACAAAACTATTGATTTAAATTCCACATTAAAATAAAACACAATCATACGAACTAAATCTATAATCGATCTATTCTAGATTAGATGAGCTTGCTTATTAACTTCCATCTGTCAGTCCTGTTCCTGAGTGGTCAGCGCCGTTGAGGTTTCGTCCACTCGGTTGAGTAATGTGAAGTTGGAATCGCGTAACGATAACATCCACTAACGTGATTTCTCAATCGAATTATATATTTGTGTCTAAATGCATGAATTTCTATGATGCGTTGATAACCAACCTTCCAACCCACCTCATATCAGGAAATCCTGAAAACGGAGTGTAGAAAGAGCGAGTCGTTTCCTAACTGCATCTGTATCTGCGTATCTTTTCCGAAAAAAAATATTATGCGACTCACTTAGGAGCTCATAATGTTCATATGCTATGGTAAACAAACAACCTTCAATTTCATCCCTCAGGAATAAGACTGTTTCATAAAAATGTGCGTTGTATGCCTTAATAATGATGCTTATAATACTCGTATGATTAACGTACTTACTGTTTATTCAGTTTCCCAGAATAACAAAGTGGGTATACCAAATTATACAGTTCGAATACATACTCTTTCCCCTGACTATTGTAACAGCGCCGTATCAAGATTGAAATCCTTAAATATGTCACACGCTGTACTAATGTAGACAAATATATCATATAATTACACTACTGTTGTTTCTGTTTCGAAAAAGAAATGCTATGGTTTAATATAAAATTAATGTTGAAAACTTTGTTATTCCATTGGCTGTGTTACCAAGTGTGACATGTGATTCGCTTTCACAAAGTTATTTATTTCAAATGCAACATTAAACAATGCTTTATATACAGTTAATAATTAAAATAAAATCTTTGATACAGCGCTGTCGCGTGTGTGATTGGTTATTTTAATATCCCTTCTGAAAAAATTGATAATTTGATGCAGTTCATAAATGATTTTTTCTTTTGAAACTCATATTTTCAGAGCTCATAGATCAAGTCTCAGTAATTTTATTTATTTAAAACTAATAATATTTTACAAAAATTACAAATTATATGATTAAAGTTTTTGAAATTTAAAAACGTTAAAAAAGTTGGCAAGGATGTCAATCTAGTAAAATGAAACAAAATCTTCTTTAATACATTAAAAAATAGTGATTGTCTGAACACACACTTGCATCCACGCGGAATATATAAACATTCAAAGCATTACCGTTGAAGACTTAAATTTATATTTTTTTAGTCTTATTCTAGATCTTGGACATGTCTCTTGTTCTCAAGTTCATTTCGAGAGACTTAAATATTTCAAAAATATCTGGTCCCTTGGCTATTGTTAGCTGTAATGTCAATATTATATTTATAAAAAAAATACATTATTTTAAATATTTGCATACTAAATAGAATTAAAAACATTGTTTTATTGCCTGCTAACCTCAGTACCACTCCTCCCTCCCCTCTTACCTAAATCGTAATAAATCAACAATCATATCTTGACACTGGAATTTGGCACTGTCAGCAAACCCAATCTAAAAAGACGTGTTTTCTTTAATTAAAAGAAAATGTAATTTATGAAATATATTTTCACGGCGTTCTCAAATTGTTAATATTCCTTGATCCATCACTGATCGTGTGCATTGGTAATGATAATATAAATACACTGTTCCGAGCATGCTCCTCAACTTCTCATGGCTGACGAAGGCAGATTGTTATCAACCTCACCGCGAGAAAATCTCACGCGACTTCACAATCCGACGAGAATCGCTTTGATTTGTACATGGATTGTCAACTCAACATTGAGAACCCAAAAAATGACACACGATGAAAGCGTCGCACAACAATTACGGAAACAAATAAAATCGTCAAACAAGTGCGAAGAAAAACGCGAAATTATAATGTGATGAGACAAATAAACACGTGCTAAGCAAACATAACAAATGCGCACTCAATTAAGCTTGTACGCAATAATTGTCATTTTGTCGAAAGTTCACGTTGTTAGCTGCGGTTGTCTTGCTCACGGGCTTGAGTTCCAGTAAGGACACTTTTGTAAATATTTGTAAATTAAATCAATTTATGGATTTGTGGTCAGAGACATGAATGTTTGTGATGTCTAAAATGCTTTCTCACCCATCCGACCCGAACAATGGGACGTACAGAGAGTGAATAGCTAATTTATAGTCCTGTCCTAGATCCGTCGTGCTATCCTTACTTATTTCGAATAAAGAGAGTTTGAGCGACTGAATACCAAAAGGTTTCGGTAGGTCAATTACTGTAACAAGGTTCTATTAGGAAAAAAATAACTTTCATTCATTGCTTCGAATATATAACAAAGAAACAAATAAACAAGAAGTCAACTTTTTAAAAGTGTGTTATTATATTATTTAAATTGTATTTACTGTATAATTTCACAAAAAGTTTTTAATTTTTTATAATTGTTAATTTTTGAGGTAAATGGCTATTGGATTAAAACATTATGTATGAATTCAGTAAACCCCCAATAGCGTAGAGATTGGGACTACGCTATAGGAATACTACGTTTTAGGGAACTAAGCACCCATACAAAATGTGAGGATAGGTTATTTCAGTTTTATTTTGTAAATTGAACGAAATCAGTTAATAAAACAGTTCTTCCATCTTTTCCATATGGGCGGTTACTATATAAACACAATACGAATACAGACATAAATATGTAGCGATACATGACGCTGCAGGTTTACGAAATGTGATATTCGAGAAAAAGTTTTGTTTTCTGCCAGAGCATTACGTCGTGTTAGCAGTTACGAAACGTGAATTTACTTAGTGCAAAAATAAATAAATATGTGATTGTAAGATACCGTCTGCAAGCGTGAGAATTATCGAATGCTATATTTGGAAAACACAATATTGACGACTAAGGCGGAATACGAAAAAGAGGACAGAAGTGAAGAATAAAGAAAAGCGACCATCAATCTGTTGCCACTCGCCGAGTGTGAAACATCTACTCTGAACTGCATTATTGTCGTCATCACCATCATCATCCGTCCTACTGTTTTAACCGCGTCACGCATTCAACATAGAGAATCGTATTCCTAAAAATATATTGAGTATAATATAAGTAATGTTTGCAGGGGCCTGAATAGTTATATAATATATATTTTAGTTTCAAACACTCGATTATTCGAGGATGCACGGATTACCGCCATTTACAATAATATGATGTTAAATTTTAAAACTTAAATTTCTTGAAGCACTCTTCTAAAAAATAAATTCTATTGAACACATTGAAGTTAAAATACATAAAATAAATGTTGCGTTACCGCCTATCATAAAGTCCTGAATGGATACGAGCAATAAAGGTCTTCAGTTGGTATTTGATAGACAAAATATTTAATAAGCGATACAAATAAATTATATCGTATTCGAATAGCTTTTCTACCCCTGCCAAAGGCCAATGTCGAAGTTTTATTCAAAATAGACTCACGGTATGCTTTTTGGTAATTGATACATCAGTTCTTGTCATTCGCGATATAGTCTTTCTATTAACTATAAATAAATTCCGTTATTTAATAATATGTTAACGAATTTCTGCACTATTTAAGCATTCCTTTGAATTTTATATTTGAATTACGATCAATCTAGGTAACTTTGAGCCAGTTCTAAGGGCTTTGTATTTTTATGGTTCGCCGTTGGATTTATGTGTGGTATTATTCTACATAGAAATGAACTAATGTCTTAAAATGAAATATTATCAACATTAATAGATTTATTTTTATAATTGACATATAAATATAGATAAAACAAGGTGGGTAGCATTTTCATTCAAATCGGGTAACTTTGACCCACGATTGAATAATAAATAAATTCGGTGATTTTAAAGTTTCGGCGGCTTTTCATTGTGTTTTCATATATTCTGTACATAATTGAGATGGGAAAAAATATACAGCATTTGGTTTACAGATACAAATTGAAAACATGACTAATCCAATTTATTTCAAGAAAAGTTTTTAAATTGTGTTTTATCATTCCATGCTGACAACCTACAAATTCAACAATAAAACAAATTATTTTGAACATTAATTCATATTTTTACCACCAAGGGCTACTCCATACCTTTGCTTAGCAAAAAAATATTCATATGGCATTAGTATTATCATGGTATTTTAACAACACGTTTTTCCATGTAGTGAGCCAATCTTAGACCGATGGGCAAACTTACCCAATTTAATGGTATAATAAATTCCGTTATTTAATAATATGTTAAAGAATTATTGCGCTTTCTTTTGAATTCTATATTTGAATAATTGAATCAATTACATCATTCCGGAATAAATCAATAATTTAAAATCTCGACTGAAGGTGCTTGATGGAATTTGAATCGTCCAAATTTTGTACATTTCCAATCGCTTTGTCACTAACAACCCGATTACCCTTTTGGCATCTTCAGGCATTCGAATACACGAATGAACTCGAACTCGAACTGACTTCTCGAATGCCCGAAGATGCCAAAAGGCTTAACCCGAGTCGTTAATGACAAAATTTATGGAAATGTAGAAAATTTGAATGATTCATATTTACACTATTTTTTATTTTTAAATATATATTGTCTTTCCAACACGAATTGACAGTTAACACCTTAAATGTAAATGGTCTACAATTAAAATGTCAATGACCTCAATAAAGACTAATCTGAAATAAAAAGTTATGCCATATTAAACTTCAATTATGTGAGAAATATACAATGAGTTTAAAAATAATTCATAAACATTTTTGAACAGAAAAAGCAAATAAGAAAATTTTACAATAAAATTGCAAATCATATTTTGTTTTTGGAATACTGATCGATTGACGTACAAGCAAAACTGGTTAGCAGAAGCAGATGCAAATTTTTCACCATAATAATTATTATAATTATTGAGTCTTTTTTTCCAGCTTGCGATGAGCAATCCCGGCCCTGATCATTATAAAAATGTGAAAGTAGTGCTTTATTTTTAAAATAAAATGGCTTTCCACCAAGAATTGACAGTTGACGCCACAGTTATAATTAATTGAGTCTGTTGATAATTTGTAGCCCAAAACAATTGTCAACAGGTGTAGCATCTGATTTCAGAGCAAACAATGGCTCTGTTTTTTACCGTGATGTTTATTTAATTGACTTCAGCGACATTTTTTTTATTATTAAAAAGATGAAGTAACCTTTTCGAAGCCATTGACCGCGATCGCCGATCACAATACTACAAACACGGATAGATAATATATTATTACATAGGAAGATAGATAGATGTACACCAGTGGCGGTCGGTCATAGATGTATTTAGGTGCTTTGGCTATGCATCCCGGAAAGTTTCAACGATAGAATCGGAAAAGCCCGTTAAAATACATGTATTTTTTGCTGAACAGCATAATTCAACTATTAGTTTAAAAAATCGACTGAGGGTGCTTGATTGAATTTCAATATTAAACTTGAATCGTTCATATTTAGTACATTTCCTTACGTTTTATCACTAACCACTCAGGCATTCGATAACACAGATGAACTCGAACTGACAGTAAGTAAATAGTTTATACCGTTAAAATATAAAACAAATTAAGAAAAAATATTATCACTATGTCGGGCAGCTACATTGATATTAAAAACTTTTAACTTTAGTTACGAAAATAATTAGGTATTATTTAGTTTTAAAGTCATTATTATCAAATCAGTATTAAAATTAATTTCGATATCAATATAGTATGTAGAATTAGTTTTTTTAATTAATCTTATACGTATATAAACGATATAAACTATTTACTTACTGTCAGCTCGAGTTCATCCATGTACTCGAATGCGTGAAGATACCGAAATGCGAAACCCGGTCGTCAGTGTCAAAACGTGTCGTAATGTACAAAATTTTAGCGATTCAAATTTGATTCGAGTATTAGTAAAATTAAATTTGAACACGCAAGATTTTTTCTTATTGTCTTCAATTTAAAAATAAAACCACGCCGCTCCTAATTTAGTCAGGTACCAAATCACTCTCTTCACAAAGTGTAATGAAAGAAGTATCTAATAACCATGTCCGCTACTGATTTGAAGCATATATGGAATCCCAAGGAGCACCACAACAAGAATAATTTTATGAGAACTAGTCTTAATTCAGTCACCTGACCTCATCTTTTTTAAGATGGTAAGAATAGAAAAGTGGCACTAGATCAGGACTAGAAGTTACCTAATCGCTCTCGCTGTGCCTGTTTTCAAGATCGGACTGATGGAAGGAAATTAAGATATAAAAGCACCATGTCTATGAACGCAAAACGACGCCATTCGTCTACAGTCACGCATTCGTTGACAGTATATGTGTGGGCTACAGATAGACAGCTAAATCGAAATTCATATTGCAGACTTCTGGAATTGAATGGGATTTCTTCTAACTCCCAAAAGAATATTACATTTTTTACTGATTGAGTGGATGTGCCAACCTAATACTTTTTTGTTACGACTTTCCATTTGAAAACATCCCCCGTTTTCAAAGTGAACGCTCGCCACTGACATACACGCAACATGCATCGCCATATTCTCTTTACAAATCTGACGGACAAAAAAGACGGCCATTAGCAGTAACACAAGGTGGCCAAACTTCATCCCAAAGACAGCAGATGGTAACTGTATCAGACATTTCGATACATCACGAATATGCTTACATCTCGCTAAAGTTAGACAGAATAAACACAGCGATACACATAATAATATACTTCAATAATTATCAGGGCTGCGAATTCGGAGTCACGGAGTCACGGTGTTTTTGAAAATGTCGGGAGACGTAAAATTCCGGGCGACTACAAATCGCTTTTTTATGTCCCGTTTTTCTGTATTAGCGGAAACATAGGTTAAAAAGTATTCAGTTCTACAAGAACTTTATCAGTTAATAGCTATTTTGACTTTACGTTTTAGAAGAGATAGACACTATTATTATATCATCAATATTGTGTGGACAAACAAAAATGTAAATAGAAGAATAACATAGATTGGGCGTATTGAATATTTAAAAAAAAACTCTTTTAACTTATACGTCATTTACGCTTTTTTATTTTGAAGCCATTTCCGCTCCCAATGTGTAGCCTATAGCCTCCTAATGGACAACATGAGTTTTTCTACGAGAACTGCGGTTGTAGAAGAGACAGACAACCTAAGAGACGATAGGAGTAGAAGGATAAGGTTAGGACAGCACTAGTGGTTAGACAGTCGCTCTTTTTATATCCCGTTTTTTAAGGATTGAAACAGACCATAAAAAATATGATGTATTGCTGTTTGCAAAAAGGTTAAAATTATCCCGCGCATTTGTTGGCTTGGCCAGCTCAGCCTATGGATTTCCTGAGCAGAGAATCTCTCGTCTTAGAGGAAACATTGCTGTTAGTACATTTCATATTATATTAGTACGCCTTGGATGTTATAACGAAGATTTGTGTAAAATTGTAGAGCAATCAAAATTGGAGTCTGAGTCAGCTTGTGAGAGAAAATCGGAGTCGTGATTTTGTAAATGACTTCACACAGCCCTGATAAATATCAATCATGTCAGCTCTTCAAGCAAAACATATGGGTTCAGTAGTAAAACGGTACTTTTTTTAAATAAAAATAAACATAATTTGAAGTTCTTATTCCAAAGTCGGCATCTTTGGCCTACCGATAAGAGCTTTACCCTAGTGGCCGGATGATTCCGGGTTCAAGTACGGCAAGGCCAATGTCAGTTGAGGGCCTACAAAGCTATTATGGTTTAATAGCATTTATGTCGTCGGGTAAATGGTGCAGCGGCCAAATTCGTTGGCTTCTGCTATGGATCACACGGCTTAGAATCTCAGTACGGACAGTTTCATAAAATAATTTTGCAATCGATTTATGGGTTTCTATTCGAAAGAATGGATGTTTTTGATGTCTAAAATTAAAAATCACCCACCCGATACTATAAACGGAGCGTTTCTATAGCGAGATCGTTTATCTAACCACTAATCCTGTTCTAGACCCATCCTCCTATCTCTACTCTCTTTGAAGGGAGAGGTTGAGCAACTGAGTAACAAGCTTGAATCTTAGAAAAACTTCTGTTGTCCACTAGCGATTAACCAGCCACCTGTCCTGTCCTAACTTTATCCTTCTATCCCTACTCTCTTAAAAAATGAAGCTTTGAAATACTTAGTAACAAGTAATTCCCGTAGAAAAACTTCTGTTGAGATACAACCATTAGGAGGCGATATACTCCACATTGGGAGTGGACACGGTTAAAAAATAAAAAAAGCGTTTATGACGTACGTATTTAGATGTTTTTCGGTCCACACTTAAACGTAAAATCGGGGTTTCACCGAATATATTATTATTTAATATCGATACCTCAGTTCAAAAGTTTAACAACACGAAATGCATAGTTCTGAAATAATCAGGAAAAAAGATTTTGTATATATTTGATCTTCTACTCAACTGTATTGTAACTATTATAAACGTAATTTTTATTTTTTTTCTAATATTAATAATAAGAGTTTTCGGAGGTTTTTACAGGATTTTCGTAGTTGTTACAGTTTAGATTTTAAGTAATATTGCATTGTCGTTCCTAAAATAACCACAGATTACCACTTTTTACATTTTGAAACTTGTGAACATCGGTATTCTAAGCATTTCCTTATACTTAACTCAAAACTGCCAATTTTTGACTTGTTACACTTTGTATCTGAGGTGTCAATGTACATTTTTTTTTATTTGTATTTTTAATGTGTATACAACAAACTTACACAGCACGGAGTAAATTATCCACGGAGCAAGTTGAGGTCTTTTATTAGGAGTTACTTGGAAATAGCTAAGTATTGTTGCTTCTAGGTAACATCGATCAACACTAAACTTGCATGAAAACACGTGCAATGTAAGAACTCTTAAATGTTGGCATTCGAGATCATCACACCAATGGTTTTAACGCGTTTACAGACCCGAATCGGTATTTTGTCATGAGACTGTTTTATTAATTCATACACTAATCTATATTGTATAATGCTAGGGATAGCAACAGTTTAAGACTGATTATGACTTTCTATCGATAAAGTTCACAGAAAAAAGCAAAGGATATATTACGTCACAGGTGGCGAACCTTCTTACATGTGCGTGCCAAAAAATCCCAGATAATATACATTTTTTGTAAAATTATTTATTTTAATAATTACTATTAGCAATAATGCTATAATTAGTGTTTATTATTTAAAAACAAAACGTGAAAACCGCGTCATCATTTAATAGCATGGTCCGATAAGATAGAATGGGTTCATTCACCCTTCCAAGCACTTTTAAAAAGGAAAAAATCAAAAAAAGAAGTTTTACAAAATTTTATTTAAAAAGTTTAATTAATACACTTTAAGTTATACGTATTAACGAGTTTTTGTTGCTGCACATTCGATGTCAAATACTTTATATCCAGTTCATATGTCGTCACTTTTAGTAAAATGCACGCCCAACAGGATTCATCGGTCAAACTACTTCTTGTACTACATTCTACAAAATTCGTTTCGAAAAATAATAATTGTTGAACCTGCCATCTGTGGCACGCGTGTCCTAGGTTTACCACTACTGTATTATATTATCTATAATGGGCATATTTATGAGTATAAGTACAAAAGACGATTTTTCAGAAGAGCAAAAACAAGCAAGAATGAAAATGATTATCTCTCCATAAGGTAATCATTTTTATATTCTTATCAGCAGTGCTTAGATATACTATAACAAAATGCCATTAAAACAAGAATTAATGGAACTGTACTTGTAGGACAATAAAAATATATATTTAATGAGATAATATACTATAATATAAAATAATATAAAAATATACTATCAGGACAAGAAAATAATAATAATTACATTACATTTATTTCAGGTATATTTTAGTCCTTTAGGTTATCTATCCCTTCATTTTTAAGTTAATAATTAGTATCATTGTTTACATTAGAAATAAATAACCTTGTGATATAGTTAGGCTTAAAATGCTTCTCAAAGAAGCGAAACGCGTGTCACGTTTAGTATCACACCCAGGGAAATAACAAAAAGTTGTCAACTTTATATCTAGGTTCAAAATTAATTTCCACCAAGTTACCTCGGAATCCATGAAAAATATTGAATACATATATTGTCAATTGAATCCGCTCCTGCATTACGTACTGAGGCATGCATCTAGGAGAGAAGAGGAGATCGACCGAAGAAAATCAGGCGGCAAAAGCGTCGTGTTTTGTTGTTTTTCTTAGACCCTAGAACCATCTCAGTCAGCACTCGAACTAAGTTAAGTTAGCTACTTCCGTGAACCTCTGTTTCCCTGGTCACACGCTCCCGGCGGTCGGTCGCCTCCGCAGCATTCCCAGAGAATTATTATTCTACGTTTCTAATTGGCCCATGCTCCGTTTTCAACATAATACCTGCATTATGAATGATAATGGCTAATCTCATTGTTTCATAATTTCATATTACATTTATAACTCAGACTACGTCCGCTAGATGGCTCTGATGAGCTCTTGTCGTATCTCTTTGTCGGTGTGATGACAATTCAGAGTTAATTCTAGATAATATTGTTAACATTATCACTTTATATTACATGCTTCCTACACATACATCTCAACTACAAAATTATAGACAGTACTCGTACTAAAAGATTGAAATACCGGGAAAAACGAAACCGGAATTCCGTTATTTGGGTTTTTCTCAAAACCGAAATACTTATTTTTAAAATGCAAAATACGTAGCTCTCTTCTCTACTATATTTATAACAGAAAGTACATGTAAAAAATGTCTGTCTGTCACAATAAATCCTCAAAAACGAACAAAAACTTGAAATTTGCACATTCAATTTCAAGGTCAACTGTGCTATTTTCAACATTCCAATTTTACCATTATTATTATTAATTGATGGAGTATACTTTGTGGGTGTTACGGTCGGTGGTAATATTTTCAACTTCCAAATGTCAACAGCACCAAAATAAAGCCAAAGTCTAAATGAGCAAATATATGCACCCTCCATTTCGGGAAAAGACGAGTAAAAATCTTATATAGCCCATTATTGAACAATGCACACACAGTTACGACGTACTAGCTACTTTAGACATTCAATGTTTTAATTTCAATACCTTCATCTATGACTGGTACAGTTATACTAGTGCTCAAATAAAGTAGTTGATATATGTATATAAAACAGAACAATTAATTAATACATCGTGTTCGATCAACAAGCGTTGAATCTAAAAATTGATTTTTCAAAATGATGATTTATTAACATGATGATTCGATCTATTTTGATAGATTCTAGCGTTGATGAACAAGTCTTTTTAAGGTTATTTTTATTTTAAAGAAAAAACTAATATGTATTTATGATAATCAGCCGTTATGCTTATGACATAGATTTTTTTTCAAAACCGGTATTATGACATATTTAAATATTGATTTAGTCGTTCAGTGTCGCGATACCAATTGGTAGTAATATCTATTTTTGTACTTTAATTAAATGCACTTTTGTTTAGATCATTTTTACTTTCATAAAAATAGCTTTCACTTATAACAAATACATTCCACAAAAACAATTTCTTTCACTAAAAATAAAGTTTTTAACATTTTTATTTTATATTTTTATTTTTACATTGATGAAATATATTACACATACCAAAAAATATTTTTTAAATAAATAAATTAGTTTTCACTCAATATTAACTCTCACACTTTGAAATCGATAGTTGGACGGAGCTGTAATGAAACGTCGCTTAGTCTTTTACCCTATATTAGGTCACCTATATTATCTTTGCTCCAACCATTAAAATACATTACACAAATGAAACTAGACCAACCCTAACATAACCTACTACAACTTAACTCACTTTGTTAAAAGAATCCGTGACGACTTAATTAACCGATTGAAGGATCAATTTATGAAACTGTCCGCACCGGGACTTGAGACGGAACTCGAAACATCCGCAACCTTAGTCAACGACGTTTCCAACTGCGCCACGGACCCATAAATATATAATATTGAAAATTTTTAATACACGACAGCAATTCCCTATTGGAACTGCTATATGGTGACGAAATTTAGCTCAACTCATATAGATGCGAGTGACTATTTTCAACTCGCTACATCCTTCCTTTCTAAATTTATGAGTTAACTATTTTTACTATCCGGATTCAATTTTTCCAAAATATATAATTAGCGATTAATTAAATTAAATTACCAGCGAATTATTATTTGGGGAGATATCATAAGGTTACTGAAGCACAACCATTAAACTTACAGTAAATAGCAATTGGGGAAAAAGTTTCATAAAAACTATTCGTTGTGAAATTAAAAGTATAAATTTCCATACAGAATTATTCAATACAACTCCATTAAAATCTGCAATATGCGTTGAAAATTAAATAATAAATAAGTCGATGACAGAAGCAATGACAAAGATCATTTTCAAATTTAGCCAACAAAAAATAACCCGTCGACGAAATATGTATGTAATTATATTGTACATATTAAAATGTTCCCATAGGTGCTTCGTACCGCTTAAAAGGCATGAGTCGTTCATATCCCGAAATGGACGCTTTTCATTAGATATTTGAATTTGTATCCAAGGTATATTCCTGTGATATTTTCACCCTTCAGGGTATAATATCCTGAAAATAGATCAGAGAGACAGCGGTACAACAAGTATGTGAAGTTTTGTATCCTTATATACCCTGAAAAGAAAGTTTAAGCGAATGATTTACAACTAGTTTTCGTTGAGCATCTTTGTTATAACTAACACCATATTTCCAAACATTATTTTTTAAGGATTTATAAAATTAAATTAAATATGAAAAAACAATGAATAGACATGATGAAATTTACACATTTTTTGAAAACTATTATAAGATGTCGGATCCGTGGTGCAGTGGTCAAGGTCGCTGGCTACAGTTACGGATGTCTCGGGTTCAAGTCCGGGTACGGAAAATCTCATAAATTAGTTTTTCAATCGATTTATGGATTTCTGTGAGGCATGAATTTTTGTGATGCCTAAAATTCCCTCCCGCAAATCCGATCTTAGAAACGGAGCGTAGTCAGAGCGATTAGTTAACCATTAGTCCTGCCCTAGCTCTATCATTCTATCTCTACTCTCCTAAAAAGAAAAGAAACTAAGAAACTGAGTAACAAGCAGTTATTCTTCAGCAGAAGAAAAACTTCTGTCCGGATACCACAATAAGAGGCAATATGCTCCACATTGGGAGTGGAAGTGGTTATTAAAGTGTATTTTTTTGTTAGATTTTGACAAAATGTGAACTTATCGGCTGTTGCTTTTACGTGCCTCATTTAAAATCCCTAGTTAGAACTAAACATTACGAAAAATTTTGAATACTCTAAGGTTTTAATATTCAGTATTCGAATATCTGGAATCTCCCTAGTCAGTACTAATATTACGAATATATTCAAATACTACTAAGTTTTAATATTCGATATTCGAATATTTGAAATCCCTTTTCAGTACTGACATTAGCTGAAATTCCCAAAATAACACAACAATGACAAATTACAATGCAATATTATATAACTTTGTTTATTTTGATCACTTACTTAAAAATAACAAAACGAAAAGCAAACAACGACTCACAAGTCAAATAAATTATTACTCTGAGTCATAAAACAAAGTCCAAATAATAGAAGTGGCCATTATCTGATCACTTATGTATGTGTGTCACCATTCGCGTACGGAATTCATGCAATCGCGTATCCATTCGAATTCCGAACAAACAGTGAATATTTTTTAACAATTGAACGTTATGTAAAACACATTCAATTTTTTTCACATAATTCAATATTTGATTAATTTAGCAATCAGCTATTTGTTTAGTTACTTTTAATATGAAAAATGTATACCTGTATGTTTGATCATTATTTTTTAACCATCTCAATCACACTTCGCACAAAAATTACCAAATTCACTTTTTCCTTCAAAGATTTCGACACACTTTTCGTATAAAAAACTATCCTATTCACAAACTATTTATTCATTTAACTGTTTAATTTTATGTATTTCTTATTATTTATAAATTGAAGAAGGTTCTAAATATGCAGTATTTTTAGCAATATTTAAAAAAAAACACTTAAAACAGACCAATAGTTCACTTGGTTAGGCAACAGGAGTGACAGCTGACTGTTCTGTCATGGCCGACAAATGCAAACACGCTATTGGCTGATTTAGGTGTTGGTCAATTATGATACGGAAACTAATATTTTGACATTAAATTGCATGTAAACAACGAGGATTTGAGCGACCTTGAAAATGCAATTACTTTATTTTGAATTTGTCCTTTAATAGTACAGCGATATCTCATATTTTATCAAAACTGGATTTGAACACGTTCCATCTCAAGCTTTTCATTTATGATCGAAGTGGCATTGACTTAATTGAATGGTCGAAAAAGGAGAAAAAGAAAAATAACAATGTATATAGTTCTACAAAATTTGATCAGATTATTGATAGCTATTTCGGCTTCACGCCATCGACAGAATTATAGTTCTGTAGTAGGAACTATTATTATGCTTCATATATTATGCTCCACATTAGGAGTGGACATTAAACAAAATGTTTAATTTATTTTATGTCAATAATTTTTTTAATCTTAAATTCAGTCTACAGTGGGTCAACGCACAGCTACAGAATGGATGTCTTTAAAAAATACCATAAGTAACAGTACTTTTGAATTGAATCAAGTGCATAAAATTAGATTAGAGATTAGTTAGCTTCACATATTGTACGCCCTAATAGGCGCTCAAAAAAAACTGGTTTCGAATTTTTAGCCGTTTATAGTGGAAAAAAATATTAAATCAATGCGAAATCATCTTGATGTATCTATTGTGACAACACTTGACAGTTGATGTAATGGTGGTCGACACTTGATTTTGGGGAAAGTCCCAAACGATCAATGGCACGTGTTAGTCGAGTGTATTCAATTCTCTGATCTTATGTAATTTTTTCATTCGTAAAGTTATAACTTATTAGTCATGTTAATTACTTTTAATTAAATAGGCAACGTAATTATAATATTGAAATCAATTGTGATTGCAGAAAACTGAAGCTTGTGTTGTTGCCCCATTTAAATATTACCGGAGAAAAGATAAAAACTACCAGCGTTACAGTGTGTTATTAAATGTTTTCATATATCCTTATTTTATTTCATTTTATGTATATCATTTTTTGTTTATATTACGCAAGACATATTAGTTACAATGTACCTGCATACTTACTGATATATCGATCGTCCAATTCATTCATCAGACAACAGTGGAAAATTTTGCGCTCCATCTATTCAGTATTCTGATAACTCAAAAATACTAAGGCAGATAACCTTCTAAAGAATTAAGCGAAATGTTGATATTGTTGGGTCAGAAAAATGGTAGATATTTCTCAATATCCTTTTACTGACTATACTTGGAAAGTACTTACACCTGTTTTATAAAATTGCCGTACAAATCAATAATATTTGATGTAGGGTGATTTCACCAGTGATCGGCCAGTTAAGCGACAGGTGTACTTTCAAAAGGGATTTTGAGTCAATGAATGATAAATACATATTTTTTTCGCTGTTATTTCATTAAACAAATATTAAGTAATGTAATCAATTAAAAATAAAATAGTTAATATTGCACCAATCATAAAATAATAGAAGTTTACAAAAAAATGTCGATTCTCCCAGTGGTCGGCCCCAAACTTCAATGGTCGGCCGTACGTTGCCCAGTGCTCGGCCATCACTATGAAACTTCATGAATATCGCGAAACAATTTGCCGATAGTAGACAGAACAATAAAAAACATAATGATGCAAAGCATGCCAATATAACATATGTTTTGCTAGCGATCCCCATACAAGATGAATTTGTCGAAACTTGCGAAGTAAAAATATGCTTTTTTTAATTGCGTATTGCATCATATAGTTCAGTTTAGTGCAGATATACATTGGCAAGTGACAAGACTACCTACACGAATTTAAAAAAATCTGTTTTTTTAAATGTATCTACTATTATTTAAGTTTTAAGCTCAAAAGGCCGATTTCTGGCGACAGCTAACTTTAGGAACACCCACCCTATCATGACCATTTAAATATTGCTCTTCCCATTATTCCAATATGGTTATACTGATCGATATAATTATTTGTTTTTATTTACAATGCTATGATTAAGATTATTATGTGTACCTAAATAGAAATGGCCAAGTATTATAAAATATGGCTTATTTTGCATGCCCATCAAATCCTATTTCCCATCCCTGCCCTATATACTTATATCCAAGCATCAGGTCACGTCATCTATTTGAAATATCCACTAAACTAGAAAGGCTTCGCGTTCCATTGAATACATTAGCCGCGGTCCAAAATGCCTCCGAGCAAACCTCTCGGGCGACAAAGCCTCGTATTATTCGCGCTGCCCGCTAATGGCCCACGACTGTGACAACAGCCTCTCGACAAAAAGATAATAACTCGAAAAATAAACTAAAAAATATCTTCAGTAGCGTGCTAAGCCCTGGAATAAGGCAGATAACACATAACAGAAGCAAAAAAGGAATACCTCACTATTAGAATCTATACATCGAGATAGATTGACTTATTTTGCAAATAATATATTTAGTAGTCATACAGAAGAATGTTAGAAATTGCAAAATATTCAAGAGAACCATTCAACACTTGTAATTAATCTAAAAATTACTTTGCATTTACATTTCTAGGTTAGTTTTTGTGGGTTTAGGTATCTACTATGTGTGCAACACGTCTTATAGTGCTTCAGTACATTTCGTGTAAAATGCAAATGGTCACTTTCTCTTGCATGAAGACGGATTGATAATACAAATTGATATGTGAGTGACCCGTGACGAACAGACGTCTAAAAATCACTGATCTGTGTATCGCGATCGACTAATGCAGAATGACGTATAGTTAAGGGTTGAAAGTAAATGAAAAAAGTTTCTTTGAAACGTCATACATATTTTATATTCCATTATAGCTCCTAGACTAGTGACAATATTGTTCTGTTCTTATATAATATAAGTATAAACGATAAAAACTGTTTACTAATTGTCAGCTCGAATTCATACTTGCAATTAAATTCCTGAAGAAAGGCGAAATTCGATTCGTTAGTGTCAAACCTACGTAAATTTAATAAATTTAAACCATTCAAATTTGTAAATGTTTTCTGTTTCAAATCTACATTTAACAATTTTCTGGATTCATGAAAAATGAGATCATAACATCGTGTACATATAAATTACTTTATAAGCTTAAATCCTCTTCAACGAAATAGTGAACTCAATACAATATAAAATTAAACTTCAATTACACTCTATATCAGAATATATACGCCCAGTATTCGGAGCATGTGCCCACCATCAAGCCCGTCTTCAAGATTCTATCTCCCCACCAGTATCCATGCTTCCTCCCAGATCATTTCAGCGCCCCGTAGCGAGCACGAGTACATCCTACAATAAATAATTACTAAAACTAGATCTTCGGGTCCGTGGTGCATTGGTCAACGTCGTTGGCTGTGGTTACGGATCACATGGGCTCGAACCCCAGTATGGACAGTTTCATAAAACGATTTGTAAACACTTGTTCGAACGCATACATTGTTGTGATGTCTAAAATTATTTCTCACCCATCCGATTCTAAAAATGGGGCGTAGCAAAGCGATTAACTAACTACTAGTCCTGTCCTAGTCCCATCCTTATATTCTTACTCTCTTCGAAAAAGCGAGTTTGAGAGACTGACGAGCAGTTCTCGTAGATACCTCCATTAGTAGACCACATGCTCCACATTGGAAACGGATATATGTATAAAAAATACTAAATCAAAAATATTCAAACCCATATCTAAAGAAAAAATACTGGAAATTTAAATTTTATCAGATATACGAATACCAAAATCAAAAAAATACGCACTCGAAAAATGTTTTTAGTGATTATTTTCAACGATTAAAAATTAATAACTTCTTAATAATGAAAATACATTTTACCGGAAGCACGGTAGAAATAATGATAACATATTTTTATTGAAATTGTGACTAAAAAATAAAGATAATACAATTTTAATGGTGTTCAATTATATATAAATAGAAATTACGATGCTTTCATTGTACTTTTCCAAGAAATATTATTAGTGAAAAATACGAAATTTATTTATTAACTTATTTGGTTCTAAAAACCGATGTTGTATACAATATTCACTTTCCTCCTCCATTATTCTCTGTAATTTTATGAATACCCTGTTTTAGCACGCTACTGGTAGTTTTGAGGTTATTGCAAAATTAGCAACCATATGAAAAATGCAGCAGGGATGTTGGGAGGATGAAATTTCTCGGGATCGATTGAATAATCTAATCCTGAACTCTTTTAAATTAATTGGATCTTCAATCAGCAAAATATTTTCATTTTTTTTTTATAAAGTCCGGTCAAAATGTTGAGCTTATGGCCACTTAATGGAGGTTTCTCAAGTTGTTCTACGAGAACACGAGAGAAAGAAGGATACGGCCAGGACAGGACTTCGCCCTGGCTCTAAAATTCTGTATCACGCCGACGCTGGCTCATGTTGTTGCATAAAATCTTTGGACGAAGCCGCCGCGTCAGCCCGAATGATGAATATCCGGAGTCTTTACGGGATCCGATCGCAACTTAGACGACCCCTAAACGGCTTCTTCGGTTGACAATCAACACCAAGGCTGACAACGGGGCGGGACTTTAATCTGTATTTCTTTTAACCTGCATGTCCGAAAACAAATATCACCTTGACTTACTAAGTCGGCTTTTGACTAACCACTCTTCTCAATACCTCTGTAATAAAATTACTTTTATATAAATAGGTACCTATTACAAAAAATGTTTGAAATTTCGTTTACAGGGGGGGGGCAACGGAGGGAAGATCTTTAATAGGCAATTGAGATACTGATGGTGCAAGTAAAACGTCTCTGCGTCTATGGACTGCACGCTACTGGGAATCTTTACACGGGCGGAATGCAACCGCGGACCGAGAATAAAACTTATAAAGGGGCCAAAAGAAATAAAAGAATTGCAATTAGTGGCAAATTTCCGGGCCGCTTTTGTGGCCGGCGTAATGACACGCGGCACGGCCTGCAAGCGACGTCAGTTTGGTATAGGCACAGAGCAAGTCATACTACTGACTGGTACGTCAGTACAGGCAGATCACAATGACTTGATCTATAATCATTCTGCCTGCTTGATCTGCTGGTCAACTAATTCCACTTGGACAATTTTTTGAGAACATAGAAAAAAAATGTATTGTAACCATCAAGTTTCTACGTTTTAAAAAATTTTCCCAAATGGAGTTACAAAGCTGGTTCAAGAAAACGACTTGCACTCTGAAACTGCATCTCTTAAAAACGCTTTACAGCATTACATCACAATGATTTACGACTTGGTGCTGCAACTTTTTTTCACCTTGTCCTCTCCGAATGTGGAGCATTTGAACGATAAATGGAGTTATCTCAACAGAATTTTCTACATAACTACATTGGTTATAGCAACATTTAGGTAATTTTCGTGGAGAAAAATGTCGCATGTTGTAAAGTATATTTACCGAAAGATTGCGACGTAATAATTCTTTTTAAATCAATAGTGACAAATTATCAATTTTCTCTAGATAGACACGTGACATATAAAGAATGGCTGCACGTACTTTCGGTACAAGAAAAATTATAACACCTGAAGATACCCTCACATGTATAACTAATAATTTCAATGCATTTGTCCTTGAAACACGATTTTTCCATTGAGATGCATGATTTTATGTAAAACAATAAAATTATTTCAGTTTTTCTCTATATTCTATGATTAAATATTCGAAGTCATACAGACAGAACGCATTAAGTCAGTTTTAGATGATTTTGTGTTTCAAATTTCAAAATGAATGCTTTACGTACTGATATAACGCATGAAGTCATAGGACATAATAGCTTTGAAAAATAACAGTATTAAGTCATATTTTTTTTTGTTCTGGCAGAAGTTATGATATGACTAGAATATTAGCTCATCGATACCAAATCTAATGACTTGTATAACAAAAGATTATTCTTTATAATGTCTAAAAATCTTTTTCAATCACAAACAATAAATTGAACTTAGGAGAAAGAATATTGTGACAAAAGAGATAATGCTTTAAATGCGATTATTATTTGTATGATAGCGCTTCAATAAGTATCAGTACACCTTCAAATTATTAAATATTTCACTGACAGTTCTTTCCTAGCTAATGAATCGATCAATATTGCGTCCATTGTAATCTGAGTGTCACATGACAGACGCGAAGAACAAGACAATAATGATCATGGCATCAGCCACTCTGATAGAAATCACGATCACGAAAATGAATTTTTGTTCGATATTTTATTATATCAAAGATTTTTTAACCGTGCTAAGTTAATTGACAGTATAACTTATATAATTTTACGGAATCATCGATCATGCCTCTTGAGTTGTTTAATAGGAAGCTGCCAATTCAGTAGCGGAGATTTTTTATTACAAAAGGAAGGTAGACAATAATAATAATTCTATCCAATGATCATTTGATAAATAATATGGACATGCGCATCAGCTTCTGATGATTTCAACAAATGGTCACGTAGCCATTATTATTTGTACCTAATTACTCCTAAAAGATCAAGTGATCCACGACTGAATGGCCAAGCAACACGGAAACCAAAAATTGAATTATCTTATTGTATTTTCATTTGACAGTTTTCAAAAAACTAACCAGATATAGCAAAGGTCAATCGAGAAATTTTGTCGTTACAAATTGTGATAATACCAGTAAAAAGAAAATAAAATGTTTAATTCTAGACAGATAAAGTTAAGTAAAATAAGGTTAAGTGCTAAGTCTCAAAAGAACTAATCTGAAATGAGTTGTGTAGAAGCAAAAACGCCACTATCCACAAAAAGTCTAAAATGATATATCGTCGCACTTCTGGAAGAAAATACTAAATCGAAAAAAATACATATTTGAGTTAGCTATATTAAAATGTTCATTATTTCGAACTCTACCGTATGGAAGATCACACTTATTTTTATAATTTATACTTTTACTTAAAAACAGTTTTGTACAAACAAACTAAATGAAAAACCTAGGAATTTTAGACATTTGAAAACCTTTAACGTCCAATTACTCAAAACTAGAATTTTTCAGTTAGTGTCTTCTTCCATAACAACGATGATATGAATGCATAAATATTTTCCATATTTTTGTCTATGTATTACATACAGCTCAACAAATCAAATACAATATTCCCAGACAACGCTGAAAAATGAATTTATATATTGCGTTTACATACAAACTCATAACTGTCCATTACAAAATCATTAAATTTAGTCACTTGAATTGTATTGATATATTCTAGAACAATTCACTTAAAACTCACATGCATATGTTTGTATTAAATATAAGAATTGCCCAGTATCGGTTTTATTTGATTTCTCACGAAATAGACTTTCAATGACAGTGGTGTTTTTGCTTATATGCAGCTCAGGCAGCGTGTATTTAATGTAGAAATAGTTATTATTTATCTATATATATTATACAAATTTCCTAAATAACAAATAATAAGTTTATTGCTTTTGCAATGTATAAAACATCAAAGTATTGAGTTATAGAAAATTAAGCGCTTAGCCGAAATAGCTATCAGCCAACTAATAAAAAATTGTAGATCTAAATACTTCGATGTGGTATCCTATTATAATGGAGTTCTAACAAATAAATGCTAATTCAATCAATCGACATTATACCTTAATTTTTTGGAGCGTAAATAATTTACTATTATTTCACTTATTATAATTTCTACCTAATAAATGCTTATCCAATTAATGTATAAATCTAAATTACCTTAACGTGTATGTATATTTAAAATTAAAACAAAATTTCAAGTACTTATTACACTTATTATAGGGTTATCAATAATCATGGCCGATTTCATCCTTTAAAATGCTCCTTCGCTGAGCGAAGCCAATCTTGACAATATTATAAAATTGGATAATAAGAAGGTTCTACACACCGCATTGATTGAATTGGCATTTACTTTATAGAACTCCATGATAATATGATAAAATATCAAAGTATTTAGTTCTACAAAATCGATATTTTATATTATTGTAATGGAGCTCCGCCAATTCAATTAGTAAATAATTAGGGTATCATCTATCGATCCGGGATTTCAATACTGGTATTCCAACTATAGGTACCGGAATTACAAATGTAGATGTACAATAGCGGATGTTATTTCGATATTTCTTATTAAATACCGGTATTAAAAATAGATATTCAACAACCTTTGAACATAAATCCATAGATCGATTGATAAATCAATTTATGAAACTCTACGTGCTGTGATTCGAGACCCTTAGCACCGCAGTCGAAACCGACGACGTTCACCATTCGACCGTGAACTCAGCTATTGAAATAAGCTCCAATAAGAGTCCATATGCTTCCCACCGGGAGTGAAAATGATTTTGAAATACATGTCTACGCATAAGCACAATAATCTGATTTTAATAAAAACTTGTATTAATTATTTGAGCAAAGATATGACCTTAAATAGGCTAGTTCATCAATGGAATCTATATATCGATCAATTTTGACATAAATCAGACTAATTCAAAGTGTTATTTTTCATTTTCTATTTTCAAGCCAGATATTTCCGGGATTCCGGTGTCAAGAATACCGTTATTAATACCAGCCCTACTTCCAATATCTATCTGCGTGGCCAATACTTACAAAGAGATATTCGACAGATCACAGTATTTCCAACAGAGATTGACATATTCAGCAATGAGTTTTAGTCAGTATTTTTATCATTCAATTCACGTATCTAAATGTTATCAGAGTACCGTGTTATAGCAGGGCTTCCCGTATTTAGTTATACTCAGCAAATAAAAAATTACTCTCCAGTAATATAAGATGCTTTACCTATAATAAATAATTGCGATTTTTTACGAGTAAGAGCGTGAAATAATAGATGTGGTCATTTAACCTGTTGCCTTACGATAATAAATTATGTAGGGGGGAGGTAAAGGGGGCTTAGATTACTCTGTACACCACTGGATCACCTGGCGATACGCTCCGCCGGCCACGCGGCTTGTAGTCCATAGCTACGGACACATAGATTCATTTTTTTTATTTTATTTTGTCAGTACTACCTGCATTTACTGATTCATATAAAATGTTCAATTGTTCTATCGTGTATTTCGAATAAAAAGCGAACTAACGGCGCAAATATTATATATATTTGATATAAATAATTATAATACATGGTGGATTTACCTATACACGAATTTTCAAATATGTTTGATAATATTCTGTAAGTATTTATGTAAATAATCACTTCAAAGCATGAACAATATAAAGAGTACACTGAGAAGCCAAATAACTGACTTTCCTCCACTAGCTTTCCCTTCTCAAACTCGGCACTGTGCAGTAAATCTTTTTATCTCCTCTTTATAGCAATCGTCATCAGCACCGTAGCACATCTTAGCTTCTCAAAAAAAGAATACAGCATTTGGCTGACAATCAGTTCTTGTAATTGCGTAGTTTTTAAATACTTCAGTAATGGTCCATACCTGAGCTCTATATTGACAATGGAGACGGTAAATAATTGAATCGTCAGTTTAATGAATTGATTTTTCAATAGATTGATGGGTTTCTGTTCCAAGGCATGAATGTTTGTGATGTCTTAAATACCCACAAATCCGAACACAAAAACGGGGCGTAGCATGAGCGAATTACTTACCACTAGTCCTGTTCTAGCCCTTCATATATTCATACTCTCTTCGAAATAGGGAAGTTGAGCAATTTCGTAACAAGCAGTTCTCATTGGAAAAAAAACTGTCGAGAGACCTATACTCCAAAAATGGTTTTAAAAATGAAAATAAAAATATGTAAATAATCATTTCAGAGCATAAACTGTGTAAGGACTACACTGAGAAACCAAATAACCTATAATATCCCAATAGCTTTCCCTTCTCAAGTTGAGCAATGGGTTAGTCCTTTTTATCTTATCTTCTTCGCCATAGTGCATCAAATAAAATTGAGCATTTACCTGACAATCAATTCTTGTATTAAATACTTCAGTAATAGTCCATAGCTGTGCCTTATATTGAAAATGGTGATGGTAAATAGTTGCATAATTCATCATAAAAAAGCCAGACTACGTTTCTACGTTTGGGATATCTACATTATTTCCTTGCGTTGTGATGACCAGTCAGTTAAAGTAAGTCATAGAATTGCAATTTAAATAAAAATTATTCATACCTCAAAACGTAAAGTTTTGTATCATTCTTTCTTCGTTTCTCTTTTTCAATACACGTATTTCATCTGTGTGGACTCGTTGGGCAAAATACAATTTTAAATTTAGATACAGGAAATTTTTTAAGTTTTTAGAGTTACGTATCATTACTATATGGCAAACGTCTCTATCCTGAAACTATACTCTCGGTTTTTTGGCCACATCGCCCGCAAGCCAACCGGCAATCTCAAGAGCCTCGTCAACGCAGGAAAGGTCAAAGGCAGAAGGACGCTACAGGCCTCTCCTTACCGATGGCCTTCAGAGTAGCGGAGTACAGGAGCGAGTGGCGAAGGATCGTCAAAAGCAATTGAGTTGTTGCGGTAGGCGGAGGTCATGACCCTCACACGTGAGGAATACAACTAAGAAGAAGAAAACTATATAGCAGAAAATACATGTATACATCTATCTGTCTGTGTGTCATAAGAACTCCTCCCAAACAGTGAACGTGAAATTTGCTCACTTTGGCTGCCATTTCTAGGCCAACTGTGCTATTTTCAACTTTCAACTTTGGATTTTCAACTTTTTACATTAATATTAATTGACAGACTACATTTTTGGGTACGGCCAACGGAGATATTTTCAATATTCAACTTATAAAATTATTATTAATTGATTGACGATATTTTTTGGATGTTCCGTGAGGTACTGTCCACCATGATAGTTTTAACTTACAACATCCAACATTAAATATTATCTTTCACTAAAATAACGCCACAACAACTCCAACGTCTAAATGTTAGCGAGATCTATCCCTGACGAAGCTGTGTTATAAATACCAGTATCCTTTATTTTTTTAAACTTAACACAAAAAATGTATTTTTGACTTATTACTCTAAATTATCGGAGACACGATATTATTTCCATTTACATCTTTAAAAAAATACGTAAAATTACCTGTGAAATTAATTCTATTGATTGCGTATAGTCCAGCGCCTTAATCAAGTGTCGTGAATATGACGGTTACCTCTTCTTATCGGCCACCCATCGCTTGGCTTTTTCTAATAGCGATTTTACCACTGAAACTTACAATGTTTCATTTCACCAAGTACAGTCAACAATATTAAATTACTTACAAAAACTTCTTAAAGTATTTATTAAAAGTCATTTTGCATCAAATTCTCCATATTTTAGTATACAATTTTGGAATTTGGATTACAACGATTTTGTACACTTCCGAAATTTTTAACTCAGGTATCGGTGTGGCTCTCAGACGTATAATGTATTGCCTCGTAAATGATATTTGTCGCATTTTTATCTTCTATATAAGCGTTAGACACTGTTTACTGTCTCTCAGTTCGAGTCCATTCGTGTGCTCGAATGCCTGAAAACCGTAGGCGAAACCCGGGTCGTTAGTGACAAAATACATGGAAGTGTACAAAATCTCAATAATCCAAATTTAATATTGAAATTCCATCAAGCACCCTCAGTCGATGTCTTAAATTATACAATTTTGGCTTTTCAACCATAGGTTATGGCCTCCACTCACCCACCTTATAGGTCCTGACATTTTCCAAACATATTTTTTACGAGCGTATAGTGTAAGCTCAAAGTATGCAAAGGGCACAAAACCTGTAAAAGTTTTATGACAAAGTTACAGTATGTACTATTCAAAACCAAAATTTCCACTATAGACATTATCTGTAAGGGGTTTTTCTCAAGTTAAACCACACAAGACTTGGCTAGAATACATATTAACTAAGTATCAGATTATAAATACAAAATATAATACAACAAATTTCATTTTCTGTCGATTGGGTTTTAGGACGTTCGGTCCCTGGGGACCCTCTGCTTTGAGGACGGTGGCGGTAATTGGTCGAATAATGACGGACAGTACGGGTGAGTGCCACTAAAGTGAATACCTTAGACAGCGAATAAGCATAGAAATCCAACGAGGGAATGCAGTCGCCGTTATGGGTACGCTCGAGGTATCCAGGGGGGTGGAGGATTTTTTTTTCATTCTGAGCGACACTTAAAGTTTGTTTAAATGTTTTAAAATAATGTCTGTAGATGACTCCTAATGTAAATATTTTTGACAAATATAAAATTATAATAATTATGAGCCCGTGCAATCACACAAAAAATGTCTGTAAATTATGTAGCTACCTAGGTATCTTCATAATTATGCAAAAAGTATTTGCAAGCAGAATCTTGTGCGCTTATTTTCATCGATTGTTTTGTATTTTATTTGTAATTGAAGACATGTTACATTTAAATGACAAAAAATTTTAACTGTGAGCATCTAAAAATAGAATAGTGGTCAATTGTTTTTCGTAGATAATGATGCAAAAAAAACAATAAATTGTCTGTTCCTGTCCGCTCGCGAAATATGACTGAGAGAGGAGACAACACATATATCAATTTTGCTTAAAATATATAAATCGAACATATCTAGGCACTCGGCTAACGTTGTTCCTTTAATTAATCGGATAGTAATCTGCATTTTATAGTTCATCGGAGATAAGAATAAGAATTTTTATTTTAATACAAATTATTTTTTACTATTTTAAAGTGAATCCCGAAATCCCGGTATTGGTATTAAGTCAATCAGACATATTCTAGTAGTTTCATTGCCTCTAACAATGATTTTTTTAAGTGATTTAAGGTAGTAAAAATAGTATCTTAAACCTGAACCATTTCTTAGTGCATTAGTATGAAAGTAACAAAATATTGCGTCCAACAACAATCCTTGTAAACTTTAATGCATGGCTTTTTCAATTTTATCTTGGTGGAGCAAGAAGCAAATCAAGCAATTAACCAATGAATGATTCTTTTAAATTAAAAATTTCTAAAATTACTGGACACCCTATATATACGTCGGATCTGTGGTGCATGGTCAACGTCGTTGGCTTCGGTTACGGATATCACGCATCCGAATCCCAGTTCGGACAGTTTTATGTATTTCTGTTCGTAGGCATGGGTGTTTGTGATGTCTAGAATTCCCTCCGACCCATTTGATTTTATAATCGGGGCGTAGCGCGGGCGATTAGCTAACCACTTATCCTGTCCTAGCTCGATCCTTCTATCCCTACTCTCTTCGAAAAAGACAGGCTAAGAAACTGAGTGAAAAGCAGTTCTCGTAGGAAAACTTTTGTAGAGATACATCCATTAGGAGCCCATATGGTCCAGATTGGGAGCAGACATGGTAAAATACACACATATACCTTTTAAGGTGTTAGCTATCAATTATTGGTGGAAAGGCATTATATTTTTTAAATAAAACACAATTTTGTATTCTACTACTTCCATATTTCTATAATGATCAAATTGATAAGAAAAAAACAAATTGTGTTTTGTTTTTAATATATATTTAACAGTTAAATGAACAGTTGAATATTAGTCATACTGTTATTCCCCACTATATTTTATTTCAAACAAAAATGACACATTTACGATGGATTCACCGTTAATTTTGTGAATTCGAAAACTAATTTCACAGCCAAAGATATAATAGCACGGTTATAAATTTTACGTTCAAGGGGCTTATCGAACATTTGCGGTGCCATAGTAAATCTCAAGTCATAGAAGCTTCGTGTTTAACTGAAATAATTGATTGAATGCACATTCAGTTCAGTATTGGGCAGTTGCTCCTGAGACGCTCCCGGGTAAGAAAAAACTGTAGATATTCTCAACGTGTTTACGCCACTGAATATTGCTGTATAAAATTAGACGGCAAATCAATGGCGGGTGAAAGAGTACAAGCAAGATAAATCGAACATTCTAAGGCCAACTATAGTAAAATAAAGTATATATTACGAATGTGATTTTCAACTTATCTAATTAAACAAACATTTTACAATATAATAGTGTATTACAAATATAATTGAATCATTGAAATCCAAATTAGCATCAGTAAATTCAGCAAATTTGATAACGATTAATTTTGCCCTATTGTAGAAAAGGGAAAGGTAAAAAAATGACATTGGCAACCTGGGGCAATTGCTACACAATGTATTTTGCGATTTCTAAAATTATTGCAAAAGCATTTTTTAACAGAAAAACATAATAATGGATTTACAACATTTCTTTCCAATATTTCTTTTGGATACCAAAGTATGTATGTTTTGAAACAAAATTCTGAATTATTATCACATGTATATTTTTTGACGGCTCTAGTATCATACCTCAGAATCACCATCAATGCTTGTTTTGGCAAACAAAAAAAAAACCGTTTTCATGCTACAGTTACAAATACATAGAACAGACGCTTACACCATGATATGTAAACAAACACTGGTGGCCATGACTGTACAATCCTACACTCTCATTGGTTGGAATGGAGATTATTAGTTTAGAAAATTATAGGGCGTTAGAGAAGACTTTTAAAAATGAACAACATTTTCACATTCATTTTTTACATGGGAGTTCGTAAGCTTACAAATATATTTTATAATTTAAATGATAGGTGTGTTGCATTCATAACTCATTAGTTGCATATGCTGGAGACTATGAGTTACGATACTAGAGTCGACATTTTTATTATCTTGAGATTTCGGCAGCTGATTCAAACGAGCGTATAAAAAAATGTTCAACGACGGAGATGGGTGTTTCAAAACGAAACATATTAATATACTTATACCCTCTGTGCAGTAAACGTAGTACAGCAAGAGTGATTAGCTAACCACTTGTCCTGTCTTAGCTCTATCCTCCCATCCTTCTACTACTATCCACTCACGTCGAAACAAAAGATAGGTTGAGCAACTGAGTAACAAGGAGTTCTTGCAGAAAAACTTCTGTTGAGATACCACCATAAGAGGCCACATTAAGAACGGACGTAGTTTAATAACAATAAAAAATACGATTTTTGATCACTCATACATATTTTAGAAGATTTATGTTTTCTTGTAAAGTAAAAGTATTTCGTTTTTCAACGAAAAAACAAAACAAAAATACAAATTTAATTTTGTAAAATGTATTTAACGTAAACGAAAAATAAATATTTTAACATTATGAAATCTTCTCAATTTTTTAAAGCTTTCATTTGACATTCACGCCTAATTTTATTTTGAAATAGCAACTGTTAAACGGAGCATTTTTTTCTCATTAATAGATGTCACTGGTTTGAAATCCGAACACTTTCTCTCACTCGTGATAACTGATAGCCAATTAGTATGCTTTAATAAAATGTAAGGTTTTGTTTTTAAATTTAATATATATTTATATTCAGACAAAGTGTAAAATTTTGTTTCCTGGTGTAGATTTGACTGAACACTTTTTACAACGATGCTGAAGATTGAAATGAAAATTGGTAAAACTTTAATTATCAGACAAGTTTGTTGATCTCTTTAGCAATCCGCCGACTTGGAAAAATAGTTTCCATTGTGAACGAGTTCTTGGTACTTATTTTTCACATTTATTAATCTATTCCGAGAAATTCATTTGATTAACGATGCGATGAAAACAATAGTTTAATGTTAGTAAACGCAATTCAGACATTTCTGACATTTCACTATTAAACTATATACATATATAATATGGAGTATAATGACCTTGTGAATGGCAAAATGGCACAAATTTGTTCCTAACGTAACATATTTACTAGACTTTGTCCAATGAACCTTGTTGCTTTGTCGATATTAGAAAAAAAAACGTAATGAATGAAAAAAGCTATGTTGAATTTTTTTTTTCTTTTATTAAATGTATTTTACTGATTGAATTGTACATCTACCAGGAAATGTCTCCATGTACTCAATTATAATGTTGTCAAAACACGATTGAGTAAATTTTTGAAAAAAAATTAAAAGTAAATTGATGATTGACAAAATATTTAGTTACTTAAGTTTTATGAAGATATTATATTTTATTGTGTTTTACTATCTTCTCTCGTATTCGTAGTTTAATTACACACAGTCCTTTTTTTAAGCTATTTTTATTTACGCGATTTCACTTTTACGCGATTTTTTTGGATAGCACTGTTCCTTATTTTCAGGGTTCATGTGAATAAAAGTCTTAAAGTTTAAAGAACCAATTTTAGTTTATGCATCAGTTTTTGGAACCAATGTATCGAGAAAAAAAAGGATTTTGTGTAATTATGTGTTTTTGTAAAACAGTTGCATAGAATTGAGGCGCAACCGAATTCTATCATCTTTATTATTAAAATACTTTCTATGGCTGTAAAACTATTCCTATATATATTTAATAACAATTTAAAAAAGAAACATGTTCCGTTATTTTCGTATCGCAATCTGGGATTCATTCTTCCGTTTAATAAAGTACTTATATTTTACATAATATGTATGTTTCAAATAAATTATAGAGCTGATTTTATATGTTACGCTGACCACACATTGTTAAGCCACGTGGACGCTTCGTAAAGCAGAGAAACTAATGCCAACGGCCATTGTAAGAAAGCATTTTAATTTGTAGCATACATTGAAATGTATTTTAATGAAAAAAAAACACATAGGTATTTAATTGGGAACCAGGTCTAGAATTTTTCAGTTCAGTTTTTTAATGAAACAATGCGACTATACAATATAGAATTAATACTACTTTTAATGTATAATAAATTTTGTTCGTTAGTACTACAGTGGAAAATCGATCTTAGTTCAAAAGAATTCTCAATATGAAATACGAGGCAAAAATAAACAATTATGGACGTCGCAAGACTACTGAATCCTTTATAAATAGACGTTCAGTAAGGGTATCATCAGCGGAAACATTATAAGCTGGCAAAGTAGCAATAAGACGACGTTTGCAGACTTGCAGTCTCGGTGTATTTTAACATAGTGGTTGAATAGATTCTAAAATAGATCACATGCTTATGAGCGGGATAACAAAACATATTCGACAAAAACAATAGATAGGAATAGTATTATTAATTGAATTAGTATTTACTTGGTAGAACTCTATTATAATAGGATAAAATATCGAAGTATTCAGATCAACAATTTTTTTTTAATGTGTCAACTGTCAATTATTCTTGTTGGAAAGGCATTATATTTTGAAAATAAAAAAAGGAATTTGTTCGTACCACTTCCACACGTGTACAATGATCAGGGCCGGTTTCGCTCATCACGAGCATTATCAGTAGTTCATGTGGAAGTGGTGAAAAATAATTGTTTTTTTAATTATCTTTAAAATTTTATTAGTTAGTTGATAGCTATTTCGGTTTCACGACATCATTAGAACTATGCTCAAACTTATTTTAGCTTAGCTATATATTATACTGTTTTAGAAGAGATAGACAGTATTATGTCATCCTACTTTTTCCAACATCATACATAACTGACATGAAGCCGAAATAGCTATCAACTAACTAATAAAATGTTGTAGAACTGAATACTACTTTTTTTTTTTAGAACCATACTAGCATATGGCCATCACGCGGTTCCTCCAAGCTACTCTGTCTCCCGCCAGCCTCCTCGCCTCCTCCCAGGTCATCCCAGCGTCCCGTAGCTCCGCCGAATACATCCTATGGATGGTCATCAGCGGCCTTCCAGGGCGACGGAATCCACCTGGTTGGTAGAAGAGACAGGCAGGATTCAGGCTCCCCTGGGGCATCCGCAGCACGTGTCCTAGCCAGGTCCATCGTCGCTTTTTTATTTTGGACGTAATAAGAGGCTGGTCCGTCCGCTCTCTTACCTCCGAGTTCCTAACAAAATCAAACCACCGTACCCCTAGTATTCGCCGCAAACATCTGTTTTCAAAGCACAGTATACGGTTACCCTGTGCCTTGGTGAGGTGCCATGACTCGCAACCGTAAAGCAACACTGTCAGGATGCATGCGTTGAATAAGTGGCACTTAGCAGAATACTACTTAGCAGAATAATATTCATGCGATAGTGGCCGAACGAAGTCATGAGCACTTCTGAGCGAGATGACAAATGTTACACAAAAGCGACCAATCGGAGTTATAGTTATGACGGGACCATAATATTTAACAAATAAATCGGGGAGCAATAAATGGGGATTTATTTAACATTACTTATGTGTTTTTGGCCGAGACTATAAAAAATAGTCGATACATGCGAGTACGGCAGATCAGTGTTACAGGATAGTCACTTCTACTACACTGAGGAATACAAAATGGAATACACATTGATACAGACGTAAAGCGCCCGCCATGTTGAGTGGTATAATATTCAGTAGTCGTGTATTTGTCACCCTTATAAATAAATATGAGCGACAAAGCGTTGCGCCAGAGATAAAAAGTGAATCGATAGATACAACACAAAAACAGGTCGTTGAACTGATAATTCGATATGCCGAGGCGAAATACACTGCGGAAGCGAAAACACAGTGACGTCCAGTATTATATCTAAACTCATATTCTGACTCACGTATTTCTGTTTTTATCTACACAAGCTGGTTGCCCCATCTTCACCGGTTACGTGTATGCAGCCGCTGTTTTACGACCCCCTTTCATAAAGCAATAACGATCAAGAAAAGAAACGAATTGTTGGTCGGTAGTGTCGGTACCGATCTTTTTATCATGCACTATGCTTAAGAAAAGAAAACATACCGAAAGAAAAAAAGAAATTTGACTTGCTCAGCCACAAGTGATATTAAGTACCTTGTGTATCCGTATACTGAGAATCTGCCGTGGCGATAGAGTTTAATCTAGAGAGGAATCGAGGCTGTACCGATTCCCATATTATGGTGTTGCAAATTTATCGAATGCATCAAAGCTAGCCTAGGTTGAGTTCAAGTTAGCGTGGCTTATTCGGCTCGTATGAGGACGGACCACAGCAAACAACTACTCGTCCGTAATTCATCTCTGGGTAGTCCCACAGAGCGTAATTAGTGTCCTGATGGTTGTGTCGATAGTTTTTGTGTAGGATTGTAAAGTTTAATGTTCCTGATCATATTTGAGAAATCTTGTAAACGATTTTTTCCTTTGAAAGTCTAGATCCAGTCTGCCAATGGAGAAGCCACTGAGTAAGAGTTTTAACAATGTTCAACGCTATGTTTTCAGATTTCGACACATTCCTTGTGAACATGAGTGAGCTCAGACGAATACTATTTTGTCTAAACTTACTCGGTTGACTTCCTTGCCAATTTTCCAATGTTAATTATTTTAATTTTTTTTACTGGTTGGAATGATATCAACATATACCCGAAAAGTTTAAACTTCTTCATTCTGACTGTATAGATTGAGAAATATACGATAATCTCGATGCCGTGGTAATTATTTACGATTCACCGTGTTCCGACTAAATGAGTACATTGGTATCAAAGTGAGACATAAACCATCTACGAAAATGTACAGCAGAGATGATTTTTCATTTCATCAATATTCCACACTGCATCAAACCCGGCAGCCATGGCACGTCAAAGTAAATTCTAGTTATTTGATTGGTCAATGTTTATATGTCTAGTGATTTCACGAAGATGGATATTAAGTGTCCACTTTTAAAACTATATACGAACTTCAAAAATTTATATCGAGTGTGAAAAGGAATAAATATTGTGTATAACTTACACAAAACGTGCTAATACATTATGTTTATATATAAATATATAATATATCGACTGTAAAACGGCAAAAGAATTTATCCCTCCGCCTTTTCAAAATATTTTTTTTTCGATAATCACAATATATACAATTTGATACAAAATTTTTTGGGCTATACAGAATAGTATTTGTGTGTGGGTTACGTCATTTTTATTTTCCACAGTCGAATTCCTGATACATTTACAATATACATAGCTTTCAGTGGATCTGGCGTTTGTCCGACTTTGATAACAAGGTACTCAAATATTGGGACATTTTCTTGAAAATCGGTGATATGTCTCGACGCATCGGGACGAATAGCAACCCTTCTACGGAGGCATATTTAATGGCTATATTTGTGTGACAACTATAATATACTAAAAATATGAGGTAATAATTACGCAGAGAAAAGAGTATTTTCAAAATCCGATATGTATATTTAACGGCAAAGTTAAATATGACAAAGATACATTCCATTCCAACATACCATTCAAAATGGCTGAACAAATGTTTTTCTTCAGTAAATGTATTGTAATTAAAAATTCTGTAATAGTATAAACAATCAAAACGATTCGGAATGATAGAGAATAAATCTAACACTATATTTATGTTGCAATCAATCTTCATCGTTTCTTCTGTGGTAATCTTGCCCATCATGTAACCGAGTGATTCGTCGTTAGCTTCAGTTACGGTGTTCACGTGATTCAATCTTAATACGTATAGTGTTTTCAATTGATTTATGGATTTGTGTTCGAAGATAGGAACGTTTCTAATGTCAAATTTTCTCCCACCCATGTCATCCTAAAAACGAGGCACGGCGAGAACGATTAACTTACCACTAGTCTTTTCAAGTAACTAACAAACAATTATTTTCAACCGAACAACTTCAATTGACATAAAATCCATTAATATCCCATACAATCCACATTGTGATAGTTATTCTATCCTTCTACTGGATATCTGAAACATACTTTCTTTGATGATTCATATACATTCATACAATTTAAATGACCATGTATCGTCTCCCCATTTTGATTCATTGAAGTACGTTGGAATCGTGATACAAATCGACGAACTCCGCATTGTTATTTTACGGGACTGGCCCATAAAAGAGACAGAGGACTGTTCTTTCGAAAATATTGATCGCACCTGGATTCTGTAAAGCAAATGTCCATCTTGTAAAAGGTGCACTTTTTAATAAAATATTACATTAAATTACGAATGGATGCCGGGTCCGTGGTGCAGTGGTCAACATCGTTGGCTACGGCTACGAGTTCGAGTCCCGGTACGGAAAGTTACTGTTCGTAGACGTGAAAAAAATTCCCTCCTACCTATCCGATCCCAAAAGAATACCGTAGCGAGAACGATTAACTAACCACTAGTCCTGTCTTAGCCCTATAATTATATTCCTACTCTCTTTGAAAAAGAGAGGTTGAGCAACTGAGTAACAAGTAGTTCTCGTAGAAAATTGTCTGTTAAGATACCTCCATTAGGAGTCCATATACTCCACATTGGGACATATAACCACATGGTTAAAAAAAAATTAAAAAATATTTTTATTTCCCGATAAATTTACGAAAATTGAATAAATTTCTGTGATGTTTTTGTCTTATCCTATCAAATTAAAACCTGAAAATGGGGCATAGAGTGACAAAAAATAATCCTTCCGTTATTCCCTCCCTCCCACATTGTACATACTTCTGTTTTTATAAATAAATTCTTGAGCGACTAACCAAAGACAACTGACCGATTAAGTTCCTTTCTTGACTTCATAAATATGCGCCGCTCGATATAGTTTTGTATTTTTATCGTGCACCCATTGTACATAGACAATAATTCATTTACTTATTACTTTCTTGTCGATATAATGACGTATTTTTTAATATTTTACACTCACGAATAATGAAATTAATTGCTTATAATTTTATCTCTGTTCCAAGACGAGTCATGCCAATTTGTAATAAAACAATAATTATTTTCGCACGCCACTGCCCAACCGTCACGCAACCAGCACTACTTTGTCAACCGAAAAGTATTTTTTTTTCAATCGCGAAAATAAAAATGAAAAAATTGCGGCTTGCTTGCGAAAAACTGAAGCAACGGCCGTAAACTCTTGCGGTGGACTAAAAATTGACTACGTGATGCCTTCACAAATGAGGCATACCAGTATCAACCGAATTGCATAAATAAAGCATTTCGATAGCTTAGTTATAGGAATACGTTGCATTGTTTTAAGCGCACAGAAGACTTCGCACGTGTATATTTAATAAATCATTTTAAAAATTTACAAAATTATATCAGAAAAACTTAGTCTGAAGATTTTTAACTTTCAACTATTTTAAAAAGGCAATAAACAAAAAGAACAGTTTCTGACAATCGAACTTACCAGTTTTCATAATACCATACGTGCTAAAAAGCAGACAGAATTACAAGTATCGTCCTCTGTCTGAGAAAAAACAGTATGATGAATGTTTACTAATAAACTTTGTGCATTAATTTACACTTTATTTAATTCAACTTCTTAAAGAATAAAATACTTTTGCAGCCTGTATGTACTAAGTATGTATGTACTAAGTTCACTACACTTTTACGATGCTTTACGACATGTACATAGAATACCAAAAATCACCAAATTCATTTTTTTCGTAAATATCAATTGGCTCACTTCACTCCACTCACGTATTTTACCAGATGAAAGAACATTAAAAAATGGACATCCTATATAAAATAAATGTTTTACGTGAACACGGTAAATATACATTTTCTTTTAGTGCCTTTCTAAAATGGTGCTAAAAAACATTGCACTTTGTTGAACTTTTCGAAATTATTACATAGTGTGTTTCCAGTATAAAATAGTTATCCTGTTTATTATCTTTATTACAGCTGAATAAGATAAACTGGACGTTAAATGCAAAGTTCCGTTTGACAAATTACAACCCAACGAGAAATGGTAAAAATGCAGTTCCCCTAGATATCTTTTTTTTAATTTTACGTAGTTAACTGTTTATGGCATTTATATCATATTTACAGTATTCCATAAGTTTTTTTTACTCTTAGAAATTGTATATTTTATATACAATAGCCCAGACCGGTCTCTAGGCTTAGACGTAGACGTTTTATTATTATCACATATCACATGTAGGTATGAAATTTTCTCATGAACTAAAAAAAGGTCCGCGGTATATATAAACAATACACGCAATTCCGACGTGACGCAAATTAGTCCGTCAGTATGGAAACTAAAAAAGAGCTACTTTAGACATTCAGTATTTCAATTTCAATACCGTCATCTATGATGGGCATTCCCACTATTTATTTTTCAAGTACTAAGTACCTGTCACATTTAATAACACACTAGTAGAATAACAAAGTTATCATCTCTAATTTTATATTTTAAATGAATCTCTACAAAGAATCCATCGAAAATATTGGAGATTCTTCTTAAAAGAAACGAAACACGTTTCGCATTCAGTAACACATCCAGTGGAATAACAAAGTAATTGAATTTAATTTCATATTAATTTAGAGTTAGTCATTGTAAATATTTTGTTGTTTAAAATAAACGAAATAAATTTTACCAAAATATAATGCAATGCTGAATGACATTTTTGTCAACCCTAAGGTTTTATAAACATGTAATGTTTGCAATAATTAACACATAATATTCGAATATCTAAAGAGGCGAATACATTCGAATATCTAAAATTCTACAGTAAAGTAATTACTCAACCATAATGGAAGATATTGACCGTTCAAATTCCTTTTTTCTACAGTTTATTTTTGTCATCAGGATTATTTATTTGTATCTTTTGTGTAAATCATTTTTTTTTATTCTAATGCATCTATAATCAACGCCATACCACAACAATAATTGTGTATTTTTATAAATAAATTGAAAAAAGAGAAGAGTTTATTTAATCACTTATAGGTGGGCTTGTTTTATCAAAATTAATCAACAAAATATCAGAGATAATATTATTAATGTTGAATAATCACAACAACAAAAAATAGTCTTCTTCTATGAATACATCGTCGCCGATAGTCGATCCCCTTTTGTGAACATAATGTATTATGAAGCCATCGCCGACGATGGAAGTCTTGATTAGTATAATCAAGTCGACATCTTTGAGTCACGGTGAGTAATGATAATTGCGAGACACAGGTAACTTGAGTACCAGAATGATGTGAATCTCGCTCTTCTATCAAGAAGCTATCGAACGATGATTGCTACTACGAAAAGGCGGTTCTCAACATTAGATAAGAAAACTTCATATTAATAATTTCTTTATAACTATTATTCTTTAAAGAAAAGACTAGAGTTGATAACTTAATTTTTCTACTGACTGTGTTACTAAATGTAACACGTTTCGATTCTTTAAGAAGTATCTGCAGACAAACTCTATCGCAAGGTTATTTATTTCTAACGTAAAAATGATTCTAATTCTTAAATTAAAATGGAGAGTAGGGTGGGTTTGTTTCCTTCGACTGGACGTGGGAAGGGGATAAGACACATACAAATAGTACTAGTTACCATAACACTACTAATTACAAAATTAATCTGACAAGTTTTCAAATTGAATTTGTGGAATAAGTACGACACATTTTGCCGTTCCTGTAGCTGGGTGGCCAACATAATTCTCTTCTATAAACAATTTCATAATAATTTTTTCGATCGATGTATGAATTTGTGTTATATCCGTACCTTCTCCGAAAAAAATAATTCGAGTGATAGAAATACAACTAGTTCTCGTAAAAAAATACAGTTGCTCTGTAAGAGTGTATATGCCACCTACTTTCCATAGTAGAAATGATTAAAATGGCAACTGAAAGTTTTCATGATAAGAATTGAACAAAACCTTGACATTCATATTTATATGTAACATCCAAAAAACAGATAATAAATTAGTATTTTCCAAAACTAACAATATAGTCCTATTACAATAAACATACAAAATAGGCGAAAAATAAAGAGCACTCTAATTAATCAATTTATGTACAAAAATTAAAATCCAAGACTTATTCAATATGCGATGTATATGAATTTTACATCAACAAGATTTCATCAAGAAAAACATCATTTTACAAGATGAACTACTGTAAAATGCAAATGAATAGATGTTCTTAAGAATGCTAAAATCCCTAACGATCACCAATAAACAAACTAAAATTATTAAATACATTTTTTTTTAATCAATGATTTGTCTTCGTAAATATTCAGATGCATGGTTGTTATTAGGGGCTACAAATATTCGAACATCGGATATTAAAACAAGTATTCGAATAATTTAATATTTTTTAAAAAAGATTCAAAATTATTCGACATATCGTTTGTAAAATTTGAAAATATTTCTTGATAAGTTTTTCCAATCCGCTTCAACCGAAATTGCTTATTTCTTTGAAATATTCTGTTTAAATGGCGGTTTTCCTGTATTTAAATAAAACAGTAATGTTGTTGGAATTAGAGTCATTCGTCATTTTTTAAACCAAAAATTACTCGCCTGCTGTTATCAGTGTAGTGCTGTTCGTACTTGCAATTTTTACTATGCCTTTTCCGTCGACTGAAAAAAAATGCATATTACTTCAAATAACACGTAAAAAAAACTTACAATACATTTTTGCTACTGTGTATAAAAAATACATAAGTTGTATAATTGAACATCTTTATTAATTGTTTTTTTCATAATATTTCTTGCGAGACCAACAAATTGTCAGTACGTGTTTCAAGTGGAAACGTTGTTGTTTAAATTAGCGCACTTCCGAACAGAATTTGTAAATATTCAAATATCAAAAAGAACAAATATATTCGAATATTCGATTGGAATCCCTAACGAGTACATGTTATATCTTAATTAATTTCTTCCCTTCCCTTCCGTTAATAAAATTTAATCCTTACTTCATATTTCTATCAGTAATCACACAAATAATTAATACTGGATAAAATATCATCTCCATTACTGTTTTAATTGTTTGCACACTGAGAAAACACATAATTAAATTACAAAAGTATTAATACGAAGATTTCTACTCACATTAATTTGCCTTCGTTATTTAATATTCTGTATTCTAAAAACGTTCACCATTTATGAACCCTCGTTCAAAAGTTTTACATTTGAAATTGAATCGATAAGAAACATTTTATAATGAAACCTGTCATAAAAGCTTGGCAACCGTAGTAATCATTTTATTTCAATGAAAGGGCGACGAGTCTACACAAACCTCATATCTTGTTTTCTCACTTTTATATGACACTATGATGACAGGTATAAATCGATTCAATCATAAAATATTCTGCATGCTGTTAATAACATTTAAATTTAACAAATGTGAATAACAAAATATTTAATACATGAATAAATTTGATCAATGTCTGACAGATATTGAGGACACCATTGAACATCGTCATTGGGTTTGTAAAATAATAAACAAAAACTTTATTTCTTCAATTCAAGTTTAGTATTCCGGTTCTGTAGTCAAGTAAGCAACACTGTCCCTTCTTACCTACAACATTTTATCCATACGCTCTCCAAAATAAGAAGTTAAGAGTCATACTTCACAACGTTTAGAAGTATCTTTGTTAAACGCACTTAAAAATAATTTCTCAAAATACGAATCTCACAGATTCGAAATCAGTTTCTAAAATTGATTTTTCAATCGTTGTATGGATTTCTTTTCGAAGACGTGGATATTTGTGATGTCTAAAAATCTCACCTACCAATCCGATTCTATAAACGGGACGTAGCGAGGGTGATTTGCCAGCCACTAGTCCTGCCCTAGCCTTATCCGTCTACTACTACACTCATCGTAGAACAACTTCGGTTGAGATACCTCTATTAGGAGACCGTATACTCCACATTGAGAGAAAGTTTTTCAAGAGAACTGCGTGTTAATCAGTTACTCAACGTCTCTTTTTCGAAGAGACTAGGGATAGAAGAATAGAGAACAAGGACAGTGGTAGTGATTAGCTAATAGCTATCGCTACGCCCCGTTTTTCCGATCGGATGGGTGGGAGGAAATTCTGGACATCACAAGCATACATGCCTACCAACAGAAATCCATAAATCGACTTATGAGATTGTCCGCGCCGGGGCTTAAACCCTAAACGACCAGACGGATAGATATAGGGGAATTATTACAGATTTCAATAACTCTTTCATTTTAGATTATAATCGCTGTTCTGGAAGGAAACACTAAATCAAAAAAATTAGATATTGAGTTAGTTATACCAAAATCTTTATAATTTCAAACTCTACCGTATCGAAGAAAACGCTTATTTTTATAAATTATACTTTTACTTACAAATAGTTTGTACAAACACAAAATACGATGTGAGTTATAGCATTTCAAACATTTATCAAACTTTATCAAAGTCCAATAACTCAAAACTAACATTTTTAAATTAGTGTCTTCTTCCAGAACAACGACGATATATAAAATTATTAAAATAAAATCCGAAATACTCAAAAAAGTAAAAAAATACTTTTAATTCCCTTCAAACTACGACACTTTTCAATTCGTATATATGTCATTAATAAAATACTTGGTTGAAATTTCTCCTCTGTGAAATGATATTAGGTTTGATAACACCATGTGTATTATTACTTATTTAATTTCAATCGTATAAACTTCATCCATCCAGATCAGAAAGTGGCGCCAAGAATCTTAAATGCGGCTCTATGAAGTGAGTTGCCGTAATTATGTGGTTATGATTAATTGTTTAGGTGAGTGAATTTAATTTAATGATGACCTTTACCTGTGGGAATAAATTTAATACAGCCCTACATGCAAACAAAGAGTTATTTCAACCAGTGACATGACTAAGCTTATAGTATATCATAATCGATGTCAAAATGTATGCAATTTAACACTCAGCATACTGGTAGAAAGTGAAGTTATAGGATATAATGGCTTTGATAAAAAGTAGTATTAAATCATATTGCTATTTTTTTATTCTGGCAGAAAGCATGTTATCACTATAATAACTAATCGATACCAAATCTTATGTGTTGTATTCCAAAAAGATTATTCTTTATAATGCACAAAAGATCTTTTTCAATCACAAACAATAAATTGTAATAGAATAAAATAACAAAGTATTTAGTTCTACAAATTTTTATTAGGTATTTGATAGCTATTTCGGCTTTACGCCATCGTCAGAACTAATAGTAATTAGAACTATCAGTAAAATTGTACTTGGGAGAGAGAGTACGTGCAGAGCTTGTTTTTATGACTTAATGCCTTATGTCAGTATTACCTCGATATATATATATATATTAATACAATGATAATGTTTAATTCGAATAATTTTGTATGCATGTTGTCTCTTCGAGTTTAGGAACACAGTAATTTACCATTTTTAATGTGTAAACTGTCAATTCTTGGAGGAAAAATCATATTTCAAAAATAAAACAAAATTTATTCTGTACTACTTCCACATTTTTATAATGATCAGGACCATTTTTTCTCATCGCAAGCATTATCAACTGATAAAATGTAAATTTATTAAGATGCGAAATTTACGATTTTCGTATGGCATTTTATTACTTGTCAAATTTATAGTATATTTTAGGTTGCTATGTCAACTGTCGGGTCCATGGTGCAGTGTTCAGCGTTGTTGGCTACGGTTACGGATGTCTCGGGTCAGTTTCATAGATTGATTTTTCAATCGATTTATGGATTTCCGTTAGTAGGCATGGATATTTGTGATGTTCAACAATTCCGTCCCACCCATTAGATCCCAAAAGGGGCATAGCAAGAGCGATTAGCTAACTACTAGTCCTGTCCTAGCTCTATCCTTCTATCTTTACTGTCTTCGAAACAGAGAGCTTAAGCAACTGAGTAATCAAGCAGTTCGCGTAGAAACACGGAAAAAAATCATTTAAATATAAATATTTACGAATATGATGTTAGGATCACATTCAACCTGTCCTAACAGATGTTGAATAGAGTCTACTAGTCTTAATTCTAACCCAATTCTAACATCTTTTGAAAAGCGAGGATGAGCGACAGACCAGTTTTAGTTCAACAATTTTTGAATACGTACTGTATTAGGAAACTATATTGTTGGTTAAAATAATCAATGGTTCATTTTTTACGTGTATATAGATATAGAATTTCATAATAAACATTCACATCAATTGGAATGTGATTTTTTACAAATTTTATAACTACTTTCATTGTTCAGTAACCCTCAGCAAATCCGAATGTTCAAATATTCTAATATCAAAAAAGAGCCGAATATATTCGAATATCGAATGTTCAAATATACGATTGGATCCCTTAGTAACCACATGTAAATGTGTACACAATTTTAGTTAATAATACAGTTACATGGCGATATTTTCTTCAATCTTTTGCATCATCTTTTTTCCAGGTTCGTAGAGTCCTCCCAGTACACCAGTGATGCCACTAAGAGATCACGGGACGTCATCATAAGCCCGTGAATTCTTCCAGTGCCATTTCCTGTGTATGGGAGACGGTTCTGACCAGATGATTCCACGAAGAAGAGCATCCGTAGCGAAGACAGCACAATACTTACCAGCAAGCAACGGGCGCTTCCGTCCTGATTATGCACGTCGCTACGGCTTTACAGCAACATAACCAGTCATTACATGGTTTTACTGCAAATTTATTCTTGACGTCGCTTTACACAGTTTACGTAAAAAAATATAATGCGCCACATGTGTCGCCATACTGAAGGATTTAATCTGTAGACCTTTACAGTAAACACGAAATAACTTCTGGCGGTCAAAATTTTCCGGACTGAAGGATTTAATCTGTAGACCTTTACAGTAAACACGCAATAACTTCTGGCGGTCAAAATTTTCCGAGGTCCTGGGTCACTGGGTAACATTAACGTCATGAGTATCCAACCTTTTGTTTGTATTGCGCCACATTAATTGAAAAGTAATTGTTGTTTGCCACATATAAAATACTTAATAAATAAAATAATTAAAGTAAGTCTTTTTTAAAGGTGGACAACATTAAATTAATGGAAAATTTGACCCTGTTTGTATGATACCAACAGATCAATGTCTGGTTCTATAGAAGTGGTTGCTATTCTAAATAAATTCTCGAGGTACACATCAAACATTTGTTTTGGGCCGTATTACTAATTGTCTTGTTTCGCGGGCTGGACAAGCCTGATTTAAGTCATTTGTTTGGTCCGTAGTCGAGTGGATAATGTCGTTGGCCTCGGCCACGGTACTCGCGTGCTCGAATTCCAGTACTGACAGTTTCATAAATTTATTTTGCATTATGGATTTCTGTTCGAAGGATAAATGTCTGTTATGTCTAAATCCATCTGATCCCAAATAAAAACGAGTCGCAGCGAGAGCGATTAGCTAACCACTATTCCTGGCCTAGCGTTATCTTTCTATCCCTACTGTCTTCGAAGAATAGAGGTTGAGCAACTGCTTAACATGCAGTTCGCGTAGAAAAAATTATATCGAGAAACTTATTGGGAGCGGACGTGGTTTAAATAAAAAAAATATATCTTAAGCATTTGAAAAACTTGATTTTTTTTAAATATCTGGCATTTCAGCAGATCTACCAAATATTAGAAAATCATACTAACTCGACAAAATTTTTGTAAGTCATTTGAGATCAACTCGAGGAAAAACAGATATCACAAACACCTATCTCTAAGATGACAGATTTAAATTGAAAAAAAAAATAGATATTGACCTTGCCGGTACTTGAACTCAGGGTAAGAACTTAAATACAAAATAAATGAAAGCATACAATATATTATGGCAAATATATAAAAAAAAATAATCCAGATGAGAGTCCCAATTATGTGTAAAATATTTCCGTTTTATTAGGCTAATTTCAGTGAAATAAATGTAAGTTTCTTTTGGCAAATCTATGCTTACTTTTGTAAACTAATTGCCAATAAAAATGTATCCATAAATAATAACATTATTTACCAGTAAGTAACAAGAGTCTGCGTAAATGAATGAGTTTGTTTAAACTAATTAATAAATCACGCTGTCAATATTGATTGAATATTACGCGGGTTTTTTTTTAGCGCGAAACGCTAATTTCCAATAATGTATGTACATTTTGATCAAGCGTCATAGAATGAACAGCCAGTGGAACCGGTTTTGACATAGTAAGACAGTGTGCTTGTTCCTCGGCCTACGCCAATAAAAAGCTACACACTGACGGGTTTTTTGCCACAAATTTTAATCAACTACAATTTTAAATTTAATACAATCGAAAATACACAAACACCGGCTTTTTTTATTATTAAATTTAAACAGTAAAATTTTTACCTAAGCAATCCAACACAGGTGTTGGGAAACCGTTTCGTCTTGGAAAGCCACATTTATTTAAACCAGTCTCTCTTCTTCAACTACATGTAAAGTTAAAAGTGCAAGCGAGATATAAGGACATGCAGACGTTTACTCTTTTATCTTTCTTGTTTATGTACAAGTGAAGTTATATGATAGAGATAGAGACAAATCCACCGCACGCTGATATTAAGCATCTTATGATGTGGCATTTAAAAAAACTAAATAGACACAGTTAAAAATGCATGTACATTATTCCGTTGAAACGCTGCTGGTTCCCACCTCTAGAATAACAGGTGAGATTATTGTTTGAGTGTAATCAACATAAATAACCGTAGATTCGTATTTACAAAATAATAATTAGCCTAAACAGGTTATATCATTATGCCATGGATATAATACACACATACAATATTACAAATAACATAAAATCATATAATTAAAAAAATAAAATAAAACAAAATACACCACATTGAAAAGGCTCACAAATCACTGTCATTTGTGTTTAATATAACAGACGTTACATATTGTATGAAGTATGATATATACCTACAATCCGACTATTATCTTCGCTGATTATGATATTACTTATTTGTATCATTAATCCATTGATTACTATGATGAATAATGAATATATATATTTTTTTAATGAAATTCATATTTTAAGTATATAATTGTTGAAATTTGAAAAATATTTAACATTTTTAATTAAATTTTGTAGGATCAAGACCTCGAACAAATCTCTCTTTTCTATAGCTGAACGATTAAATACTATACATGGTTAAAAGTAAATGTGTTATACCTTTTACCTGAGTCACGAGTGAAGTATAAAATTACAATTCACCAAACTATCAATTACTTTGTTACTCGATCAACTTTAAAACACATGTTTTAGCAATTTACTGAATGAAAATTATTCAGATTTAACAGTTTCCAAACGAGCTCTAAATCAATCTTGAAGTTTTTAATGCAGAAGATACTCAAAGTAACGTAATACAAAATCTGTATGCCTTTTTTTAAAAGTGAGTTATCGGTAGTTATACCTAATGACTTTAGTAACTACTCAATAAATTTAAGATTAAACCACTTAAGTTTTATATCAACATTAAAGTATTAAATTGCCATCTCTAAGATAAATGGCCAAATTAGGGTATTTATTCACTATACCGACCTATAAATATATTTGATTTGTGTTTCGGGATCTCCATTACACGAGTAAAACAGGTTTAGTGACTACGTTAATCAAAGCAAATAAAAATATGCGTAACCGAGGAAATCCGTGACGTCTTCTTTTTGAACGTCAAAAATCGACCATACAAAGGTATATGTTTATTAATTAAATATGTCTTTATTCATAAACGTATTGATATCCGTTATAAGAAAAAACTGTCCGATTATATATTATTCAAATACTGATTCACATCGGGGCTTTATTCAATTTTGAATGTTTGCGATTATCAAGGACATGTTTCATCATTTTTATTTATATATCAGAAGAAAAAATGTGTCGCAATTGTAACTAAATTCATTATTTCACAATCTGAAGTAATCCATGACTAAAATGAACTCCTTACACATCACGTGATTCTTATTCTTATTTAAAAATAGTTGCGCCTACCTTTGATATTTTAAAAATAAAACAAAATTAGTTTTGTACTAATTCCACATTTATATAATGATTTGGACCGATTTTGCCCATCGCGAGTATTATCGACTGAGAAAATACAAATTTTAACAATGCTGTTAATTTTTTTGTCAATTCGAGTTCATTCGTGAGTTCGAATCTTTGAAAAAGCCGAAAGGCAAAACATAGGTCGTTGAAATACATGAAACACAGGATGAAATACATGGAAATGTATAAAATTTCAACAATTCAAATTTCAAATGCTATTTATATGAAAATGTGTGTTGATAATTACAAGTTTCATCAAATTATATACACAAACAAACCAAGGTATAAGTGTTTGATTTGAAATATTTTTTAACATTAACCGTGAACCCAGAAATCTCGGGATTAATATTTCGACTATCCCAACATCACGAGATTAACTAATTGACCGGTATAGCGGGATTAGAAACCCCACTTATAAGAGTGGTTTTGATACTATACATACTCAAAACGCTGGGACACAAAAAGTTTAACCTTTCAAATCTTATTAAATTTATGACATTCTGAATCCATTTATGCGCCTGTACTAATTCGAAAAATAATGTGGACTAAAGTTTTTTTTCTAAATACAGGCGCAATACAAAACTTGGAAACCGCCGCCTTATAACATATCGAACAGGTATCTAAGTAAATACAAAATATTAACTGGCCGAAATGTTAACATCTTACGTACGTATTGGCCTCAAAAAAAAATTGCAGAGCATATTATGATTCATCGGTCACGTGATTTCATTACATCATTGCAGACCTGTATTTAATTTTTTTAAAGTAGATACGTCAATCGGCCGGATACAACCAACGCTCAACCGAGCGGAGAGAACACACAACACACTCGCTCACATTTCTAATATTATTATCCATCACAATGAATTCCCCTTTTACAAGTTGACCTGCCGTAAAAATAATAAATACAAATGTCATCTAATAACTCTTTATTACTTTTCTATTTGTTTTTTGATAACAATTCCACAAACAAAATCATGAATCAGGTGTAATGAAAATTGATACAGAAGAATGTAATATTATATTCGACATACCTGCAATTTATTTTGACATAAGATATTTTAAATTTAGAACGTTATGGTTATGTCGGGTGAAGTTTCCAAAAACATTTAAAATGATAATGCAATTAAAAATGACGACGAATGGCATATACTTAGAAGCTGGTTAGGGCAGCTATATTATTTAAAGCAGTGATCCCCAAAGTGGTTCATACGGACCCCCCAGGGGTCCTTGTGATCTCTGAGAGTCTGTGGCAAATTAAAAATAGTTTGGGGGGTCCGCGAAAGGCTTAATATAAAAAAATATTTTAAACATAGTGGTACATTTTCATTATTATGAAAGTTGAAATAAATAGTAATAAATAAATTGGTAGCGATATGTTGGGTGTTGGATAGGGCATCCAATCCCGGACCGCTTTTCGGGATTGACTTTTTTCAATTCCAGGATTCCGAATTGAACAACCGTTCACGCGTCCGTAAGCCTGCGGGCCGGGTAAGCAATTCAATTTTCAAAAAGAAAAAAAATCTGGCTGTATTCGGGTGATAATACAATTTCTTGCGAATTCCGAAATCTCGTTATTGATTCCGTCATCCCGGGATGGCGGAATTGACTTATTGCTCAGGATCCCGGGATTGGAAGCCCTAGTGTTGGATCTACAACCTCAGATGTATCCATACTAATATGAGAACAATTTGTTGAATAATTCACAAATGAAGAGCGAAAACCGATGTGTGAACAAGGATACCACAAATTCTCGTTACAAAAGCAGATATCAATTTTATATCTTTCATTATGGGTCACTGTAGGTACAAAGGCTGTTGATTACTTTCCCTTCTTCCTATTCAGTAGAACGTGAATTTAGTGCAGTTATGATCCTCATCATACTTAAAATATAACATTTATATTTTATTTTTACATTATCATTTACCATTCAAGACATCAAAATTGTTTTTTCTATTATGCAGTTATATAGAGCTATTTTACCTGGGGGGTTCATGGTCAGGATTTTGCTTTAAGAAGGGTCCATGGGCATAATAAGTTTGGGAACCACTGATTTAAAGTATTTGAAGTTACATTACATGTGTGAATGATTTTGGGATTTTCCTATTAATTCAATTGCTGTAGTATTCTTAAGATTACTGCATCCATTTATTTATGTTGATAACGTCACGCCATCCATTCATTATCGCATAATAAAAATTTGAAAAACAATCTAACATTCATTTATTTCAAATTGAATTCAACTTACTCTGTGTCACGTCTTTCCGATTTTATTTTAAATTAACAATTAGCAATCCTGGTATAGCAATAACGTAATAATTTAATATTTATTTGTGTTTATATTAAAATAACAAACAAACGAAGAAGTTCTTTCTTATTGTCGATAACATATATCAAATTCATTTTCATATATTTTTTAATATAATAGATTTATTTGACTTATCACCAATGTGTCAAATATCACAAACCCGAAGCACAAAATCTCAAATGTTAAGTTGAAAAAAAGGGATAAAATATTTACACTATGCCAGGGTTTTAATCCTTAACGCTACGATCGCTAAATGGAGCCGTTATTTCCCGCAATTTCATTGAACGTTTCTAGAACTATTTCTTAAATGGTTTTCTAGTATTTAATTACTAAAGGTAACTACACATTTCACTTTTTTACGATATCCACACCCAATGTGGAGCATTTAGACTCCTAATGTAGGTAAATACCTCAAATCAACAGAAGTTTTTCTACGAGAACTGGTTGTTACTCAGTTTCTCAACCAAAGTTGAAGGGATAGAAGGATGAGCTTATGACAAGACTATTGGTTAGCTAATCAGTCTCGCTACGCCTCTTTTTTAGGATCGGATGGGTGGGAAATAATAACATAACAAACATCCAAGCCTACCAACAGGAATCCATAAATTATTTGAAGATCAATTTATGATACTGTTCGTACCGGCATTTTAGCCCGCATTTTTGATCAGAGCACCGCGGGTCCGTCGGTTTAATTAAATCATGCAGAAATGTTAATAGTTGAATGCAAACTTGTATTATTTAGGTGTCAAAATATCACATTTAATTTATAGGTATACAAGGAACTGATTTTCGAATTCGAAAATAGTTTTAAATACGTAATATATGTAAACATAAAAACCCGGTACAAAAAAAAAACCATACGTCATGCTTGAAACCAAAAGTCATATTTATTAATATCGCATAAATACTATGACGAACTGTGTAATTTTAATGTTTACATACGTAAAGTGACTATCGATCGCACGCGGGCTATTGTCATGAATAATTAATAAATCTATTTTCACCATCAATTCTCGATCAAATAATACAATAAACCATTATAAATTCATGTAAAATATAGAATAAAAATTTCGTATTTTCTACAGTGTGTTGTGTGACGTTTATACCAACCCTCTTCATTAAACCAACAAAAAATGCAAAAAATAAGCCACGGCCATCTTCCCTTAAAATTACATTAACGCAGTTATAAAATATAAACATTTCGACTGTGGAAAGGAAAAAGGACGTAACTAACACTCAAAAAATATTGTTTATAGGCCGCACAAAACGTTTATTAAATTGTATGAATATATTGTGATTATCGAAAAAAAATATTTTCAAAAGACGGTGAGATATGTTCTTTTACCTTTCTACAGTATATATATCATATATATGTTTATAAATATAGTGTATTAACACGCTTTTTGTGAGTTATACACTATATTTTTTGGTGTGGGTTAAGCGTTTTAAATGTTTAATTTTAACATCTGATTTTGTAAGACTTATATTTTTAAATAAATATCAATTTTATCACATTTATTGTGTTAAAAATTACACAAAATTTAAAAATGTAACATATAATACAAAGACAAGTTTATTAAAATTATGCATGGAAAATGCTTCGAAAGATAATTCTTTTTGATTAATACGACGATCGGTTACAATTAAATTATATTTTCTGGAGAATATTTCAACATTAACACCATGTACCCGATACTGATTAAGTAGCAGCATAAGAAAACTCTTCATATTTAATTTTTGTGGCCATTAATAATTGCAATGTATCTGGTTTGAATCCACTTTTTACATTAGTTAAAAGGTGATTTAATAAATCCTTATACCCTTCTATGTATTCTTCTATCCACTGAGTTGGTCAACATTAATTATTATACGTGCTACAACATTTTTTCAAAACATCTTGGCTGATGTTACATTCATATCTGATTCATCTATTCAGCATCTTTCGTGAATTTTAACATCTATCGCAAAATGCTCTAAATGCGTGTATCTAGTACTGACCTTGTTTTGTTCGTAAAATCTAATAATATAATAAAAAGAAGAGTTCAATTAAATACCAAGTTCTTACACAACATAGCTATAAAATAACTATACACGTAAAACATAAAAAAAGACACTTGTAGTTCTAAGGTTTAGCTTCGATTAACCACTCAAACATATTGAGTAAAAACTTGTTGGTGTTTGTTTAAAATCTCATGGATGTTCATTTAAATACTGTCATTATATTTTGGAAATCTCCGAAAAACAAAACACTATCAATCAAGCCCATTACGATTAAAAAAAAACAAATATTCCAAATTTGTTTAACATTGCTTCACAATATTTTATAAAATTGTTAACTTATTTAAATAGTAAATAAAATTACATATAAATGAAAAAGAATTAGCGTCTTCAGACTATCAGCGTATTTTATGTAAGGAGGAACAAACACGTGTAACTGTTATTTACACTAAAAATTTAACTGCATTTTGTTGAGTAAATACATTGAGTTGAGTATTTATCCAGTAGATAAATTTTGATTGATAATATGAAGCATTTTTCATTGCAAATAATGACTTCACCCATTTAAAATAGAAGTTTTACTTAATATATTTTCAAGGTATTTGAATACTATTTCTGACTCCAAAGAAACATCACTATATTGAATTAAATAATTGTCGCGTATATCATTGCCAGAAACACGTACTTAGTGCATCATACCATAAATGTAAATTTAATTATTTATTTACTTATAGAGATAAAATTTTGGTCTATGGTTTATAGCTTATGGTCAATCTCTTTAGGGTTATATCCGCATTATTGCATTAGCAAAACCACTGTGCGCACGCTTGCTTGTTTGTTTTAGAAGTTCCAGAAAGTTTTCATCTCGCACTGTCTTTTCCATTAGTCTTGTCGAAGTTTCGTTGTTCTGTGTTATCAAAAGATTGTTCTGTGTTATTAATATAATCTTTTTAGCCTCAAAATATCACGGGCCATACTTATGTAACTATTCAAGACAGAGAGAGCGTTTTTCAGACAATTAAAGCTAATATAAAAAGTGAATCCACGTCGCTGCTACTATTAATGGCAGCAAAAATTAAAATCAATTTGGTGTCTCGCCAACAGTGTGGATGCTGAAAGGTATTTTTGTAAACATAATATTTATTATTATTACCGATTGTCGCACGAATCTCAAAAAAAGAATCAGAAATATGCTCCAAGCTGAGTTTTAATAAATTTTAATTTGATGTTGTTTTTTTATAGTCATGTTTTGACTTAGTATTCCAATTTTATATTTTAATTACAAAACATTTTTGAATTTTTCTATTATTTTTTAATTGTTGTGTTGTCTTTATATTGTAAATATACATGTACATAAATTTTATTAAAATTCATCGAAATTGTTTAATATTTAAAATGAAAATAGATGCTAAATTGATGTTAAAATTGAACATAATAATCATCACTATTTTTATATTTAACAGTGCAGATGATCTAATATAATATACAATTATCAATACGGAACAAGAGCAGTATAAAATGGTGACTAATTGAGCAAACTCGACTGTTTTATTTTTAAGTTTTGTGGAATAAATACCGTAATAAAATAACTTTGATTTCATCAATTGGCAGTTAACACCGCTCAAATAGTTATACGTATTCTTAAATAATCTACTTGGTATAATTAAATATTAAAAAAAAACAACTCTTCTGGTACATAATTATTGTTGCAATAATTTCAATCGCCGTTACATTGTTTACATTGACGTCTGTACTAATTGACGGACTGAAAAAGAAAGAAACAAGCGTTGGAGGAAACTATATTATCTATTAGACGTGAAATATTTATAAATTATTAAGATTTTGGTCAAGTAGCATTTAAAGAAACTACATTGTTTACAAAACGCAACAATAATAAAGAAGTTTTACTAATTATTGTTGTAATCGCCTTTAGTTGAAACTGTGCTTGATTAACACAGAGATAGTTTGAGAAATAATACTTAATGAATAAACAGTGAAAATTTAAATCATACGAATTGGTCTGATGAATAAACTTCACAATCAAATCGATCGTGACTCGTCAATCAATTATTGAAAGCAGAAAAAAACCAATGCTCAATATAAATACTGAAGTACTGAGTGAGGGAACTTGAGGTAAATAAGATGACGCATTACCGATTTCGGGAAATGAAGACTTGGTTGCGATGTTTTGAATCCTAGATTTTTGTATGCCTTCGATATTTTCCCAGAACATATGACAACAGCAATTAAATAATATAAATAACCAAGTCTAAAACCGCAAACAATTGAGAATGAACGCATGGTCTAATAAATGTGCATTACATGCCATTACATTAGTCATTATCGATAATAACTGTCATTACTATATTATATAATAAACAAAATGGAGAGATAACTAAAGTGCTCTGGAAAATACAAAGGCGATATGACGTTTGAGAAGAAATATACAGACGATAACTTTTGAATAAATTTGATTATCTAGTATCTAGTAGTATCTCACATAATTATGCTGTGAGAAAGTGTTTAGAGATTTCAATACTTGGATTTCTCGATATTTCAATTCCGGAATACCGGGCCAGGAAAGGCAATATACTGGTATTTCGGTATTAAAATATATATTTAATTATTTACAGACTGATTATCTAACAAGTGCTGAATCTGAGAGGGGGTTTTCTACATCATGAAGACCCGATCAAGATTGACTGGGCTATTGAAGGCCGCATTTTAAATAAGGTAATTAAATTTACGATGAAAATCAGTTGTAATGCATATAATTTAGTTTGTTTTTAATAATAACGGTACCCGTTTAATATCAATTACCAGAATCAATTTATTTGTCGGGTATTTTTTTAATCATAGCCGCTCTCATTGTAGAGCATGACCTCCTAATGGAGGAATCGCTACGGAAGTTTTTCTATAATACAAGAACTGCTTGTAGCTCGGTTTCATAACCTCTTTTTTCGATGAGAGTAGGGATAGAAGGATATGGCTAGGACGGGACTAGAAACACAGAAATCTTTAAATCGATTTAAAACCCAATTTATGAAATTGTGCCTAGTGGGATTCGTATTGCTATCACAAATAGCCTTTTTTTAGTAATACCAATTAATACCAGATAAATCAAAATTATATCGCTAATTATATGTGCATATGCATTCTGTTGGAACATTCTGTCATGAATTAAGAAAACGGAATGTAAAATTAATTATGTACTAAGCTTTACGTTAAAAATAATTTAATAAATAATAATACAATTATTATTAAGCTTCATTTTTAAAGCAATGTATTTGGATCGGGGTAACTTTACGTTGAAGGAGAAGTTGCGGTAGCTGTTTTATACAAATCATCATCGTATGTAATCATTTACAAAATCCATAAACTAACGCCTGAGAACGTGACGGTGATGTTGGCAAAAAGCACTAGCGGACGCTCGTGAAAAACAAGATGTCTGGTGAGCCAGCCCAGTTTCCATATTGGACCTTGTGCCTTCCTCCAACTTATCGTGAGGAAATACCAGTTACTAAAATACTAACCGCGTACATATAAGAACAGCGAACACACGCGGTTGAGATTTATTTTGCATCAGGGAACGTCAACAATATCCATTTACAATGAATGCAATACACAATTACTTAAATCGCATTAAAACTAGACAACTAACAACGTTTCTGTTATCATAGTAAAGAAACTCAATTTTAAGAGTAATATTTCTTGAATTTTATTTTACAGAGTACTTCCCCGATAATGCTGAGAACTCAAATAGTTAAAAAAAACAACAAGGGGAAACCAGAACGCTAACACTGAAATTAGAAAACAATGAAGCAGATCTAAGAGACCTCCAGAAATTGCTTAAGGTAAACAATATTATTATCTATTTAGACACTAATTATCATAACATATTTATACTAGTATAACCGTACCCGTAGATGAAGGTATTGAAATTGACATACTGAATGTCAAAAGTAGCTAGTACTTCGGAAGAGTGTGTGCATTGAATAATATTTTATTTTATATATACACCGCTAACGTTTAGGTCATGAGAAAATCTCATATGTGATAATAATAAATCGTCTACAGAACGGTCTGGGCTATTTATATATAACAGAGTAAATTCCGTTTTAACACGACGGATACGTTCTACAGAAAAAAATACAGCACGCTGCAGAAAAATAGATGAGAAAAATAAAACTATTCATTTTTCAGGTGTTAACTGTCAATTCTTGATGGAAAGGCATTATATTTTTTAAATAAAACGCAATTTGTTTGTACTACTTCCGCATGTTTATAATGACCCGTCAGGGTTTCCTTCATCACGAGCATTATCAACTGATAAAAATGTAATCATAACAGGGCTATTTATATAAAATTGAATGTTAACAATTACATGGTATAAAAACCAGTTGGTTCATGAACTAAGCCAAGGAACCAACAGTTTTGAATACCTTGTAAATGTTAACATTCATTTTTATATTAATAGCCCTGTTATGGTTGTATTTTTATCAGTCGATAATGCTCGTGATGAGCAAAACCGGTCTTAATCATTATAAACATGTGGAAGTTTATTTTTAAAATAAAACTATTTTTTATTTTATCCGCATGTTTATATTATTACTGGTATAACCGTACCCGCCATAGATGATAGTATTGAAATTGAAATACTGAATGTCTCAAGTAGCTAGTACGTCGGAGCTGTGTGTGCATTGCACCGCGAACGCTTACGTTATGATAAAATTTCACACCTACATGTGATAGTAATAAAGCGTCTACAGAGCGGTCTGGGCTATTAAATTTATATAAGATGCACTTATACTGTTTTCAAAGTCACGGATACATGTGAGTTCAAATTTGGACGTACAATACTTCAACATCATAAAGATATAATGCAAAGGAACGTTTTGTGTATATCAACTCAATTTCGACAAAAACATGACATGCAATATCTTTGAACTAATACATCGATATGCTCCACATCGGAAATGGTTAAAAAAAAAGATGTACTTAAACAATATTAGTTGGGCCGCGATTATGGTTATGATTTCCCCTGCTTTATCGGCACAAGTAAAACCATGTGAAGGAAACGGGTAAGTAATCGTATGTATAGCAAGAGAACTGGTAATAAGCGAGTATTATTACTTTTTTATGCTCGGTGTAGTATCTTTTGACTTGAGGGCAAGTGAAATCTATTTGTTTAAAGTATTATAATGCTTCATTGTAATGGTGTTTCAATTTTTTATAAGGCATATTGATCTGCAAAAATGTGAGTCCACACAAGTCAATTTTAATATTAAAACACGTTTCCTTTGTATACTTAAATTTCATTATTGAGACCGTGCGGATAAGTGCGTTTTTATAGTAACAATCGTTCTACACACATCAAATTTATTATTTTATAACATGGTTTTGAGAATATTTCGCAGCCCAAGTGTAAGTACAAATTTCTAAATTTTAATTTTAGTACTGATTGTCAACGGTATTTTTATGATATACACTAAAGTAAAACAACAGTATCTGTATTCCTATTATTTTAGTCTGATAATACACTTTCAAGTTATTCGCATGTTCTCTGTAAAACGATATTATTGGCAATACGTTTCATTACAAATAACGTCAACATCTTTAGTGCAATACTGTAGTATCTGCATTGCTGTTCTTTTATAATAATAATTTACTATTATTTGGTAGAAAATGAGCAAATAATATTCTTTTTTTGGCACACTAAAGTCTGTTTATCTCAAATTTGCAGATACTACTGTTTTACAATAATGGTGCGATTTATAATGTGTTTTTTAATGCGTATAAAGAAAGACAATTTTATGAACAAACTTTCTCGTGGACTTATATCAACAACTTAGAAGCATCTATGAACAAGCTTCATAGCGGAATATAACTAAAAATATACGATATAGTGGAAAATGATAACAGCTATCGTCTAACCAGCGTTGAACACACCAAACACAAGGCATAGGTTTTCATAGACAGATCTCTCTAACGTTATGATGCTCATGTTTATACTTTTTTCCAGTTAGTCTACTAGATTTTGATGGCACAATAAACAGACAAATATAATCAAACAAATATCGGAATCAATTTTAATTGTCAATCAAACATTAGCAGCTGATTGCTCAAGATGATGATATAAATGCATGAATAAAAGGAATTTTCAAACTTTACAATATAAAAAGTAACATGGTCAGCATTTTAATGTTTGATAATACAATTTTCTTCATTGCTGATTCGCATTCTGACCAATCAAACATAAACATTTCATTTATAGAAATGAAACACCTTGTTCATACTTATTCCTCAACTTTCATGAGCAAAACTGAAAGTGAGCACTATAAAAATTGTAAAATAAGTTTTATTTTCCAAATATTTCACCTAGAATTGACAGTTAACTTGTATAAAAATGACAATCCTTTCACATTAATTCTTATTTTGACTCATGATTTTATTAAAAACCGAATATAACCATTTATCTTTCCCATATAAAATATCGTGAAAATAATACTGCATCTTTCGTTTATCATTTAGTTTTCCGCTAGCTAACCTTTTCTCAATGGTGTCTTAACATGATAATGAAATTATTAACTGGAAATGATTACCCACAATCATGATGATTTGCATTTCATATTTTCATTAATAGTAAGTACAAAAGACATGCAATATAATGCACGTTGTTGACTGATCTAAATTCGTTATTCATAACATTTTCATCTCGTTTTTGTATAACAATATAGACACGTAAAGTAAGCACTCAAGTATCTTGTATTTACAATATGCACTCATTGAATCATTGAAGTTTTATATAATTCATAAATCGATGAACTGATTCCTACAGCTATATATCATATATTATGCACAAAAGTTACTTTCCTATTGATATTATTTTCCATGTCACAATTAATTGTATTATCATGTAATGAAAAATACTATGTAATCGTGTGCAATTTTATTCGTCCAATTTCATGTAAATAGTTTCTAGCATAAATTAAAAATTGCTTACTTACAGCGACGATTTAAAATAATAAAATATTCATTTGGTTTTATTTTGTTGCAGGAAGGACGCCACAAACCTTCAAAACACCATGGGTCAGCAAACACGCTGCTTTTGTCAAAAAAGTAAGTAAAATAATAATATTAAATAATTATTTACCAATACAGTTAAAGTGTTAATCTCCTTATCGTTTCTAAATTTTAGACAAGTCTAATAATAGAGTTTTTATTCGTCAAACCCTTAATTACAATAACACAAACGTTTCGCTGCCGTAAAATGGCGTCATTTATTTTCTACTCATATTAAATAGTATATTAGAAAAAGACAATAATGTTTGTGACAATTATGGACTACCGAAAAATATACCACTAAGCCGCTTAGAAATATTAAATACTAGTGAGTACCCGGCATTCGTTGCAATGCCACTCGCAAGAAAGAAAGGGTTTGCGTTTTAATTCTTTTTATTGAAGTGTTTTTGGATTAGAGCACGGTCCGAAATTTCATTAAATTACCCGGTCCGAGCCCCTCATCTTCAGGCCCGGCCCGAGCCTCTATATCACACTTGTTACCCGAACCCGACCCGAAGCTCAGATTTATTTTTCTCAGCCCGAAAACAGCCCAAATTGTTTTCTAATATAGTGATTCATTTATACTTTTCAAAGAATATATGTTATTGTTTCCATATTTCCAATGATATTCATAGCACATGTGAAATAAATTGTTTAAGTTATGAATATTGCCCTATGGCTGACTCATGACCCGAACATAGTAATAGAATAAATCAGAGTATTTTTCAGAGATATCGCTGTTCGTACGTATTTGATTCATTATTTTGTACAGAAACCTTCACGGGGACAAACAAACCTACAAAAAACGCTCATTTATATATATATAGATGATATGTATCATGTTGTATTGTTTCGCTTTATAATAGATGTTATCTATAAGAATAGATTGGTAATTGATGTGTGTTTTACGTTTGAAATGTTGCTATAATTTAGACATCTTCATTTTTCTAAAACTCCAACCATTTTGTATCAAGAGTTGTATCTAATTATTGATCATTAATTATTTGCCCAATTTTAAAATGAATAAAATGGTGTATATCTAAAATACTCTGTTATTGACTTTAAAAAGATTTCTCCCAACAAAGAGAGTGAGTTAACGTATAAAATCCACGTGCTTCATTTTACATTAGCGTTAACGCTGTTGACGGTCTTCAAATATGTTGTAATACGATGAATTAAATACATAATTTAAAAGGACTATGCCTTCAATGGGCACTTATGAAATATAAACCTTGACAGTTGCTCTCTCTATTGAAAACTTTGATACAGAACCCTTTTCAGGACTGTCGATCACAGCGGACTCCCCACGTGGCAAAAGTCAAACTCAATTCCACGATCTCGTTTCATAAGGCACGCACACGTGGATCCAGTGACGTGACGTGGATATTTTAACAGAATCCAACAAATGGTCACTATCTCAATTGACATGAGCTTTAAATGTTTCAGTACAATCAATTCATACACTTGTCATTTAATACAATTGTAATACATTTTCCACGCATACGTTTATGTTGACAGCAACTCATACAGCACAATTTTGTTTTGCATATAAAATTGAATATACTTAGCGCGTTCTCCTTTTGGTATGTTTTTTGGCACACTTCCGCCAGCAAAGCAAAGAGCACCTGTAAAGAATGGGAAACAAATATTTAATATTTTTTTGTAATTTTTGTTTTCAATAATTCATTATGAAAGATGACTTAAATGTATGTCGTTATTACAGGATTAATAATTTTATTTGAAGAATGCTTTAATTTTTGCCTGGAACAACTCAAATTAAAGTTATTATATTAGAGATATAACGTATAATTCAATTACTCTTTTAAGTATAAATAAGAGAACTAAAAATCTATTTAATCATAGTTTTAAACAGGAGTCCTACAGGGTAAATTCAAAATATGTATATTTACTTATAAATAATACAGCTTTTTTTAAATAGATTTTATCAAAAGGTACCTTTTAAAATATATTTGACTTTTTTTAAATTTGAGAATTTACAAATTATTATCTGTACGTATTGAAATTTACCGAAGGCGTGTAAGAGAATATTATTCATGTAATTGAGTGTTTAAATATATGTATATAGATTGAGAAATTCCAGCTTTATTGCGGATCCCATAAAGCTCGACCCACCACTGTGCGCAGCTTCAAATTACTAGGTCCGGCCAGGTCGCGAACCTGTGACCCACGAAGCGACCGTGAGTCGATTCCATGACACGGCAATTACACTGAGAAGAAGCAGCTCACAGAGCTCGGAAAGATCGCCAAATAAAAATGTATCGGGGTACGAATTAGCCGGGACGTAGCGAAGAGATGCTCACGATGGATTGATCATTGTTATTTGCCACGACAGAATCAGAGATCACGATCCATGCAAATGCTTTTCTTTAATCAGGGGTCTCTCATCGTTCCAGCTGGATTAGGTCCAATTAGAATTGAGCGTAGTTATTAGTCTATTGGGCCGGATGGACGTCCATGGAAATTATCGGCCATATATTCACACAAATGGACCCCGCTAGCGAAAAGTGTTTCTCATGAACTTTTAATAATCATATTTTACAATTCGTCTCAATTTTAAAGTCCTTAAACTAGAGCAATATCATTTTACAAACTAGCGTTATTTAAACGCCTAGAATTATCGACGTTTTTTAATCATATTTTCTTCATGCTTAATCAATAAAAACAGGGACCGGTTTCACATAGCACTTTATCAATATCAAGCACTCCTTATGAATTAATTAAATACTTTAAAACATCATTTTATTTCTCTTAAGGATGACTTTTAATACGAACGAATTTTCATTTTGCATATTTTCGACGGATTCGGAGGTAACTATGTAAATTCATTTTTTAATATAAAATTAATATTGATAACTTAGTTATTCCATTGGCTGTGCTACTAAATGTGACACGTGCGCACAAATAACCTTGCGATATAATTATTCTGAAGATGCTTCTTTAAGTAGCGAAACACGTGTCACATTTAGTAGCACAGCTAGTGGAATAACTAGGTTATCAATTTTAATTTTATATTTTATTTCATAATATATTTCTAAAAAATTTGAATCAAAACTTATTCAATCTTAAAATGTTACATTATCGAGGGAGTATGTCGCCCGAGTGAAAAATAATTGTATCGTTATAATAATATTATATATTTTTAACACCGTATATAATTCGCTTCACTTTTAAGGTGTTAACTATCAATTCTTAGTGGAAAAGCATTATATTTTAAAAATAAAACACATTTTTTGTACTGCTTTCACACGTTCATAATGATCAGGACTGGTTTTGCACATCACGGGCATTGTCAATTGATAAAAATACTAATCAAAACAGGGCTATTTCTATAAAGTTTTATGTCAATAATTAAAAGGTATATAAAACAGTTGGTTCATGAACTCGGATAAGAATTTACAGATCATTAAATAATTAATATATTAACAAAATAAATAGTCTACAATTAAAATGTTAAGGGCCTCATACAAATCAATAAATAATAATTTTAAATAAAAAAAAATACGAGTGAAACCGGTCCTGATCATTATAAACATGTGGAAGTAGTACAAACAAATTTTGTTTTATTTTTAAAATAATTCGCTTCGTTTAAAGTTTAAATCATATGTTTAATATAAAAATTATATGAACGTATTGTTGCTTAAAAACATTCGAAAGCTAATTTTTGACGTGATTGAATGTGCCACAGCTCATTCTCTCTGGGCTACCTAGATGAATTTTGATATTTTCAGGTTGCTACATCTTACGTTTTAGAGCAAGATTTTATATTATATTCAACAATTAGCTTATTTATTATTGTTTTGCGAGAACATACAAATAATACTTCACAGACCATACATTCAACGAATATTTTAGTTTCAAGCATAGTTTGAACAATCATTTTACTTAATCTAAGTGTTGCAATTAAATTAATATGGGTTGTATATATTCAACTTCGGTTTGGGTGTGTCCATTCTGCCGTATGAAATTTAATGTTGTTTCATTTTTAATATTAAAACCTTACCGCAAGATCACATCAGAAATTAAACGCTACAATAAGTCATATAATTCAAACTAATTCAATAGAATAATTCATCATTATTTTTAATTTGGTTTATATTGCAATAATCAGTTTTTAAATTCACACGAATTAGCGTGGCTGATTTTTCTATTGTTTTTAATTGATTATTAATATTTCACAATATATTCAGCAGAAACTGTAATAGATTTTGCAATTTAGTATTTTTTAATACAAAATAACTCCTGAGTCAATGAAACTAATTCTTAGAAAGGTGTCGTGTTCTATGGAAAACTTGTGTAACTATTTTTTGCTGACTTAGTTACAAATTCATAGTTCAAAGAAATATTGCGAAGGATATTCGTTAGAAATTTTCTTCTTTTAAACAGATTTTTCCATAACATCGACATTACCATTTCAACAATGTATAGAAATAGGACACCGAGAAAGAAACAGTACAAACAGCTTTACTAGTCCATTCAATATTGAAATACAACTGTCAAAAAACTTCTACGATAAATAAGCGAGACAGACTGCATTTGCGCAAGCACATCCTTATCTGAACCATGAAGTTAACTTTTACTTGCTTTCTGGACACTTGTGGTTTCTTGGCATCCATACGACGTGAAAACTTCCAAAGTAACAACGCCAGGTATTGCGTCCGCATAATATACATGTAAAGGCGCACATGTGTTATTATTTCACACTTATGTTTTTTTTATATCGAACATAGCAATGTCATATTTAAAAATAATTGCCGGGATTTATAAGAATCGTTATTTTACGCATTCGAAGACACGCTTAATCATAAAATACTGCTAGTGCTAATAAAAAATATTCATGCCTACACAATTGTACCGGTTAGTATAGGGGTGGCATAGGGCAATATTATTTTACCGGTTTTTTCAAACATAATGAAAGATATTTGTATTTATTTAAAGACACCAATTATATAAACCTATTCTGGTTTGCACGTAGGTACGATAACGTATTTTTAATACCTTCTTAGAGCATATTAAAGAATAAAAAATATTTATTTATCATATCATTATACCATTCATTAATATTAAATTATTAGATCATTTGAATAAATTGTGTACGCAGTTTTTAATCATATTTGATACTGAAATAATTTTACGTCAATTCTCATTCCATATAATTCAATGCAATAAAAAATACATTTAAATACATCTTACAATAAAAATAGTACTTTGATGAGTTAGTATACAATTATTGTGTAATTTACCAACACTTTACTGTAAAATAATTATTTTCAGCGGTGGCATAAATATCCATTTAAATATATGCAGATTTTTTGATAAAAATTTAAGAAAAACGATCGTTTTAAATGTAAGAATCCATTAACAGTAAATTTGATGAAAGTAATAATAAAACGGTACGAATCACCGATATTATTTGCAAAAAGTACTATTATTTCTGAAAATATATTTTTTACGATCCAGGTATTCCGGTATACCGATAACCGGTACTGCACACCCTAGACAAGGCTGCTAAAACACATGTCAGACTGAACTCGTCTACCTAATTAATGTTCACAAGCCTATTGGGAAAACCTGGCGAGGCTCGCCAACTGACGTACGATAATACGTATCGACTAATTTTAATACAGGTTTCAAATTAAGTACAAATATTAACGATTAAAATTACAATATAATTTGATTACAACAAAAAAGTGATGAGACTCGTAAACAAAGAGGATTAAAACCTTTTCTACTGTCCTTGAAGTATAAAGTATACACCGTATGTTCACTTTTTGCTACACTTTACGTTTTCTGTATAATACACAGAGCGTGTCAGTGTATTAGTATGTGTAGATCCCGTGATCATAAATCAGTGTATGGATCCCGTGATCCTAAATCCGAGAGCCATAACTTAGACCACAAATGAAAATTATGTTTGATCAGTAAATAGTTGCCAAGCAAATAAAGGTTACGATAGGGAAGGTTTGATTAAAAAACTGACCGTTTATTTTATTAACTGACCACGTATATACTGACCATTTATCAATTAAGTTACTGAGCAAAAATTGAAATAGTTACTGGCCCAATAAATGTATGCCCAAAGTGACAAAACAGTCAACCATGAACTATCGTAAAAAAGTGCGTCGATAAATAATAAATTAAGCAATATATGTTTAAATTTTAAATGACTACCTATGAAACTTCGTGTCGTAATAAATGGATAAGTTTAAACCGTACATTAACTTGTAGGTATAATCAATCAAAGCTAGTTAGTATATCAGAAATCGGAATACATGTGTTTTAAAACCCATTACGATGACTCTGTTTCGAAACTTAAATCAAATGATGGATAATAAAAGTTGAAACCATCGTGGGAATTAATGTAACAGCCATGCGAAGAAACTTACCTTAATTGATTTGTTTTACAGTCAATTAAAATGATGGCCATAACTTTTAATACTATCTGTACATCGATGTTGGCTATGCCTCAAAATTTTGCTCCAATTTAAAATATTATTTCAAATTTGGAACAATATGTTCAACGAGATGCGGAAGGTAACAACTTTGATCCTGATAATCGTTTGAACATAAATATTATTATTTTGTATACACATACAAAATTAATGTATTATTCTAGTTTATCATACATTAATATGAAATCATCGTTTTATATCTTTGGCAAAGTTGGTATATATGGTATTAATTTAGTACGATGTATTTATTATAAAAATATTCCAATTTCGAGGTAAAAATTAAAATATAAAATTAATAATAAATCAAATATAGAAATTCTTTTTGATAAAAAATCCTCATGTTTTTATTTATTTATTTTAATATACACATTAAAAATCTTATGGTTTTGCAATGTAAAATACGTTTAAAACATTGAAAAAAAAATACTAAACATTGTAAATTGATAAGGAAGCAACACAGTTCAGACAAAATCTACTTTCTGAACTCGCTCACGATCACGCGGAATATACATGTCAATATCCGAAGCAATACCGTTTGAATAGTTCTAAAGTTCATCTCAGCGTTATCCCCATTGGCAGGCTAGTTTTACACTTTGGAAGAACAGCAAATTCATGTCAGCGATTACTCATAAAATGATCATGGACACAAAGCTCGACTGACATTCTCAAGAATTCTTCTCATTTGGGCGTCAAAATGTTAAAATTATACTTCACTTTAAAAACGGTAAGTACATAATTTTTAAAATTCGAAACTAAATTCACATTTTGCTTAGAAGTATATTTGCGATATTTGAACAACATTTTTAATTGAAATATAATATGTATTATAATATTATAGCACCCATAAAATTGAACATCAATTCCCAAAACGCTAACGTTTCCGATATTGGCTATTATCAGAAAGTCGATTACATATTAATTTTAATTAAAAATAATATATCGGAGGAAAAAAGCAAAAGAAAATGAATAAAGACGTGTTTAAATTAGGACAAAAACGGTGCTTGGAAACCACTCTCACTCCGACTTGCATTTACCATAATGTTAAATTTTTTCGGTTATTAAAGTCGTCTTGAAATGAAACCCGTTTAAGTTGAGGGATATGTGTATAGTATTAACGATTAAAATATTTTTGTTTACAGAAATTATTTGAGTCATGTTTTATTTTTAGGAATGAATATTCCAAGACTAATTATGTTAAGGAGCTGTATAATCGAATGATGCTGCAGTGTCTTTAATTCGCTGGTCGTAATGGGAAATCCGTCCCATCTATATGCATCATCACACTAATGAATATTCACGGCGGCTTGATATGTATAAATGTACAACTTTGAATAAATAAATGAGAGTCTAACCCGTAACTGATCTTGGTTACGAAAAACAACAAACTAATGCTGAGCTTTCTCGGTTCTGTGCAACTGTTTGCCTTAATCGAGATGGCCGAGATGCAAATGTAATTTTCTCTATGGTTATCAAAATCAACAAACTACTATCTGCTCACAGAATAATAATCAAGACTACTGTTTATTTCAATAAAGGTGGTTTTCAAAAATTATGAATGTACATGCACGGACACGTTTAAGGAAGAGTCGCACTGAGGGATTCCAACTCGAATATATTCGGCTCTTTTTAACTATTCGGTATTCAAATATTTGGGCAATGTTTGGAACACTATTCGTAATAATTTCAGTTTTACTATTCGATATGCGAATAGTTGATAATGATGAATAGTTGGAATCTCTAGACACAATATTCAATTTGTAACTATGTCCGCTCCCAATGTAGAGCATATGGACTCTATTGTAGAGCTTATGTTGAGAAAAATCTTTCTACGAAAACGGCTTGTAACTCAGTTGTTCAACCTCTAGTTTATTAAGAGCATGGATAGAAGGATGTGGCTAAAGCAGGATTATCGGTAAACTATTCTCTCTCGCTACACCCTGTTGGAGGAAATTTTAAATATCACAAATAAAATTATGTTATAAAACCCGATTGAAACTTTCCGCACTGGGAATCACCGTAACCGAAGACAACGACGCTGACCGCTCGGCTTAAGTCAATACTATTATTTAATAATTTCAATATATTCGCTTATATTTTGATACTCTAAAAGGCTGTCCATATATGACGTCAGAATCAATGTGATTATTTCTGGCATAGGAGATAGAGATATTCAAGAAAATTTTACGTCACACAAAAACTGCGAAGAAAATTGTTACATAAAAGAATGCGAGATTCAATGTGACCCGATTTATTCTAACGAGCAAAAAAGTGTGACGAAATATAGCATTGAGGGGTAATAAATATCCAAAGCAGTCTACAGCCATAGTTGTAGAAAACTTTGGGTAGCGGCTTAATTAGGGGATGCAAACGTCTTTAATATTTAGGTGTAGGGGTCTAAGAGGAAACGTATAATTTCTCTCTTTCCATCATTCACAAATTTAGTCAATATTTTAAATATTTTAGAAAACAATGAATTAACATGATTTTATCCCATGCAGGACCGGTAGATAAGAAGAGACTGATAGTGAAGCTTCTAAAATAATTCGTCATTAATTAAATTCAGTTTTCATTCAAAATTAGAAGCAAAGATTATATAAAATACTCGTTTATAAAAACATGGTCTATCTATTTATGATCTAGCATTTAGAATCCAGAATAGCGATAAATGTGGGATACACACAAGAGATTATTTAACTACGTTGAAATGGAAAATAACATAATATATAGAAAATATATTTTAAATAACTATTTTATATTCATTAAAATATATATAAATGTTTCCACAGTAATACAATCTTCTTCACAAAGAAGATGCTTCAAAAGACGAACTAACATTTAATACAAAATAACGGATATAATTTTACATGCGCCGAACAAAATATATATAAATTGAAAATACCGGTACTCGATACAACGGTTCTGATACAGTTAAACAAAATAAAAATACTGTTATTTTCGACTAAAGTAGAAATATATTGTTTTATAAATTGATAAAATCGAGAATTGAATTGTTTTATGTAAGTTTCACAGTAAAGGAAGTTATAAAACTTTTTTTGAATCATGTTTATTTAATGAAAAAACCGTTTTGGAATACACACCATTTCGACTATTCGAAAGTTCTGTTGGTAAAAAATATCGAATAGGGTACTCACCACAAGACTTTGCAATCACAACACGATTAGGGCGAAGTATTTTCGTTGAGGCTAGATGCGGTCTGAAATGTCATCATTCCATTTCAATTACAAGTCGCGTTTCGTTACACAATAATAAAAAATTAACAAGTCGACCGCCGCGGCGCCACCGGCCACTCCGTTCTCACTGCCGGGGGGCTATAACCAGACTGTCATTATTGTCCGACGTTCATCGTAGGCTGGCTCAGGTAAATGCTAAAAAGCGCCCAGGTGGGGCAGGTGTGAACGACTGCCGGCGGGGAAGGGGGCCACGGAGCGTTAGCCCCTACCTCGGTTTGTTCCGGGAAGTAACCATAATACGTACACTGTACAGGCCATCCGTTAACCGTTCATCATCGGATGGAAATTGACTCCCTGACATTTCGTCATTTTACGCTTTTATTTTTCAATAACATCGGCATTAATAATTTTCAATCATCTTATATGATGACGAATTCCCCACGGGACTTTATTGTACCCAATAAATTTCTCAATTTAACGGTTAGTTTGTTCATAATTTCTATTAACGCGGTTTCCTACACTATCTTCAGCACTTGAACCAACTAAACTCCGTGAAATTAATTGTAGAGAACATAAAACACTTCGCGGTTATCATATTATCGTACTATAATTACTTTACATTGATTGTTCGTATTTTTTGAAGTTCTCATTGCAACACGCTTTAACAAAAACCCCGTACAGTTAATTTGTTCATGCTTTAACGTTTTGTAAACTACATCAAATCAAAATTCTCTTATAAAAGACATAAAGATATGACAACAATATTCAAGTGCAACGAACGCCCGTCATTCATTATTTTATTTTTTTGCGACATTTAAACAATACCTTCTTCAATTGCAGGTGATGCGCAGATTACATTTAATATTTATTTATTCAAATCTTACTAGTTTAACTATTTTGCCTAAGCGACGACGATCAATTCATCAGTCATGTAACAGATACACGTGTTTATTAGTCAATAGACATGTTCACTGCTCTATACAAATCATCGGCAGTAAACTCCTTGCAATTTGCGTTCATTGCATTCATACGAATAAGGTTTAAGTAGAAAAATATTAAGACATCGGCTTAAGTGATAAGCAAGATACTACGCGCTTTTAATGCGACCACGCAATATGTCATGTAAAAAGTAAAACAGTTTGTTCTCATCCTGAATCCATTATTTTCAAATGCTATCGAATTATTTCATGCATTTTTAACATTTTTTAATCAATGAGTATTCTACAAACATTTTAAAAAATTAAAATATAATGTCTTTCCACCAAGAATTGACAGTTAACACCTTAAAAGTGATATCCTACAAATATTTGAACCCGATGAACGCGCTGGACATGTTTATATGTCCAAGACTTTATCTCGAATTTCCGACCAAACTAGAAGAAAATACTTGTGGATATATGCATTAAAAAGTAGTTCAAGCTTTTAGGAAGCTTTTCAAGGTAGAGAAATTAAGCCACAGATCATGAAAATTTCAGTAGAACACAAGGAAATATATTTTTGAAAAGAGCTCTCGATCTTCAGTCTTTCGAATTTCAACATTAATCATCAGCCCTACGTATTACAAATACTTATGCGGCTACGCGCTTGCTTGTGTGCGTGTTGTCGGTGTATATGAAGACTGCCATTTTGCTCGCAATGTTGTATATTAAGTATTTTCAACTTCTTAATTTCTTTCGATTTATTTTTACGAGAATGCGACGAGTTTTACTTCTTGGTGTATTTGGGATAATTAATATATATTTCACATGATTTCCCATTTTTACTGTAGAAATTGATCTATTTTTAGCTATAGTGAGCGTTTTAACAGATAATTGGCTGAATATAGATTTGTGCGAAAATGCGTCTATTTTTTCACGAGAGCATAAAACGGTTAAGAAAATAATTTTATCAAATCAAAACAGTAATAAAAACACACGTAATTAATATTCAATACATATAACTAAACTTATTACGTGTTTTTAATTATTTCTTAAAACTGTTTTTATGCTCCCCTGAACAATTGAAATTCTGGAAATACACAATTTTGCAATGGAAACGACGAAATGTAACAGAATAAGCCCGAAAATAAAACTCTGTGATACATAATTCAATTTAAAATGAATGAATTTGTTATCAAAAAACATTATTTACATTATATTATCAAAGGGTCGCACTTGAATAACAAATCTATTATATAACGGATCACTATCAAAAAATCTATATCACAAATCACGGACCGACAAATGGTTAGTTTGAAACATGAGTAAGTGGTTAAATATTGAATTCTTTGCGATAGACTCAATTATAAAATAAATAGAATTGCTTCCTAATCTAGACAGTTAAAAGTTTGCTGTCAAATATTTGATATGCAGAGCTCTACGCCCTACGGCGTAGCACGTTATCACAATAGGTGACATTCGTTCTGTCAATATAATATATTATCAAGATTTAAAACAGTAGTTAAACCTGTATTTTATCACGGCTGTGTTTACGTACATAGATTGATATTATAGCCTTTCGTTTTCGAAAAGAATCCTTGTTTTTTCATAAAAGATAGTATTACAGTGTTCGCCTCACATATAATGTAGAACTTATTCAACGTTTGCTAATACTACTGTATACAGAACTGTTTCTGTGTGCCATTTATCGCTCGCTTATCAAATTATAGATAACAGAATAAAGTAAACATTTCTAACTCACGTCAATTCATACACGAGCTGAATCAGTTTTAAATCAATATTTTTTACCTATCTTGTCATAATAATATCACCCGTACTGCAATAAAACATTGTACCAAAATGATCCAATTTTAATCTCTATCGTCTAGTAAAACACCTTTATTAATTAAAATTGAAATTCAGTCCATAATTGAAAAAAATAAAATATTTTAAATGAAATATTAAATTAGATTACCCCACATCCGTTCAATATTTATTATTTTTACGATATTTTTACGATATTTCAACTCTTACACTGTTTATTTATTTATTTATTTTTTAACGACAAGCAAATATTCAACATTGGTTTTATTAAAACTAAAATGTATTCAAAGATACATAGCAGCTTTCTTGAGTAGTTTTGTCGCATAGAATTTATAATAGCCACCGAAAACCTTCATATTTTTACTTTTCTTACGGAACCAGAGTGCTCAATTTGACATCCAATCGAAAAATCCACGAAAGGAAACTGACATTTTATTTGTCTGTTAAATTAACCACACTAAACAAAACGTTATTCTATATGAGTATTTAAATAAAAATTAACGCGCATTTTCACTTTGTATCTAGCAATAAATTATCCAAAAATATTAAGAAACATTTACAGAACCCGACTTTAATTAGATAACACCACGTTTATTTTACTGTAAAGTTTTATTTATAAATTAATTAAACAATCATACATACTAATAATATAATACTTAACATACGTCAACCAACTGTATAAATAATAATTATCGCAGAATTATGCTCCAGTTATAAATATAATTATCAATTCTCAACGAGCTTATTTGGCTACAAACAAATTATTCACCTGCGTTCTGTGTTTCAATATAAACTGTTTTTTTGTCCACAAAATAACTTCACGGTTTATACGTTAATGTATCAGTTTCAATACATGTAAATAAAAAAACTTTTTGACTGACGTTCAGTCAAATTGCATCCAGATCGCGTGCCACATGCCGATACCGAATTGAATACTGTTTTAATTTATTAATAATATTACATACGAACGCACTGGATAGCAGTTATTTATTATTGGTAAAATATTGCCCGCGGGCCCGTGAACGCCCCCTTTTACTGATTAGATACAACGTTACTTATTATAACGTAATAATTCGACACTGTAAATATCGATTGCCTTAAGAGACTTAAATTATAACTATTTACAATGTGACCAGAGATAGATCAATTTAACAACACTTAATTATCTGAACAATTTCTTTTTAATATTGAAATACGAAAAAAAATACAGTCGCGAGTTTGAAATTGTAATTCTACAGGGGAGCCATTTGAAGCTTCCAACAATTTTCTGTGAATACAAAAGAATACCATATCGACAATGTTTTGACCAATTCAAAAAATACGAAAATGAGTTGATGATCGGATCTCATTTTAAAGACGACAGGACAGGTCTCGACCAAATGATGCAAATTAGAAAAATAAATTGACCGCTTTCTGAAAGGGAAACATCATTTTACATTGTTTTTAGGTTTGAAATTCTGACCCGGCCACTTAATGTAAACCACTATTATATTGACACTCCCTACGTATAATCCCGTATCTGCAGACATGAGAGTCCATTTTGAAGATTCAAAACGCAACTCACCATATAATGTTTTCGATGAAAACAATTTTTACTCTCTCCTGAACAACTTCACTTTTGAGGCTTACATTTATTGGCTAAAACACCTTAAAATGCAAAAACAATTGTTTTGTTTAGTTTATATTTAAAGTAAATAATAACAGAGATATGTTTACAAACAGTCTCAGCGTTTTTGAATAATGATCGAATGAATTAAGTGTTTTTTTCCGACACCAATTGCGTTCTATATGAAATGTGAACATATTTTAGAAAAAAAAAAGAGAACAAGTCATTAATCCTACCATATCCATAACTCAAAAATGACATTTTCAGACTTACGACACTATTAATTTTAGTGATGGTGCGATATATACTGTAGTAAACGGTAATATTTTTATTCGTTACTTTTTCAAAAAATTAATGCGTAGTATTCATATTTAAGAGTAAAGGAAGCAGTAAAAGAGTACGTACTCTATTTACGACCGTTTTTATTGTTTTTTTAGCGTTAAGATTTAATAATTAAATTTGAAATAATCTCCAAACGATGTCAAAACACATATGATATTTTATCAATTCACTGTCGTATTAATTTTAAAGATTGCCAGGGAGCGATGTAAATGGGAAAATAAAGAGTGGAAATATCTTTTCTGAAATTTCAATTAATCCTTTTGTTATACTGTTCAGCAAAAAATCGGTCGTAAATAATGTTTCGGGTCCATGGTGCAGTGATCAACATTGTTTGCTTCGCTCACGGATTTCGCGGACTCGAATCTTAGTACGAACAGTCTCTTGAGTAACTGATTGACAAACAGTTTTTTTTGAAAAACTTCTGTTAACATATATCCATTAGAAGGCAATTTGTTCCAAATTGACAGCGAATATAGTTAAAAAAAGTCGAAACGAAAGAAATTGCTGCAAAATAATAAAGAAAGTATACGAGGGAAAAAATCTTCAACTGTTTCAACTGACGACTGAATAACTACACTTTTAAAGACAAGCGAATCATCCGTGACTATTAACATTTTCAATAATCTGTTTTAAAATAACAAGGAAAATATAATACTTTACATGGTTGTATGTATTTTTTCTTTTAACCTTTGACAATTAAAACCTACCTTATTTATAAACATCTCTCTCAGCTATTTCCACTTTGCTCTTTCCTGCTACACGCATTATTAAAATTATGTTTACGATTCATAAATAAATAATATACCAAACACTTTCCTGTTATTATATACAGTGTTTGCCTCAGTATTTTCTATTTCCATTTATTCATAATAACTTAACTAAACACTGTACAACGTTTTGTATTATTTTGACATTACTCTCTAAAATGTTACCAATTTACAATAAAGAACGGATATAATATGAGATATGAGTCAATGGAAAGTGAATGAGCCAACTGATATTTTCGCTAAGAAAAAAAGAAAATGAGCTAGGTGTGTTTTGACATTTTAAATGGCTTAAAGTATCATATAAGTAAGTAAAGAGATCTAATTAAATACAGACAGCAAAAGCATTTTCTTCTGTACGAACTTAAATTAAATAAATTGTAAATTAATAGTACAAGTTTATTGAACTAAAACATTCGATAAACTATTTTGTCACTTGGTCCATGTCACTTCTCGGAAGCTCATATGACTATTACTGGATAAAAGAAAGACTGTGGATGGGTGAAGAGTCCTGCAGGTGGTGGATGAATCAAACAACTATGATGAAATCAAAATCAACTAAATGGTGCATCAAAGGAGTGGCCTCCTCCCAAAGGAAAGCAAAAGCAGCATTAAATATCGTAGTAATATTGATCAACTGATTGCCAATTGATCAGCCAATTGATCAACGCGTGTTTGCTTTCGTCTTATCGATTGAGTTGTCCATGGGGTTGAAAAAATGTTCGAAAAATTTCATAGATTGGTTTTTCAATTGATTCTTGGTTTTGTGTTCGAAGACGTGGGTGTTTTTGATGCCTTAAATGACCTCACACCAATACGATCCTTAAAACGAGTCATAGCAAAGCGATTACTTAACTACTAATCCCATAATTATATTCTAACCGTTCATGTAGAATAACTTCTGTTGAGATATTCCATTAACAGTTAATTAAGAGCGAACATGGTTTTAAAAAATTGTATAAATATTATATTGAAATTTTTAATATAGTCTAAACAATATGCCACATAACCCTACTCTGTATAGGCCAATCAATAGATTTATGTAGGCTTATAAAATTCGACGTACCATGTTCAATAAAAATGGTATCGATCGGTTGATTAATGGATTTTGTTATTTCTGTTGCACAGAATGGCGCCGAATTGATATAACGTACATTTAATACCGTTAACTTTTCATTAATTTCAAGCTACAGAATAGAACAGTTTATTTAATAAAACCGTTCTATCAAATCGAAACTTTATGGTTTTTATACTATAACGGGATAGTGAATCATCATTACGATATGAATTACGAAAATGGCTTCAATAATAAATTTATACGATATAACAGTAAAATTGATGGACAAATAATGTGTCTTTCTTTATTGTGGTGGACGTGTGACAAGTTTTTTTTTGTTGATGTCTATATCGCAGATGATTAACAAAGCTCCGAATCGAATTGATGTGAGGAGATACAAATCTTGTTTGACAGCTATCTCAAACTACAGATACGTTGGCATAAATATAGATGAACACTGCTTCACTCCATTTTTTTCAAATTTTAAATTTGGAACGATTGAAGTTTATGAAATAAACGTTACTATAAATTTGCTTCAGTTATGTCACATTATGTGTTTGATAAAAAGTTTTGCTATCTTCTAGCCAATGAATAAATATTTTAAAAATTTATTTACTATTATCAGTTCTTAAATAAAACAGATTAATATAATTTATCATTATATACTGAACATTTTATACGCTGTTGGCTATAATAAGAAACATTAATTTTATAAAACATTTTTTAAATATGAATTATATCTGTACTGGTGTTGGATTCTTTTAAATCAAACAGGTGAAAAAAACAAAAATGCAATTCACTTATTGACGTATTTACAATTTAAGGCATTGCGATAGTTTCATGAAATGTAATTTAAACTACTTTTGTATCGTGACATTTTCCCTAAAATCGGAATGGTTACTTAAAGATCGAAATTTCTGTATTACAAATGGAACATAGTAATAATACAACTAAATTATTTTACATAATAAATCTGTTTTTTGCATTCTTCAACAAATAATATCAACATCCCACGATTTTAAAACATAGATACGATAACAATGCTTAAGGAAAACATTTCAAAACTTTTACACATATTTGTCTCAAGAATATTAAAACATATGTTTTATATAAGGAATACAGCTATTAGTGCAACATTTGAATTTATAATCAACCCGTTGTCAAGTTGGTGTTCAACGTCATTGACTTCGGTTGCGGTGCTCACGGGTTCGAGTCTCAGTGCGGGCAGCTTAATGAATTGATTTTTCAATCGATTATTGGACTTATATTTGAAGGCATGGATGATCATGATGTTTCAACCCATTCAATCTTATACAGTGCTTAACTAACCACGATTTCTGTCCTAGCCCTAACCGTCTACCAGTAAGTCTCTTCAAAAAATATAGGTCGAGTAACTGAGTAACAAACAGTTCCCGTATCGATCTCTAGTAATAGCCGGATTGGTGGTGCTCACGGGCCGGTGTTGGCCCGCGCACAATAGTTTGAAAACCACCGGTCTAGTTCCTTAATCAGACAACCCCAAAAAAATTAAATTTGAGTCGAATATGTAATTATATCTAAAGTTTTCGCTCCATCTGATTCAATAAATGTCGACAAAAAAATGCCAAGGCAGATAATCTTTTAAATAATTAAACAAAATTTTGATATTCCTGTTGAATATACTCGGAAAGTATTTAATTGTTAAACACCTGCTTATAAAATGTATAAAACTTTGGTACAAAATTATACAATTTGATTTATGGTGACTATTTGAATATTGCTTTTCCCATTTTCTCAATATGGGTTATTTGTAGTTGTCTGCGTAATGAAAACTAAACGATCGATATGCTCCAAATTGAAAAATTAGATTAAATAATAAACAAGTTTCTCATATCTGCGACAATAGGCATGTTGAATATTATCTGCCACTAACAATCAAAGAAAAATGTCAATTTTCGTAACGCACGGGCAATGTAACTGTCAATAAAACACTTGTATACTGCTATTTTTTTATCAATACGTAAATCATTTTCAACAGCCAACCGCTAAGATACAGAATGAAATTTACGATCCGCGATAAAGCAAACAAAATCAAACCGAAAGGTCTGCCGGAGTTTTATTATAAATCATAACCTCCCATGTGGAAAGGCTATTAGTCACCGTGGCATAATGAAACATAGCCATGTTCGAAGATCTACGTATCACAACACGTCAGAAAAGCTGCATATTAGATACAAGTAACCGCCATATTATGACAGCTCGTGAAAAATACCAACCAGTATAACATATTTTTTTCGCATCATTTTGTTTACGACAGTAGGCACGTCTCAAATTAAATACATTTTAGCTTTTTTCTCCATTAATTGCGCGGATATAATGTGTAAAACTATTATTTATTATTTATGACAGTTTTATCTATAAATAATATTCAAACGCTCAAAGCTCTGAGGTATTTAAAAAGTAACCATTCCTGAGTTTTTTTTAAAAATCACAATTTATTTTGTACTACTTCAAAATTTGTACGATGATCAGGACCGGTTTCAATCAACACAACCATTATCAATTGAACTTTGGTTGGTAAAGCTCGTGATGAATGAAACCGGTCCTGATCATAATATAAATGTGAAATCATACAAAAATAAATACAATACCTTTCCACCAAGAATTGCAGTCGACACTTTAAAAGTAATAAAAAACAATCATAAAGATATTTGTTTGTTTTTTTATTAAAAACATCTTTAGTAATATTAACGAAGCACAGTTTTCAAATACCTGCTATTACGTGGCTAAGTCTTTATATATAATAGTTCTGATGATGGCATGATTCCGAAATGTCTATAAACTATAAATATCTATATATATTACATAATTCTTGGGGAATTAATAAGTGTTCTGTCAAGTTTTTTTGACCATAAATTAAATGGTTTATTATACTTTCTTATATTCTTCTATAATTACAGTCCTATAAATTATTATATGAATGAACAAAAGTTGTATTATTATCATGTTAGATGAAGCGCCGGCCATTGCAGCGTCGATAGGGAACTAGCACGACCTTAAACTTGCCCTATGCTCTCCACTTGAAGCTAACATGGCCAAGAAGATGAATTATAACGTATTTATATTCAATCTATAAAAAAATTGACACTAGAACTCTGAGTTTTCGACGAAACAAAAACTGGTCTCACGATTGACATTTTGATAGCTGTTTTCCACAATGGATTTACTTTATATATAAGTCTCAATGTCATTATTAGTAAAAAGTGTTTTATGTTTAATATATATTTATTGTTAAGCTTAAGTTAAACAACTTTATGATAATATCGTCATCTTATTTTACATTTTCATATTTGAATTATCGAATTAGCCCTATTATAACGTGACAATGTTTATTTGGAGCTGAATTGACATGATATTCTTTCAGCTTCTTTAGCAACTGTCATATTTATGTTTATATTGTATCTTCTTTGAATACTTTAATTGGCTTGAGTATTGGTGAATCCTCTTTTTCACGTCATCAAAATATTAATTATTCACTCATTTCGCTATAATCGCGAGAGTGATGAAGAAAAACGATAATTACCAATGACGACAAGTCAGCAACCGTTGACGATCACTTAAGTCTAACACGCCAGACAGGTCATTCTATAATTAGAATATATTTTTTCAAAAAGAAATATTTTATTCACACCTACAATTATTAGACTGCGTAATATTTTTTCACTGAATCCCAAAAAACGCATACAAAAAATATATGTTTGGTAAAAAACGTTCTATTCGAGCGTGTAATACGTTGATATAAATTAGTCACATCCAAAGAAACAAAAGGGCAGTACCCATATTTTAGTTTCATTATTTTTCTACGAAGTTTTCCGTCTATTTTCACGGCTGTGTTACAATGTTTAAAACAAATCCGCAACGATTTTTTCAAACTAAATACAAACAAATCGATTGTTGCATTACACCGGCTGCTAAATATTTACCAAACAGGCAGTCACTGAAACAATCTTAGTATTTATCTTCTACAACATGTTTACACGCCAAGTATTTCAGTACCTGAGACACGAATCAAAAGAACAGGTATTTTACGTGCTACTAGCCATCAAAATACTTAGTTATAGTACCCTGAGGTTTACTTTCAAATCTTTTTTGCCTCGGTACAGAGAGCCGCACAAATTTGTAACTGTAATGCAATATTGATGGATAAGACGATTTTGAAATAATACAAAATGCTACATTAGTTATTTCGGATTGGATGTTTATAATAACGACTGTTAAATTTGAAGAACTTCGAAATGAATTAACCGAATAAAATAATGCTTATGCAATGACATAATTACAGTTTTAAATATATGTATCAGCTTAGATGTATATATATGATTACATTTAGAAACTAAAAATTATATCGCATAGAATAAAATTCGGCATCAATATATTTTGAAAATCGAATTAGAGAGGCGCCAAACTTAAAACACATTATTTAGTATAGATGTGAGTAGGATAAAATTCTGTTATAATATTGTATAATAAGCAATAAAATAGTTCAAAACACTAAATAAATACAGCCATTATATGGAAAATGGTATTGTACAAAGTATTGTATCAACTAAAGATTGTAAGTTGAAATATTTAATACCTATAATAATGAATAATATTTCAAAAATTCTCAGTAGAATATTTGTTATAATATTTAAGAGGTATTTAAGCCTACCTTTAAATTTAATTGTTTAACGGTATTATGAAAAATATTTGAATTTTAAAGTTCGAATCACTATATGATTTAAATCCAGAGAATAAGGAGAGAAAGCACTTAAATTAAAATTACTTAAATATTTTTTGTTTAAGAACACTTGCACGCGTTACGTCTTCGCCGAAGCCATCGTCAGACTGAATGATTTATATTATATAGCGAGTATAAATACTATGTTCCTTACTTGACGGAATGAATGCAACTAATGATCCTTTGGTAACGAGGGGAGGGGATTCCTAAATTACGTACAAAGGAAAAAATATCGTATTTAAAATTATATTGCGGGATCAATGACCTTTATATATTTATTAATTATTTTTAATATCTATGAACTGTGCGTTTTACTTGCGCACTCCAATTATGGCCATCCTTGACAAGTCGTTGACCTTTGCGAATTTACCGTTAGGGAAAAGGGTTTTGATATTTTTCACTGAAGGTTTAAATATATCAAATTTGGATTATTGAGATTTTGTACACTTCCATGTATTTTGTCACTAACGACCCGGGTTTCTTAAATTATGGTTTAAATATGTGTTCAAGGTCTTTAACATTTTTTTTATATATATCAGGCAATTATTTCACTAGTGAAAATTGATTCACTGACTTATAAAATTAATCTTATTTTGTTTTTTGTTAGTAATACATGTAGTTTAAAGAACATTTATTATACGATGTTTTAAACGTATTACAAATACTAATTTATAATGTTTTTTTAAGTTAAATGACATTTATTATAAAAACTTTGACATCGAACCAAGAATCTAACATAGTACAATTGCTAAGATGTACCTAATACATCCAACTAGATTTAGTGGACTTAACAAAATGAAGTCGAATAGCCATATATTAAATTGGTTTAATAATATTATTTTCACCATCAAATGAATCGTATTTACGTAATTGTATTATTAAAAACAAAATATCTATTGACGTATAGACTTCATGATGAATCCAATTTAATGATATTTTTTTATATATCATTCACTGTTTTGATATCGTGAACGAATCGAATCGTCCCTGTTCTGAAAGAAAACACCAAATCGAAAAAATTGCATATTGAGTTAGTTAAGCCGAAATGTTCATCATTTTAACTCTACATTATGGAAGAACACACTTAAAACATACAACTTCAAAGTAAAATTCAAAGTAAAATTACTCAAAACTAGCATTTTTCAGTTAATCTCTTAATTTTCAGTCTTCTTTCAGAACAACAACAAAATGGTCCTTTTTACTAAGCGAATGCGGAAAAGAGATACGTAAAGAAAATCTTCCTCTTCGTTATGTATTCAGTTCGAGGCAATTTACGTATACACAATATATATATAACTAAATTTAATTCGATAAATTGATACTAACGATTATTATTGAGTATTGAATCCCCGAAACTATCACAAATATGTAATAGCGATAGACTATGAATGATCTTGAGGACTCTCTCATATAGTGATTTCTTTAAAACCTGATACGAGAAGTTTTGAATATATTGGGACCAGCCTAGACGAATAGCAGTTGATAGTAATCATTATAACTATGAATTAACAGAATTGGCATTTACTCCACAAGAATTAAGTATTTACTATTGCTTATAACTATACAATACATTGTTATGTATTCTTATAATAAATATACTCATTCGTCTTAATTTCTGAAGGTATCGAAATTCGAATCTTGGGCTAGTAACAAAACACGTGGAAATGTATAAAATGTAAATGATTCAACAATGGTATTTATGTCCCAACAAGCAACATCATTCGATAGTATCAAAAATACACACTTGTCTCTTTAAACAAATTCAATTGTTCGGGGTTTGCAAATATTCGTTGAAAACAAATATTCGAATATCGAATATTAAAACTTGTATACTATTCGAACGTATCAAAATAATGTAATGTATAAATTTCATCATTTATGTCCTTGTTTTTGTCATATTCATGGCAAGACGCATTAATTGTTAATACATTCCATTTGCCAGAACGGGTCTTGAGTGAGTATTATGGTGATTAAATAAATAAAATAGATTATACCAAGATATTATGAAACAAAAAATGACATTTTTTGCTAAATCAGTTTATTTTACAGTGTTCGCTCCTAATTTGGAGCATATAGACTCTTAATAGATATATCTCAAAATAAGTTTTTCCACGAGAACTGCTTGTTATTCGGTTGCTGAACCTCTCTCGGTTTTTCGAAGAGAGTAGGAATAGAAGGATAGGGTTGGGAAAGCATTAGTGTTTAGCATATTTCTCTCGCTACGCCCCGTTTTCAGAATCGATTGGGTGGGAGGGATTTCTAGAGATCACAAAAATAGCACAAAACTAATTGTGTTTTATTTTTTAAATATATAATCGAATATGTTCGAACATTCGATTGGGATCCCCAGTCGATACGATTTTTTAAATGAAATAAACTGCAGGCTCGCTGTAAGTCTGACAAAATATTAAATAATAATTCGACATCGTGGATTCTGTGATAATTTATTTATTTTTGTATGCATTGCCGTCAGCTGTGTCGCCAGCTGAACAGTTAGAGTCGTCTGTCTGTATATCATTTGTGGCCTAAGAGGGTCGGGTTACGGACAATGTGCAAAGTGACAATCGCCTTGTAGTTGCAGCCGCACGGCACCGCACCGGTGCGACAGGTGCATGCCGGCTAATTGTGCACACTGCTTACAGACAGGTATGTATGTAAAGGTTACAAATTATCAACTAACTACAGTGAATTTTCCAAGAATCTATATAGCCACAGCAATTTTTGATGATACGTGTTTCGCTGCTCAATTGACAACCGTCTTAAGACTTTGTAAAAAAAACATTTCACATACATATATCATGGGAACTGGTTGGAAAAGCAATGATTATTCAAATTTAGCACATTATTAACAGAAGCTTAATTATATTAATATAAGTATTAATTGTTAATCATAAAAAACCACCGAATCCATCGAAAATAAAACAATCCGTAACAATGAGCCGTACTATAAAGTCTTCATGTTTTACTGAGAAATTTATTTGAAGACCAACAAATCCATGCTTGGTTTTTTTCTACAATCTCATCCATTTTCTTAAGTTACTTAACATAGCCCATGAAATGATATGCTTGTTCAAACACTATCCCACTTACACAATTCTCAAAACTAGTCTTCGTGATAACTTTTATATTAAAATACTATAGAATGAATTACGGGATGGTTTAAAAACCTAAATGCTCTTGGAGAGCGGTCCTGATCATTGTATAAAATTGAAGAATAAGAATAAAAAATATTTAAGGCATATAAATTCTTGTCGGAACGGCATAAAATAGTTAACACCTAATATGAATTTCTAGTTAAAGGTATCTTGTGATTATTTTATTAGTTTTCGTTAAGTTTTTCTAAATAATCTTATTTGCTTAGTAAAGACTTTGGAAGATGTAAAAATAAAATACCATTTAATATAATATTCGTTTGAGTGGTATTGTATTCTGCGAATAATGAAACAACTGCGTAAAAAGCAGATTGCACGTAAAAATTTCAGGTATTGTTAGCGTGGGTCAGGGTTGATTTTCCCCTAACCGCTCCGCTGCCTTTTCCAGACAACAGGTGTCAGCCTAATTGTATTTAAATAAATGCAAGGTTGTATTACATACTATATTTCACCAAAATAACAAATATATGACACCGGAATATAATTATTTTTAGATTCGATAGCACATTGCTGACAAGTTTTAAGCCACGCCATCAAAATAAATAAATGGAAGAACAATTACAATAAAATAATATACCGTATGCGTCACTTACATGATTGTTATAAAGCATGTTGCTCGATGAACGTTTTATACTCGCAACTGTCGACTTGTGACGGCGGCTGTACTTGGTTCGAGGCTGCTCCGCGATCAGAAGTAACAAAAAGAGACCTCGTGTACTCGGTATCGAACATAAAAAAGCAAATTATTCAAAATTGTATTGAAATATGACTGATATTATGGAGATGCACTCGCCGCGAATGGTAATTAACAACTGTTGCCGCTTTCGAAAGAGTAATTAGTTTTGTTTGATTACGGTGCAAGCGGAGCACGCTCTGCGAGCATCCTCGCACGGCAGCGGCACTCTGTTAACTGAGTGAGTGTACAGCCAGGTATACCGGCATCGAATCCTACGCCCCTCTCCCCGCAGGTGTGCTTCCTCTCGCCCCGCATTTCCTGCCGCTCCCCACCAGCCCACCTGCCGGCGCAGCTCACCTGTAACGGACACCGTTTCCGATCTTACATCAAGTTTATTCAATTTATGATCTACTTACAATTGGTATGATTGGAAAGAGTGAGCGTTTGGAAATATAACAGGATTTCGAGGGTAATGGTCTTAAACTTAGGACACTATTATGTGGAAATCAACCAAATGGGCTATTATTTGATTTGCTAATATTTTTATTTTAAATCAAAGCTAAAATCTGTACATGGGAGGCATGCCAGACATGCCAGATAAAAATTTGAAGAAATGAGTGCCATAACATATTTCATGATCATAATTGTAAGTGACAGAACGATAAAAGTCCCATCACAAAAGAATAAAGGAATTAAATTACTTTTTAATATGCACCAACCGTAACTCCTCGTAGTAAATCAAAAGGTTTTTTGACTGACTTGAACATTTCATGTTTTGGACTTGCATCTTTATGCTCTCGGGTACATATATTAAAGGCTACGTAAATCTCAATAATCCAAATTTGATATTGAAATTCCATCAAGCACCCTCAGTCGATGTCTTAAATTATAAAGGCTATGTTTTCAAATTGTTGTCTCAATGAATAAATAACTACAGATTTAAAAGGGAACATTTTTTTTAATAAAACACAATTTATTTGTACTACTTCCACATGCTTAAAATGATCAGGACCGCTTTCGCTCATAACGAGCATTATCAACTGATGAAATAGTACAAGTAAATTGTGTTTTATTTTTAAAATATAATGCCTTTCCACCAAGAATTGTTACAACAACACCTGAACAAATTATTAAATCTTTAAATACTCTGGCACCTAATTTTTCTAATTTGCATATTTGAAACGCTAAATTTTGTATGCTCCCACATTTGTTATCTTAAAGCTCAGGTTTTGTTTTTCAGCATCTTCAAGGTTTCTAGAAAACGTATCAACTCAAACTGACAGTCAGTATATATATATATAATATAATGATTTATTCAACAATTTTTTTTCTGTACTTTACATCACATTTTATGATAATAATTTTTGATTCTTGGTGAAAAAACATTTTATTTTTAAAAATAAAACAAAAATTTGGACTAATTCCACAATGTATCAATCAAATCTGTTAAATACATCTTAAAATGTGGAGTGCTATATCGTGATTTCATTGTTACTTAAGTATCAAATTATTAATATAGAATTAAAATAACATAAAAACATTCCCAAAGATGTCTATCTATTAGTACATATTTCTTCATACGGGTATAAATAAATAACTGAACACACAAAACAAAACAAAACAGGGTGTCAATCTATCCCTAGGCATCCGGAGCAGCCCGGTTGTTGGCTTTATTTTTTCTAAACCACTTCAATATAATGCCAAATTGACTTTTCAAACGATTTTTTCTAATAGTACTTACACCACATTTTTTTTAACACGATCAGGGTCGTTTTTTATTAGTGAGTCAGCAATCAATTTAAAATGATAAATCTCTAAGACAGGCATGTCCAACTTGCGGTTCAAAAATAGCGAGAAATTAATATTCGGAATTAAATTACCAAAACAATTGCATTGTTTATTACTAGGAGTATTTGTAATAAATCATTATATTTGAGCCAATGATAAGATTGATAAGTGAGGTGAGCCAACTGATATTTTCGAAAAAAATCAGTTAGGTGCGTTTTAGTAATGAACAGGCTGCAAAAGTATTTTATTCCCTACGAAGTTAGATTAATGAAAGAATTTCATTAAACTTAAACTTTCAACAAACAAGTTTCACGATTTTGTCACTTGGGCCACTTCACTTCTCGTGGGCTCATAATAATAAATGACCATCACTGGATTCAAAGTGTAAATACAGGCTGCACAAGTATTTTATTCTACACGGAGTTAAATTAAATATAGTATAAATTAGTGTTGGAAGATGATTTACCTAAAACTTTCAATAAACAAGTTTCACCATTTTGTCACTTGACTTTTTCAATTCTTGAGGTGTAATTTTAACTAAGCTATTTGCCGAGACAGTTTTAAATTTCCACGCAACAGCTCATCACTGTACAAATTGATGAGTTGTGTTACGGAACAAGTCGTGACTTGATCATGCAAACGGCCAACTTGGTCGTTTACATATCCAATATTTATTTTCATTGATTTCGGTTGGGGTATTGTTTATTTTCCCATCTTGGGTTACGCCTCTACCGGTACGCGGAAATGTTCAACAACATTGCGAAAAATGTTACTTCAAACGTTTTTAAATATGTGAAAGATTTTCCTTGTTGAGACTTCATGACTAACACACTCACAACAAATCGCACAGTGACAATTGAAGGGCTTTTTGAAAGAACCCCATTCGTCAAAAAAAATAACAAAAATAACAAATTATGAAGATTTTAGATGGAATTGGTGAGCATATTTCAATATTCACAGAATATCACATGTCCGGAATATAAGGACATGAAAAAACATCGATTCCGACAAAATACTGATTGCTAACATCGGATTACCGATAAATGTCCATTCTAGGATTGTGATGAAAAACTAAAATTATGTTCAATTTAAGATATCGACTAAGGATGCTTGATGGAATTTCAATATCAAATTTTGTACATTTTCATGTATTTTGTCACTAACTATATAAACTATTTACTGTCTGTCAGTTCGAGTCCATTCGTGTTCTCGAATGGCTGAAGATGAAAGATGAATCCCGGGTCGTTAGTGACGAAATACAAGTAAATATACAATATCTCCACAATACTAATTTAAAAATAATGTTGTTATTCAAAATGGTGTCTCCTCAGTCATTTAAACGTCGAGAGTATTCCCGCGAGAACGTTTTTTGGTTGTCCTGAAACATCGAAAAATTTGACAAATGGGATTCTGTTAAAAAGCTCTTCGACGTCTATAAATTCACGCCCACCCATCGTCAAAAAGAAGGCTTAGCGAGAGCGATTAGCTAAACACTATTCTCCTGCCTTAGCCTTATACGTATATTCATACTCTCTTCAGACAGAGAAAGGTTGAGCAACTGAGTAACAAACAGTGCTGAAATACTTTTAATGCATTTAGTTAATTTCACTTTACTAAACCAAACCACTCCTTGATCATTATTGGTTAATTATGTAATACATAACAGTTTAATTTGAAAACTGTAATTCTTTCTAATTGGCTTTTTTTATTCTTCTAAATAAAAGCAATAATCAATATTAAATTTAATATGGTACTCAAATCTTCAATAATAATTATAATACTGTTTGAATTAATATAATAATGTTTACCCAGGGCCGCCAGATTTTTAAAACAGCGTATCGGGACTTCATATATATACATATTTTTAATTATTGAAAAATATGTACTCACCCCTTCTAAGTAATATTAGCAAAGAATGATGCCATACTTAGCACCAAGCTGCTATGGTTATAATAAGCTTGGAATGTTATTTTTACATTTTTAGTATTTCAAAAAAAGGAAACAAAAAAAAACAAATAAGAAATCGATTTTTTTTTACTTTAATATCATCAAAAGAGAAATAATGATTTTTAATCTCACCTCAAAATCACTGAATATTTTTTGTTTCCTTTTTAGGATTAGAAAACGCCAATTTTAATAATAATTTCAGTAGTCTTACTGTTCGATTTTCAAAAATGCATATCAAGAAACGCAGTCCGTGTATCGAGTGTCGGGATTACAATTCCTGACATTCGGTTAAAATCCAGACGCCTAACAACCCTGTTGGCATGCCTTATTTATAATATAAGAATTAGTCACTGATTGGACCAGTTTATTACGATATTAGCAATTACTTTATTAATAACGCTCTGAAATAGAGATAATTATCCAAAGTATGTTTGAACCAACTCGTATCAGTTAATTGAACCATTTAACTTCCTCAAAATCAATACAATTATTACTTAAAATACGCACAGAAATTTAATGAATACATAAAAAATAGATACTTTAATTTCTAGGTGCGTTTATAACTGTAAACTCTTCAGCTTTACAAATCAAATAACAATATATATTTATATGATACACAGTTATTTTATTATAATGACTTGTAAACTGTTTATAACATAAAAAATAGCAGTGTACTCGTTTTTAATTTAACTGAAATATTATAAAATACGTGCATTATTTTTTAGCGAATCCTCATGTAGTTTTACCGAGAAAATGACAATTCAATCAATTACGGTTTTCAAAGTACATGAAATTGATTGGACATGTATTTGAAAATACACCACCTCTACAAACAAACTCTTTCATGGCTACTAACTACATATACGAAAATAAAGATGGCCGTGACCAAGTGGAAGCACTAATGACGATCCACTGAAAATAGTTCGAATCCCCAACTAAATTTGTATGTGAAAGGAAAATGGTGTTAATTCTAAAGTCAGTAGTTTTCAGAAGATACAAAACAAGATTTCAGTAAAAACGTAAAATCACGTCTTTCAACCTGAAATTTCTAATTCAGCAGCATTGAATTTACTCCCCCGTTTCTCCTATTTCCATTGTAGTTATTTTGATATATTCAACTCGTTTATATTTTTTTGTAAGTTAGCGCTGTTTTCCTTTCGCACACATAAATATTTTCTATAAATTATTTTTTAATCGATTAATGCCATCATTTCTTCTGACTGAGACTTACAGCATTGTATATTTGCAGAATCCCCGTTTCTAAAAATCTATTAAAACAATACAAAAAAACACTTAGGTAATTAATATTAAATATGTATAACTGTTCTAATTTTGTTTTTCTTTTGTTGTTTAAATTCGATTAAGTTGTTTTTTTGTGCTCTCGAAAAAATTGGTTTTGCAGATACACACCATTGCAATGGAAATGACAATAGACTTTTGATAATTTATAGTCTAATTTATATTCTAATTCATATAAATAATCTGTGTCTAACGATCAAAACTTCTAACGTCATTATTTTGGGAATAAAATAGTAATGACCGGTGGTATACTATCCAATATGAGCCCCGGTCTTCTTCAGACATCAGACAGTTTCGTCTCGCCGATTGATCCTATGAAACCTGTACTTAATAACCATCCCCAACCGCATACACATCCTGCTTCACCCTACCCCAATACTAGAAACTCCAGAGGATTAACTGTGAACAATACACTCGGTTTGACCTTCCATCGCTGTCCACTTATATAATATAATATACACCGACGATAACTTTACAGTTGCAATGAACATTAATTGTTTCTTGTTAATGCTCGGTAGAATGAAATTCATAGGGTCTACGTCGAACCTGTAGAGCAGTGACAAACGATATCATTACATTGGTTTTACAATAACATCATTTTTAAGGTGCTAGCTGTCAATTCTTGGTGGAAAGGCATTTTATTTTAAAGATTAAACACAATTTGTATTAAATTTGAATTGTTGAGATTTTGTACATTTATATGTATCACTAACGACCCGGGTTTCGCATTTCAGCATCTTCAGGCATTCGAGCAAATGAATGAACTCGAATTGACAGACAGTAAACAGTTTACATCGCCTATATATAAGATAAATACGACAAATCTTATCACTGTGTCAGACTTTGTATTGTTATTTAATTGTAATACTTCCATGTGTTTATGATGATCAGGACCGGTTTCGCTTATCGCAAGCATTATCAACTGATAAAATATAAATCTAAAAGAGGTTATTTATACCAAGCAGTTGGCTCAAGAGCTATGACTAGGCTTTACAGATAATCAAACAAATTATACACAAACGAAATTAAATAGTCTACAATTAAAATGTTAAAGACATTAAAAGTCAATTATGGGAAAAATTACAAATAATTCATAAATTTTCATTAACAGATAAAGCAAATGCGAAAATCTTACAATAAAGATATGAACCACTAAAATAATTTAATAACAATTAATGAAATATTAAATAGGTAATTAATATTGAGACTAAACAGCACAAGGTAAAGTAGGAATGAAGAATTCTATCGTTCAGGATCATTCAAAAGAAATCTGAAAACATCATTTTAAAACCAAAATCAATACTTACAAGAAAAATTAAAATAATGAAACCATTGCGTATAAAAAGTGTTTAGATAGTTGCCAGACGTTTTCTTATCCTATTCTCTCAAATGTTTTGGTTTCACCAGTTTTTGCAATGTCTTCTGTCCCTCCCCTCGACATATTGTATTACATTAATATTGTTTCCACGATTCATATTTAAAAATCATCTATCCCAGTGAAGTCTATACTGTTGTAAAATAATAATTTGCGTAGTATAATATTATTAGTAGATATATTTAATTACTTTTATGCGAATATGTCGATATGAGTTTCACTCGCTGAACAATTCCACGGTACAGTCGCTTTATTTTGCGTTTGAATAGTTAGGTGTGTTGATAATAATTATGCTAAGGGCACCAGGTGTGTTAACACTGATAAGAGTTTGTCAAATAATAGTCTTTATCAGTTTTTGTTAACAGTTCTGAGTAAAACACGACAAACTCAAACTGCAACGAGTAGTTTTACAAAATTCAAAGCAACAGTCGCATAATACAATAATAATTAATCATACGCTTTCTTGTATTCACGCGAACCATTTGCTAATAAATATCGGGGTTGTATATCAATACCGGTATTACACAATTTCATATTAATTACCGGTATTTAAAATTGTCAGGCGCTTAGTCATCGTCATCGTCGATATCGTTGACTTTGGTGACGCTGCTCACGGGCTCGAATCCCAGTGTGGACAGTTTCATAAATTGATTTATAGATTTTTGTTCGAATCCGGTCATCAGATCCTTAAAACGGGGCGTATCTGGATCGATTTTCTAACCACTAGTCCTGTCCTAGCGTTGTCATTCCGGTGGAAAGGCGTTATATTTTTAAAATAAAACACAATTTTTTCTGTACTGTAAGTTAATAATGTTTGCGATGACTGAAAATGTCCCTGGTTATTATAAAAATGTGGAGTTAGTACAAAACAAACTGTGTTTTATTTTTTTAATTTTGATTTGTCGAAATATTGTACATTTCCATGTATTTCGTCACTAACGCCCAGGGTTTCGCCTTTCGGCATCTCCGATCTTGAACTGGACAGTAACTAGTTTAAATCGTTTAAATCTTCTTTATAAAAATAAATGTTTGTTTGTTCGTATCTTATGCACTGCCATACCGTTCATTGGATTCCGATAAAACTATGTCAAGTTATTACTTGCACTTGCGCGAAGGTTAAAGGCATAATACAATTAACTTACAGTAGGTCTTACCTATATATATAAATGAATGTTTGTTTGTTTGTCTCTTATGCGTTTCTATACCATTCATCCGATATCAATGAAACTTTGGTGAGTTGTTGAGCGGCACACCCGTGATGGTTTTTGAAAAAAATTCAAATACGTAAAAACAGCGATATCTCGGAAAACCTTATGATTTATTCGTCTACGCACCTGGCAGAAAAACAAAAAATATTGTGTATCTAAAATCACTTCAATAAACAGAATAAAAACACAGACACTTTATTTATTTTAGTTGCATTGCAACGCATGCCGGGTATTCGCCAGTATAAGATTAAATACGACACATTATTATCACCAAGTCTACCACATTGATACCTGAATTAATCCCAACACCGACACCCTCAATCATCATCGGGAAAACAAACCAAGTAAAACCGAATGCCTGAAACAATTCAAATTTGAAATTATATTTCATTTTAAAAATAAACCAATGTAACGTCTGCATAGCTTAAAGAAAATATTGTCAGGTAGTCATTAATCTGACAATGTAATGACACGATCGAATATCTTGAGCGAAATTCCAACGTGTGATATAATATCATTTTTATTGAATTCCGATAAATCTCTACACACGCTTCTGTTAAGCTGCCACATCTCTCTTACTAAAACACTATACTAAATTTATCTGTTAAGATTATCAGAAAAACCGCACATTCTTCGCGCGCCGTAATAAAGACATCGATTAATTAATTCTATACATACCTCACATTAACATTCTTCTTCTGCCATCATCAGCACCAGCAATCACTGCCAATCTACCGATGGATACTTCCTATTTTATGATCTATTGACTCCAATACAAGCCTTACCAATTCATGACTTCGGTATTGTCTTTGGATTTTATCTCGTATTCGTTTATGTACAATAGGGCATCGTATAACACGGTCAAATAGTTCCACAAAAACGTCCTGTAATACAAATCTGAGTTTATCTCAACGTGGAAGTTTTCCTACGATAACTGCTTGTTAATCAATTGTCCAAACTCTCTTTCTCGAAGAGAGTAGGAATAGTGGTCAGCTAATCCCTCCGGATACGCCCCGATTGGGTGGGTGAGATCTAATTTTTTCCAGACATCTACGTCTACAATGAATCTGTCTGTACTAATATTCAAACCCGTGATCACCGTTACCAAATACAACGACGTTAACCATTCGACAAGGAGGCTGACATAATTTGTTATCATATAAAATAAGTTGTCAGTAACATAAGTTAATAAAAGTTAGTAAACGCTGGTAAAACCTTATTGATGCAATCGCCCCTTTACAAAAGTAAAAAAGGAATTCACAATTACTATTTGTTAATATTTTGTATGTAATGCAATGGATATCTTGAAATCGTGCATCAATTTATTTCAACTGGTTTTAATGCAGAATAACTCGGATAAACAATTGGCAGGGATTCCTGATTGCTACATTACAATATGTAACGATGAACCGCCCTCTCATACTTCAGCTGCGTCCCCAAAGTTGAAAATATAAAAACGCCCCCGTTAAGAAGCACTGACCTAACCAAAATGCTGACAAAAATATTTGTTATCTGTCTTTAAATTACAATGTAATCTCCACTATTTAGCAGAAAATACATACATAAATCTATCTGTATGTCTGTCACAAAAACTCCTCCTAAACGGTGTACAGTAGCGACGTGAAATTTGCACATGTCATTCTGACTGCCGCTTATAGGTCACATGTACCTGTTTTCCACTTTTAATGTTTTAAATAATTGATAGACTATATGTTGTGAGTGTTACAAGTGTGGTACTTTTCACGGACATATTTTCAACATTCAAATAGCATCAAAATAACACCAACCTCTAAATTACCTTTAAATATTTACGCCCTGCTTCCGTGCAAAGTTAGGCAATAAGGAGTAGTATTATGTATATATTTTCGAGCAAGTAATATCTCATCCTTTTCTGAGACGAGCTAGGAAAACAAGTATGTTACCTGTAACCACATACAAGCGAGGTCGACCGCCAATGTCTCCTAATGACTGCTTCTGTCTACCGACTAACATCGAAATCTGCCTCCTCCTACGTTGTCCATGGTACTAATCCTAACCGCGGAATCTCTATGGAGAATGCATAGCTCGCTAACTGCAAGATAATATAAAATATTGTTTATAGCTTCATATATAAAGGATTTGTAAAGAAAGAATCAGTCTATTGAATTACCTCGCAGTGCTATTTGTTAATGCGAAATTACTGAATATAAACTCAAGAATTTCTCACGCCTTTCACTTCTGAATTTAACCAATGTTGGTAATTTGTCATATATTTTATATTATTGCATGAGACGAATAAGAAATAATATACGTTGCTTATATGTAATCAATTTGATATCTCAATAATGAAACACAGGGTTGACTTTGATAGTACACAGGTTAACCGGTAATTTACCAACAAAATTTATTTTCCAAAAAGTACCGATATTGTAAAAAAATAACAAATAACATTAAATGGAATTACATTGTAGGCTTAATGTATTTGATTTCATAAAATTATAATTTTGGGTAGACACTGTATTATGATTGGTATTGATCAACTGTTTCATTATCAAAGGTTTTATTAAAACAATGAAAAACTTTTAATCATTCATAGTATTTTCTGATTATTTCAAAATCGGCAACTATTTTGAAGCCTTGATTACAATCAATCGCACGACGGTGTCTCCTTAAAACAGTGGTTTCCAAAGTGTATGCTACGGAACGCCAGAGATCTGTGTGACCGCTGAGGGGTATGTGGCAAATTAAAAATAGTTTAGGGGTCCGGGAAGGGTTTAATATAAAAAAATATTTGCATCACATTTTCATTATTATGAAAGTTCGACTAAATAACAATAAATAAATTAATAGCGATGTGTTGGGTGTTAGGCTCTTTTGGAAATAAACCCACAAACTTAGATGAATCCGTAGAATAACAAATTCTGGTTACAAAAACAGATCAATTTTATATCCTGCATTATGGGTCACTCACTGTAAAGAGGCTGTTGAAGGCTTTCCCGTTTTCCTATTTAGTAGAACGTGGATTTAGTGCAGTTATGAACCTCGCCGTACTTTAAATATCAAAATGTTTTATTTATATTTTTTTTTACATCACCGTTTACCATTCAAAATTAATTTTATAATTTGTATATCGTGCAGTTATGTACTTGAGTTATTTTACTTGGGGGTTCATGGTCATGTTTTTAGTCTAAGAGGGGTCCATGGGCATTTTAAGTTTGGGAACGACAGCCTTTAAAGAATAATTTTATATGGCAATCTTATACCTAATTTGTAACTTGTCTGTACACGACATTCAAATTCATGTTTAACGGTAATATATCGTCGTATTTTCATTGCAAATTTTCATATTTCCATTTTTTGTATACTGCAAAAATCTCCCTTAATTGCATGCAAAATACCCCTACTGACAAGCAACATGGTCAGGTTTTATTTAATATAATTTACGTGCTTCTTATTTCTGTTTCAATTCGATATAGCTATTTTTTACACTGCTCCCTGCTTTTTATGCTCCCTGAAAAATTGAGATTTTGCAGATGTACAATTTTACAATGGAAACGACGAAATGTGTTTTGCGGGAAAAGTGACTTGGCATTAGAAATACGATTTTGCTGTTGAAGATATTTACTTTTCTAAGATAACAAAAACCCACTGAATATGGAATGGCTTCCATTTTGGATGCAGCAATGGATTGACCATTTAACCAAACAGCATATCGACGGCGAACATACAATATCTCGGAACCCCAAAAAGTAGTTTGTTCAGGAAACACAAAAAACTAAACTTATCTTGAGTCTTTATATACGAAGAATGAATTCACTTTTCAATTAACTTCTTTAAATTCCTCTAAAAACATTTTTAGGAAATGGAAGTTGTTTTGACACTTGATGTATTGCTCTCAATTATAAACGTATCGGGGTTACGAGAAATATGTTTTTAGTTATTTATGTACGTTCTATGATACATAGGAATACAACGAATTTACCAACCAACGTGGTAGAAAATAATAGGGTATCAGGAATCACCATAACCTCAAAATCACAAACACGTGGATCTCGAGGTATTGCATGTTCTTCAACGTCGATATATTAAATCCTTGAATACACTGCAAGGCCAATCTCTTTATTCCTCGCAATTTATTAGAGTTATCGTTTTTTTCGGATTCAAAGCATGGCCGCAAATGTCACTTCTAATATTAAACTGAAAATATATATATTTTTGGCTGATTGACATATGTACACGAAAATGTCCGTCACTAGCGTGAGGCCATTGAATACACATGACGTATACCTCTCGTCTCGAGCGTTTAAAGGTTTAAAGAAACCTAACGTTCTGCTATTGATCTGGCAAAATTTTAAAATTAAAAAGTCGCGTTGGAGTTATTTGGATACGACATTCGTTGAAATTGAAATTCTCTTAAAAATAAACTTTGATCAACATATTTTTCGTTATATTTGTCAGTGATAACCTCAAAACATTTCGGTTTAACAATATTTTCCAGAACGGCGCAAGAATCTCCATGCACGTAAAAAATATACACAATTTTAAAACAACCATAATTATTCACTGCAAATGCTGTGTATTATCAGAACTAAAATATCGAATATAAAATTTTTCGGAAATCGTTTTATTAAACATTTTATTAGCAGTGTTTTTATGATAACCCTTATCCAACGAATGAACTCAAGATTCCTAAGCGCAGAAGTCGTAGATTACCTGCGTCTTGTGATCATGTAAATATTTCAAGACCATGCACAGCAATTTTCATACCGACTCAGAACTATTCGCTGCATTTATAGAATTAGATTTGTAATTTTAAACTTATTTATGAAATTCACTCAACACTCGTTTAGTGAAATAAACTGCAAAGCAGAGTTGAGGTTTTTTTTCAAATATGCAATATTGGTTGATTCAATTGGCCTTTACTGCGTCGAACTCCTATTATAATATAATTTAAGACATCGATTGTGAGGGTACTCGTTGGAATTTCAATATGAAGTTTGAATTGTTGAGATTTTGTTCATCTCCATGTATTTCGTCACTAACGACCCAAGATTCGCCTTTCGGCATCTTCAGGCATTTGAGTACACGAATGTGTCTATATAAATTCTTGTCTTTGTTTATGAACCAACTGTTTTATATACCACTTCATAGTCAACATTCAATTTCATATAAATAGCCATGCTATGATTGTATTTTTATCAGTTGATAATGCTAATGATGAGCGAAACTGGTCCTGATCATTATAAACATATGTAAGTAGTAAAAATTGATTCTTATTTCTAAAAGTATATTTTTGAAACTAGTTATTACAATAAAACTTATGGTGTGAGCTGAATTTTAATAAATTTTGCATAAATCGATATCGTATTTTTGATTTAATAAGAAATTATTGTATCAACTTAACATAGTTAATAAAAAATATTTTCTAAGAGAGAATAGTGTTGAACAGTTTTTATTGAATAATAAAACATATTTCGTATTGGAGATAATTGTGCTAACGTGCCAGATTTTTAACACTTGAAAACACACTATCTTAAGGAGAAAAAAAACCGCAAACACCCATGTCAAAGACGTTTAAATAAAAAAAATCAAACATTGAAATTGACCTTGCCCGAATCTGAACCTAAAACCTTCTGACCACTAGACTACTAAAGATACTTATTCTACTAGGGATGCAATTATTACTGCAAGGATATTTATGCATGTATAATATCAAGGTTATACTGACAGAAGGCATTAAGTCATAAAAATAAGTTCTAAGATAATCGCATTTAAAGCATTATCTTTTTTCAATTGATTGTGATTTAATTGGCATTCACAATTTATCACTTGTACCTTGTACCCTTCAAATTTCTAATTGAAAAATCTACAAAAATGGTGCTAAACGTTGTTTCTTTATGGAACAAATTCACAAAAATATATCTCCACAATACGATATTTTGATATTTATGTATATGGAACTGATGAATTATTTAATTTTGCTGATTTTCGTATGCAAATATCTGCCTTTTGAGAGAAAACCTGCTCATTTTACAACCTGTAATTTTGTGGAACTGTAGAAGAGCGGTGTTCGAATATAATGGCTAACTTAACTCAACCCATCAAATATTTGACTTATCGTCATATCGAACTTGACCATCGATATATATTATGACAATAAAATAACACTCCGTTTAAATAGTAATCGATCAATAAAAAAATGAAGGAAACTTATCTTGTAAACTTCCTTCCTTCACCTGAACAATTTGATTAAACTGACATTCCTTCTTTATCTACCGTCCCCTTCATATTTTAGTATCTTGTATTAATTTTTAGAAACGATCATTTCGATAAAAATATCTAGCAAGACTGTGTGTATATATTATATTCAACTTGAATATGCATTTTAATGAAGAACTCCATCTTTCACCCATCGCCTAGCAACGTGCTCTCAATCTATTTGATTAATACCGCGTTGATTTGCAGGTTATGTTTCTGACGGAATAATATTATTTGTTGTTGGGATGTTGACGGGGCGCAGCATCATTAGCAGCACCCAAGGTCGTTAGGTGCAATTACTGGAGGCCAGTTAGCCAGGTATGAGCGAAGAGAGCCGGTGCCCGCTGCCGGTCTGCCTCTCGCGTAATGTGTCAGCCTCGAAAATGACTGATGGTGACGTCCCATCAGCGATCACAATAATTTATTACGCATTTCTCACGCGATTTGCTATGTATTTCGCATTTGTATCTCCTATCTAATGACGAATCAAAGCTATATCTAAGGAATCTATTCAGCATTTCTGATAAACGAGCAAACTAGTAAAAACATATTCATATACATATTTATTTAATAGTTTTAGTGTCTCCCAGATGGACATGGATGGATTTTTTACAAAATAGTATACATTATTTTTAAAAAAGGTGACCTAATTTGACGACGAATAAACATGAGAAAATACCACTATAATATTAATGATAACTGTATATCATTTCTAGCATTTGGTAACACTTTTAAAAGCGTGGCATTTTTTACGTACGCCAACATGTTATCCAGTTATTAGTTCGATCGTATAGATGGAAGTAAGGGACTTTATTCAATATTCGACCAATAGTGACAACTACATATTTTCAAAATAAAACATGTAACACAATAATATATGTTTTAATTTAAGATATCGACTCAAATTTAAATTTTTGAAATTTTGTAAATTTCCATGTATTTCTTCGCTAACGACCCGGATTTCGTCTTTCGTCATCTTCAGGTATTTGAGTACACGAATGATCTCGAACTCACGAGTCAGTTTTTTACAATTTTTTCTGTACTACTTTCACATTTTTATAATGACAACTAACATCCACATATACTTGAAGCCATCCCAAAATATTTACGGAAACGTTCCTGTTTTTATGTATGACGTTAAACTCCGCGAGACGCACACAGTCATATGTGCAAATGGACTCAAATATGATTTGTCATTGTTTTTTTAACATATTAACAGTTAATTGCCAATTTTCCGGGTTTTTTCTCACCATTTCAAAACTTTTTGGTTTTTTGCAACACTACTTGAAATGCTTGTGAAAAATCAACTAGAGATTATTTCTTCCAGTACATAGATTACACAAAAAGCAAAATCCTTGCACGACATTTCAATTTCCGATTTCGAGAATAAGGGCCCAGGTCTCTTGAATGAAAGCAACTAATAAAACTTTCTTGGAAGGGTTCTGTAATAAGTTACAGAAAAAATATCGATTCAGACAAGCTGGTACAGGCAGTGGCACTGTTAAGTGAATCATAATTATGATTCAGCGACCCAGGGCAGCAGAGGTAACACAAAGTAACCACTGTTAAAAGTGCTAGGTATATAAAATATATATCCAGTAGATTCATACACAGTTCATCCTGAGATAAAATGTAGTTACATTTAAACCACTTTTAAGGTATTGATCGAATATACATTTACTCGATAGAGCTCCATTATAGGGTCGTTTCGCCAGTGATCAGCCAGTTAAGCGACAGGTGTACTTTCAAAAGGCATTTTGAGTCAATGAATGATAAATACGTATTTTTTTCGCTGTTATTCCATTAAACAGGGATTAAGCAATGTAACCAACTTAAAATAAAATAGTTAATATTGTACCAAGCATAAAATAATAAAAGTTTACAAAAAAATCCAATGGTCGGCCTTTCGTTTCCCAGTGGTCGGCCATCATTATTTTTTAGCGATCTCCATACAACATGAATTTGTCGAAACTTGCGAAGTAAAAATGTGCTTCTTTTATTTCCGTATTGCATCATATAGGTCAGTATAGTGCAGATATACAATGGAAAGTGGCAAGAATCTGTTTTTTAAATACATCCACTATTATTTAAGTTTTAAGCTCAAAAGGCCGACTGCTGGCGACGGCTGACTTTGGAACAAGCTAGACCCTAATGGTATAACATATGAAAGTATTTAGTTCTACAACATTCTATTATGTAGATGATAGCTATTTTGGTTTAACGCCATCGTCAGAACTATACTTATTTTAGCTTAGCTCGTCCGTGTCAGTTGGTAGCGTCGTTGGCTACGGTTACGGATGTCTCGGGTTCAAATCCCGGTGTGGGCGGTTTTCATAGATTGATTTTTCAATCGATTTATGGATTTCTGTTCGTAGTCTGAGTGTTTTTGATGTCTAAAAAACACCCTCCCTCCCACCCAATCATCACGGGGCTTAGCGAGAGCGATTAGCTAACCACTAGTCCTGTCCTATCCCTATCCTTCTATCCTTACTCTCTTCAACCAAGAGAGGTTGAACAACTGAGTAACAAGCAGTTCTCATAGAAAAATTCTGTTGAGATACCTCCATTAGGTATCTCTGATCGGATGATATCTTACGTTACGATTTCATACATCTACAATATAAATATCACCGTGGTACCTCACGTAACACACACAAAATATTGTCAATCTATTAATAATAATGTTGAAAGTTGAAAATAGCACAGTAGGTCTAGAAATGCAAATTTTGCGTTGTTTCACACCGTTTGGGAGGAGTTCTTGTGACAGAGATAATAGAGATATTAATATATTTTCATGGGCTAATCCGGACACCGTGGAGTGGATAAACCATTTAAAAATTAGCATAAAAAGTTATTTTCATACTAATGTTTAATTAAGTAAATACTCTTCACGATTCGTCTTGAGTAAAACGTATGATCGAAAATAAGCAGACGAATTGTCGGTGAACGCTTATAAAATCAGCTCAGGCGGCAATCAACATGTCAGCGGCGGGTGCGACTTTAATAAGACGTCATTCTTTTCTCTCAGAGCTTTTTATGTAATAATTCTTCGATACTGACATTTCAATCTATTATGAACTTCATTTGCGTATGTGTTTTAACGTAATTACCATACTTTACACCTGGCGTAGGCAACCTATGACCCACGGATCACCAATGACAAATTTAATAATTGAATCGCTTATTCTTAAAAGGGGATGTCCATAAAAGCAAACTGATGGGAAATTGAAAAAAACTGCACAATACTATTCAATTGAAGATTTTATTCCTGAGATTTATTTTTTGATACAAAAGCATTACTATTAAAATATTATTACAAAAAAACAGAAAATGTGAAAAAGTTTAAGCATAAAAAAATACAAACATTTGTGGCACTAGTCCCATTTTAAAACTTAAACATGTTTTTCAATTCATTTTTTAAGATAAAACCTTTGGTTTCATCAATCTTTCGGATTATTGTTGGTAGATTAATGATGCTGTGGTAGAAAGGTTTGTTTTCTGGGTCAACATATTGCATCAATTTACCTGTAAAAGCTTGAAAGTCATTTTTTCCGGGGCACCAATATAATGATGTGCAAAAATACATTCTGAAAAGAAACATCTGGGAAATTCCGAAACTAATCTTTTCATTTCTAGGAACACTCCTTCCCGTGGATTCAGTTGACGGCTGTTTTGAGCACCAGGCCTTAAAATCGATAATTTCATTAGTGGCAATCATATGGATTGTAAAAAAATTCGAACTGGATTTCTCTATCATGTTACCATATTCCTCAGGTGTGAAATTCTGTCAAATGTTTGGCTGTATCTTTTCATGAGTTCAAAATCACTATCGTTAGACAATAATAAATGTCCTCTTATTGGAAAATACTGACTGAATAAATTTCAAAACCTTATGATTTATATTTTGGATCACCACATTCATTAGGAAATAGGTGTAGCTCAGCTATGGTATCCGGAATATTGCCAAACTTCATTTGGTCCTTTTTGCAAGGCCTTCATGGTAAACGTAAAATTTTTTTTCCCTAGTTTTAAAACAGTGAATACCAAAGATATTCATCCACAACTGTCTGAAATATAAAAAAATCATTTCGATATTCTTCTGAAATACTGTCTACACCTTTTTTCTTGTAACTATAAAAATAAGTATTATTTATGCAGAGAACTGATTTATCATATTTTTTTATGTTCTAACGTAATAAACAAAAATAATAATGCGTAAAATGAATCATGGGGCACCAGTTAGGACAGAAGGAATATTTTTTACTGTGTGATTAGTGTTACCTTTTCTAGTTAATCTACCTTTCTTAATAATTTCAGATTTCTATTTATCATTATCGTAGGCTTCTTAATATTATTTAATCAAAATATTACCCGAAACATTCGAGGTCACACAGTCTTGAGAAGACGTTTTTTTTATTATAAAAGATTACTGTCAAAACGTGCTTTAGTATAAAAACTTGACAATTATACTTGTTTTTATAATAATTAGAATTTCGTCTTTAGTTTAAAGTTTAAAGGCAATTGTAATTACGTTATCATTAAAATTGAAATTATCTTATTATTCAGTAAAAGACGGTTTAAAAATGAAAATACCCACCGACCCGAAACGTTTTCTTAATGCTTACATTTTGATTGATGTTAATCCGCAGCTAAAAAAGTTTGCCGACGCCTGTTTTATACAACACCCCAAAGCTGTATAATTCACAATGGTTGAGTGTACATGATTACTTATTTGATGTGAGATTAAGGAAGAAAATAATATATTATGCATGAATATTTGTATTAAATTTTACGTAAGTACTACTGCACTGGAAAATAATTCATTCATTCAGATTTGATTTGGTTTTCTACTTGGTTTAAATGCGTTCCTGGGTGTTCGTTTTATTCGGTTGGTAGTGTCCAAGGGTTCGAGTCTCGGTACGGACAAACTCATGAATTGATTTGCAACCGATTAATGACAAAAGGCATGGATGCCTGTGACGTTTAAATTCCTTCCGACCATCTTAAAACGTGTTGTGGTAAGAACGGTTATCTAACTTTATTAGTCTTTTCCTAGTCCCATTCTTCCATCCTTACCGCGTCTTTAAAATAGTCTTGCTCAAGCAACTAAATAACAACCTGCTCCCATAAAAACTTTGTTAAGATGCTGCTCCACATGAGGAGTAGTCATAGCTTAAAAAAATATATAGTATATTAATAGGCTTACCATAGGTCCCCGTTCGATCAAGGCTGTCCCGTTTTGAAGGTATGGTCCCAGCCGGTTACTTGGAAAATATAAAAATTACCGAACACAGCCGAATTCAAAATGTTCAGCCTCGGCGAATGGCAAGTAGGTAACCTGAAACGCCGACTTAAACACTGGCGTAGCACGCAGCCACCGCGCAAGCGCAATCTTACTTGAGTTCCCTCAGATTACGAATGTAATTTACTCAGGCCGATGTTTGTTTTAGGCGTGTTGTTACCAAATTATTTAAATCATTACTACATTAATTCTTGTTTTTTTGTTTAACCACTCTATAACTTAACCTTTTTGAATCATAAGAACTTAGCTGAATATATATAATATTATACTTCTCTTTTTCTAAAATCCCATTGCTCGCTTTCTTCTCCGAGTAAGCTCTCGAAGTCGTGTCCTGGCTTGAGAAAATAAATTTTATGTTAAGTTTAGATGTAAATTATCAATAAAAACATATCCATTTCTTTCAATGTCGAGATGCTGAATGTGCGTTTCTTGACATCATCGTCTAAATTTAATGTCGGTGTGCTTGCGGAAATGCGGTGTTCTTAATTATTAGAATATTAAATAATATAAATAAATGTGTGCTTGTAAAAATCAAAATTTTATCTTCCTGCATCAAAATACATTTTAAAACTTACAGTAACGACAATTTTGTAAAAATATGAAATGATTGGTTACAGGAAATAATTAAGACTGGCAGTTAAGATTTAACCCATTTTTTTCTTAAACTGTTAGGAGTAAGACTTTTTAAACTTGAAGCCCAATCGTTGAATAAAACCAAACACTTTAATTAAGAACAGTCGTAGAAAAATATTATCTCCATTTGATTGCAAATTTAATTCAAATGCAAATGCAGCTTGCAATAATTTTATGACGGGAAAATGGAAATCAACGAATAATAAAATATGCTACAGATTTCCCCTTACATTTGACATTTATGTAATTTTATTTAAGTCAGTGTTTTTCAACCGGGGAGGCGCCAAAATTTTCTTATTCATAAATAATTTGCATACCATAATATCTTCAAATAAATAAAACTTCATATCGTAAAATAACAGTAAAAATTCAGTGATTGAATGATTATTTTACTCATTGACAAAATATATTCTTTGGATTCAGCATTTTTGAACAGAAAATTCCGTAGGTAATAAACAAATAACAATAATCTCAGGATAATCATGAAGCCTCCATGTCGAGGACAGAAAAAAGAAATTGTTGTAAACAGTCACAAGATGCTGAATTATTTTTTTGTGGTTAAAATTATTAAAAAAACTATTTAACATCGACAACTGGGCAATTTGCGATCAAAAAAACTTGCAATTGTTTCAGTAAACACCAACCGGCAGATAAAATAGATTTTGATAATGTTGGTGACGATTTTGCTAAAATCAAAGCGAGAAAATATAATTTTGTTATATTTTTTTGCGAACAGTTATGTTGTCTTGTGTAATTAATCTGCTGAAAATCTTGTCCTAAATTAATTTACAATTTGTATGTACAATAAATTAATGGATTCTTCAAAAATTACATTTGGATAGGTTGAATTGCGCGGGGGGCTGGTTCCAAAATTGCTGCCCACGCACGCAGATTACAAGTAAGGACTCAAAAAATATGCAAAAACACAGCAAAAACGCTACAGTATTAATGGAAAACTTTGTCAAAATATATTCTCTATTAATTGATAGTATCACAACAGCTTCGCCGTTGCTTAAAAAAAGATTAGGAATTAAAAATTAAATTACTATTTTGATTCGAGCATTGCTTTTTACCACGACCCGTCATATCGTAGGAATCGCTCGTAAAATATTTGAACATTATAATGCTTGCAGTATTGAAGAATTATTATTTGAAGCAATTGGAGAGAGAGGATTGCTCGGCCAACAGACAGTACGAAATAGAACTGAATATTACGCAAGTGTTGGTGAGTCATTACATTACGTTTGTAATCATATTCACAGAGAGTGAGATATGACCACACCAAAACGATTTGATAACACAATATAAATGTACACACCGTCATGTGAAATAGAACAGCTTTGCTATACTGGTCTACAATGTATTTTTATACTGACAACATAAAGAATGAAGCAAAAAATTTTGACCTTGTTCATAAATGCGCTTGCGTTCCAATTGTAAATTACCCAATATTACAATTGTTACTCTTATAGTTCTACTTTATGATAATTCAGTTCGGGTAACCCCATGACCACTCTCCTGCCGTAAGTTTCGATTTCAAATTCAAATTTCGAACTTTTTGTTGGTATCCAGAAATTCGGCCAGCAAATTAAATAAATGTAAGTAACGGCTTATTTGAACACTAAAAATTACTAATTCTGGTTTTACTTGATAATAATAAAAGCGAACTATTTTCTTTCATCATTTTGAAGTAGTTATAGATATTAAGAGCTATAAATCCCATCTTTCTTAAATTGAACAATTATTGATTGAATAATTTAAGTTATAATAAGAACACAACAAATATTTGATAATTATAGTATTTTATTGGTAATATTATAGCAATAGTATTCATGTGCCATATAATTTAAAAAAAAAATACTGCAATTGCAGCCACGTCAGTCGGTGTTATAACTATTTTAAGGACAACTATTCATGCTACTCGAAGAACTCAAATTCTCCAAGAAAATATTAATAATCAGTATATAGGAGGTAATCGTACTTCGAATAATGACAAATTTTCTGTTTAATTTCCGTTATTGGTTGAACGGCATTACCCAAATAAGCTTAAGGAGTCAATGTTTCAATGAGGGAAATAATATATGTGGTTATCTTTAATTTTATGGACGATTACAATAACGAGGAAAATTAATAGGAAAATACGAATAGCTATTGGACAAACTGTTTTCGGCTACTTAATCTAAAACAACATATTTGCCTCCTATATTGATTTTAAGACACCAGGTCACAATAATCAAAAACTGCAACTATAGTATTACCAACATTACTTGGCCGCTTGTGAGGGAACCACCATTGCGTTAGGAATGTTGCCATATTCAACCAAAATTATTTGTTTATTAACAAAATTTAAAGATATAAATGACAAAAAAATACTTAACAAAAATAATGTATTTTTATGAAACAATAAACTTATAATTGAATGGAAATCTTTACATACTTTCATAAAATGTGTGAAAATTAAAATTGTGTAAAAAAATCAATTACAACGTTATCAATTTAAATTTTATATGAAGTTTTAACAAAAATATCACTCTCTTAATATGTAATGTAATATTTCTAATGATCAGGACCGGTTTCGCTCATCACGAGCATTATCAACTTGATAACCCTCTTGATGAGCGAAACCGGTCCTGATCATTATAAATATTTGGACGTAGTACAAATGAATTGTGTTTTATTTTTTTTCAATATAATGTCTTTCCACCAAGAATTGACAGTTAACACCTCAAAAGTAATATTTCTTTCAGAAGTTCTTCTTCGTCTTGAAATACTCCAAAAAGCACGAAATTATTTTGATAGCAGCATATTTAGTTATTTACAATTAAAATTTTGAACAGATACTTTATTTTATTGTTTTTTTCAACCACGTCCGCTCCCAATATACACCGTATGGCCTCCTAATGAAGGTATCTCAACAGAAGCTTTCCTATGAGATATGCTCAACCTATCTATTGTGAAGAAAGTAGGGATAGACGGATAGGGCTGGGGCATGGTGCATGGTGAGCACTTTGAAGAATCGATTTTTTATTGTCACCAAAACACTGATGTAAACGAAGTGAATTGTAGCTAAATCAACCCGTGATGACGTCAACAAAGACAAAAATAGCGACAGTCTTTTTTTTGACCAACTCACCTACGCTTCTTGCACCATGGGGCTAGGGCGGGACTAGTGATTAGCTAACCGCTCTAGAATTTTCGGAGTTTTCCTGACAGCTTTTCACTCAGTTTCTTAATCTGCCATTTTCGAAGAGAGTATGGATAGAAGGATAGAACTAGGACAGGACCAGTGGTTACCCAATCGCCCTCGCTACGCCCCTCGCTTTTAAGATCAGATGGGTGGGAGGGAATTCTAGACATCACAAACATCCATGCCTACGAACAGAAATCCATAAATCGATTGAAAAAATCAATTTATGAAACTGTCCATACAGGGACTTGAACCTGAGATATCAGTAACCTAAGTCAACAGCGTTAACCATGCACTACGGACCCGTATTATTTTATTATAGTGCTTTAAATTTATTAAGTATTTGTAGATGTTTTTTTTTATTTCGTAAAATAATTGAACTTTATTTTTCTTTGGTAATTAGCAGATATTGTACCAATGGCCAGGTCTACGTTCCTGCCGCTTTGATGACCGGGCTCTGTCCCTAGCCCAGCTGTATATATAAATTCATTGTGGTCAGTAAAGACCAATACCGGTTAAAGCGTAATGTCATTTATTATTCAATAGTATGTTTTTAAAACCCTAATGGATTTATGTCATGTTCAAAGTGTTTCTTTACGAAAACATGTCGTCCTGTGAACTTTCAGATCCCGTAAATTCAGTCGAATATAAAAATATATTTAATTATTATATCATAGAAAGATGATTTGTCACTCATGCGTAAAAATGACGTTATATCTATCATTGTTAATAATATCAGCATACATTGATTATTTTCTATTAACCATATCGATACATCAGTTCTAAAGTGTAACGATTCAAAAATTTGAAGTTTTGAGTTAAGTATGAGGAAATGTCTAAAAAACCAATATCTACCAGTTCCGAAATATAACGAGTGGTAATCTGTAACTATTTTAGAATGACAATGGTTATTATCACTTTAGATCCGAACTGTAACAATTACGAAAATCATTATGAAAAATTATGTTTATAGTATTATGAATATATTTTATGTTTTTCATAACCTAGAATTTCATTAAAATCAAAAAAATTGGATGCACATTAAGCCTGCCCAAAATCTTGTTTGTTAGTTATCTCGGAGCAATGCTTTTTAAGTTGTTGAGGTGTTACACCAGGAACCGAGGTATCAATATGTATGCCTTATTTATAATCATGCCAGGCCTGTCGTACAAAGTTTGGGTGTATAATAATGTGCAGCATATATGCGCATTACTTCGTACCTCTTAATTTTATTTGTTTGATAATTTTAAATATTGTCTTGTTTTGTATAATGCAGACGTTTTTTTATAAATTACTGACAAACATTGTTTATATTACACCGATGTAAAAAGAACTTCAGTAATTTACAGCCTGTCGGATTCAGTCACACTATTACCCTGCGGCATATAAAAGGTTAAAAATTAAGTTTTTTCATTGCATTCTGTAAATTATTTATGAATGTATCGAAATTTTAATATTGTTTCTCTTCCATATTGAGCCGTCACACTGGGATTATTAAAATGAACAATGAGAGCCGAATGTTCCATATAAGTAAATCATTTTATGCGCATGTCATGAAATCGTCCGACATGCATGGTATCAAAATGCTTCTCCGAACAAATTCTTTTTCTTTTATAACAATTAAACAAACACAAAAATACTCTACTTTTTAACGATTTCAAACAAAGTGACTGGTAAACAACTATAAATTGCACCATTTCAATCACATGTTTAACAAGGTTGACATTTCATTGTTTTCATGACCATCAATTTTTTTCGTATAGCCGAAATTTATTGATCAAGATTTCTTACTTATAAAGTGAAAATGGATCGACGCCAAACTATTAGTTTTTAAAACAGAATTTCTTCAAATGAACGAAGTCAAGTTTAATAAAACATGATTCATTTTAAATAATTACTTATATTATCATTTTTAGCAAAATGTTTTCAAGGCCAAATCATTTTCCATCGAAATATGTTTCTACTAGACCTCTATAAGTGACGTTACTGTAAAGTAAAGTTTAGGTTTAATCCATGGGTGTTTACAAAAAGCTTAGTTTAATAATTAATTTTCAAACATAATTGTACATAAAGTCATAGTTATAATACTCAACAGTAAAATATAATTAAAATAATAGCACAGCTATGGTATAGGTATTTTTTACATTTTTTGTTTAAATTTCTTATAATGATAAAAATTCAAAGCTTTATCTCTTATCTTGGCAATTTGAAGGGAGAAGGCACATTCAAGATGTAATCTTTATGACCGAAACTTTTAATCAATGAGCTTTTAGCAGAAAAATAAATTAACAGTAATTTGTAATGTTACCTTCTGAAATACGAAATATAGTCAAAAGGATTATTAATTATTAATACTCTCAGTTAGTAGTGTTACTGTTTTCAATGTGCCTGTACTCTTAGTAAGTATATTGCCAAAAAAACGAGAAGATCCCAATTGATATAATTTCTTTCAATATTTTATGGAACATCAGCATTTTTTACACACTACATTCTGACTCAAATTTGAAACACGCTTTGCGTTGCTACGATGCGTAACACAAAATGAATTTATTTCGGATTAGCCGAAAAACGTTGAATATCACTGTCGTAAAACACCATCAAACAGCACGCTTTAAATAAGTATCAATAACAATTATAAAAACACTATTATATTGGTAACACTGCATCCAGAAGAGAGAATGGGCCTCTTATTTTACTAATACAATACAAATACTGCTGGATGGAGGTTTAGTTTTGAAATAAAAATGATTAATAGTTCCCTTCTCACGGAGGTAACTGTATGAAGGTTCGTTAACCGCTGTGTTTGATGCGCGTGCTTCAGTAGAGTACATCACAGCAGCGTCTGCAGAGCGAAACGTCTCCGGAAGATCCGTGCATTATTTACCTCATAGCTTAGAATCGACAAGACTAATGGAACGTTTTGCAGTATGCCAGGATTCAAATCGAAGGAATACTTTACACTCGCTAAATTGTACAAAGCTATCACATTCCTGTGACCATTTAAAGCTTTATATCGTATCAACTTCGATTAACTATCGTTAATTCATTTCTTGTACGTGAATTGACGCAATGTCAAACACCCATAAGCGCTGGCTTTTGGCTTTATTTATCTTATGAAATGCACGTTATATGTGAATACTTTAATACACTTTATAATATAATATAAAGAGTATGGAAAAAGCAAGAGTAGGAATAGATAATGCCATCTTGTGGGGAAATTTGTTTGCTATAACATGGAATATTAGAAGATGAATAATAAAAATCAATGTCTGAATTCCGATCTCAGAAAGACAACATTGAAATCATTGTCCGTGGACATTGATTATTACACGAGGACTTGCAAATTTTTAAATTCTAAAATGCCGATTCAATCACTAAAATCAATCCGTTTGGGGATTCTAGCCATTACTATTAGGGCGTCCAATCCCGGACCCCTTTTCTGATCCCGGGATTGACGTTTTTTCAATCCCAGGATACCGGGATTGAACAAAAGCCAGGTTTCCATGTTTTAAATTGTCAAAAAACTATTTAAAAACGCTCATAAAGAATAAAAATAAAACCCTATGAAAGGGCATTTGCAGTTTGTACAACATATGAGGATAGGTAGGTATGTTCCTAAAAACGCATAAAATAACAGAATACCTAAGTATACGATGATTTTATTTATTTACTATCAGAATATAAAATAATAATAATTATGCACATGTGCAATCACCTAGGTATCTTCATAATTATGCAAAAAGTATTTCCAAGCAGAATATACGTATTTAATTGTGCGCTTGTTTTCTTCGATTTTTTTGTATTTTTATTAGTAATTAAAGACATGTTACAGTTAGATGACAAATCTTCACACGTGTTCATCTAAAAATAGAATAGTATTCAAAGTATTTTTTTTAGATAATGATATGACAATAAATTATCTGTTCCTGTCTACAATATGAGCTAAAAGGAGAACATTACACATTTTTATTATTATATAATATATGAATCGAAAACGGTTACTCGGCCGCCGGAAACGTATAGTTCATCGGATAATAACTTGCATTTTATATTTTATAGTTCTTCGGATACGAATTTGCATTTTAATATAAATTATTTTTTACTATTATAAAGCGAATCCCGAAATCCCGGTCAATCAATCCTGGGATTACGGAATTGATTAAATGCTCGGGATCCCGGGATTGGAAGCTCTATGTACTGCACAACCTAGTAATTCAATAGTCAACAGAATATATTTATGTCAGTGCTTAGTGTAAATTCTTAATCGTAATAAAATAAATTTTTTTGTACAACTTCCACATTTGTATGATGGTCAAGCCCGGTTTTCCTCATCACGAGCATTATCAACTGATGAGTTGGTGATGCTTGAATTCAGTTGATAATGCTCATGATGATAAAAATGTGGAAGCAGTACAAAAAAAAAATTGTTTTATTTTTAAAAATGAACTAATATACTTATAATTTAAGATATCGACTGAGGGTTCTTGATGGAATTTCAATATCAAATTTAAACAACTCGAATAAATATACTGATAAACATAATATAATTTAGTATATTATACAATTCATATACACCTTTTTCGGTTTACGCGGTTTTACGAAATTCTTATAAAAACGGTTAACATAATAAAACTTTTTAGTTTAAACTTACCTACATTTTTGAGAGAACGATGTTAAGAAACATTCAACGAGCGGTCATCACTCAAACCGTGATCTCTAAAATGTATCAAAAGGGAAAATATTTTTTCAAAATGTAGCTTCCAATATGCAACCTCTTAAAATGTACCACAACCACAAAAATTGTCAAAACTGAATTTCTCTTAGAGATGCTGGGATCTCGCGATATTTTCTCTTATAGATATATTTTAAGCTATAATGCCAAATGTTTACCTTTAATTTTCAATTTGTTTACCAAAAACATCAATGCGCTTAGATCTCGACTTTTCAATAAAACAAAAAAACTTTAAATTAGATATTTTCCCTTGCCAATTTTTGGACCCTGGAGCCGTATAATCGCTAAGCAGAGTTCTGATGTATGTGCTTCAGATCTCGATGTATTTTAAATTTCGGCATTTAAAAAAAATATATTCTTAGTATAATCGTAAATAATGGCTAACAGTTTCGTAAAATCCACGAGATAACAATTACAACAATGCATAATTAGATGGATATAATACCCGACGCTGAATCGAGAAAGGTTCTCGAAGCTGTTAGAATCCCAAATTATTTAAGTTGTTTTTAGTCATCTTTATGTGCAGTGGAGTGCCAAAAAGTACCAGATAGGGCATCACAACAAAATACTTTTCATCGATGAATTATTATCAAATGTCTGAACTTTTTATAAATTAATTTTTAACTATTTAAGAGCATGGACGAAAATCAAAGTATGCTACATTTTTAATGGAACAGGTAGCTGGCTAATATTATCTCTTCTATACACAAATTATTTTTTTTTATAAAGAATATTGCTGTATGTTTTTGCCCCTTTCTCTGCGTTTGCCAGAAAGAAAAAAACTCACCCTTATTTTGTCTTTTACAAGTTAAGAATTAAAATCAATGTCTACGTTACAAATAAAATCCTTACAATAGAACTAGTCTTAAGATGCTTCTGAAAGAGACGAAACACTCTCTACCAGTATACCGTGGTTGCCAAACCAATATCTGCTATGTGCAAAAAGTAAAACTTTGAGATATTGAATAAAAACGTTCTCCTGTAAAATTTTAGATGAAGCAAATTTTTGAAAACTAATTTAAATTAAAGTTATATGTGTTATAATGCTATAAGTCACATAGCAATCTTTTTATACGAAATTTGGTTAGTAAACTAGCCACAATAGTCGAAATGTCGAAATCTTCAAAAAGTGCATATAGCAGATATTGGTTTAACAACGACTATATATATTTTAAAAATAAAACAATTCGTTTGTACTACGTCCACGTGTTTATAATTATCAGGACCAGTTTGGATCATCGCAGTTAGCAATTAGAAGATATATAAAACAGTTGATTCAAAAACTATGACAAGAATTTACAGGCAATCAATCAAACAAACTAAATGTATATAAACGAAATTAAATGGATTGCAATTAAAATGTTATGGACCTCTTACATCAATAATTACTAATCTGAAAAAAAATGAAAAAATGAATAAATATGTAACTATTCATTAGCCAATACAGCAAATGGTAAATTTTAAAATAAAATTGCGAACCAGTTAACAATCATGAAATATTTAAATATGTAATTAACACTAAATACCACATGATAAATGGGGAATGAAGTCGCTGCATACAAAAGATATCTGAAAAACAAAGTTAAAGTGACCCGAATCAATTCTGAAAAGCTAAATTATAAAAATAAAATTTGTTGATATAATGAATAGATTAATGAAACGGATATACACCCTTGTGCATATTAACGTGGACAAGTTATTTTTCTTTTAAAAATGTGTTTTATTCATATAAAAAATGCAATTAGTTGCAAAATCGAAAGAATTTATGTTTTATGTATTCACTGTGGCTTGAAGCACCAAACACCGTCGATATAATATTATGTGAAAGTCCATTTCTAACACAAATATCGTTTCTTATTACGGGAAGTATCTTAACGATTTTAGTAAATACAATAAATAACGCCAATAAGCTTTCGTAGCAATAAACAGTTCCAATTAACATATTATTTGAATCAATCATTTATCGATACAATAAATCAAGTCTTAAAATTAAACTTTTTCACCTTATCTGCCAATTATATTAAGTACATATATATAATTGAAAAAATCATTTAATAATTGATTTTCTTTTGACATTAATGCCAATCAGATTTGAATTTAGAATTTTAATTTGAGATAGGTTATGTCAACTGACAACAGTTGTCCCAAACGCCACTGAGTGGGTTGAAAAGTACAAGCGGCTGAAATCTGATTACAACTGATTGCAAAATGTGGGAATTCTTTTTCGCATATTGAAGATCGCATTAAAAATACAATAAACTCTACATTCGTATACACTCCAAGATTTTTAGTTTAAGTGTTGGTCGAAGCTTATTATTTGCGATGGACTCGACGGTTGCTTTGTGGATATCCATTTTAAACATAAATTTAAATTGATAATTCAGTTATTACAAGGACTGTAGAGTTATATAAAAATCTACGGACTCCCAATTCATCTTACACTCTACTCCAACTTTTGTTCTAAGCAATTCGATCAGTATTCTTTTTAGCGATAGTTAGAGAGAAATACACACCGCGTGGCTTGAAGCTCGTTTTCATGCATGTACGATATTACTGCTTCCTCTAGCAAATTATCAAAGTAAATATCCAAAAGAACTTTTAGTTTAAATAAGTAACACACGTGATACAGCTTGTTACACAAAAATTGGAATAGCCAATTATCAAAAAGTTATAAAACTATGCTTTTTATAATTATTTCACTAGTAAAAGTGAATTCAAATATAACTAAATACAGTCGTGACTATAATGAATTAACGAAATAGCGAAGAAATATATGCATACTTAAACTAAACCAACTCAAATCAATAAAAAAATATGTCTTATATTGATTTAACATATTATAAAAACCAAAAAAGTGAAGTTGAGATCCGCACGTGTGTGATTTCCAACTTCATCGATTTTCCAATAACGACAAAAAACGTAATTGAAATCATTCAACTTTGCTTTACCCAGCAACGGATGTCGCTGTTGGAAATTGCACTTAATATTGCGGCTATTAAAAATCATCACACATTACTATACGAAGGCAACACTATTGTGAGATTTTAGCTCTATATGTATTTATGTCATATATTATGTCAAAGTCGTAAGTGGTGTTCCGTTTTACATTATATATATATTTGTATCTATCACACATATTTTTTGATGGTATCTCTTCATAGTTATGAATATTGTCGGGTTTTTTTTTATAAATTTGAAGATAATTTTCACTTTAATTTTAAGTTGAGTAACACACTAATTTGTTACAATTATGACTTCAAAAGTTGTTATTTATCCTAAAAAAAATGTGTGGTATTTTTGCATTGGTTTTTTTCTAATATTTATCTTATATCTTGGATTTTTATGCCAACGAACACCGTCAATATGACTTAAAAATAGTTTTCGTTTTTAAAAGGACATCACAAATGTAATATAAAGTATATTTAGGTTATTTCCATTGGAATATGGTTATATGTCATACGGCTGATGCCTCTAGTGATTATCTTTATACGAATTAACTTGCAATCCAATTCCAAAGGCAGCCTTTTCCAGTTTAACTGTGATTAGCTATAACATATAAACAGCTAGTACGAGGTGATCCCGTTGGTTTCAGTACCAGGCCCCTAGTATTTATTATATTCAAATAACCATGCTTTCATATGTTGACAAATAAATAAAGTTTGTCTGATACATCAATATGTAAAGTGAGCATGGGGAAGTCTTCATCTAGCATTGCAATTAGGATACATCCAATCCTAATTTTCAGTCGGTTTATGTTGTTTTGTCATACTAAAAGCTTTATTTTGAATTATTATAACTAGTAATGATATTTCTTAAATATCTACAATATTGTATTTTACTTTTTAAACAGTCAGAAACGAATAAAATGGACCGCTAAAATAAAGGATCTAGTCACGGGGGCGTGCTCAACGAAAAGGCGTGCCTAAAATTGCTGCGGTTTGTTTCTTGCATCTGCATTACACTAAGATAAAATTGAATAACAAAATTAATTTCTTCTATAAATTAATGTGTTACTATAGTTAAAAGAGAAATTTGTTTAAATTATAACTATAAACTATATAAATACCATTAAATTACGAAGAAATACAGACACTCGCTTGTATATGATAATTATGACAATACATATGTATTTCATAAATCTTTTTAATCGAGGTATATCTTAATAACCTAGTAGCTTAAAACTGAGGAAGTTAAGTTTTAAGCTTTTAAGGAGTAAGGTTTTTGACGACGCGTCCTTGGTTTATTTGATTTTATTGACTGACCAATGGGCAAATTATGATATGACTTCCGTTCGTAAAAGTTCGTTGTGTAAAAAGTATGTATATTAACTTATATTATAAAAATCATCCAAGAATATAATATTTAACTCTTCCATATAGAATACTAGAACACTGTATTCCTGATGATTAAAATGTGAAAACGTGAACATGTCGATACCTCAATTCCAAAGTGTAACAAGTCAAACATGTGTCACTCAGTTGATCAACCTCTCTTTTTTTAATGAGATTATATGTATAATGATACGTCAAGGAGAGGACTAGTGGTTTGCTAATCGTTCTTGCAACGTCCCATTTTTAGGAACGGATGATTGGTATGGAATGCCTACGAACAGAAATTCATAAACCGATTGAAAAAGCAATTTATTAAACTGTCCGTACTGGAATTTGAACCCGTGAAATCCGTAACCGAAGCCAATGACGTTGACCACTGCACCACGGGTTCGACATAATTTAAGAAAAATGTACATGTGTTATTTTATAATTTTATATTTACGTATTCTCCATAAACGTCGCACAGTAAAATGAAAGAAGAGGAGTGAAGAGTGAACAACCATAAAGCTCAGCCGTAAAGAAACAAAAGATTTGAACGCTCCAAGCCATAAATGGCGACTCTCGGGCTCGAATTTTTGAAAGACGTTTACACCTACCTTTCTTACACGGTTGAAATACTTTTTGATTTTTTTAAATGCTATATTAATTCAGCTTTGTGCTTTAACTAACTAAATTATGAGATTACAATATTCAATAAATGGGAAAAATTATCATTTAGTCAGTCAAACATTAAAACAACTTCAAGCTATCAGCAAAAGCTTTCAAATTTAATTATCGGCGTTGGTCTCGGTGTTCCGGTGGTAAGAGTTACACTCGGGTAGGTCTGGGTTCAAGTCCCGGCGAGGTCACAATCAAAATAAAAAAAACACCCAATCCAATGTTGGATGATGCCTTTTCACGTCCAGTTGAACTCGAGTGACTTTTAAAAATTATCTTCGAGTTTATCTCATGTTATTTCAAAATTTCTAGCGCTTTGGCTATTATTAACTATAATTTCAAATATTATTTTTATAATTCATATTATTTAAACTACTACTTCTTTCCTATCTCCATTCTTATATCCTTAATCCCTCTTCAAAAAGTGATCTTGAGCAACTTAAATCAAAACCAGTTCTCATAAAACGACATAATCCACGTTGTGAGCGCTCGTGGTTGGAAATGAATAATAAAAATATCTTTATGACATAAAATTATTTATTCCCGATTCTTCTTTAATCAGACACTCAAGTGTGAGGTTCGCGTATTCCTGAATTTGTATCAATAACTAAATTAAAAGCTGGTATCTTTGATGTGGTAAAAAATTTCTATACATTTTACAAAATGCTCCTATCTCGATTTTTTTTTCTTTTCACCATGTATGCTTCCAATGTTGAGCAAATAAACTAATAATAGAGGAAGATGCACGCTGTATAACTTTGCGTTACGGCTCTAGGATTTAGGATCACTGGATCTATACAAGGGATCCATACATACTAATACACTTAGACGCTCTGTGTAGTATACAGAAAGTATATCAACGTAGTAAAAGTGCAAAGTGATACGGCGTATACTCTATCACAACAGAAGTTTTTCTAATGCTTGTTACTGAGTTGCTCGACCTCTATTTTTCGACGAGAGTAAAGATAGAAGGATAGGATTAGGACAGGTCTAGTGTTTAGCTAAGCACTGTCGCTATGCCCCGTTTTTATGATCGGATGGATGGAAGGGAAAACTAGACATCACAAAAATCTATACCTACGAACAAAAATCCGTAAATCAATTGAAAATTTAAATTACGAAACTGTTCGTACAGGTATTCAAATCCGAGACATCCGTAACCGACACAAACAACGTTGAACACTGTACCAAGGACCTGAATATTTATATGAATTTTTATTTACTGTAGATTTTGCATTGGTATTTTTTTAATATAAAAACTGCCTTTTTGACATGAAAGAAACGAAAATAAGTTCTGTTGTTATGATCTTTCGCGTATAATAAATGCACAAGAACGTTAACTTTTGAAAACATGTACGAAAGTCATGTCCCTGGTCTGGAAGCGTTACCATCGTAATTTCTCGAAGACACGTTATTCATTCCCCTTATTTATTTTGCGTTGACCACCATGCGTGACTTATTGGATGTGCCTCATGGTCACCATACATTTTATCTCTCCTACAATCCAGTAGTAGTAAGTAAAGTGATTTACGGACAGGTGATTGCACCTTACTCTACGGTCACAGTCAGTGGCGCACTCAACAGGTGTATGGAAAATGCTACGTAATAATCTTATATATAATAACCCGGAACGGTCTGTAGGCTGTAGGATGTAGACGTTTTATTATTATCACATACTTTTTTATGACCTAAGCATCTACGGTGTATATAAACAATACGTGACACAAATTCTGAGGCAACCAAACAACAATCAGTCCGTCAGTATGGAAACTAAATAACAGCTACTTTAGACATTCAGTATTTCAATTTCAATACAGTCATCTATGACGGGCGTTTCCACTAGTATCAAATATGAGTCACTGAGTCACTAAACACGCTCCTGGCGATTTTTCAATACAAATACGTTTTTAATGTACGAATCTAAAGATCTATCAATTTTTCTAGTTGCAAGTCTAAAATTTATTCCTATTTCGTCCTCTGTTTGAAATTCATTTTTTTCCAATCTTAAAAATGACGTTTTTTACACGATCTCGATCTTCGGTTTACACGGTCGATGCGTTCCGAGAAAACGACAGCGTAAAACAATAATTTACCTTTCCTTATACACTGGAAGATACAAAATTACTTCAAATATACTCTAAACTATCATACGGCCCATTACAGTTTTTCGTGATTTACTCAAAACTCTAAAAACCTTTCGGACCGCATTTAGGAACTCAGTGACTCGTATAATATATTACAGCTGGTATCATTCTTTCAGTACGATTTCATCCAATGGATTTTGCTACATTCCGGTAAATCTGAAACCATGGTGCAGATACATGTTAATTAAAAATACTGAAAACCTTAATCACGACACAAAATGAAAAAAAAGCAAATCGACTCCTAATGGTAGGTCCAGACCTAAACATTTTTGTACGCACAACACGCTGTGCGTCTTAATTTGATCAGTCCAGTACGAACTGACCTGAGTAAACTAGTACGCAAAGCGTGTTGTGCGCACAAAAATGCTCATATCTGGACGCGTCTTAAAGGAGCTTTTATCCTCGGAAATTTCTTGTGATTCAGTAGCTCAATGTCTCTCTTTAAGAGAGAGTAAGGATATTAAAATAAGACTAAAATAAAGATAGGACTTTTAAGTAATCGCTCTCTTTTTTGAAATCGAATTGATGGAAGGGAATTTTAGACGACAAATACATCCATGCCTTTGAACACAAATCCAAATATCGAATCAAAAATGAAATTGTTTGTGTCCAATCCCTACCCAAGCCCAGTAGAAACAAATAATTCTACCTCTCCCTCTATTGAAATTAGAATCTTTTTTTTACATTTGAAATAAATAACCTTGCGATATCTGAAGATTCTTCTCTTAGAGGCGAAACGCGTTTCACAGTTAGTAACTCAACCAGCAGAACAACAAACAAATCAATTTTAATTTTATACTAAAATGAATTTCGATTCCATGACGCAGCTGGTAATGTCATTGGCTACGGCTACGGATGTCTCGGGTTCAATTCCCGGTGCGGACAGTTTCAGAAATTCATTTTTTAATCGATATATGGATTTCTGTTCGTAGTCTGAGTGTTTGTGATGTCTAAAAATTCCCTCCCAACTCCCAACCATCCGATTCTCACGGGGCGTAGCGATAGCGATTAACTAACCACTAGTCCTGTCCTAAACCTATCCTTCTATCCCTACTCTCTTCGAAGAAAGAGAGGTTTAGCAACTGAGTAACAAGCAGTTCTCATAGAAAAATTCTGTTAATATACCTGCATTAGGAGACAATATGCTCCATGCTAGAAGCGGACATGGAAAAAAATGAATTCTCTGATTTTTTCGACATAACATATTTCATGATATGGAATACCCCTCAGGAATAACTTAGTACACGTCATTGCACTCACGCCATGGCTTTAAAATGTTCATTTAATTCATTTCAGTGAACATGTATGGCGTAACTTGATGTTCTAATTATTATTCTAGTTCCAGACTTGTGGAGTAAATTATGTTTTGTATTCACCGTTTGTAATGATACTATTTAAAATCTGTTGGTAACGACATGCTGTGTAAAAACAATGTTTGCATTAAAGAAAAAAATATGTCTCAAATACTATTACAGGTCTTTATGTATTTCTTAATGCATACATATTTAAAAACAAAACATTTAAATACATATATGTATATATATATATTACTCTGTCCTCTCCCAATGTGGAGCATATGGACTCCTAATTGAGGTATCTCAAAAACAAATTTTTGAAATAGCTCCATTAGGAGCTTGCTACTCAGTTGTTCAGCCTCTCTCTTTCGAAGAGAGTAGGGATAGAAGAATAGATTAGCTTAACATTAGACAAATGGAATGGACACGAATGCCTGAAGATCCCGAAAGGCGAAACACGGAGGAATATTTAAAAAAACAACAACTGCAATAAACTCGAACAATTCTATGGTTGTTTTTTTTTTAATTAAACTGTTTATTTAAATCATAGATTTTGTGTGTCTGTCGTGCTTATTTCAAATCTCTGAAACAGAATATTCTAGGCCGTACCAGGATGGTTATTAGTTATTCCTCTTTATTTCAATTTTTAGTGGAGGTCAATATTAATTAGTAGATTAGAAACCAGTATTTAATATTTTTAGTCAAATTTACAAGTTGAACTGCACTTATTATCAAACGAATGAGAATTAATTATTCATTTCGTTATACGTCCAATAATCTGCTTAAAAATTATGACAGCAGTTTTACTGTTCTGTACGCGAAAACGTTTGCAAATTTTATTTACTCCCATCTGTCTCATTAAAACATTAAATTACAAATTGAATAAAAAGTATTTTAACATTGCAATAAAACAATAATAGAAAAAAGCAGTAACGTAAAATGAACATTGTACAACAGCGACTACGATGGATGGACGGTGTCGTTAGAGATCAGGGATTGATGTAGAAAGGTTGAGGAACGAGTGGAATGGATGAGACTAAATGAGACGGCCAAGGTTCACACCGAACTGTATCACCAGAAAAAAGAAGAAACATAAGAAAGATCTAACCATTATTTAAATTTCGACTAAAAAATAATTTGAATTCGTAGATTTTTAATCATATTCATTTCATATAGTCCAACAATACTCGCCACTTAAAATCGGTTCGCCTCTTCGCATGCCATACCCACCATCTTATTTATTTTCGGCAAATTACTCATACGAAGAGTTCCCGTCGGTTTTTAATAATGTCGGAACCCCACATGTGAGACTACAAAGCTTGTAAGCTTCTCTGGGGACACGTACACATCCACTCCTTGAACACTAAAGTAACAAGGAGCTATCTCTAAATGAAAAACTGCCAAACCCTCCCATACTCAACGCAAGTATCTATTCTAGTATAGACCTATAATACAGTGATAAATGTAACGTGAAATATAAATTCATGCACGATATTTAAGGAAATCTGGTTCCTTTTCTGTCAGTGCGAGTACTTTTACATTATATCTGAACTTCCCCATATCCAATATCTACTACATAGCAGAAAATACATGTAGAAAGCTGTCTGTCTGTATGTCTGTCACAAGAACTCTTCCCAAACGGTGTACAATAGCGACGGGAAATTCGTATATCATTCTGGCTATCATTTTAGTTCAACCGTGGTATTTTTAACATTCAACATTTAATATTATTATTAATTGATGATCTGTATTTTGGGGGTGTCACTAAAGTTACGGTCCCTCGTGATATTTTCAACTTACAACTTTTAAAATTATTATCAATTGATGGACTATATTCTGTGGGTGTTATATGAGGTTAAGGTACATGGTGTGAGAAGACCCCGGATCGAAGAGAGACGAGCGGCTGGTTATCCAGAGTCCTGGAAGGGCTGTGATCTCAAACACCATTTCAAATCCGGTTCAAAACTTATTTATTTTTCCATCAAAGATGCAGTGGTTTACATTACACAAATATATAAATCCTAAAACACAAAATTGATTCTACATTTACATTTACTTAGCAACTGAATTTACTTTAAGTTATAATACAGATGACACAACGAATTTAAATTAAGTCCAATGCAAATCAAAAAAAAAACAAACAATTCACGTTGTCACGTCACCTCCGCCACGAGAGCGCAGCTCATCCCGCTCGGCAGATCGTAATCGACTGAGTACAAATACAATTAAAAAACTCCCTGCACCGTCGGAGCTACCCCTTTCCGTAAAAATGGACTCGTCCAGCGGCTGTACCCGGCGGCTATCGAACGCTTGGTAACAAGAAAGAACCGATTCTGCGAATTATTGCTGTTGCCGCTGGGTGATTTCAGTTCTGGACATTAATGACACTTATACTTAACAAAAACCAGGGTGTGTCAGGTGATTATTTTCAACTTTCATCTTTTGACATTATTATTGATTGATTGACTATATTTTGTTCATGTCATATGAGACACGGTCCACAGTGATATTGTAAACATTCAACATTAGCTTTCACCAAAATAACGACATAATAACGCCAACGTCTAAATGTTAGCGCTGGTTTTACTTGAAGAAGCTGGGTAGTAAATACAAATATGTTCATAAAATGACGTTTTTCGTTTCTTTCGTTTTACGATACATGTCTTCGGATGTGAACTCTCTTTAAAATACGAAATTTAATCTCTCTGATTTAATCACGATAGGGAAATCTGGTACCGTGAAACATAGATTATTTTTTAATCATTAATCTAATTTATCTTCTCTTTAAATTATCAAAAAAAAATGCGGTTTCTAAAGTTTAATTTATTGCTTTAGTTTAATTAATCTCAATTTAACTGCAATTTTATTTGAAGTTAATTCATGAATAATGCAATTTTCGCTCTTAGGTTGTTAAATTACTTCATATTATGCATTATTAAAATTCAATTCGTTGCCACCATCAAAAGATCATCTGTCAAATAATGTACAATAATTTGTATAATATTGTATAGGTACCAACGTGACAATACGAATGCTTACTTTATAATCAAGATTTTGACAGCACTGCAATATACTTTTTCACTTACCTACTCGCTGTCTGTCAGACTGTTTTTATGTTTATAATTTGATTCGTACTTAAAAAGCTTAACTATATAAAACACAATCTTCATAATATTATGTATAGTGACTCCAATGACGTTTAGATCAAGTTTTCTGAATATAGTATCTAAATTGCTTCCGTTTTTTTAATATTAAAAATAATCAAAAATGACATTTGTTATTACAGATAATTGCCAGTGGAAAAAAATACAGTCACAAGAAATTAACTTTGATTAATTATTAGTCATTGACTAGTTTAGTAGTATATAGCAATTCAGTCGCCTAACCTTTATTTTCGAAGAGGATACAGAAAAAAGTCTAAGGTCAAGGTCGCATAGAGTGCGTTAAAACGGATGAAAACGTCATAGACATCCATATTCTTTGTTTGAAATCATTAAATATATCGAAAAATCAATATCTTATAAAAGATCCTATTCTCGTATTTAAAATTCGAATCCATTGATCATTGAGCATCAACTATTCTGTTACGGGACCGAAAATAAAATCAAATTATTGTATATTGCTAGTTTTATTTATTTTAGACGCTACCGATCCGATATTTATCACGAATAATTTATACAGTTAATTCAATTGTTTATTTTCTCCTCCGCTTCAGTCGGGTAATTTTTTTGGCAAATAATAAGTACTGAATCTGTGTTAAATAAACCTGGTCATTCCGAATTATTATTCAAAGTCAAACCTCATTAATTTCACGGTTGGTGAACAAATCGGCTGTTTGCCGGTGGCTGCTGGCCTGTCCGACAGGAAGCGCTGTAATAAGGCACGCGCATTCGAAATTTAAAATAATTCCAAATATAAAATTATTCGAGTATTGCCATAACTCATGAACGTACCCAAAACAAAATAATTTGAATCTTCCAATGAATAGAATTGCATCTAGTTCTCACTACATATTTTTTTAAATAGTATTAGTTACCCCAGCCAGTTTGTATTTTCAACTGAATTCTCAATAATTGCTGAGTGATCCGGTGTTAATCGTATAATAAAAGCTTAGACCGACTACTTATAATATTGTAATGATTTTATAAGAATGAAGAAAGAAAATATAATTATTTATAACAAAATTGTATATGTATACCAGCGGCGTGCGGTATAGAGCTATCTCTATCTCACAACCTCACTTGTATTTGAACAAGTAGGATACAAGAGCACGTGCCCGCATGCCTTTGTATTTCATTCACTACACATGTGATTGTGCGAGAATGAGACAACGGCACGGCTGGCGCCTTAATTTATTTTAGCAGAAAATAGTGGATATTTAGATTTTTTCCGTATTAGTATTTCAATTTCTTATATTTATTTATATATTTAACAATTCTATCTTTGTTGGTTTATTAACGTTTCTTTGCCAAAACGAGTGAGTATTGAAGTGTTGGTCAATTTCTCGACATTTTCGGTAGCCTTCATAAGAACTAGTTATTGGAAATTTAATTACTGTTCCTGCCGGAAAGCGCGCCTATGATAAACAATAAAATCCGAACCAGGGAGGCCATGAAATTAACAATGTGTCAAGTTCCCACCTTCACGCCTCACCAAGCGTAGCAATCATTTTCATTCGACGCCATTGTCTTACGTCAAATCGCTCTGCCGGCCATTTCGGAAATAATACTAAGGTTCGATAGACAAACAGAAGAAACGGAAAACACTTTTTGTCGATGGTTTTCAAGTTAAGTGACCACACACAAAAGAAGCGATGAAATGCAAACTGGATTTTGTGTTTTTCCCATGCAAAACAGTAAACTTTCCAAATTATATGCTACTTATCGATGCTCTTTTTATAATTTTCCACGGATTTCGTAAGATTATCATTTTGTATACCCAACTAACTGTTTATTTTTAAATCAATAGCTGTTTAACATTAATACTCACGGAACCATATAATTATACGTTTTACTGGCCCTATACATAAAAACAATTTCTTTTTTCTCAGAAAAACAACATTTAAATTCTGTACGTTCTGTTATGTCCATCGATGATTGGTGGTAGGTTGGAGGTTTGCAAAACAGAATTAAATGATAGCTGGATGTTTTGCTATATATTAAGAAGTCGACAGACTTTTATTTCTTGATTAAATTTGGTAATTATGTCAGGTTAATTACCAGGATTTCGTTAAGTAGAGAAGGTGATGTGTTAAATTGTAACTATTTATTAAACTGTTTATTACAGAGATAATATTTTGTATGTTATTCGGTAGGATGATAAAAAAAGGATTAAGGAGGAGGAGGAGGAAAACACATTATAGGTGCATATATTATGCATAAATCGCATATGCATAAAGTGTTTGTTATTCTATGATTTTAATCTTACTGACCTGACGTAACTGCGGCATTTAGGTATTTAGTTGCTATGCCATCGACAGCTTGCTTTCTTAGATAAGATGTACTTTTGTAAAATGGAAATGTCTAATTAACTATGGAATAGGTTAAATTTAACTTATTTAGGTGATAAACGTTTAGTGAGAATAAATCCACTACAGAATGATTCAACACTTAACAGTTCCTTCATATGTCACTAACGTTATCATTTACGTTTTAGCCCAGGATTCACCTTTTGTATCTTGGTACATTCAACTATAAGAATCAACTAGATTATATATAAAAATGTATAATACTAAGTCGCTTTAAAAATGATTCATAAAAATAGCGAATCATTTAGCATCGAACAATTACTATTTTTAATTAGATTTAAGCCTCCTGAAAAATTTGTAAAATGTCCGTTACACATTATAACAATGGGTCATCGATATGACTTTCGAATTAAGGTATCTCAATTTTAGTTTTTATACGATGACTACTTGTTATTCACTTGCTCAACCTCTCTTTTTCGAAGAGAGTAGGGATATAACGATAGGAATAGTTGTTAGCTGATCGTTCTCGCTACACCCGGTTTTTAGGATTGGATGTGTGATGGGCGAAAAGAGAATTTTAGAAATCACATACATATCTTTAAACAGAAATCCATTCATCGATTGTAAAATCAATTAATGATACCGTTCGTATTGAGATTTGAACCCATGAGATCCGTAAGCGAAGCCAACGACATTGACCACTTGCACCACGGGCCGTGACTTAACCACAACGATATCTTTAGATTTACTTTATATCTTCATTCGTAAAAAAAATAGAATAACAATTATATAGTATATACTCAACCAATATTTTATACACATTTAACTATTTTAAAAGATTTTATCTATAAATTCTACCATTGGATTATTACAATTGTTGTTAAAATGCAATATATCTGCAAACCAATCCATTACAACGACATCAGACGAATAAATATGTATTTCTTATTGATATCATTATGCTTCAACCACCATAAAAATGATTCACCTGTCAGCGTTTCAGCTGTCTAATCTCATGGCTGCCATTTTGCTCGGATGATTGCGCGGAAATTGAAAATCAAGACCAATGACCATAAAGCGATGTCACACGTCAATAGAGATTATCCGTTCGACATTTTATACTATAATTTACTGAAAAACATTCAAGCAGGCATATTATTATTACTGTGCATATAGTTTTGAAAATGAAACAGCACAGATATCCAATTATTTAAATTATTCATACCGGGAAAGTAAAAATTTCAGTTCTACCAGCTTGAAGGTGACAATTTGAAGGACCATCATGAAGTTCTGGTTTAATAATAGGAACATAATTGAATTAAAAATACAAGAAATAGTTTTATTAGACAATGATCGGATTATTTATTATCAATAACGAAATTACAATATAAATTGGTCGCCGTAGCCGAGCGGTAAGGCTTTCATCATACTTGATTGCCCAGGCAAGGTCTCAAATCTACAAGTGGTCAATTTTATATCGATCATTTTATAAATCTGTATCCTAAATCATGTCTGTGATATTTTCATACTTCCAAAACAGGGGCCGTATCTATAATCATTATCTTCTCCTATTTTTAGTTCGGTGACAAAACAACACATTGGGGAAATAAAACACGTATTATTTTTGTCGTATCTATTTATGAATTCAACATATATGCAACACTAATTCAAAGAAATATTTAAAATTAAATAATAATTGCAGTTGCAGTTGCATAGATAATAAATTTAATTAATAGATATATTCCGTAATTGAATCGCATTTAGAAGGTCTTCAGTTTTCCAAATATAACTTTATTTAAATTTTTGAAAAATATCTGACATTACAGCTGATAACCAATGCGCCAAATATTTGAACATTGGAGAATCATACGAGATTAACCCAATGAGAATTTTATTTTTATAATAGATATCCAAGATCACATATTTAAATTGAAAAAATCTATATTTGATATTGACCTTGCTGGAAGATAAGCCAGGACCCACCTAATCGCTTGGGTAAAGCTCTTACTACTAGATCATAGAGGCCGAGTTTAAAATTCAATACTTATAATCGACATGTTGTATTTAAATTTATTTTAAACTGTGCTAAATAAAATAATATTTGGAAAACTGAGACCTTCCTACTAATATATTTTATAGCTTTAATAATTATTATTTTTTCGATGGATTTGGCGATAGCTCCATTGTGTAAATCAATTTTTAATTAAAATTAAATTTGATAACTACGTTATTCTACTGATTGTGTATCGTAACGTAACTAAATCTGAAGATGTAAATCAAACAGGCGTCACACCTAGAAACACATTAAATAGAAAGATTTAGTTTTATCTTACTTCAATTCATAAAATTTTCATTTTGAAGTAATCAGTAAACATTGTTTAAATGCGATGTTTAAATAATCAAGTTGGGTGCAGGACAGGTAAAAAAGGTGTTGGCCAAGAAAGGCTACTCCATGAATCGCATAGCAAAGCTGGAGAAGTCTTCGAGAAGTGTTGTTACCGGAAGCGCGGTCCGGCGCGTTTCTGTCCGTCTGCCGACCCGCCGTCACGCTTCGCGACCGCATCTACCATCCACCGATCTGGATTCCGACTCCTCGCTCGCCTCAGCCACGTGAGACGGACAACTGTGTTCATCCACTTGAATGTCTGACAACATTATCTGAAAATCGTATAACTTGACCACATATCAGCTTACTTTATTTAACGTTTTATCGTGTTATTATTAATGTTTTCATCTAAATATGACATGTAAGTTACATCATAAAAGTTCATCATCACATCAAGCCATTTGTGAAAATTAAATAGATTAACTTGAGCCTATGTGAAATTGGTTCAAAATATCACTAGGTTCGTACAAATTCGTTGTACGCAAAGCATGAAATTAAGCAAGCGCATCCATAATTTTCCATCAAACACACAATCTCTCTTCAAAAACACCATTGACTTTTGTCAAAAATATACAGTAATGAAAAAATATTTTCAATTTGGATCATATTCATTGATCAATATTTATTATTTTTGTGATATTTCAACAATAAAAATAATAATACTCAAATAGCACAAACAATAGTCAACACCAACTTACTCGGAACTAGTATTTCTGACGTTTTGTAAATCATAAGATATTCAACTCGATTCTTTTCGAATAGAAAATTAACGTTAATAATTTCCACTTTATGTTTCGTCTGTTTCTGTCTTAATTATTAATTTAATTGATTCCGCTTTTTCTTAAACATTTTCCGCCCCAGGTACATATTACCAACCCTTAGTATGCAGCATGTAGTACACAGCAGGTACTTATAGATATTTTGAAGCGCCACTTTTTATGCCTTTCGGAAATATATAATATTATACTAATACTTAGTACTAATAATATTTACACACATAACTACCACACTTTAGTACCTATGTAAAGTGTACAGATAATCCAATTATATTAAATTTGTATTAATAACGTTTTTGTGGCGGCTATTTTTAATTTTTTAAGCATCTATCATTTACAAGTTTTACGTTTTCCATCTTCGAATTCGATGTGTGTAGCCGATGTTTCGACAAAAATTCATTCTAGGAAAATTCGAATTGGCAACCCTAAATGGTAGCAGTCCTTTATCAGAAGAATAAATTGAGCTTGAACCACACTGTTGTCACATTGCTTGTCAGTATTGCATTAGTTTATTGTTATGTGTATACGATTCTCAAAACAATAATTGAATACTGAAAATTGAATAATTGAGAACTGTGCTAAGAGCCAAAAAACAAGAAATCCATATGTTACATGAAATGAGTGCCAAGCACACCAAATGGGATATGGCTTCCAAATTTATAGAAAAAAAATAATCAAAATAAATGCCAGTTCATGTGCTCAGTTATAAAAGTAAGAAAGAAACAAAGTGCCAATTGAATGTGTTTGGACAATCGCTTTCAAAGTGTCAACTGTCAATTCTTGGTGAATAGTTTGAAATGGATGAAATTCCATAAAAATGTCAACACAGAGGAGACCGAAGCTTTCATATTTATCAGAAAACAAATTAAAATGATTACTTGTCACAAACGATGCATTTAATGAACTTTTAATCACTCTAAATGTAACAAGCGTTGTAAATTATCGTCCGTAATCTTGGATAATTCAAACTATATTGTCGGAAGCGAAAGTATTAGATTAAGCTCATAGATATCAAAATACCTGTGTTTACAGATTATTTGCCCTCTTTTGTTCTTGCTACTGTATGTTCTATACAAACCTAGTATAAGATAACTACGAGAATTTCTTTAGCTGAGGGCATTTATGGGTTGTTGCATTATACTTATGTAGTAGCAATTTAAAACCATATTTTGTAAAACGTATATCAAGCTCACTACAGACATGTACATGTTCGCTTTAAAAGTCGATCGTCAAATTCATTACTCGGACATCTCCGAATAACCCATATTGAGATAATGGGAAAAAATATACAAATTGTCACAATAAATCAAGTACCCAAATTTCACACATTTTATAAACAGGTGTTTAATAATTACATGCTTTCCGTGTAAAGTCAGTAAAAAGATACTTAGAAATATATTTTTAATGACCCAGAAATGTCAACATTTTGATTACTTTACTTAGTTAAACTTTAGAAGGTTATCTGTCGTAGCATTTTTTTTTGTGGCATTGTTGAATTGTCTGAGTAGAGCGCAAAATTTTACGTGTAACTGCATATTTAAGTTAAATTTCATTTTTTGGAGTTATCTGACCAATGAACTGGAGATCGATATATGGAATGATTATACAGCTCTGGCTATCTATTTGTTTACTTTTAGCCATAGATCGGTAATAACAGAATATGTGTTTTCAGGTTTTCAGTTAGTTTTTTCTTTTTTTTAAATATAAATTTCGATGTACGATATGGTATGTAGTTCAGTGTTTCCTAACCGCAGACCGGTGTCCACATAATTGTGACTGGTGTCAAATAATTCAAACAGTTTAAATATTTTGCTGATACCCATTTTAAAATCGATTCAAAGACAATCATTATCGTATGGGGTTTTTTCTTAAGTGTTTTCCCCACACAAAGCATTCAGCTGACAGAATCTTTTTAGATAGCAGTACTTAGCTAGCTTACATGCGGGAAAGGGATATAATGGTTTAGTCTGTACCCACCCTAGCACTGACTTTACCCAGGAAACTAGGAGCCCGCTTCGCGGACTTCACATAATAATTTCAGTAGGGAAATATAGGTAGGAAAACAATCGCTAAAACGAAAATTTTCTGTTTTACATAAAAACTCACATTAACCTTGGCGTACTGGTGATTACTGTGTATTTACATTGCGTCTTGTTGAAAGTACTATGAATAAACAATGAATACAATTATTATATTGAATATAATAATTACAACCCGAATGAATGATACAAGAATCGTGCCCCTTATAAAATTGTGATATTTAAAACGAGGAATTCTCTATTTCTACTCAATATCTCAAATCTATATATATATAAATGGAGATTTGTTTGTTTGTTTGTCCTCTATACATTCCTTTACCATTCATCCGATGTCGATCAAACTTTGGTGAGTTGTTGTGCGCACATGTGAAGGTTTCTGAAGAAAAGAAATTTAAACCTAAAATCTAAAAAAAATAATAAAATATTACAAGAAATAAGAAAAATATCTCATACTATGTTCGGGTCATTAGTCAGCCGTAAGGCAATAGCACAACTTAAATAATTTATTCCACATGTGTTATGAATATCGTTGGAAATATGGAAACAATAACACATATTGTTTGAAAAATATAAATGAATTACTATATTAAAAAATAAATCGTGCTTTTTCCGGGCTGAGAAAAATAAATCTGGGGTTCGGGTAACTGATATTGAGACTTGGGCTCGGGCCGTGCTGGGCCTGAAGATGGACGGCTAGGACCGGATAATTTTATGAAATTTCGGCCCGTGCAGACCTCTAATCCAAAAGTACTTAAATAAACAGAATTAAAACACAAATCATTTCTTTCTTTGAGTGGCATTGCAACACATGCCGGCTACTCATTAGTATGGTATAAATAAAGAAGCAATTTCTTCGGGGTTCAATCTACTGGAAAGTCTCGAATAATTCCAAATTTGATGTTCATGAAAATCAATAAATCTAATGTAATCAAATGTGAACCAATTTAAAATCTTTATTTAGGATTATTTATCGTCGCCAATTAAAAAGTACAAAATTATTCGAATACCTACTCTATGATTTCGATGAATATTTCGGATCCCTGATAATTGTGACACATATTTTAACAACCAACTACCGTTTCATCCGTGTTTCATGCCATTACATCTGTAATATGTAATCCGATATATTTACACATTACGACCAGCGCCCAGCGCACACAGTTAAACAGCATAATCATTGCCATCACACTGAGCGATAAGTGTCCCCAGTCGCGTGCATCACCTCGCGGAAGATCACGTAAAGATGCCATCAGCTATCGGCACCAGCAGACTGCGATGAGCCGATGAGTATAATCATCGTGTGACGACCGATAATACCTGATGCAGTATTAACGCGAGAATTCACTCTGTTATCAAGGCGGACGGAGTGGCGCATGCCAGGGACCGTAGCTATCGTCTAATTGCCGGTATCCAAAGCGCGGAGTACCTACTCATTTGCGAAGATACGGAGACGTTTTTACTCGGATAGTTCTCCTCCGAAGACAAACAAAAAATGTTGCTATTTGGGTGTACTTTTATTGCGTAATCGAAACAGCGACGCAGTCTTGCCGCAATGTAATCTTTGAGATGTGCATATTCGTACAGAAGTAGAACGTAGACTTATTTATTATCAAAACTTTTAATCTGGGGAAAATGGCATAGCGAGTGGATCTCAACTTATAAAAGCTCTCCCGTCCACAAAATCCTATTTAACTCCATGTACAATAGGAATAGTGCATGCAATAAAGTCTTGGGGAATTTTACTAGCTCTTTTCGTATGACGCTAAATATATTTCCAAGAATTTCATATGTATATTTGTTAGTTATAGTTATTTCAATCTGTCACAATATAAGATTTAAAAAATATTACATAAAACACCATTTTTATTTCAGTATTAGTGGTCCGCGAAAAATTTCTCGTTTATTTACCGGTCCGCAGGTGTAAAAGGCTTAAGGAAAACGGTTTATATTCTTTATATATTCACATTGCCCAGTCATATGGTTGCAATAGTGTATACGAAAATGTTGCCGTATCATAGATTCAACAATCTTACCGGCCATGTGTAATTTTTTGTAACCAGGAAAACAGAACATGACTAAACAGAACAGAAAAAAACAGAACAATTTGAAAATAATGTTTTTGTCGTATCTATTATTTATTGAACATATAATAAACTCTAATATGCAATTAGAATGTGTTTATTGTAGATATTAAACACAAATATTTGCAAATGAGCTTACTGTTTATTTCATACAATACAAGGCACTTTTTTTTTAATATTTTTAAATTTGTTTGAATAAAAAATATCTGAGTCAAAAATTATAAGTGACAAAATCGATGAGAAGTCACTCATGCCTAGAATCATAAATTTAAATTGAAAAAATCTCGATTGCTGATCCAAGATCATTTTAAACTTATGATATTTTTGTTGGTTTAGTGCATTACTTTGGGGGGTGGACGCTTTGAAATATTGAATTAATTTAAATAATTTAATAACCGGTAAATGAATATACAGAAATTTTATAATAATCTTATGCAGTGATTGAATATATAATTTATTTCTTATACTATGTTCAATAAATAAGAGATACGACAAAAATATTGTTTTCAAATTGATCTGTTTAATCATGTTCTGTTTATTCTGTCCTGTTTAGTCATGTTCTGCTTAGCCATGGAACCGTAATTTTTGATGTTCGTTGACAGGCGGCTTAGGAGCGATTATTTATAATATAATCATTGTAATTACGGCTTAAATTTAATGCGCCAGATATGACTGTTTAAATTGTTGAAACACTCGAGATGAACTTGAGGATACTGACTATACAAACACCCAGTCCCAAGAAGTTAAATTAAAAAATCAACAGTTGATGTTGACCGTACCATGACTAGAAACGCATAATTCAAATCGTTTATCAGTGCTCGTACCAACTAAAGTCGTCGAAAAGATTCTATAAATAAATCTCACCCTGTTCGAGAATTAAATAAAAGATCGACTCAAATCCTAGCTAAATATTGTGTGTTCAAATATTTATCATACATTTCTGTTCAGATTTTTTTATTTAGTACCAGTGAGTACCCGGGATACGTTGCAATGCCACTCAAAGAAAGAAAGAGTTTGTGTTTTCATTCCGTTTATTGAAGTGCTTTTGGATTAGAGGTCTTCACGGACCGAAATTTCATAAAATTACCTGGTCCGAGCCCGGCCCGAGCCCGAGTCTCAATATCAAACCCGAACCCAACCCGAAACCCAAATTTGTTTTTCTCAGATTTTTTTTTAATATAGTAATTCATTTATACTTTCCTGTCAAACAATATATGTTATTTTCCCATATTTCCAACGATATTCATAGCAGATGTGAAATAAACTATGAATATTATTGCCTTATGGCTAACTCATGACCCAAACATAGAACGAAATATTTTTCTTAAATTTGAATTCCTTACTCGAGTCCGGCCCGAGTCCGAATCTGAATTGTGTTTACCTGCCCGAGCCCATGGAGACCTCTATTTTAGATACACAATATTTGTTGTCTGCCATCTGGTGCGTACATGAATAAATCAGAAGGTTTTTCCGAGATGTCACTGTTTTTTTTTAGATTTCAGATTTTAAATTTTTTTCAGAAACCTCGGGTGTACGCACAATAACTCACCAAAGTTTCATCGAAATCGGATGCGTGGTAAAGGAACGCATAGAGAACAAACAAACAAACATTAATTTTTATATATATAGATTGTCGAAGAAGAACTTCCCATGCATGTCTGCCCCAATACAATATCGTATCAACCTGAGTAATTACTTTACTATACCTCTACCGGTAAATAGATAAATACCGTCTTGTTCATGGTTCAAAGAAAATACAAGTTGAATAATTGATACACCTATTAAATTAACCAAGATGGTAAAGTAATTATCCGCCGAGCGAATAGGTGCTCATTGGGACAGCATGCTCATCGGTGAATATTAATAAATAAATTCATTATTATTTTATACGTCAGACAGTTGATTCTGTTTTTGCGGATTATTTGCGGCCTGATGACATTTCTTCAATATAGATTATTATTTTGCTTTATATGGAAAGTTATATTTATTTAAAATAATACAGAAAGTAGTAAATAATTCTCGAACCATAGACTCGATTAACTTTTCCCAAAAAGTGTTTCAAGAAAAATAATGTTCGAAATATTGATTGTAAGTAGTACTAGGGATGAATAAAATTATGATTGTGACTTGGTATAAATCAAGGTATCTTCCAAACTCTTCTTTATTGTATCCTTTACGGAAGATGAGCTCGTAAAAAATAAACATAAAATAATGAAATTTCCATGTAAATACATCATTCCATGATCACCCTGACAAAACCTATTAATTTGTAATAAATAGGTAGTTCTTCGAATTGCATTTTAAGTCCCTCCATCTCACCCATAATGGTTTAGTTTTCCCAACTAGGATTAAAAGTCATTGTGGTGATCAATCCAGGTGTCAATGTAGTTCCTAGACTTAGTGATAATAATTTGTCGTATTTTATCTTATATATATTTATTTTTTTCATGTCCGCTCCAAATGTGGAGCATATGGTATCCTAATGGACCTAATCCTTAACCGAAATTTTTCTATGAAAACTGCTCGTTACTCAGTTACTCAACCTCTTTTTTTTTGGAGAGAGTAGGGATAGAAGGATAGACCTAGGACAGGACTAGTGGTTAGCTAATCGCTCTCATTACGCTCCGTGAGGAACGGATGGGTGGGAGGGAGTTTTTGACATCACAAACACTCTACGTACAGAAATCCATAAATCAATTGAAAGGTCAATGTATGAAAACCGTCCGCACCGGGAATTGAGCCCCAGACATCCGTAACCGTAGCCAATGACGCTACCAACTGCACTACGGACGCTGACATCTAGAACTACGATAACAGCGATATTTAGAACTTATCTTATGTATAAACGATATAAACTATTTACTGTCTGTCAGTTCAAGTTCATTCGTGTACTCGAATGCCTGAAGTTGCCGAAATGCGAAACCCGGGTCGTTAGTGATGAAATACATGGAAATGTGCAAAATCTCAACAATTCAAATTTGCGAACATAAACAATGGTTTCACGAGTAGTGTAGACAAATGTGGTGATGTGTGCAGTAATGGCTACAAAATGCAAAAATCTGGTGGCTAAATGCAAGTTCTTGATAAAATGTTTCAATCATGAAAGATGCACTACGAATTAACTAATAGCTATATTTTATAAAAATAATTATATGTGAAGTATTAAGCATGCAACGACGAAATTATATTCGTAGCGTTTTTTTGCACGATGTCCCTTGTATGTGAGCAAAAACTGAAAACACATTTGAAGCAGTATCAGGATCATCGGCTTGCGGTGGTGTTATCACTATCTCTATCGCACAACCTAATTTGAGTATGAGCAAGAAGGATACAAGAGCATGCGCCGCATACACCAGCATCTCGCTTGCACCTTCACTTTTCATGCGATCGAGCGAGAAAGAGATAAAACCACCTGGTTGGATATATTATATTTTCATTTAAGACATCGAGCGAGAAAGAGATAAAAACCACCTGTATTTTACATGGAATAACGATTACATATATATTAAAGATTGGAGATATTTCAGCATCATCAAAACTTTAAATAATAAAAATGTAAAACATATTTATTTATTAGACCACTTTTAAGGTGTTGACTGTCAATTCTTGGTGGAAAGACATTATATTTTAAAAAATAAAACACAATTCATTTGTACTACTTTCACATATTTATAATGATCAGGACCGGTTTCGCTCATCACGAGCATTATCAACTGATGAATGTCAGTTGATAATGCTCGTGATGAGCGAAACTGGTCCTGATCATTATAAATATGTGGAAGTCGTACAAATGAATTGTGTTTTATTTTTTTTAAATTTATTAGACCGCCTGCTGGTAACACTTGTGAAGAATCTCCTCTAGTTCACTAAAATTGAACTCCTTATTTGACTTTATTCGCTGACTTGCCGCATTTTTTGATTGATTTACAAATATCACCTCTTCCCAGCAACAATCATGTTCGGAGTTGATGGTGCTGGTCCCAGACGATTTGCTAGGAAAACGATTTATGTGAGAACGGTCGATCGGGGTTTCACTGTATAATAGTTTTAGTTATTATTGCATTTTGAATTTCGATTATTTTTGTCGCTTTATATTAATAATTGATTTCTGGTGTAATATAAAATATAAAGTTTTGAATATGCTATCATTCGAAACTCTTTTACAATTGAAATATGTAAGCTCTCATATACGATAAATAGCTGTGCTCAAAAACGTTTTATACTTCTGATCATATTCACAATTAATAATGTTGCATTATAACTATCTTTAAAACATAAAACAGAAGAGTCAGGATGCTGTAATACTAAAACGAAAACCTTAATTCAGATGTAAAATTAAAATTTACATTAACATAAATGTGTACTTACCTAAAATAATTATGATTATCTTATGAATTTCGTGGTTTTTTCCTACGGTGACGGCATTACAAATAATAATTGCTGTGTTTCATGAAAAGTAAATAACTATTTGTGATTTTAAAGAACTTTTTAAAAAACATTAGTTACGCAATACTCACTCTAATCTCTTTTTAAATACAAAATGACAGACTCACATTATTAGGTATTATTACGTTCTTTATATCGTCTGTCGTCATCATCAGCCAGCGGATCCTCCCTAAAATGCTCTCAAGAGTTCCGTTGAACTTGTTATTAATGAATAGCTATGTATTTACAAAAGCATTCATATAAACCCCTTAATTTTTGGAAGTATTATTCAGATAAATACCGTGAAAACAGTAAATATAATTAATGTAGAGTCGGTTATGTACAAGTTATAGATTATATTATAACAAACTATTTCGAAATTTCATATTTTTTTTTTCATTGCATGTCATCAGATCAATTGTTCATATTTATATAGATGTACCAATTTAACTTGGCCGCTAGTGATGGCGCCACCGTCGCTTTAGGAATGTTGCCATATTCAACCAAAATTATTTGTTTATTAACAAATTTAATTGATATTAATGAAAAAAAACAACATGTAAATAATGTTTTTTTATTAAAACATTAAAATGTATAATTAAATGTAAATACTATCATAAAAAGTGTGAAAAATTAACGTTTTGTATGAAAATGCAATGACAACGTTATCAGTTTTAATTTTTTTTGAAAATGATTTTCCACATAGTATAGGCTGTACTTATAGAATATATAAAAACTACATAAAAAGTCTTTATAAAAAATACAGAAGTATTTATTAACGAGTAACTAGGCAACACTAAAAATTTGATTGTTTTGTACGTTCGCTCCGCATTGTAACTGATGAGAAGTTTTGGTTATTTACTAGATTTTTTACGTTTGCAGAACTGACAAACTCCTACATATAACTTCCCGGGCTATCCCACAGATTCGTTTTCAACTATTAACCATGCCGTGTCCACTTATTTTCACTGTATTTTTATTAACAAAATTATTTATTGACATATATACGCTCGTGTTTGACAATTGCTACGGAACAGTGTTAAATAATGATATTGAAGTCAGTCTAAAAAATCTAACATTATGAATAATTTAAGACATCGACTGAGGGTGCTTGATGGAATTTCAATATCAAATTTGAATTATAGAGATTTTGTACACTTCCATGCATTTTGTCACTAACGACCCGTTCGAGTCCATTCGTGCGCTCGAATGCCTGAAGATGCCGAAAGGCGAAACCTGGGTCGTTACTGACAAAATACATGGAAGTGTACAAAATCTCAATAATTCAAATTTAACATTATAAAGTACTGTTGATTGTTTATTGGTAATTTTTATCGATATCTATTATAGTTTACTGACTAAAAACAAATCCTTGTGATTCCTATCTCTTCCTTCGATCTTTACGGGTTCTGAATATGCGACTGCCACTCATAAAAAAACGTTATAATCATAAAAACCAAATTGTGCCCTATTTGAAAGCAAACATTTAATACGCTTCTCCCTCGGCTTATATTTAAAAGGTTAATTTTCTATTTCACACGGTTTTAAAATAAATTTAATGTACTCATTATATAATTTAAGACATCGACTGAGGGTGCTTGATGGAATTTCAATATTAAATTTGGATTATTGAGATTTTGTACACTTCCATGTATTGATATTAAAAACAATATTGATATTAAAAACTCCATTCATGAATTTAAAATTTACCGAAAAGAGACGTTTTCAGATGCGGCCATTGATTTTAGCTCAGACCATCCTTTCTCATATAAATTGGCTGCTTTCCATTCTCAGGTTCACAGATTAGTCACTATACCTCTAAATAAATTTAATTTTGAAAACGAACTAAACATTATTAAGCAAATTGCCATTAATAATGGCTATGAGGCGTCTCTTATAGATAGTCTTGTATCAAAAAAACAACGTAAATTAGCAGAAAAGATGCTATATTTCGGGAACTTGTCTAACGACATAGACCGCCCCAGAATCTGGCATAGAATTAGTTATTTAGGTTGCACAAGCTTTAAAATTAAAAAACAACTCGCTGATAGTGTTAGACCGGAGTTCTATTGCAAAAACTCTCTAGGCAAATTACTTATTAACAATAAAGATAGAGTAAACTTTAAGAACAAATCTGGTATTTATAAATTACAATGCAATGATTGCCAACATTTCTATGTGGGTAAAACCACACGTACATTAGATATAAGGGTATCAGAACATTTAGCTGCCTTTAGATTAAAAGAAGAAACTTCGACATTCGCAAATCACTTGCTAATGGAGAACCATACGTTTAATGCGGATGATGGGGTTAAACTGTTGCATAAAAACATGGGGGATCATAAATTATTTTATCAGGAAATTTTAGAAATTAATAGAGCCCAGTTAAACTCATTACCAATCTTGAATGAGCAGCTGAACCTTCCTAATTCTCCGCTATTATATCCGATACGTTGAAACACCTAACAGATGTCACCAAATGTGGAATGATTGTATATATTTACCCATTCGTCGAATTACATCCCGTCAAAACCCACAATACTATTATAATTGTAAAATCACTGGTATTTCTAAAAGAAGTTGATTAGCGGCAATCCGCCTTCGGCAATCGCCACTCTGTTAATATGGTGTTTACAAAATAAGGATTAGGGCGATTTCCGAAATTTTAACTCAGGTATCGGTGTGGCTCTCAGACGTATAATGTATTGCCTCGTAAATGATATTTGTCGCATTTGTATCTTCTATATAAGCGTTAGACACTGTTTACTGTCTCTCAGTTCGAGTCCATTCGTGTGCTCGAATGCCTGAAGATGCCGAAAGGCGAAACCCGGGTCGTTAGTGACAAAATACATGGAAATTAAATATTATTCTCAACCTATGAAAAATGTTTCACAATAATCATGTGACGAAAATGCAAAATTTAGTTGATTTATTAACTCTTGTGTGTGTTATATAATATGATTTTATTCATTATATAGATTTTATGTATAATGCCTTTAAATCTTAACACTTTAAAAATAAGTGACAGTATTTGATGCTACAGTTATAAGAACGCGTTCAGCATCAGCAAGAATTATTTCATGACATTTTCGCGCAACTAAAATATTTTTTTGGACAGGCAAAGGGCGTTTATAATTTTGTATACATACATACTGAGTTGTGCTAAAATTACTACGAAAATAGTATTGAAAAATAAGAATAAGCCGTGTTTTTAAAAAAAAGTCAAGTAATAAACAACAATTGAAAATTGCGCCCTTATGACTTTCCAAATTATAAATGGAAAATATCGTCGTCTGATCTAGCAAGTACGTATGTTTAAAAAAATAGAAATGTAATTCATTGAACTATATTACATTACATTAAATGCATTAAATTGAATTTTACATTTAAATCTTCAATTTAATCACTAAATCAATTTCAAAATCTCATTACTTTATTTCTCATATTTTTGTTTCGTAAAACGAAGACACATATTTTGCTTTATATAGCTGACGAAATTTAAGCAGCAAATAATTAAAAATCAATTTATAAGCATATATTTAAATAAATAAGAACAATTTATAAATTAATGATAAATATTATCGTAATTATGTCAAATGTATGTAATTTCCTTCAATACCTATAACTACTATTAATTGTTTTTAATAAAATTAGTATACGCTAATAAAGGGGTTTGTTATTGTGTTATATTATAGAAAACTCCTTTTCATAAAAAAAATGTATCGGATACTACACGTAAATATAAACATCGATATGTTTTTTATTCATTAAATATGAGTGTTGCTTTTTTTCTAGATCGGATTTCCTAAGCGTTCGGGGGTTTGACGAAGACATCGTTGGATGGAGAGGAGAAGACGTGATGCTGTATAGGAAATACGTCAGATCAAACATGAAAGTTGTGAAAGCTGCCGATCCTGGGATATTTCACATATGGCACCCAAAGGTATGAATTACTGTATTGCCTACCCTTTGTATTACTGTTTTGTACATTAGCCATAGAAATTTAACAGTATTTTTGGAACCAATCTCACACGGTGTTTTGAAGAACCAGTCAACCCACGGATTTCAATAACGATATTACCAAAACAGCGGTATTTCGGCTGTTTCTTCAATACTGAAATAGCGTTTTTTTAATTGCAAAATATCGGTATTTCCGTGTTATACTATATTACAGTACACTTATTTAATGACCTTTCGTCCAACAAGTCTTGAATTTGAAAGGCCTCTTTCTGCAGCTGAACTTATTTGCACGAAGATCATATCAAGATTGACAGATTCCGATATCGATGTACATGGTCATATTTGTATTCAAAGAAGCAATAAACAGTAAGTTGTTTGTGAAAATCAGCCTTTTAAATTATATTTTTTTAATACCGGTATTTAATATAACATGCGATGTGTAGCTCTATCTCTAACTCTATCACACAAACTTACTCTTGTGTATATGTAAGTACGGTAAAATAGCAAACGCCAGCATGCCCTTATATCTTGCTTACACTCTTCACTGTGCATGTGATTGAGGGAGAAAGAGAAAAATTCATTGCCGCTCATGGACTAGCGATATTTTGTTCGTTATATTTTTTTGTTATTCTTCGTTCATTTTTATCTATTTTTGTAATAAGTAGTATATTGATATATCTGTCCGGTGTTGCAATCCCTAAATCTACCGTGTAAATCGATTTATGAGTGAGTTTTGAGGAAGAAAGTTGACGGAGAAGAAGCAAAGAACAAATCCACGGTGGGTGTGGCGCGGGGAGCACAGACCACAAAATATGGCTCATTACTTCCCTTCTCGCAGGTGAACGAACCGACATGCAGCGAACCGCTCGCTCGCCGTATTCTTATTTTCCATATCGCTACTCTCAGAACTAATTACCGCGATTAGAATGATCGCGACTCGTCGCACGGTGGTATGCGATGTTCTGCTCACCGCCCGGCTCTGTGCTCGGTCACACGACGAACAATCATGATTAGGGAACGTTGGCCCTGAACCTTGGATTGTTTGTTTCCATGCGTGGCATCCTCTTCCGACTATTTTGCCATTTTAAGACATTGTGTAATGATATTATGCTGTCAGCATGAGAAAATACTACGCACACATCATACATCTGGTATTGTCTTAGATCACCCCTGGGCAAACCACGGTCCGGGGGCAACATGCGGTCCGCCGCGTACTTCCATGCGGCTTGCGAAAAATAACCGTATTTCTGAAATAAATAACTTTCATATGTTGATTAAATTGGCATTTACTTGATAGAACTCCAGCATAAAATATCAAAGTATTTAGTTCTACAAAATTTTGTAGAGTTAAATATTTTTCTTATTAACTATTTTATCCTATAAACTTTCATCTGCCCTTTTAAATGGCATATATTATGATATAATGCATCGAAGATTTCTTCGACTGAAAATCGTTATATCGACGATGTTTTGGCCAATTGATGTAGCCTTCAAAATTGAAATTTTTCAGGAGAGAGTAAAAACTGTTTTTATCGAAAACAATATAATATGTGATGAGTTGCGTCCTGTAAATTATCATGTTTGCGGATACGGGACTATACGTAGGGAGTTTCGATGTTAATAATGGCCTACGTCAAGTGGTTGGGTCAGAATTTTTAAACCTAAAACCAATGTAAAATGATGTTTCCCTTCCAAAAAGTGGTCAATTTGTTTTTCTAATTATTATATTATTTGGCCAAGACCTGCTCTGTGGTCTTTAAAACTAGATCCAATCATTAACTCATAATCGGTGTGTCTTACAATATAATATGGCGTCTTATAGTCGAGGAAATACTGTAATAAAGTTATTCCTTATTTACTTTGGAAAGGCTAAAAAACAGGACAGGTTCTTTAAAAATTGTATTGTAAAAAATGTATACATATTTAATTTTGAGGCTCCTTCCTAACGTGATAAAATCAAACATAGAAGTGAAAATATACATCTTGAATCTTGAGAAGAATATATCCGTCAGCCAGGTTGAGTAAAAATCAAATAATCGTATGGAAAGCAAAGGATGGTCGACAATATGGAGACTTTAAGAGGAATTAGTAGGTTTTTCTCTCATTTCGCGAAAATCGTCAATCGTTTTCCGTAGCCTGCAAAATATGAACCGTCGAAACAAAAAAATTCTCTTTTAATAATTGCACTTTCAAAGTATTTGTTTAGATTATTGCAGTATTATTTAAACGGAAATAGTAAAGTTTTCAAGCCTGCCTAGCAAAGAGTTGACACCTATTTTTCAGATATGCTTGTATTTGCTTTACGCCGTGGCTAAATTAGGGTTTATTGTAGGTTATCGAGATTTGATGTCTGAGACAAAATCGTAGAAAAAAGGATTTTTAAGAAAGTGATCTTGACAGAATTTACAATTTATTGAATATAATAAATATTTTTGAAATGTACCAAAGAGTTCGTTTTCTTGCACTTTTTCTGACTGATATTGAAAGTAGAATTATACTGAACATATTTAAAAAAAAAAATGGGGCAACAAGAAATTTTATTATGTACGTCTTTTGACAAAAAAATTAATAAGTGCATATGTATTTATTACCTTCCATTGTCATTAAATCGGTGTCTGTCGTCTCTCTCGACACTACGCTCCTCGGTATTTATTTTAATTATATGTAAATAGTGAATAGGTGCTATTTCAATGAGTAAATAATTTTATACTTGAAAACTTTACTGTTTCCATTTAAATAAAAGTGCAATAGTGTGAACAAATACTTTGAGACTGCAATTATTATAAGAAAAAAAAAGTATTTTCACGTTTCATATTTTTTGGGCGACAGAAAATGATTTTCGCGAAATGACAGAAAAAGTTACTAATTCCTCTTAAGCATTTTCCTCCTATTTCTTTAATCACATTTAAGCACTCTTAAACTTAAATTACAATATTCTATAGCTAATTAATTCTGTACCTTAAACGTTAAACCACGGTAGTCCAGTTTTTATCGTTATCGAGTTAAATATGCAGAAAAGTTTATTTTATTTCATTACATAAGTGAACACTGAAATCCATATGTAGAATATCAAATTAAACGATTGTACTAATTAAAAAACCACTGAAGTCCAATTTACTTTAGTGCATAAACAACGGATATCCAACGTACGTTGTTTATGCTCTAACAATTTCACTGTTCATTTGAGCTATTCTTGTCTGGCACTTGACAACTTTACTGTCAAATAATTAATTACAGAAAGGTGATTTAGTGAACAAATGCGATGAAGAGAGGAAAAAAAATGGTCAGAATGGTGAAAGGTAAAGCAGCATGAGCATATTCTTTAATATTTATAATTAATCTGCCTTATCGACATCATAAAATAGACATCTAGCTTTTTAGCCGATATTTAAGAATTGAGAGAGAGAGAAAGATACTGTTTACAGATCCTATTTATTAGAAAAGTTACAGAGTTTCAAACATTCATTCCTAAACAAATATCGCTCTCCTGAACAAAAGTACAAACTTAATTTGACTTTCGTGGTTTATCGTCTAACGTACAGAATTGATGGAGCATTTATTTCTCTGGAACTGGTATGTGCGCTGTCATTATGTCCCAATATTATGGCATTATCTTTTTTTATATCATTTACTAATTATGGTGAATATTAATAATCTCCAAATTTATCCATTATGTCAATAAATTATGTTTTATTTAATTATTATATGCAACTTGCGATAAAGGCAAAAATAGTAAAATTTTATTTCACAAATACACTGGAACTCTTTGGTTTTGAAGGATCCTTAGAAACAAACAACAAATACGGTAAAGTCTTGAATTATTTGCAATCCTATCTTTCTTCGTATTAGGTTTCTTAGTTGCATGTCAAAATAATTATTTTCGATGCAAAATACGAGGCAAGACGACTAAACAATCTGAACAGATGTTCAGTAGGTGAGTCTTTCAGCGGAAACATTATAACCTGACTTGCAATCTTAATCCTTTTTACAATAGTGTTAAATGGAGTCGCACGCGGTTCTGAGAGGTTCGACAAATGTTCAATAAAAATAATTCATTAATATAAAATGTGTGGACGAGGTAGAAATAGCGGCTGAATAGAGTTGTATTAACCTCAGAGCGCGAACAAGTCCATCTTGACGTATTGTAATCTTTTATAATAAATTATCTCTGACCCTGTTTCATCTTTCTAAACATACTTTTGCAGTTACGTGTCGTCAAAATTTCATATATTTTTATTGTATATAATTCAATAACACTGAATTACCTCAATGATGGTTTTACGTTGTACATTTATAACTCTTGGGGTTTCGGATCACAAGCTATAGTTTTAGCATTACCTATCATGACTAGTCTTCCTTTGAAGTAAACCACCCTCATTTAAACTGATTATATCATTACTTGTTTGTTGGATTTCTTTTCTATAAAAAGAATTGTTTAACGATTTCGGGAATTGCAAAATTCGAGAATTCGTGTGCAATGGAATCACCAAACCGGGCGTATGTAATGTTTGTAAGGAGAAATATTAGCTTAATAACAGTCGTTTCTACCCTAACCGTTTCCGAAAAAAAAGGAAGAGCGAATGAATAAAAAGCAATTCTTGTAGAACAAATTCTGTAATGATACCTAAATTATGCTCCAAATTGGAAGAAAATTTAAATAAAAAAACAACAGCTTATGTAAAAAATATGTATTTCTTATAAAAATATCTCTCTTCTTCAAATATACATTATCTAATGTAAAGTTATTACGTCCTATCAAATTTACAACAAAAAACAATTATTATTTACACTGATTTATAAATATTCCTAAATAGTAATTTATGATCACATGAACATTTGTATTATCATTAAAATTGTGCAAGTTATATGGCACTGTGTGTGTGTTTTCTGCTGTCGAAATATTATTTCATTTTTCCATATTATTACCTACATTTTTTGGTTCCTATCGAATAAAAAAACAAGAAAGGACTACCAGAAGTAAGCAGGTTATTGCTGAAAAATTCAATGACTCAATATTTTTAGTTTTATTTCGTACCATTGCTGTGTATGAAAATGCTTGAATTAATCGTTGGGAACGTAACCTTTTTCCTTCAATAATAATCAAACTTGTCTATTTATAAAACTGTATTCAATTACACAGGACTCAAAAGTGAAAAATGTTATGTTAATCTTCCGAAATGATGGAATAATATAAGAGATGCACAAATAATACTTAATGTTAACTCTTAACTCGCGGATGATTGATATACTCTCATAGACTGCATGCCTGTAGCTAGTAATACTTGTACAGCAGTCACGAACACTGCACTGAGATTTTATTGTACGAAAATTTAACTGAAACTACAAGACATCTTATTTAAAAACATACTAAAATAAGAATATTTGGACAATCGAAAACATGCAAAACTCATTATCAAACAAATCAAAAGTCGGTTTTCTCTGTGTTTTCCGTCAGTTTTGAAGTCATATATGTGATTTTCTGGAATGAAATTATGGCAAGAGCAGTTGTCAAGAAATCTACTTAAAAATTATAGAATTAATACCCTATAACTTACGATCAATCAACTGATATTGTAACTATCTATTAACTTTTTAAAGTTTATTTTTGAATGTTATATTCAGCCAACAAATTGATTGAACTTATTTCAAATATTAGTCAATTGTCAATAGGGCTTCAAAACTTTATTATATCAAAGGCTGAAATAATTGACGTTCATTCTGGGATTCGATATAAATATTTTGAAAGAAGGAATAGAAAATATCATTTTAGTATAAGTGATCATAATAAATAAGTATACAGAAAATATTTTGAGCATTACATAATATTAATCTTAAAACCCTCATAATTCATTATTACATTGACCAACAGATGGCTACAAACATCTAAAACGCGGGTCGTCAACCTGGTTCGTACTGCCCACTAGTGGGCGGTTAGGCTTCCGTGGCGGGCGGTGGGCAATTTTAGCTTTTACCCCAAAACATTTGAAAATTTTGCTTCACAGTTTATTTTACACACAAAAGTGTGTTGGCTCTCTGAAGGTGCATGCCTGTCATGCTTTGTAGCATTATATGACAGTGTCATGCGATTTTTAGAGGACAATCATGAGGGATATATCTACCAACAATTGAAAACAGTTAAGCATGATGCTTTTTATTTGACAAATATTTTAAAACGATTTAATGAAATTAACCTGCAATTTCAAGGTGCCACTAAAACACTTATTAGTTGTAAAAATACTGTGTGCTTATTTTTTGGACATCTTGATCTTCTCCATCATAACCTTCTGAAGAGAGTTTTATTAATTTCACAAATTATCAGCTTTAAAAGAACCTATAACACCATCAGAAATCGAAAGGCTTAGCTGTCATAGCAGCGAACTTAAAATTGATATGAAAATAAGATTCAAAGACATTTTAAATTTAAAGACATAATTGGATGATAAATCCTTTCATCATAAATTATGATGAGGTTGATATAATTTATAAAGAAGAGTTGTTGGATCTGAAATATGACAAAGGAGAGCAAAAATATTTTAAATATTTCCGGAAGCCGAAAGCTTTGGCAAAATAAAAAAATACCTCGTTTGTATCAAAAAATGTGGGAAACAATTAAAGATATTTTAATACCCTTTCCCACATCTTATCTTGTTGAATCAGGTTTCAGTGTGGTGAATAACATCATGACAAAACAAAGAAATCGTCTGAAAATCACTGAAAGAGGAGACATTTGTTTGTTTTTAACGAAAATTGAACCAGACATATAATATTTAGTCGCACAGCATCAGACTCAAGGTTCTTATTGGTTATTGAATCTGATTTTTAAAATTTCTTGTTTTTTTTCAATATAAATATGTATACGTACACTTTTTTATCGCAATGAAACTTGTTTTTTCAAATCTCCTAAATTTCTTCTAGAATTTTTTTCACCCATGTACTGGATTGAGATATAGCGATGTTGGTGGGCGGTGAGGAAATTTTAATCATGAAAAATAAGCAAAAGTGGGCGTATGCATAAAAAGGTTGACGACCCCTGATGTAAAACAATGATAGTCTTTTCTAAATTCAAATAATATTACAGAAAAATTTCCCAGTCCAATTTTTATTTTTACAACATTATTGCATTCAAAATGTAAAAATATATATAATTTGAACCCTACACATAAGAAATGCAATTGAGACAAATGAGTTGATTCTTTTCCATCGTACTGTGGATATTGATGTTTTATTATAAAAAACAGTATTAATTGACAAGCATTAGTGTAAATTAACAAAAAAATATCCTTTGCTAGGTCTGCAGAAACCATAGCTACACTGCGAATGGTGATTTATGTCAGCATTCAAATCACAACAATTCATAAGCAAAAATCTTTATTTCTATTTTTTTGAGAATTTTGAATACAAATGAAATGCCCACCCACTAGTTATGTTATATTTAGGTTATTATTCGTTGTTTTGTGGTCCCCAGAAATACTGGCCATGCATCAGTACTATAAAATAAAATCGTAGGAAACGGTATATTTAAAAACAAAACACTTTTTTCAGTTCACAAGATCGGACACAATAATTAGATTGAATGACACTCATTATAAAATAAAGGCTATTTATGAAATTACAAATAATAGCACAAGATTCAAATCCCACCATATAACTGCATCAGAAATTAAAATTGTATGAATCATTTAAATCTTTTAGCAATCTCTAACTACATATAATTAATTTATTGACTAACAACAATAAATTTTGAAAATAGTTTCTCAGCTATGAGATGTAGGTAACAACGATTATTATTATTAGCTTTTATCAATAACTGTTTTGATTCAGATCGAAACTAAAAAAACAAAATGATTATTTAAGCCCGCTTCCTACGAGTGACTATACAAGTCTATTGCAAGCATTCAAAGCGTGCGGGTAGCATAGAAAATTTTAGTTCAAAACTAACATTGATTGATTCAGAATGTCGATGATTTTATTGGTACTAAATTCATCTAAAAATGGTTCATTTCCGATCTGATTTCATTTCATCTTCACCGACGCAATTCACTTGCCAAAATATAAAGACTTAACTGAGGGAGACTAGAAAGCGATACGAATTCATTCTTTTTAGTGGCTCAAAACTCAACATTTAAATTAAATAAAAAATCTTTCCTCAGATATATTAACTTCAAATAATGCCACGATTTAACTGAGAAGTTTCCTCTGATTACAAGTGTAAATTGAACCTTCGTAATATACACATTTGGTCATTCTAGCATTCACTATAAACATAGATAATAAATAAATATTTACAATGTAGGTAAATACAGGTATTGCAATGAAATAATTTATACACTTGGTTAAAAAGAGACAAAGTGAGTTCCCAATCCATACCACTGATATCACCACCCCAATTCTATTTCGTCATAAGATGAAACCCGTAATTGCTTAAGTAATGGTTGTCCTTAACTTTTCCGATGGTATGGATATACACACACAACCATACGAATGTTTGGACATCAATAGTGTAAATTTAATATTAAACCTGCCAAGTATAATGCAAACGTGTTCTAAATATTCCATTTAACAATTCAATTACGATAACTAAGGTACACCGTATTCATTAACGGTTTTAAGCTTGTCTCGATATTTTTTTGTCGCAAGCTATGGAAAGGGAAAAAGTACAATTCGATCGGTGCAAATAATCATCCAATACTCTATAAAAATAGCCACATAGAAGTTGCTGTATGCGGCAATGATCGTATTAAATGTTCAACTGTACGTCTCAAGCTTCGACTACGTTTTTCGAACCAAGAACACGTCACATACGACGAAATGTAAATGAGATAACAATATATTAGTATAGGTGCAATTCTAATGTTAAAATATTACTTTAGACAAATAAATAATCGCTGTACAAGTCCATATGTCCAAATTTGATATTATTGCACTGTTTAATTCGAATTTAAAATTCAATGAATCTAAAATTTAAGTTGTTAGAGCAGGGCGAATAGGTGCAGGGAAGATGTCTGTACAACAGTCAATGACAACATTATTTATTCACCGTATTGCAATATATAAATTGGCATATAATTTTAATAAAAATTACAGTGTCAAATTCCGGCAAGGCAACAACTTGACAATTTAATGTAAAGATACAAAAATTGCATCTCTGGCACAGATCAGGAACTCACTTTCAGCAATGCAGACATTTAAATATAAATACTTATCGGATATGAACATTGATGTCAGAAAACATGACATGTACGATAATACAACTTATAGTGGATAGCGATCATCAGGATATATGGAAACAATAATTCGTACGGCAAATGAAATAGTCGTTCACTAAAATAAGGCACAAATCTCTCGTGGGAGTCATTAACTAATACGCGAGTCACTTGGTCACTAATCACAACGCACTCCGGGTTAAAAGTGTCAATGGGAATTGCACAGTGTGTTCTTATTGTCGCAAGGGATTAACCGGAAAGAGTAGCGTTGTCTGCGGAATCGGGTAATTGGTCCGGCTCGTCAATGTCTATCTCCGTATGCAAAGTGATCATCATTTTATCATCGCAGCTGTCGTTGCTATCGGATGATACCGATTGCGTGGAGGTGGCGCTCTCCTGAATAAAAAAACATTCAACAAATTAGCACATGATAGAAAATGATGTGTGAAAAAACTAAAATAATCAAGTCTCACTGCAGATTCACCATCTGTGGAAACTTGAAACATGTCTGTCTATTGACCTGTGATGACAATTTCCGTTATGCTTTGAATATGGAGTGGAAATGGAAAAAAAATATATTTATTGTTTTCGAAAGAAATAAATATACTTACAATAATTCGACTTCTTTGGTGAGTTCTAATGTGTTTTGAAAGATGATCGCTTCGCATAAATTTCTTATTGCATTCTGGACACTCGAACCTCTTCTCGCCGGTGTGAGTCCGCCGGTGCCGTTGAAGCTCATCAGATCGGGTAAATCTAAAATTAGCAACACATTTGATGAATACAAAATAAATGCAATCACTTAACGTTGACCGTAATACATTAGTATTTTATAATAATACATTTCAATCTTTGAATTATAACATTTACAATGCGGCTACGTCAATAAAGCATCAAGCTTATGACTTTCGAGTGGAAGGTGATGCGGAATCATGTGTCACATCATACAACATAAAGCTGCGAATGAAAAGTAATCAAACGGCGTCTCATGCAACAAAGACAAAAGCCTAAGATATTTACAATGATACAAATCGCTATAGCATATAAAACGATTATTAATTTAGAGTTGGAAAGTTAGCAATGTTCATGAAATGCATCTCCATTTATTTTAGTCCTTCTGCCCAACCCATTTAGAGTGACAGCTTAATTATTAAGTTTAAAATTCAGCGGCCAATATCCACAATCAACCACGTCAACAAGTGATGCTGCATTTAATTACTTAGCGTAAGACAAATAGATCATGCATTATAACTATTTCCATATTGAAACATATTTACAAAAAATAACAAATGGCAGTAGTCAGTTACATTATTCCTCAAAAGCTTTTTTTCTGAGAAAGTACTATCGACTTAATATTCAACGTCAAAAAGTGCTTAAAATATAAATTTTAAATATTTTATAAGCTTCGCTTTTTGTTCAAGCAGGCGTAGTCTTCTGTGCTCCAAAAGACGTGAGATTATGGATAAATTAAAATTTATATAAATTCCATGAGGAATTGAAGATTTAGAACCATTATGGCTAATGTAAGATTTTTGTCAGAAAAATGAATAGGTTAGATAAAAATTATTATGTAATACATTGACAGATTTTTACCTCATAATTCTAGATTAAAATTTCACACATTTTAAAATGAATCGGTTGCTGGAGGATCATTACAAAAACAAAATAAAAGCAAAATTGTACAGTATCATTTTCACATTGGCCATTAGGAATTCGTTGACTGAATCCGGCCTTAGGAATAATAAATTGAATATTTAAGACATCGACTGAGGGTGCTTGATGGAATTTCAATATCAAATTTGGATTATTGAGATTTTGTACACTTCCATGTATTTTGTCACTAACGACCCGGGTTTCGCCTTTCGGCATCTTCAGGCATTCGAGCACACGAATGGACTCGAACTGACAAAATACATGGAAGTGTACAAAATCTCAATAATCCAAATTTGAAATTGAATATTGTTGGCTTAATTAGCAAACTGCTTATCAACAATTAGGTTAAAATGTTCAGGAGAGCATAAATACTCTGTTAAATCATTATTGAATTTATTCAGTTTTTAAACTCTCCTGAACATTTTATGATAAGAAATTTTCTAGTTAAATAGTACTCTGCAGTCAATTATCATTCTTTTATAACACTTCTATTAATATTTTGATGTACAGGAATGCAAATGTTAAATGTACCATGACAACATATAATACAAATACACCAAATCGAATGGTAATAATCCAAACCAATGTTAAATGACAGAATCGTGTTTCACCGTTAGATGGATAAATAGCAAGCAAAGCATTGGATAGAAGCAAAGTTATGTCATTTTCAATGTGTGAACTTCCAACGAAAATTAATAGCTTTGTTCTTTTTCACCGGCCAGGGTGGCAATATACAGAGATAAATATACCAATTCCAGATCAATGAATTATTTTTTTTGAAGATATGATGAAATATATCAATTTTGAGAAGGAAGCCAACACACCTTTTTCCGCAGAAGAGCCAATTGCAAATGAATGGCCTTTCCCCCGTATGCCAGCGAAGGTGAGCCCGCAAGTGTGACGTTTTACCATACACCTTATTACATCCCGACACATGGCAGATGTGCTGCTTTTTCCGATTGCCTGCATCTCTATAAATGCAAAAGAAGCATTTCAAGCATTTCGCATTCGTCAAACACTACTGTGATTCAGAAAAACGATTAACAATTACTTGGATTTTGACCTGAAGCATTTCTTAATTAAACAAATACTGAAGACTAAGTTTAAAATAAATATCAAAACAAGATAGCACAAGCTGACAGTAAAGAATTGCAAATCACCCAAAATCTTGAGCCTTATTATTAGTTACAACATGCAAGTATAATACCCACAAAAGAAATAAAATTTTGCATATAAACTCATGTATGTGCTCTCCAATCGTTTATGCATAAATAAAAATTTGCATGCTACTATTCAAAATTATAGATTGTTTCATTAAAAACTTGCAGTTCTGATCTCTTGAAAAGAAGTAGCAATAATATCTATATAGAAAAAGAAGTCTCTCGCTACTTTCATCAGTGGATTATTAGGATTATGGATTATCATTATGAAATCATCACATAAAAGAAAATTTGATGTACAATGCGTGAATGAATCATTCGGTCATCATTTAAAAAGCTATGCTGCTATATAAATGCGAGTTGAGTAAATTGAGATAGGTCAAAATCCAATTGACAAGTTGTGTAAATTGTTGCTTAACAAACAATGATTTTACTATGCTTTCATTTGCATTATAAGGTTTGGTTAAATTTTGAAAAAAATAAGACGGTTATTATACGAGACATATAGTTAGATTTTAGCTTTGTAAGTTGACAAAACATTCTTTTTTCACTCTGCTGTCCTTTTTTCAGATTTATTAAAGATTGGACACTAATAGGCAGTAATGATTAATACCTTTATGCCGAACATAATGATTTTTTTATTTGCTCTATCCATTTTATTATGTGGATATTTAACATGACAAATATCGTAATGCAGGAAATAGGTCAGTGGTAACATAACTCTTCATAACACAAGGTAAATGAGTAGCAAAACCTTTTTTCGTGAAATATACATACAATTTATTGTACACACACTTGAAATTTATAGATCAAAATCAATACTGCTTTTCAAATCGTACCCGATAATGTGCTCCCTTTGAAACAATTTTACACACACGTATGCATTGTTGAAAACAATAAGTTACTGTAATATTAATCGGACAAAATTCAAGGTAATTACTTACCCAAAGCCGTCTTAACGTTTGACAGATCGACTAATAACAGCCGTGAATATAGCCACAATTAATACGTAAATAAGAGCAAATAAAAAAACCATTAAGTTCAGCGTAAAGGAGTCAATCGTTGCTGCCTGGGCTCTATTAGTTTCTGGTCTTTAATAAATTTGAGAATAGGACCACTACAGTCATAACGGGGAAAGTATGTACATAGATTAATGTTTTAATTATTGCATGTCATCATGAAATTAGACGTGATTCTGAAGATAAATAATTGTGTTTTCAATTATTTTTCATTTCAAAATGAATGTCAAATTTTTAAATTGCTCGGCTGCAAAAAAAATACGAGAATAAAAATAGAGTCATGCACTTAATTTATTTATACACACAAAAGGGCCAGTAAATATGGTTTATGATTGGCGAGAAGATTTTTTACATGATCTTTTTAACTTCATACTTATTTACTGTATCTTATAAAATCAGAGCAATTTAAAGATACATAGTTAGAAATGTACATGCAATTGTTTTTTTTATTTAATGGATTCGGCATTTTGTTCACGATTCGGATTCATTATTTTGGCTCAAAACTAAAGCCTCTATATTATGAAATGATATATCTTCATTGGAACACAGATTTATTTTAATTATACAAAATTTCATAGCATCGATTTTTTGTAAAGAATTAAACATGTATATTCTACATCAAAACGTCTTGAGTATTTTTGAGCATCTATAAATCAATATCAATTTGTGAGGAGTGAAAAAACCCACTCTATCTCAGGTATAAATTCCTTGGAATATCTGAGTTTATCAACCAGCCGTTTGTTCAATGAATGTAACCAACACTTTTTGGACTTCTGTTATGGCCACTCAATCCATTCTATTCTGCTTGAATAAGAATCATATTTATGTTTTAAAAAATAAAACACAATTCCTTTGTACTACTTCCACATATTCCAGGACCGGTTTCGCTCATCACGAGCATTATCAACTTGATCAGTTATAAAAATGTGGAAGTAGTACAAATGAATTGTTTTATTGTTTAAAATATAATGTCTTTCACCAAGAATTGACAGTTAACACCTTAAAAGTCATATTTATGTGATTAAAAATTAATTAAATACGTGAATGATTCACAATAATTATTATTTGACAGATCAGTCAATGTGACGCAGTTATATAGCCCAATTTGTTGATCTCTGTAAAGTGTAGAATTCTAATTAAGTCTGTTTGTAATTTTCTCATAATTAGCCTTTAATTTTCACAGGTTACTTGGCAAATGATAGATCAAGAATCCACATTGTGCGATAGCTTGGCAAACTTTGTAAACCAACATTGTAATGAATAATAATATTGACAACCACTTGAGGGTTTACTGTTGCAGTGTGTGAAAATTCCATCACAAGTCGAGATGGATTAAGGTCACAAGAAAAAAGGCTGTTCTGTGAAAAAATTCTTTCGGAAGATTCATGAATGGGTACATCGATAAAAATTAAAAATAAATTCTTATTTGAAGATTTGGATAGGGGGAAATATGACCAATAAAAAGTGTGAAACGTACCTATCGCCCTGAACACAATTAGGACAAGAGCAGGCGACCCTGACGATGCGCTTCTTGACCGTCTGCGGCTGCCCGTTGTTAGCCAAGATGTGAGTGGGGATTACCGTGCTGGTGTGCGTGGGGGTGCTTGCTGAAAGGGGAGGGGGAAGCTGTTCGGGCGAGGCCCCGCCCGCGGCCCCTGCGCCCCCCACCCCCACTCCCACCACCTGCCACTTGCCCGGGTCTAGAGGGTCCTGCTGTATCTGCTGCCCTGGAACGAAGCAAACCAACCGATGTTATCTTCCGCTGGCTCCTTTGTTCAAAACTCTATAACCTCCCGAATAATTGACGTGAAACAACCAGAATAAAAAATGGTAACATTCACCACTTTCATAAAAGCAAAACTTAGAAAACGAAATTATTTCATTCTTGGAAGGGGAGTACAACAAAATAGTGTTTATTTGGATTGCTTTATGTTCCTACTATGTATATGCATATTTCAAAAGGTGTGGAGATGAAAACCCCAATGCAAGAATCTGATAACTACAAATTAGACCAAAATCAGTTGGTATACTTGAAATGTTTCCCAAGACCTGTTAAATAAATAGGATCACTATATTTAGTACAAAAAAAATGTATTTAATTCCTTGCACTTTTGACAATCTTGACTAACACAATTCTAATTATTATTCTTATCTCTTAAACACTATTGGGCAATATTAAGAGATCAGTCGTGTGCAGCTCTGCACCATGCCAAAATCATGAGGGATGATGATGACATAACTAAACAGTGAGGAGTTGACACAATTCCTTGAAAGGTAGCATAAAAGCCATTTGTTTTTTTATCTCTTCAGTGGATTGTTAATTATTCTTAATATGTACCTTTTTAATGGTTGGATTAACTAGGAATGCTTGTTTGCAATCCACCTGATGATGTGGTGGGAGTGTGCTGTATTTTTAATGGAGGCAAAAGGAAAGAAGCCTGGTACACAAACCTGGTAAATTAATCTTTCAAAGCAAAATCAAATTCAATTTTCGTAATCATGACTGCAACAAAGATAGGATACAATAATTTGAAACATTCATGCTCGGGATCTTATATGTTGCCACATTGTGTTACGACAGCTGAACAACTTTTATGAAATCTTTATTATTACTTACAATTAATTTCATCAAAACAATCACGCAAATTTCATTCAATTTATTTTTTAACAGTACCCAACCTCCTCTTGCAGAAATCAATACTTTTTAATTTACCTTGGAGAAATTCGAGAGGCCTACAAGATATGGAGGACCCACTACCGCTAGCAACATTGGCATCAAGAACTGAGTTCTCCGATTTCTCTCTTTTTATTTTCCTACCAGTTTCTAGTACTGGACTTTCCACTTTTACTTTTTTTATTTTCCGACTAGGTATAAATTCTAAGTGTTTCGTAGCTAATTTTTTTCGTGGAGGTCGTTCAGACATGATGAGATACAATATTAAAAATTTTTATGTCGGTATATTATTATATTACGATAAATAATCACCGTCACATAGTACGAAATCTTGATCTATAGTTTAACATTTAGGAATATGAAAAATCTCGATTTAAGTGCCAAGATAATTTATATAATACATTCTTGGTTAGGTAATGATTCCTAAGATAGGAAAACCATATTATAGAATGTAACCAGCACACCCCCTAGTGAAAACGTACGCTGAAAAATTCCACCGCCTACTATCGCATTTCTGGAAAACAGCATTTGACAAGCGTTTTACCGACCGAGATATCTGGCGACTGTTTTACCGACCGCTTACTTCATTTTTATTGCCATATGAAAAAATCATTCGCCAAATTTCGATCATATTTGGAATATTTTTTAAATTGTTATTATAATTAACCTTAACCACTAGACCGCTATAAGCACACCTGTGTGCGGTCTTCGTATGGGTTCCAGACGCTATAAACCCACCGGTGGGCGCGATGTTTTTTTACCATGAATTTACGTTATTTATCACCTTTGAATATATAACATTGGTTGGCCATCTACCGACAACTAGTAATATGTACATAACAAATACAGTTTCATAGATTTAATAGAAGAAATTCAAAGAAAACCATATAAGTAGCACCAGGGTTGCCAAAACCAAAGACATGTCGAGATCCAATACAAGAAATAAGTCATTTAGCCTATCAAAGATTACCATTGTGAAATTATTAAAACAAATTGCATCATTCGGAAAATTTTAACTTGTCAGAGTTGTCTAAACAATGGTTATGTCAAAATCAGATATAAGAAATAAATAATTTTGCATAATATCAGACATCACATAGGCGTCATTTTTGAAACAGATTAAAATGATGAAAATAATGAAATTGAAGATGTATTTGAAATGCCCACTGGAAATGCTTTTACTTGGAATGAGGGTGAATTTACACCAAAAGTTCAAACATTCAATGATATATATATGGAATGTGTGTATATATGGAAAATGAATATGCAAGAAAAAAAAATGAATTGGACTTTTTCAAATATTTCGTTGATGACGACATTATTATTCGATTGGTTGATAAAACTAACGAAATGTGTGTGAATCTGAGCGTCTTAAGATTGGGTTGATAAAATATACGTTTTTTGGCGATTATTTTGTTACTGCCAATCCTTTGCTGTATTCGGCAATTTATTCTGATACCATGCCACGAGATTGTTTTTCGTCACTGCTACGACAGATTTTGATATGACAAATTTTACAAGCATAAAGGAACACTAAGTTATCGCTTTTCAAAAATGAAATCAATTCTTTATGTTTCGATGAAAAAAACTTTTTAATTGTTCCAAATTTATAGAAATTGCTTGTGACAACCCTATTTTAATATTGCTTTTTACGAGGTCGGGTTACATGAAGGAAGCATAATTGACATAAATAAGTTGAGTTTTTGTAATTTTAAGCTATGCTATTTGCCGCTTACAGAGGCAGAAAGGTATATTTTTCATAACTGTTAAGTGGTTAAAAAATCAATCTGTAGTGTTATACTTAATTATTACCTTACACTACCAAATGGGTGTGTACAACATAATAAAGGAATTTGTCCTAAATACCCAGAGCAATAATTGGTAAATCTAGTCTGTAACGGCAGAATACGGCTGTTCAATTTCAAAACCTATTGTTTTTACAAAAAATCTTCAGGTTCATTCAATAACATGTTCATGTATGTCCTACGTTCCACCAATACAAATTTGACAATATGCAACGTTGAGTTCACCTGTGCAGTGACTCAAAACACAATTTCAGTGCAACAACAGAATTGCAAAGAAACGAAATTTCTAAAAAAAGCAGTTACTAGATTTTAAAATTGTGTAGCCGAATCCATTGCATACCTGAAAAGGAGAAATCTGATCAGCCACAAAATGCGAATACTCAAATGCTTACGATTTCAAGAGTAAATTTATTCAGTGTGAAAAACAATCTTCACTTATTTTCCCCACATTAATGGTTATGGAGAATTCAACATTACATACAGATTCACCTCTCAAGCATTCTAATTTAACTTATGCATCAGAGAAGTCAAAATTTCCATAAGTTAGTCTTTAGGTATTCAGCTCAGTTATTTTACTTTAAAAACTAATGTTTCTTTTTCACAGGCAGATTATAGTTTAATAGGATAAAATAACAAAGTATTTAGTTCTACAAAATTTTGTAGAACTAAATACTTTATTTTATCCTATTATAATGGAGTTCTACCAAGTAAATGCCAAATCAATCAATAGATTATAGTTTGTCTATAGCTTGTTAAGAAATAATATTATTCGCCTTTATTATAATTGACATGAGTAACTATTTTCGCTCACTAATTACAATATATTTGTCTAGATTTAACTGTCTGCCTAGCATTACACTACACTTGTGCAGAATGTCCAGTCAAAGAGTAAATGTTAACAGGTGGCAAGGTCACCTGGATTATAATATTACTAGTCCTGTAATAATACTCCCTAACATTTTCACAGTAGCATTAATTCATCATATCAATGTATTACAATTGATTTTTTCGTGGAACACCTAAATTTCTAGCACAATGTTATCAATTTTCACATCTAATAACATGCTATGTTGCCTACACAGTGGCAAGGAAAAACCGGATAAAAAAAACATAGAATACAATACAAATTGGTATATGTGAATGTATATGGTAAGAAAAATGAGCGAACCGATAATCTGGGTGGCAGGATGCTGAGTTTGCTGCTGCTGCAGAGCGGTCACTTGACCCATCTGAGAGATCTGCTGCAGTTGCCCCAACTGCCCCAGCTGACCCAACTGCCCTAGGGCGCTCGCCGGTATCACCTGGACGTTTCCCAGCCCGGGGATGTTATGAATCGGGAAGGACTGCAGCGTCGGCATCTACACAAGTAAATCAAAATTAACATATAAATAGACTTTAAAAATAAAATACATTCATATGCTTAGATTTTCATGCAATCATTTTAGAAATAAGCAAATCAGCCGAATGCAGAACTAGGATTATCCACTTTAGTGAATTGTACAGAATAGCCGTTAAAAAATTTGATTGAAATTTTGAATGTCAGTAATGATTTATTGTTTTTATCTAAAGAAGTGGCAATATTTAAAAAGTATCATTTTACTATTATTTTATTTATATTTCTGCACCAAAATTTGGAACATAAATATTATAATGAAACCCTTTTGACACATTATAAATTGCCACATAAGCAAGACGATTAACAAATTAACACATTTTAAAACTAGTTATGCATTCAACTGATAAAATAATAATTTTAGAATACACATTTAAATGCATGTACAACTAATACTATTTCAAAAAACATAAATTAATATCTGTACATGTAACTGATGTAACAAGTTATATTAAAATTTGATCAAGACATTTAATTAATCGTATTCAGCGTGTTGTGAAACAGTATTCTACCGCTCTAACACTTGTCAACTTTATATTTCGTAAATCGAAACTCAAATTTTTAATAACCGTGAATAGGTTTAGTATACACGAGTCAAGAAATATTTGAGTTACAATAATTATTATTGGATGATAATATACATAACGAACAAAATGAAAAAAAAAATTCGAAACAAACATGCCAATTGAATCTTGGTACACATTTATAATAAAAATATGGTGATCATACTGAACAACAATAAACAGTCATCACAACTACATACCGATAGATTAATAAGTACGCTGCAATATGTGTGTTTCATAATAGGCATTAAAAATGGTATGAAACACTTTCACGATAATAATCAACTTCTACAATATTATACAAAACTTAATAAAGGGAAATTTTAACTAACATTATTACTTTTAATGTGTTAACTGTCAATTCTTGGTGGAAAGACATTATATTTTAAAAAATAAAACATTTCATTTGTACTACTTCCACATATTTATAATGACCAGGACCGGTTTCGCTCATCACGAGCATTATCAACTGATGATCAGGGGAACATCAGAACATGTGGAAGTAGTACAAATGGATTGTGTTTTATTTTTTAAAATAACATTACATTACAGTATTCATCTATTAATTTGAATGATTATTCAGAACCAGTAATGAGATTCATTAACCGAACCAGTTCTTAATTCTTTCAAATTGGCTGCAATTCACGTTGAGTGTACATCATAATCAATTCCGGCACTATTCCAATAATGATGCACAAACTCAAATAGATACCGTTCGGTAACAAAAATCAGCTAGATTTGGTTGGAGCGATTCCGGCCGCCAATGAGAAATGTTTGATTTCAAGTGAATCAGACACTGTCCAGCTGCTCGAATTGTGAATAAAGAAAGGTGTTGTTCCCTCGTTTTTTTATAAAGAGATGCTCAATGTAGGCTATGAATTCGAGGTCAAATGCGTTTACTTATCTTATTCCATTACATTTTATTTTGGTTACATATTTATTATAAACAGTATGATTGTGATTTTGAAGTAGAGCCAAAAGAGAAATAAACAAATAATTGCAATCAACTATCTTTTATTCAAACTAACATTATTTCACAAGCTGAATAAGTACTTTTATTGAAATGTCAAATACAAAAACACCATATTCATCCAAACATAAAGTAAAGTTATTCAGCGTAAAAAAACATTTTTAATTACGAATGTTTATTTAAAATTACAAAAATTTATTCGAGTCTATTCGTAAGCTCGAGTGCCTGAAGATGCCGAAAGGCGAAACCCGGGTCGTCGGTGACAAAATACATGGAAATGTACAAAATCTCAATAATTCAAATTTGATATTGAAATTCCATCAAGCACCCTCAGTCGATGTCTAAAATTATTAAAAAAAAAAATCATTTACTATTCGTTTTTAACTCATAAGGACTCGCCAGATATTTGACTGCCTTATTTTTGGATGAATACAGTGATACAGTGCGTGCACACAATGTAAAACTGAGATAATACAGTGCAACCTAAAGCTATTGTTTGAACTCCATTTTGATGAATCATTTTTTAGTTAAAATCTGAAAACATCCCAGAAAGTCATATATTTGTATGGCATTTTGACTGTATCTCATTGTTGGCACACAATTTAACCAATTGTAATTTTACTATCCGAATACAGTCTTAATCCTCAAACCATCGATACCGAGATGGACCCAACATTATTACACAGCTTAGTTTGAAAATGAACACTATTCATAAATAACAAATTCTAATAAGAAATAGTAAAAGACTTGAATGTCAACAGAATGTATTTTTGTCTTTGCCTTGACAGCACAATAACTTGAAAACTGAAAATTGAAACATGAAAATACTCCACTTCTCAAAATGCACTTGAATGGAAATAGATTTGAAAAGGATACTTACCAAAATTGAATGTTTTTCTAATGTAATTCTTTTCGACTGTTTACAGCTGCCACCTACAACCTCTGTGCTTTACTTGGAAAACTCCAATTTAAATGGTTCTTTCAGAAACAATAGATAAAAGTTCCGCTGCATATGTTTGGTAAGCAATCCACCCCCATATATAAACAGCTAATAAAAATACCTGTAAGTTTTCAAATGTCGTGGGATCTCAATTCAAACAGTTATACTGCTAAATTGTAGACATAAATGGTGAAAATTTTCAATAGGATAATTAAATAATAAATATTACATATTTTTTGAATCAAAAATCAACAAAACTAAAGCTAAAAACGAAGTAACAGTGCAAAAGTAAAAAGAAGCAATATAACCTACTACATTAGCGCACACTGATCACCATAGAAGATACCTGAAGAATATTTCCTGTACGAACATTTGTTGCGTTTGACGGAATAACGGTGACATGCGGCCCGTTGGGTGAGGTTAAGTTTATCGTTTGCTGTCCGTTCCCGGAGTCCCCCATGGAAGTCGTAGGTTGCTGGTTTTGGGTAGGCAGTGCCTATATTTATACCCAAAAGTGTCAAATAAATAATTTGCGTAAATAAAATGTTACTTTTTTAATCCGAGTCATTTAAAATGAAATTTTAATATTGAAGTAGTCTAAGTAACTCTTGATTTCATATTGCTTAACAAATTACAGATTCAGATTTGTTTGCTCGTCAGCCTGTTTTCAGTTTCAATGAAGAATGAATCTACAGTCGAAGATTGATAAAAATCTTTTACTTTGCACATTGACTAATGATGGAATCATTTTAAGTACCGATTGAAACAAGAATCCATCTTACCTTATATTTAATTTAAATAATTTTGCAAAAAAAATCATAGAATTATATTGCTTAGGCGGCGGTTTACGTTTCATGAATACAGTCTACAGAAACATTTTACAAGACAGACAAAAGCGAGCATTGTTAAAGACCGACCTGAAGTGTAATGGTGGTCGGTCCGTTAGCATTTCCCTGAACTCCGACATTTCCCTGCTGAGAGCCACCGTTTGTCTGAAAGTTATCCCACACCACACCCCGCCATGTTAGTTTGCAAACGACACAAGCACACTATTCTGTTAGTAAAGAAGGTGTTATTGATTTTGTATCGGGAAAGGAATATAAAAAGAATTTTGTTGTATTTATGGATTTAGTTAGATCCACTGTTGATTTTCTGACACGATGTTGTATGAACAGTTTTGCAACAACAACATAGTAGATCTCAATCGAATGAACATCAAACTCGAGAAAATATCAAATGTAGATTTGAACCCCAACTGTCACAATTAATTTGGGTTTGTCAGGGCAGTCAGCTGAAAAGTTACCCAAGTTATACATTACTTACATTACTGATACCCATATTTGGACACGATCATCCGTAACCTTGTCTCTAGAAGGAGTTTAGCACTGCTACCCAGTGCTAAGCCCTTTCTAGTACCCTACCCAGTGCTAACAACTTCATCAGATCATTCAAAAGTATGCAGCAAAAGGTTTACCTGTAAATTTGCAATGGATGAAAGTTGAATCTGTTGGATTTGTCCGGAAGGAGTGATCAAATTCGCCATCTGGGGCTGGGGCTGCATCTATGATGAATAAATGTAATTTTGTCAATATAAACATTATGTTATAATTTCTATTTACTATTAAATTGGAAAGTAATAAGTAAAGCAGTAGAATAACATTACTGTTAGCCCTTGGCACCGAAATTCCAAGCGACACTCGTTGTCATATTTACCAGACTATCCAGCAAACATGAGCTTGTTTAATCAGTTTTTGTATTACTATATAAAAACAGTACCTATGTTACTGAAGAATTTAATCGCAGTGGAAGGCATTGACTCTGCATATGAAAAATTAATGTTGCTAAAGTAATAATGAATGCAGCATAATTTTTTCAAAAATCAATTCAGATGTTACAAATCATTGATATTTTGCTTATGCTTTTGTTTTTACTTCATTCAGTTATTTTAGTAAAACCTCAATATATCATTCCTACGTATACAGTCTTTCTTGTCCATTCAACAGAGTGCCCAATATTTAACAAGTAAATGATATTTAATTACCTGAGCCAGCTGCGGTATGATCTGCATCTGATTGGGAACCATCTGAGAGTGGGGAGACTGGGCGAAGGCTTGTATCGGAAAGTGTACAGTTTGGTAGACTGTCTGTCCGTTGGAGGTAGAGATCGGAACTTGAACAGGCACGCTCGCCTGCTGGAGGAGACCTCCCGCCGACACTTGAACCAGACCTTGCGTCGCTCCCGGACCGGCCTGACCACCCCCTGCGCGTTGCAGCTGGACGCTTTGACCTGCATATTAAAAAGTAAGTCAATTAATTTTGCTAGAACACTCCAACTTGGACATTCTAATGATAGCTCATTATTGAGAATATAATTTACACAATCGTGTTCAACTATTCATGCTAGTCGGCACCGGAATAAATATAGATTCTCTGTATGTAAAAATGATTTATACACTAAAAAAAAATCTATTTGATAATAAAATATGTTTTCAAACATAGGGCACGAAAATATTTCAATCTACAGCAACAATATTATATTCCATTTTTAGCACCGAACTAGTTAAAAGAATAATATGTAAAACAAAATATCATAAAATTGAATGTACCTATTTTTCACCTACATTATGTTAAATATGAAACACTGAATGAAAAAAAAAAGCCATTAAGTGACAGCAGTCGAGTCAATCTTTGCAATTTCCAAAAAAATGTAATGTCAAAAGCAACATGTAAATTAATGAAGTAGGGTTCGAAATATTAAACAAAAATGTAACAAAAGATTAGCATAGAAGGATGTGCGGGGGACAATATATAGCACCGAGACCAACACCAATAGGTATTATGTTTTAATATCAACTATGTGTAGAAGTAAATGAGATGGTAATTTTATTACAAAATACTGGAGATTTAAGAGTTGTATCTTTCTTCAGTTCTTCTCCAGTTCACGAAACTTTTACATAATCGTTATGAGTTACAATATGAATAAAAATACTTGGATAGACAGATTATTGACAAGTGACGATCAAGCATCACTGATGAACATTTATAATTACTATTATGAATCTCTGCTTTAATATTAATACCTGAAATTATTATAGAACTAAAAATTATGCCTATTGAAAAATAGTATTTTACTCGGCGGCCCAAGTTTATTTTAGATTCTTAATCAAATTTGCAGTTCTTCAGTCGAAAGCTTTGCCCGGGCTTCATTTAGAGCGATGAATCTTTTATCATCTCTGTTTGTGAAAAACTTTGCAAACAACATTTATTTGAAAACTTAAAGCATTTACTGCAAAATAATAAATATTGCCAAATATTCTCAAGAAAATTATGCTCGGTTATAAAAAAGAGCGGGGGATTACAAACCTTGCATCGGACTACCTTGAATTTGCTTCTCATTTTTGGTCGTAGGAGTAGACGTGCCATTTTTTTTGCTGTTTTCCAAAACCTTTTGAAGAACAGTCGGTTTAACGTTCTGAGGGGAGTTTAGGCCAGCCCCCGATATTGTGAACGACGCATTCTGATTCAAGGAGAGGACGTTGGGGATCGATAGGTTGGAGGTGGAAAATGTAAAGGAGCTCTGGCCGGACGCGCTCCCGTTGGGGCTCGGGATGTTGAGGGTGGCCTGATTGGGATTCCCGCCCCCGAGGTTAGACCCCAAGCTCGAAATGGGGATGGTAATATTAGTGCCGGGGATCGTGATGGTCATTTGGTTTTCCATTCCTGCCGGATCACCTTCACATTCAAAAGCGGGATAAATGATAATGAAGGATGAATAAGTAGAGGATAAAAAAAGAAAAATAACAGACATTAGTTGATTATGATCCTTGATGATTAAAAAAACAGTAAAAGTGGAAAGCATGCGTGCCCTAAAATAAAATGTTAACGAGTGGAATTCAAAAAAATCGATTCGACTCGCTTCATAATAGACAATTAAATATTTACAATACAATAAATTCAATTTGTGTTCGTACTGAACAATTGAGCCTCAAAATAAACGTTGTACATCTAGGATATCTTTAAGCTTTTAAAGATTTACCAATGGGTCATGAATTTTTGTATTAATATTGCCGACATTGTTTTGTCTTTCATAATAAAAAGCTTAAAACAATGATTGGAACAAACTACCACATATAATACAGTTTCTAATATTCCATAACAAAATGAAGTATATTTTCATTAAACAATAATGCTTGACTAAATATATTCTTTCATATAGATCTTTATGCAGTTTTGTTGAAGGGTGCAACCTACTTCTCTGATTTTATATACAGGGATTAAATTGTAATTTTACCAGTTTTATATCATTATACGTGGAATATTTGGTACACAACTTATTGTCTTCAGTAAAAATTCTCAGCCCTCAAATGGTTTATAAAGCATCTATTTTAAATTGGATATAAAAAGCAAAGTTAGATGTGAAATAGATTAGCCTGCACCTCATAGCATGACAGAGTAGTGAGTTAAGAATCGATTTTGTTAACAATATCAATTGCAATTTTACAATATAAATACAGCCAACGACCACAATAATTACACGGCATGAAGTATGATTTATAATTGACTAAAACAATCGTTACCTGATGGAAGATGGACTAGATTTTGCAAAAGACCGGCGGGCAAAACAGTCGGCGCTCTTATCAACTGGCCGCCCATCATACCCACACCCCCCATACCGACATTCTGGAATTCAAAGGCGTTATGGTTAGTTTTCGATTATATTTTCTTTTTTACCTTGAGCACTGTTATAAGACGTGCCATAGGTTTCCACGAAACACTTGCTGGTATACCTCAAGCCAATATGCCAACAACTACTGCTCTTATCTTATTATCTTCTTTTTTTTTAATCCTGGCCAGACATCCATAAGAATATTGTCAAATAATTCTGCATTGATTGTTCCCAGATCTATCATCTAAATATTATGATCTCATCACAAATTGTACCAAAATTGACATATGTCATCCGGTTCAGAAGTATGTGCGACATGTCCCCATCCAGTCTATCAGCACCACCTTGTAATGAGGCCTGAATGTTTCCGATGCTGGCTCACTCACTGAGCACAATACTGACTGGTCAGCCGGTACAGTTTATTGATGCAGGATAAAAATAACCATACAGAAACATAAAATAACTATTCACAACTAGTAAGCGACACCTCCAGTCTCAGATTCGAATTGAAGTAATAAATCAAAAGAAACACCTGCATATTGTATTTCAATTAAAGACACAAACCCTTCTATAAAGGCAACTTGATTCCACTTAAGGCGCAAATATAGCTACAGCTTATTGTAATTAAAGAGTACCTGATTCATCGAAGCCGGAATAAAAAGAGCTTCTTGGCCATCAACAGTGACAGCCTGCATTCCTTGAACGCTCTGTACGCCTTGTATACCTTGCATCCCTTGCATTGTTTGACCACCCTGCACCACGCAGGGACTGTACATATTTCCCTGTTGCTTGAATGGACAATAAAATACATTAATAGCAAAAAATAATATTGTTTCAAATAGATCGATCATAAAAATTATCTCTTTGTAGATGAGCTTAAATAACGAATGAGACTTTACCAGATATAGCAATTATGAACAAAGTTGCTAAATAACTAGAAATACCTGTAATAGCTGCGGATGAAGAGGATGAACTGATAAAATATGAGGCTGCTGTTGGGTGAAGGTGACGGGATGTTTTGGAGCATTTTGGTTCGACACGTTGGAGCCTCCTCCGCCGCTGCCCCCGCCTCCGACCTGCCCCCCTCCTTGCGATACTTGGACACCCTCCCCTACGCCCACGCTGCCCGGAAACATATGCTGCAACTGCTGCAGGGATATCACCTGAAAATTTTTATCAGTAATAGATTAAAGTGCTGTCCTGGAAATATGCATATATTACTTGGAGTTTCATTTATAATAAATTTACCTGAGGCTGTTGAGGTTGTAATTGCGCTACACTTGCTATTGCAGCATTGAGTTCGTTTCCCTGTAACAGAAAATATATATTTACAGTGCACATTCAAATTAGTAAAACAAAATATTAATCCAAGAAACAAGAAAACGAATCTTTATCAAATATTTTCATTGATTTCTTTATTATTACAAAATAGAATAATGTGAAGTATAATAAATGCTTACAGTGAGACCCTGAGCCTGCAGTTGATGGACGAGAGCAGAGCTGATAACCCGAACCTGTTGCTGAGGCTGTGATAGTTGAACCAGCTGCGGAGGCTGAGAATGCAGCGTCATGGGGGCCATTTGTATTGTAGTGGTGCCATCGTTGCCTCCAGTGTTGCTGACTTGTTGCCCTACATTAATCAATCAACACGATTTAGGGATATGTACTTTTAGTATATTAAGCCAGGAATTTATTTTGTGGGAATATTTTCAGTTCATTTTGTCTTAGTCGTCGTAAATCGTATTAATCAGTTACTCAATCGGAGAGTTATTAATGCAAATATCACATTTCGAGTTTGAAATCGACGCACTTTTGAATGTAAATTGATAACCGTTTTCATCATATAAACCAAATTTTACTTTATAGCATTCAATAGAGCTGGGATTAGCAATAATATTGCTTTTTTAATTTTTTATACTTAGTACACGACGCCGTTATAAAATTCCTCTAGGGCTGGTTTCGCTTCAGGACAACTGCTATATAAATTAAAAGATATATATATGCACTCGGAGTCGGCAGATTCTATCTGGAACTTTAGAAATTTGATCTGTGTCACTCACCTGATATAGTATAGTGTACAGTGGTTTCTTTCAACTCTGGGGATGAATTCGCATCATGCTGCTGCTGCTGCTGAACTTGTTGGGCTTGTTGCTGGGCCTGTTGCTGGGCCTGTTGTTGGGCCTGTTGCTGAGCCTGTTGCTGGGCCTGTTGCTGGGCTTGTTGCTGGGCTTGCTGCTGTTGCTGAGCTTGCTGCTGAGCCTGCTGCTGCTGAAGCTGTTGCTGAACTTGCTGCTGCTGTTGTTGTTGCTGCTGTTGCTGTTGCTGCTGTTGCTGTTGCACATTACTTCCGGGTGCCATCTGAGCAGCAGCGGCACTTGGTCCAATCTTGCTGCAAGTAGCTGCTAATAGGGCCAACGGGGAAGGAGCTACTTGCGATTCCTGGCAGAACGAAACATCACTGACTCGTTATAATCAATATGACTCATAGGTTTTGTAATTACTTACACAGAAGTTTCAGAAGTTGTTTTGCAAAAATGTCTTCTGATTAAATTATGAACGATCAATACAAAAAAAAAAATGCTGCGCTACGAAGTTACACTACAAAAAGTTATTGAGAATGCATTTTTGGGCGATGACAATATCCCTAATTAAACAACACCACAGGTTCTGGCAAAAAATGATTTCTCAATTATACTACTTTTGAGTAATGAATGCATGTGAATCTATCATAGTTATAATAGTGAAATTTATATAATATAACTCAAATCAAAATGTTACGTTTTTTGCCAGAATGGGACATAAAATTGACAGTCCTGGGTGTGGTATTGAGCCACGGTCATCATTTCTTCAAACACTACCGTACACAGACTCAATCTGAATGTCAAACAAGATTATCATTGCGATTGATGGTGTAAGGTTTGCTATAGATATATAATGCCATAGGTATTATTATCTCAGTGACATAATGCTTGGCATGCAAACAAAAAACTAAAGGACTTTCTAAGTAGTGTTAATACAAGTTTTCAATTATTATTGAAAGAGCATTTCATAGCAAACATTTTATATTATAAATATTAAATATTATAATACAACCTTTTCTTTAACATTCCAATATTCTGAAATACAGTCTTCGATAATACATTACGAATTAAACGGAAGATAATAAGTTCATTTGATACAAATAACAATGTTCACAGAAACGTATCACACATATAGGTTATGTCAATCATTGGAAACTGGAAAGGGAAAAGAAATAGTAATGTAGGATTTTAAAATTATTTGATGAATTTGGAATACGTTCCAAATTTAAAACAATGAACAGACATTATTGTTCGACGAGTTATTTGACAGATAAAAATGTTTACAAAAACTATCGCAAGGGGAAAAATAAACAAGTTTGACAGTTCGAAATGTATGTCAAAGTGACGTTCGTGTTTGTTGAGTAAAATATCAACATATCACCGTGAAAATCTTTTGCATTAAGTTTCAATTTATACTATTTCGTATTCATGTCCATAAAAGTGTGTTCTCAATTCAAAAAAATAGTAAATTGAATAATCGTTGTAACTTATAATACGAATGATTTCGGTTTCATACGGGAACACAGGTCAAAATAGATCGGATGTTATTTCGGAAACTATTTTGTGGGTAGCTTATAAAAATGCAGTATAATAAATCTTGCCTTTTGTAATAAAAATTGTGAAATATTGTGAATCCCTGCGTCAGCGGAAAACACGGATTTTCATTTTGGAATGTTTCGTAACCATTGAGTGTCAAAAAACTGTGCACTCGAAAGGCGGCGATAGACGTGTCGCGACACTTGTGATATCGGAGTTTATCATTCCGATCGAGTGATAGTGTTTATTTTGCCAGCACACACGACATCCACCTCCCAATTTAGAAATTTGATGCAATTCCGACACGCCTATTCACGAAGGGAGAGGCCTCGGCGATGTGCTTCTGCTCGCATTTAGTGACCGCGCCCTACCCGAGCAGTTAACGAAAGCCAACCAGAACAATCGGCACTCCCATCCAAGTCGCGGGAACCCGCCAAATATAAAACTTGGGATACTATCCCAAGTCTTCCGTCCAAGTTTTCCAAGAAAATCACGATACATCTGACATTAATGAATTCAGCAAACAGACATTAATATTGTTTTTCCCCTGACTCACCGTCTAAATAAATTTTATGCACGATACAACTTTTTCAAGTACGATCACAAATACAAAATTATTTAACAATTTATTTTAAAAGTCACCGTACTCGCCTGGTCGATACAGAGGAATTCTATTACGTAATTATAATACGACGCACAACTGCCTGCATTGAAAAGTTCAGCGTACGACAATCATAGTTCACAATTTCCGAAAAAATACTTTTGTGTTCAAAATAAATATCATCTGCCGAAAATTTGCGGGGAAAACTACTCAATGCTGTCCGTATTTATGCAATACATTTAAAAATGTTTTGTTTATTTCGTTTGACTGTCAAACTTTGACATCTTCATTTTATTGATAAAAAAGAAATTAACGTATCAGTAAATCACTGTTATTTTTTATTCTCTGCAAGCCATAAATGGTTTTTCAAGTTGAAAATAGATTTAAGGAAATATGATTTAAAAAAACACTTCACAAACACAACATCCGTGCAAATCAAAATAGATAAGTATAGGATCGTACCGATCAGTTATGATTTTGAAAGGGAGTAGTCAAGATCCACAGTGTCTACCTCTCGCGCGTCACAAGCCTTGCCCCAAAAGCCAGTTACTCCTTTTGCCCCGCCTCTCCCCTGCGCAAAACAGATCGCAATGTCGAAGGCGTCAAAACGAAAAAAGGCCCTTAAATCACGCAGCCGGTACTTACTTTGCCACTTTTCTCCAATTTAATATACTCCGACTCCAATTTCACTGAGTCGGTCGACATGATTTTCGGTTCACTACGATTATATTAACTTCTTTGTTCAACATGATTTCACTAAACGGGACACAGCTAAACCGCGACACTGCGGAACGTTCGTAAACGCGTGGTGAGCGGAGACTAGCCGATCGCGACCGAGCTACATGTTCGTTAATTCTCGGTCATTATTTCTCCGCTGACAAATTCTTACTTTAAACAGTAAAAATAAAATATTTGAAAAAAATAAATACACTATTACAAATATATTAAATATAGACATATCTTCCTGCATTTTTTTTTATCAAAAAGTATCTTTTTTACATTTATTGCGGACTATTTTCTATAGGAAAGTAATATTTTAGCGGCGAAAGATAAAATACGAAGTCGTTGTGTGGCCTCAAATATCTCGCCGTGGTACTATTGGTAGGGGGCAGATGTGAACCGAGTTGCCCTTCCCTTGCCCGCGGCTCTTATCGCATCTCATGTGGTTGCTTCTCGTCAGCTGTTAGTAGCGTAATAGTAAAGTTGTATCTCTGGAAATAAACACCAATGTGTGTCGTTTTTTTATTGAGTAACAATAATACGTGTCGATTTTTTTAAAGGAATTTATTTTCATTAAATTTTTCAATGTCAATAACAAGACAAAAAAAGTTGACTCCAAAAATCTATCTTCAATTTAATGTAATAGGTACCTACCAATAAAATCGTTATATAAAAAAGTTAATTAATTAGGACTATTTATATTGACATATAACCGATAACGCATTTTGCAGGAGACTGAAAAAAACTGCAGTCGAAATATTTTCTTTATAATTATTTGTAGATTTCTGAAATCAATTTAACAGGTAAAATTTCGTCAGTTGAGTATTTGACACGGCTACTATGGTTGGAGTGTCATTTTGATGTCTTGATAACTGATACGTATCTTTAGCACGCATTTTCTCAACATCTAAAAACCTAATATTTTCCTATCTTTAGCCCGCGCCGCCAATCAATTTTATACTCCTACCAACCTACCTTCATATTACGTATTCATTATTGTTGTAAAATTGATACGTCGTGCGACCATAAACTGCCACGTCTTTTACCCGGGCAGTATTATTATTTATTGTCAAATGAATAGATAATTTGAAGCATGGCCATAGAGACCTAGAAGCGATACGATTCGATTTAGTATAATTTTTATGTATGTACTTACTTATCCATTTGTTTTGTTTCGACACCTTGAATATTTTGTTCTCTTAGTGCAAGTACGTCATACTTAGATTATTATTTTTCATTATTAATAAGATGTTTTAATACAAATGGAAAATCAATTATTTATATTGACAGTAGCCAAGATGGCACACCATTAAGTTGTTAGTAATCGAATGGCTATAGAAGTGTTTTAATTTAATTGTGACGTCGTTTGTAGCGGGTGTGTCCATAAGTTTTCCGCGGGGTGTCCTAAAAAACGGGAGGGTTCGCTGAATAGAGCCGGGACGTATTGCAATCGAGAGGCGGTGGGCGAAACGAATTCGAAGTAGATCTACTTAATACATAGTCGAGGCAACACAGTGCCCCGACGTGACAGAATACATAACACCGATTAAGGATTGATTTTACTATGCGGAATAAGTATGTCTCTCTGACGCATTAATTGATATAAAAATGAATTAACTGCTAAAACGTATTTTCTCTTTGCATTAAAGCCGTAAATAATTGATAATTAGCATCACATAAGTGTCCATTTAAGTTTTAAACCTTTATTTCGTCACTGTTCTGGAAGAAAACACTATATCGAAAAAATTACATAGTGAGTTAGTTATACCAAAATGATCCTTATATCAAACTTTACCGTATGGAAGAACACACTTATTTTTATAAATTACACTTTTACTTAACGCGTCCAGTGCGTCGGACATGACCCCCGTGTCCATACTGCTCATGCCGCGTCATCTGGATGTGACACATGTTTTGGGGAAGTGAAGAAATGAACTAATCAATGGTGATTAAATTATTAATAATTTTTGTTTTTAAGTTATAGCGATTCAAATATTCGCAAAATATTGCGAATTTTCAGGTACTCTGTATTACATGAGGAAATGAACTGCCACAAAGTTACCACCGAATCCATAGAAAATATTACACGAGATATTTCATAGGCAGTGAATTTGTTAAAAAATGTTTTGTACAAACAAATTTGTACAAACAAATTACCTAAATGAAAAAGGTATAGGATTTCAAAGTGCAATTACTCGAAACTAGTTTTTTTTTAGTTAGTTTCTTCTTCCAGAACAACGACGATTTACGAGTTAAATAGTGCGACTTTTTAAATTACGAGTATGAGTGTGTATATATGTTTGAGTACACAAGTACCTGTAGACATTTGACATTACAGCTAACATTATCCAAGGCATCAGATATTTAGATTTTTTTAGGTAACGTGAGATAAACTCGAGGAGAAAAGACATCTCAAATACCCATGCCTAGCCTAGACCTCAAATGCTCTAAAACTAAAACGTTTTTTTTTAATCATTTTAATAGTAACGTTGCTGTGATTTGAATCTGAAACATTCTGTTCGCTATGCTAATGTTCACTGGACTGAACCGGAGAAAGAATATTATGGTTCTACGTACTACTCGCACATCACACCTTATTCGTGGCATCCTGAAATAATAATTGTATGAAAACTTATTTACCAATTAATTGTAGACCGTTTTACAAATCATCTCATAATCAGCATCCAGGTGTGTACTGACTATTTCTATATACTTTTATTAATTTTACTTGTTGCCCCTCTCCTTATCATTAAAGGTCTCCGTTACTTTCAATCCATATATCGACGGTGTTTTGGCCGATTGATGAAAAACCTCAAAATTGAAATTGTTCAGGAGAGAGTAAAAACCGTTTTTATCGAAGACATTGTTTGGTGAATTGCGTTATGAATCTTTGAACTTTTTGCAGATACGGAATTATACGTAGGGACTGTTGATATAATAGTGGCTTACATCCAGTGCCCAGTTCAGAATTTTTAAACCTAAAACCAATGTAAAAAGATGTCTCCCTTCCAAAGAGTGGTCAATTTATTTTTCTAATTTACGTCATTTGGCAGAGACCTGCTCTGTCGTCTTAAAAATAAGATACAATCATTAACTTATTTTCATATTTTTTAGGGTTACATCAAAACACCATCGACTTCAACGTTTCGCACAGGAGCAGCACGTGACCTCATGTAGTTGAAAATTTAAAAAGACCTCATTGTCCTTAATATAAATATAATGCATACCTACATACTTACAATTCGACAAAACGCTGTTTACCTTATGGAGGCTTCTAAGACGGGCTTTTACGAACGCCCGCAATGGCGAGATAATCTGAACAAGCATAAATTACTAATTCGCAGTTTTAGTATGTAACCACTTTCAATTACTCATTTTTTGACAGTGAAATAATATTAGCATGAAAATATTAGCCTAGAAAGTTTGCAAGGTGTGCAGTGTTTACAGAATTATGTTTAAACTGTTTGTCCTACCTCTACTTTCATATCGGGCTCAAATTTTTCTGGCTTAAGTTCTTACTAGTGTGGGTACAGACAGATTCTGTCAGCTGAAGGCTTTTACTGGCGAAAAAATTTACAGAAACCCCTTACGAAAGTGGCGTTTCAACGGATTTAACTTAATCTACCTATATATGAGAAGCAAACATTCAAAAAGTGATTTGTCACACAACAGAGCTTGGGAAATGATGAAAAACATTTTGCTTAATAACCTAGCCTATATGCTTAAAATAAACTGTATCATAATATATAGTTTATGGAAAGAATTATAATCCTGATATTGCGTATCATCTAAAACTATTGGTTATTATTGATTTTTGTATTTGAAATTTGGACAAAATATGTTTTACACGAAATGCGTTGACTAAACACTTTTTGAATGTTATCTGACATGGACACATCAATAGAAAAAATTAGTTCATCTAATGTATTCGTTTAAAAATGTAATAATATAATAATTATGTACTTGTTTTTAAGAGGAATAAGGTTCTGCTCCACCGTCACGTATAATCTTTTGTTCTTCTACACTAGCAGATGGTGCATCTAAAATTATATTCTTGTACCATGCGAGTCTTTCATTTTCAAGATTCTGCCAGTCGTCAAACATTAGTTTTAATTATTTAATAAGACAATTTTTGTTTTCTTGTGATATCAAATGGTTTAAAGGCTCTGAGTCTCTGTTCGTTTTGATGGTTTTTCAATGATGGAGAAATCATGTTTTGCGTGAATAGGTCAACTTTAAGATTATTTTATATAGGTAAAAATATTCTTTTAACAAAAACAGTGGCTTCATCGTATACATTTCACTGTGAAATGTTGCATCTGATATTTACATCTGATACTGGCTTAGAAGAGATAGACACTATTTTCACTATTATATCATCTTTCTTACTTACTTTGTCATACTAAATTTTATATTATAAAATATTGAGTGCGATAATTTCAGTTTGAGTTTTTCTAGGAAAATAATAAGTGATGTTATTAACAAGCAAATAAGTTGAATATTTAATGAAGAGGGATGTCTAATTAAGTGAGCTTCTTCAAACCGTGACCATTGTTAGAACGGAGTTACACCAAGTACCTAAATCGTAATTCAATCTATAATCCAAAAGATGTCTGCAAATATTTCGTTTTCATTTCTCGGTGACAATAATGCAGGCTGAATAGGTTTATCGATACCTCAGATCCAAAGTGTAACAAGTCAAAAATTTGCAGTTTTGAGCGAAGTGTGAGTGAAAACTGAAACTACCGTTATCTACCAGTTCCGAAATGTAACAAGTAACCTGTGATTATTTTATAATGACAGTGGTTATTATTACTTTAGATCCAAACTGTAACAACTACCAAATTCCTGTGAAAATTCATATTGTTAAAATTAGAAAAAAAATATGTTTGTAATATTATATACATTTTTAAAATAATCCTAAAATTCCACTAAAATCTACAAAAAGTAGTAGTACCTACAGTAGAAGATTAAGCCTTGTTTCCAACAAATATACTTTTTGAGTTATAACATTTTGGAACTGAGGTATCGATATCTATGTGAGCCATCTCATAAATGATTCATTGTCCAAGATTTTCTGAGTCTTCAAATTTGCAATGTCATATTATCCTAATTTAATTTTCTCGGTACGAAAATAAATACATATTACCATACATACAAACGCTCTGTCAACATAATGAATAGGAATTTGAATGTAGGTTGTTGGTAGTCCCGCCAAAAGTGAATAAATAATCAACTCATAAATCACCCGCGGGGTGTGGACTGTAAGGGGCGTTAATGTCTATTCAAGCCATCCACTGAAGTTTCAGAGATTCCGATAAATTATTTTGAAAAAACGAGGGATTTAAACGACAGTTGTTTGAATAAATTCATGTTATTTCTACTTGAAATGAATAATGCTCGCTGAAACGACATCTGGTCATGAATGATATTTTTCTTAAGATGTTTTTCATAGAAAATTTACATTATCCTTATTATTTGACTTATTTTTGGGTAATTTGGGAATGTTCTTCTGCAGTATCGTCGGGTCGGATGGGTTGTACTGGAATAATGCATTTGGAAAACCATCGGGGGTGGAGAATGTGTGCGAATCCCACATGTATTTCGTCAACTGCGAGCTTATATTTGATAGTAAATAACGATTTCATACCTACATTTACAGCCTGCAATTCAAGATACCACGCAGTATTTCGGTATATTAGTATGAGTTTTGGGTAGATAATGTTGTATTTCTTGATATATTTAAGCATTGGTTAAATTGGTGTCAGATCGTTTGTAATAATTCATGATAATAAGTCTTCTTGTCGATAGCTATAGTTCATTTACAACAGTTAATAATTTGATACAACAGCATCACTTGCACCCATGCCTACGAATAGAAATCCATAAATCTGTTGAAAAATCATTGTATGTAACTGTGTTTACTGGGATTCGAATCCGTGAGATCTGTCACCGAAGTCAACGACTTTGAACACTGTATCACGGACACGACTGAGCCCTAAACCATTCTTCATTTATGTAAAAAAAAAACATTTTGCGATTTATTATATTTATAAGTCATCTGACTAAGTCCGCTTATTTCTGACGTTATATGTTTATGAATTCTCGAAATATATCCACTGCTTTAATACTTCATAAAGAGTCGAAATGAGGAGTAGCGAATCTTTTCGTATCGGAAGGCTGCATTCATTTCATTCGGGTGCAGAGTAGAGGTCCGCAGTTTTAGTTGATCGTCTAAATGGGTATCTGCCATGGTGACTTTAATTGTGTATTGATTAGGGCTAGATAGTATAATGTAGATTCACATAAATAAGTGATTCAAAAGCAGGAAAGCATATTACGAGCGTGTTGTCGACGGCGTGGGTATACTTTTTCCATATTTCAATTGAATATTTCTCATCACCACACAGTGACTTGAAAATATCATCTGCTAAGAGCTCAATCAATTCCAGCTGTAGTTTTTTAGGTGTCAATGATGACATCAACAAGGTGAGGCTTAAATGCTAATTTCAGTGCGATTTCATGAGTCTGAAAAGATAATAATACGATAATGATAAATCTTTCATTGTTTTATTCAATTAATACGTCTATACAGCTACGTAATTTTCCTTCAAATTACTCAAATATGTAATTCTCCCTACCAATGATCTTCGCTAATTGGGGGAAATGATCTTCCGATATTTCTTTTGGCAATTGTTGGTAAAAATAAAAGGATTTATTTTGAAAAATTTGGGCTTAGTCAAAAGGCCGTACTTGAGACTATAAAAGGCCGCATGCAGACTTAAGGCCACATGTTCATCACCCCTGGTATATACTAATACTATTTGATACGAAACGGGCCTTCTAAATTATAGGTAGGCTTCATAATATCATATCATACTTGTTATTTTTGACTAGTTTCCATGCAATCAAAATTCATTATACAAAAAGGAACATCTTTAAAAAACGTTAAAAAAAAATCCTTTCAAACTGTACAATGTGAACTCGAATAATTTTTAAATAGGGGAGCGGCTTAGCACTCTCAGGAGGACCTAGGAATCATTGTATTTTTCGGAGGGGTGAGTTTTTCCCCCTGCCAAGTAAACTTTTGAACCTGAGCTTTCCTGGCGATGTCCAGGAGGGTGGCCTTCCCGCCCCCTTCCCAGACTCCTGTCCTCGTTTCCTGCCCTCCGACACGCCTCCGCCCCGCCTACTCACTCCGCCTTACGCTAATTTCCTTAACACTCCCAATCAATGTATCTCTATTCTACGATCTACATCGAGCCTCCGAGACGAATCCTAAGATACCTATGTTATGTAGTCGAGTCTGTAAAATGTGGAATCGTCGACCGTTGATGTCTACCAAAATAATGAACGCATTATTAAAAGGGTGGGTTAGTAGCACAGCGCGTAGCGTAATTGAGTTGGGTGTATTTTCTACCTAATTATATTAATTAACCTTATTGACAGGTGGTTGAGGAGGTAGTAACCTAAAGAATATATTAAAAAAATAATTATTTAATAATTAAAAATACCAATTTTGCATCTCCATATAATTGTTTTGAGGCATACATATTTTGGTATTTTCAATCCCATAGTATAATAATTATGTCTCTCCACCGGTGAGGTAACTTTGTTAGCCGAGGTGCAATTCTCCCCCCCCCCCCCACCTCTCCCCCTGAATTTTACGGGAAATGTATGCAGGGCTGGCGCCAGCCGTTTTAGCGCCCCTTGCAAGATTTTTCCACCCTAGTTATAAAACTGATCTGTTGTAAGTTGGCCACCCTTTTAAATTTGCCGCTACACGTGGTTGTCCGCTACTAACGCCCGATTTAACCTTTATCCGCCCGAGCATTTTTTGAGCAATTATTGCGTGACCCTAAGATGTCATTAAAATAACCATATCTTTAAAACTAGTCAACTTATGTGGGCTAAGTAAAAAGGATTATCAAAAAAAAGATTGTTTAAATTTTATGGATGCTTTATTTACTATTTTTCACAATTTATATAATTTGAAAAAAAGTATAAAACTACACCAAAATTAAATTAAAAACTGTAAAATTAAAAAAAAAATAGCTAATCAAACTATAAAATTATTGTTGAAACCTTAAAATTACCCAAAGATTAAATATATTTTTTCGTATGCCGACTTTTAAAACATTTGTCTATATATGGACCATCATTAAACGTCTGGCATGTGAATATCGACGACCCGGAAACGCAGATATTTGCATTACTTATTATGACAAAAATATTTATTGAATGCGAAAATAAAATTATGATTCGGTACCAAAGTCATTATTTATGTAAGGTAATATTTATATTTTGAATACTTTTATCATAAATCAGTGTATTTCGATCGCGAAATGTGTCATTATCAACGGTCCCGTACGGGACCGCTGGGCGGTTAAAGATTAACTAAGTTATATCAATCTACTTCTTTATAAGAGATTCATATCAGAGTAAAATTAGTTTAGTGCAGATTTAAATTGCTGGTATAACAATAATAACTCTTTCAGTAGATTATTCCATGAGGTATAGGCATTCATTATTTATTTAAATTACAATCCAGAATCATTTCAGCCAATCCCAACCGAACATTTAATAAGTCAAAACACATAAATGATAGCATTATGTTAAATTAAGAGAACTACCTACATTCATTTTACGCGCCTCGTTCTCGGCCAGATAATTCTTCAATCTTAGGTGGTTGATGGAAGCTTTATTTTTCATATTTACGTAAGTCATGGCTAGAGTTAGAGTTGTCAAGTGTGAGGGACAAAAAAGACAATTTAAAAAAAAAAATTACTTCGTACAATTTTCTTTACAATTGTGCCGGTTATTATTAAAGTGGGATAAGTCATTTAAGATACCAAAAATAGCATTATTCTACAAGTTAATTGTAAAATTCCATCATTACAGGAAAGATTATATCTATAAGGTTAAGAATCATAATGTATAGGTACAAATATTTTTATGTAGTATCAAAATATTTTTTAAAACGAATTTACACAATGGTCCAATTACCTACCTCCAACGAAATATTATATGACTTATTCCACTTTCATAATAACCGGCATATACATATATGTACATAATAATAGGACCATGAAAAGTGCGCTTAAAAATTAATTCTTGAATTTAATTATCTTCATTCTTATTCTTAATTTCATCATCTCTGTTGCTATAGTGCAGGGTTAGCGAACCTAAGCCACGTTCAACAATTTAGCTGGCACGTAACAATTGACAGATTTTTAAAGAGATTAATCATGGATAATATATCTGGACTTTAGTTTATACTTATTTTTTTGTACGCAAATATATTATTATGCTGGCAGCACTGTTTTGAAATCATTTACAGCAACATCTCATTTAATAATAATAACTTAGCTAACTTAACTACATACCTTAATGTATTTTTTAAGCTTTTTCAATAACATTTTGAAAAACTCTTTTTTTAATTTTTCCCCTATTAAAAATTGCTTGGAAGGGTGAATGGACCCATTTTGTTTTATTGGTTCATGCTGTTACATGATGACACGGTCTTCGTGCTATGTTTTTAAATAAAAAGAATAATAATAGCGTAACTGCTAATTACAATTATTCAAATAAATAAATTTATAGAAAACTGCTCGACACGTCAGACAGTCGATATATATTATTTTGGCACGCCCATGTAAAAAAGTTCGCCACCCCTGCTATAATGAATGTAAATACAAGTATACGCTCAGTGTTGCCAGCTTGCCCCACCTCTCCACTCGCGCCATATCTTGTGAGAGAAAATATAGTGCGGGCTGCGTGAAATTATTGTCATAATCGAAAAAAAGGACATTCTGGGAATAGTATAAAAAAGATAGAGAGCAAAAGAATTGTGTTAAAAAAGAGAACATGTTTTTTTTTAAAAAGAAACCTGCTGGCAACCCTAGTCATGGAGAAAAAGTCCGCAGTTAAGACGAACCTAATCAATAATTATTAAAACAGCTTGTCAAAATTATTATAACCTAGTAATAATGCAGATAAAATATATCCAATAATTTACGTCTATAGTCAGTGGTGTATTGCTAAATAAAAAACGTCGGAAAGCGCTGATTAATTATTATAATATGTTAATACCCCCTACCAGTGATATGCTGCTAAAATTCTAACAACCAGCTCGCACCTTGGTACACATCAACCTCCAATTTTTATACAAATCTTTCAAAAGGAAAATTTTCAAATTAAAAAAAATTATCATACATCATAAAATTTATTTACATTACATAAATTCATTTCAAATAGTGTTTTGATTTTCATTCGAAACTTTAACCGTGACGGTGACTTCTGAGCCATGGTTTAACGAATAGAGTGGAATCCCACGAAGTCAGTGGAAAACCTATCAAATTAAAGGTCATTAAGTCTGATATATGTCGAATACTTAAACTTGCCTTTATTTTCTAAACAAATAGTATTCATTAACGAATTTCCTCGTTCCGTCACTGCAGAGCTTATTGCAATTGAATAAATAATATTTGCTTAGCTTTTCTGACCATTTCAAGAATTTCATCGCGATTATCTCAATATAATCTGTGAAACCATTTACATTTATTTTAAGCTTAATAATTTCACTTAGAATCCTAATATTTAACGGCTGCAAGTTTTTACTTTAACCATATCGGATTAAGTATTGTGATCGTGTAAAAATTCGATCTCGGAATTATGGCCTAAACTCCGTATTTTAAGAACCAGCTCTTCTAACCAAAATTATTTTAGCAACCGGCTCGGCAGAGGTGGTGCGAACGCATAACACACCGCTGCCCCCTACCCGCAGTGATCGAAATTACGCACCAAAAAGTTTGCAACAAAACTATTTTATTGCTTTCGTATGTTATTCTGCAAACTTGAACAAAGAGAAGACCAGTGTCTATGAGACCTATAACTATGTGAAGAATGAAGAAAAATATCGATGTTTGGCTTTTTTTCATATTTTTTTTTACTTCGGAATTTATTGAGTGAGATTTGATAAACTCGCAGGATAAAACTTTAGTGATTTTCACACGATTTCCGCCCCCAATGCAGAGCATATGGATTTCAAATGAAGCATTTCAACAGATTTTGTTGCTATTATTTAATCTCTTTTTCTGAGTGTGAGGACAGAAGTATGGACCTGGGAAAGAGCAAATAAAATAGTTTGCTAATCGATTTCCATAAATCATCGGCCTCTGTGGTCTAGTGGTAAGAGATTTGCCCTAGTGTTCATATGTGAGTCTGTGCTCAAGTCCCAACAAGGTCGATATAAAATTTAGATTTTTTCAATTTAATCCTAAGATTTTTAATTATTTGAGAAAATCAAACGTTTGTTCCGGGATTCAAACGCATGGACACCACAGCTCAGTAGAACACACACCCACAACCGTTGACTATTCGGCGACGGGGCCAGCTCAATTTTATTGTGATTTCGAAGAAATTTAATTGTATTTATTTTCACAAAAATACATGTATATTTATTTTTTTCCATGCCCGCTCCCAATGTGAAGCATATGGTCTCCTAATGGAGGTATCTTAACAGAATTTTTCTACGAGAACTGCTTGTTACTCAGTTGCTCAACCTCTCTTTTTTCAAAGAGTTCGAAGATTTGGTCAGCCGAAATATTATAATAGTATCTATGTTACCCCTCCCCGCCCCTCTCTTAGAAATATTGCTAAAATCTATAATGAAATGAATTCCTTCAATTGAAGTTATATGTCACTTTTAATCATATATATCTTCTTCTGTTTAAAGTTTGAATAGAGCTGTCATGTCAATGGAGGAGAAATACTGGAATATCAGGCGCTGAGACACTAATATATCGTTGTCGGCCACTGCGGTCTAGGTAAGAGCTGTACCCTGATTATCAAGTCTCCGCAAGGTATTTATTTTTCAATGTAATATTTGATATCCTGAGCATTGGTGTTTGTGATGTGTTCTCTCCTCTCCTCGATCTAGAGTGACTAAAAATGATGTTGAAATAACAAAATATCAGACACTTGGCTTATATTATTATTAGCTGTGATCAATGTTCCATCGATGAGAGGTTCACTACACAGAAAATCCAATGAGCAGGTCAAATCAACTGCACAGCAAAATTTTAACCTTTTGCATAATAATATGTTATAATTTTTATAAAAAATCTCAACAAATATTTTAACAAGCCGATGGAGAATTATTTACCTGAATTAAAAATTTTCCAATTAAAAGAAATATTATTTAACTAATTATTTGTTTAAACAGCATTATTACTTTGTAATGTATATTTCCTTCGTATCGGAATGTGCGCCAATTCGAGATGAGTGTGAGATCTAAAAATGCCGAGCAGCCGTGCACATGCTGTGATATATATTTTTGTATTTTTTTTTTTCCATGTTCGCTCCCAATGTGGAGCATATGGTCTCCTAATGGAGGCATCTTGACAGAATTTTTTCTACGAGAACTGCTTGTCACTCAGTTGCTCAACCTCTCTTTTCTTTTTCGAAGAGAGTAGGGATAGAAGGATAGGGCTATGAAAGGACTAGTAGTTAGCTAATCGCTCTCGTTACGCCCCGTGAGGATGGGATTGGTGGGAGGGAGGACTCAGACTACGAACAGAAATCCATAAATCGATTGAAAGATCAATCTATGAAAACCGTCCGCACCGGGAATTGAAAACCCGAGACATCCGTAACCGTAGCCAGCGACGAAACCAACTGCGCCACGGACGCCGACTTGTAATATAAACCATAAAAATCTTAATCCTAAAAATAATATTCTGCTTATATTTATTCAGGGAAGTTAAAAAAATATTTTATATTACGAGGAACAAAAATAAGAGAAATGGTGAAATGTCAAAAACATTTATTTTATAAATACTTCATGACTTGTGTGTACAATTGGTAATACTGGTGCTTATGCAAGATTTGTAGCTCTACAAAAGATAAATACAATTAAACATTAATAGCACCAAAATAATCGTTTTAATGCCAAACAGATATATTTGTTCTATTTTTAGCAAGCTCTTTGAGCGTACAAAATGGTTTGTTCAGCTGAATGCTCTGTTTGAGAAACAATTATAAAAACGTGTGCTTAAGATAAATAATAAATAAAAGGAAAAATAAATACAATGGTGAATATTAAAGACGAATAGATAATATGTATTTATTTATTCTATACATGCAGTCTTCAGAAATGTCTTAATTATGAAAAATCCGTTATAATGACTATCCTAAGTTTTCAATTAATATGACGGTGCTAAAGGATAATCCATTATTAAATTTGTGATTAAAACTTCTTATTTATAATATACAAAAATTTTGACAGTATTATGTTATAATTAAAAATTGGTGAGAATTATTTAATTTTGACGCATATTACACATTGGACAAAAGGCTGTGACAATAGATTCATATAAATTTTAATTATTTTTAATACAAAACGCAATGCAATTGATACAAAATCTACATAATACGTAAGAAAAATAATTTTGATCACAGCCCAATTTTAAAAATCATGGTTAAGATAAAAAGTGACTTCAAAAACTTTACGTAATAAACTGTACATATACATTTTATTTTAAAAATTATCAACAATCATTAAAATATTTGAATACAGGGTATAATAAAAAAAAACGACAAAATGAATTTTTAGTCTCTTGTGTTAAGAAAACGTTGTCTTTTTGATATGGTTGATGGTAAAAATCATTGGCTAATTTAAATAATGGTATTTTTTTAAAGGCCACCTCCGCTTCGTTCGACTGATATCTTCTTCAGGAGGCTCTCCTTCTCGTGATGAGCTTCTTCCAACTCGGCCATTCGAGCGAATCTGGAGTACGCTACGTGACCCGACTTGATGGCGGACATCATCTGTCGGAATACAATTACAGGTTATTAATTCTGTCACATTGCGTTTTTTGCTTTTTTGAGCTAAATGTCTTATTAAATGATTTTACAGGATACACCTTTTTAAGGTAAAATTAAAATTAACAGTAAAAAAAATATATACATTATTTCGAAGATATTAAAACAATGGTCGCAACTTCTAATGTATTATTCCAATTATTTAACATTGAAAAGGCAATGCCACATCGATGACAAGGCATAATTTGTCTGCAGCATCAAGAGGATTGTTTTTATATCAATATCCAACTGCTTCTTTTTCAGCACATTATAGAAATGTTAACAACATTAATGATTATAATAATTGGAAAAAAACTGGTTGCTGTGCGATTAAAACAAATGACAAATGACTCTAAATTGCAGATGTAAAGATAGATGGCATGCTAAATAGTAGTACTGTAACCATCAATAATTAAAAAGTAGTGTTTTATTTTTAAAAAACCAAAGGAAATTCAATTTTATTTTATAACTCTGTTAATAATAGTGGGGTTATAATGCAAAAGCGACTATTTCCAAAAATTACGAAAATGAGTTAAGTATGCACGATTATACATTGGTATCCCAGGAATCGATTGGCATATTTATTTTCCACCAATTCTCGATTTTTTTATATTACTTTGCTGTTTTAAAATTTCGATTTTAAATAAACTACAACACTATGAGTGCACGATATATTCCATAGTGCACTAATTCCATATCCAAAAGATTTTCTTCAAAATTGACTATTTTCTCGTTTATGAAACGTCAGATTCATAAAATGTATTGTGCCTCCGTTGATTCGTCAGTAAAAGTGTCCTTGATTTAGTAAAATGGCAAGCCAAGTGTAGTGACCGTGGCATTAACAATGATGAATGAGCAGACAAAATCTTACATTCAATAATTCAAATTAAAAAAATTAGTTTTTCTTTAATCACTATTAATACGTTTGATGGAATGGTCTAATATTTTTAGGAAATATAAAAACTTACTCTACCTATCACAATGTCTTTAAATTGTATGCGTATTTTACTTCTAATGACTCCTGAAAATGTGCAAAAATGGAAAAAGTCACCTTTGCATTATGAGTCCACAATTATGGCATGGATATATGTTTTCTTCAAGCGACTATAACCAATTCAAGGCCTTATAGAACAAAAGTCATCTTTATTAGTTAGTTGTGTACTTGAAAAGTTGTTTTTCATTCTCCGATGTTTGCAAATGCACACAATGATGAAATGATATATTATAAATTACCCATATACTTAAATACTCAATATGAAAAGTTTGAATTGCTGAAATTTTGTACGTTTTCCATGTATTTCGTCACCAACGACCCGGGTTTCAGCATCTACAGGCATTCGAGCACACAAATGAACTCGAACTGACGGACAGTAAAACAGTTTATACATCGCTTATATACAAGGGGCGGCTCAATCCTGAAAGGGTTAGAGTCCTTGTGACTCAGGTCTTGGGAGCGCAAGGTTACTCTACCTCGTTAAATGAACACGATTACGATACTACTTACGACGCCTCGGAATCCTGGACCAAGAAAACGAAGACAAACATGCAGTCACATCACAGAGAAAGAAAAATCCTCTCCAACAGCCACACAATGCGTATTGGTACCTAAAATGTCCGTTAACATGCCACCTGTATCTTGCGGAACTATCATCTACATTTTCTAGGAGTGAGCGAGATGCGATGTCTTCAGGAAGAGATTGTTGGAGGGGTGCACGCCGATCTTCTCAGGCCAGAGCAGAAATGGGATCCGATATCTAAACGGCTGATATGAGCCACCTTCTGAACTACCGATAGCTCCGTGAATGTCTTTCAGTGCTATGTCGGTCTACGCGGCGGTCGCAGCGATCTCCAGAAAGGAACTGCGCAATAATAATGGGGTATTATAATGCGCGTGTAGGAGGTGATCCAGCTCTCGGCCCCTCAGTGATGGTACGACATGGTCTGAGAAATACGAACAACAATGGTAAGAGGTTGATAGAATTTGCCACAATGAAATGAGCTCACCATTAGCGGCCCCGTCTTCCTACATAAAGACATCCATAAATATACATGGGACCTCCCCTGATGGACGCACGAGGACGCAGATCGACCACCCTCTTTACAGCTCGAAACACAGAAGAGAGCTTCCCGACGTTCGCACATACAGAGGTGCCGACATTTACAGCACCACGAACTTACTTGTCGGGAAAATCCGCCTGAAGTTAAAAGAAACCACCAGCGTGGAAAAAGATCAATGTCGAGATGCTTAAGAATCACGAAATCAAGCTGAAATTCGACATAGCAGTATGGAAGGGGATGAATCGCGTCTCCGTGCAGCTTACATCTAGGTCCGATCGCATTGAGGCGGATTGGTGCGATATCAAACGTGCTATTGCATCGTCTGCCGAAAGTGTTCTTGGATTCCAGAGGGGGGGGGGGGGCAACCGAAATGAATGTCTGATAAAACATGGTAGGGAATCGAAGAGCTGAAGGCACTGAAGGACAGTGAAGTAGACCCAGAAAAATTCGAAGATCGTCACACTGATTACAGAAATCAGGACAAGGTTGTCAAGAAATCCGCGCGACTTGACAAGCGCCGATTCTTGCTTCAGAAACAGACTGACACTAAAATTGTTTAAAATCACGCAGGAGATCTGTGGAAAGGGACCCTGACTCCAGGACCCATTAGCGGACCTGGTGGAGCAATAGGAGTCCAGCGTAGAACGCGTCAAAAATTACGGAAGGGTCAGTTCCACGAGATGCTAAACCGCCCTCCGCCCCTGGACCCCTTTGACGTGGCTGAAGAAGCCACACTTATGGACCTCCCCCCAAGTGACCGGCATCCCAGACCGTATGACCTCACATGCCGAGATTAGTTTGGGCTTAGGCAAAGCGTCGGGTGGAGATGGTATACATTCTGATTTTCTGAAGTTTACGCCATTCTGCACCCTCTCCATCACCCAATGGCTAAGCTGTGGGATGGTGAGCGTTGTCCAAGGGACTGGGTACAGTGAGGTGGAGGCACTCAACTAAAAGGGTAACCCCTCAGCTGTAACAACTTCTTGTCTTCCATATTCACTCCCTACGTGGCTACCACGCAGCATCTCCATGAATCCCTGTCACCCCCACCAATCACTTGTTGCTTCCTACCATGACATTGCTATAGTCCGTCAGCTCCGCCGAATACATCTACTCGATGGTCTTCCAGGATGCCGGAATCCCACAGGTCAGAAGTAGGGGGAAGCAGGATGTGACCCAGCCAGTTCCAATGTCTCTCCATAACCGCCGATATGACATGCCCGGTCCGTTCTCTAATCTCCGAATTCCTCACAAAGTCCCATTTCACCCCCAAAATCCGACCTATTCTCGAAGCTCAGTATACGGTTTTTTTAAGACTTCGTCAGGGTGCCATGATTCGCTATCCGTAAAGTAGCACAGAAAGCAAGGGTTGAACAAATGGCATACGGTTTTGATCGTATACATGTCCCAGACGGTTTGCATTGAGTGAACGCAGCTCCGGCTATTCCTAATCGGATAGCAAAGCCTTCTTTGTGTTACCATCTTCCGGGATTTGTACACCGAGGTATCTGAAACTGTTGAAACTTCCAATGGTCTGTCACGCGCTGATCAGGGCCTGTCAGAGTCATGACACACTACTTGCATTTATTTTCAGACCAATGCGAACTGAGTTACTCCTAACCTATCAATAGTCTCTTGGATACCCTTCACAGATTTATCGAATATGACAGCATCATCGGCGTATTCAAGGTCACACAGCCTCAGACCAGGAGCAACAGCTATTATACCTCGATCAGGTGGGATTGACCTCCAAAGTATGAAATCAAAGATAATAATAAACAGGAACGGAGCAAGAATACAACCCTGTCTCACTCCGCTTGTGACTCCGAACCATTCGATAGTTGAGTCACCGATACTTACACAGCATGCACTATTCTCATGCAGGGACTTGATGATGACCACAATCATTGGCGGAATCCCGTATGCATCCAGTATCCTCCATAACGAAGGTCAATGCGGACTGTCAAATGCCTTCTCATAGTCGACGAAACAATAAGCAAGAGCGCTGTTAAATGCGTTGCTGTGCTGGAGGAGGCATCCCACCCAATCTACGTATAGCTGTTGCTCTCTGTATGTTCTGAAGGGTATCCAGGAGACTATTGACAGGTTAGGAGTACTCAGGCATTGGTCTGAAAATAAACACAAGTAAGGCCAATGTGATGTGTAACCCATGCCTGTCATGGCTCTGATAGGACCCTGACTAGTGCGGCACAGACCTCGGTGTACACAGTCCGGAAGATGATAACACAAAGATGGAGCTCGCTTTCCGATTAGGAATAGCCGGAGCCACATTTAACTCAATGCAGACCATCTGGGACACGCAACTGTACACGATTAAAACCAAATGCCATTTTTTCGAGACGCTTGCATTCTACCTGTGCTACTTTACAGAAGCGAATCATGGCACCTGATGAAGAGCTTCGAGAATAGATGCTTGCGCCGGATACTGGAGGTGAAGTGGTTTATTTGACTTTGTGAGGAATTCGGAGATTAGGGAACAGACCGGGCATGTCACATCGGCGGTTACGGAGAGACGTTGGAACTGGCTGGGTCACGTGCTGTGGATGCCTCCGGAGAGCCTCAATCCTGCTTGCCTCTTCTTCCGACCTGTGGGATTTCGGTGTCCTGGAAGACCATCAGGTATTATCCATTCGGCGGAGCCGTGGGACTCTGCCATGTCATGGTAGGAAGCAAAGCGATTGGCGGGTGAGAGGCAATCATTGAGATGCCAAGTGGTAGCCATATGCTCCACATAGGGAAGCGAATATGGAAGAAGAAGAATATATACTAAATAAAATACGACAAATTCTTATCACTAAGTCTAAGAACTACATTGACACCTGTATTGATCCTAACACTGACCCTTAATCCTAGTTGGGAAAACTAAAGCATTATGGGTGAGATGGAGAGTTTTAAAATGCAATTCGGAAAACTACCTACTTATTCCAAGCCTGCGAATCTCCATTATGAAGAAATTTTGGAAATCGATAGAGTCCAATTGAATTCCTTACAAATTTTGAATGAACACTCAATCTTCCAAACTCCCCTTTATACTTTACGTGTGGTACGTTCGTCAAAATAAACATATATTAACAATCAACATAATGAAATTCCCATATTAATACATCATTCCATGGTCACCCTGACAGGGTCCATTAGTTTGGAATAAGTAGGTAGTTCTTAGAATTGCATTTTAAAACCCTCCATTCCACCCATAATGCGATTGTTTTCTCAACTGAAATTGGGGGTCATTGTTGTGATCAATCCGGGTGGCAATGTACTTCCTAGGCTTAGTGATAAGAATAGGATAACAGAGTATTAAGTTCTACAAAATTTTTATCGGGTAGTTCAGAACTATTCTGACGATGGCGTAAAGCCAAAATTACTTTGATAGCCATTTTTAAAATTTTGTAGAACTAAATCTAAGAAAATCCCAATTCAATCAATGAGTGATAAGAATTTGTCGTACTTTATCGTTATTATTAAGCAATGTAAACTTTTTACTGTCTGTCAGTTCAAGTTCATTCGTGTGCTCGAATGCCTGAAGATGATCAGTCGATATCTTAAATTATATCAATATAAAAAGACTGTTAGATCAAGGATTAAATCAATATACTAGTATTAGTAAGATAATGACAAAATATATTCAATCTTTAAACTTACCTGTAAAACCAGTGTTATTAGCCAAAGCATACATCGATGGCCTAATATTTTAAACCCGTATCTGATATTTTGACAAAAATGACTTTGTAAACTGTATCTCGTTTATTTAAAATAATACAAAGTATTTAAAGTTTTTAATGATTTACAAGTTACCCTAACATACTATCCATTTAATACTTAAAAGAAAAAGAACTGTCAAATATACATATTAATGTAAAATAATCAGTTTCTCTTAGCCTCCTGTAAAATTTGTAAAAAGTCACTTACGGGATTATATAACATTAGACCATCGACATGCAAATTTAATCATAAAATGTAAAAATTCATCAGTTATCTACTAACTATGCTATTAAAGGGTTAAAAATACTTTGTAACTTTAACTATCCAGTTTAACAATGATAAGGATTTATAACAGATACAATTGTAGGTCTTGAATATTACTGTAAGTATATTCGAGAACTGTGCAGGTTGACTTCTATTGTTCAATCGCAAAACGAATACTTCGTTCGACCAGGCGAAGTCCATATAATCAATTTGATATGACAAGATTTGTTGTCAGAATAAAAAACACATTATGTTGTAAAAACTAAGTGGACAGACAATTCATGCTCCGAAAACTGGATTTGTAATTTTTGAATAACTTGTTGAGAATGCACATTTCTTTTTAACGTCAAATATTGTTGTAATGCCCACCAACTCAATAATTTTAAAACTATGAACAATGATTACTTTATCTAAGGGTAAAACAATTATTGACAGTTTCAGCGTTCGCATTTGATGAAATAGCGTGTACATAAACAAGAAAAATACAGGGCGGAAGACAAGGCATAATTGTAATATTACGCCACACGACTAAGCAAGCATTTCCATAAGAGTAACTGCTGCCAACAAACAGTCACTTCCATAAGAGACATTTGATACGATATAGCACACATAGACCTAACTAATAGATTTTAAATGTATGTTGGATAAGTTTACTTCAACTTTCCTTCACCATTCAATCGCTGATTTGATTAATATTTTTATTATTATTATTGTAACCTTAAACTCTTCATTGCAGACTGAAGGAGCTGCATTATAGTCTTCCAAGTAATGTATCCGATACACCGAATGTATGAAAGTGGAAAAAAATTGCCTAATTTGTGAAGTGCAAAGATTATTTCATACATAAATTAATCAAATTTTCTGTCGTGATTTATGTAATGAGAAATAATTAAAACTTATGGAAGTCCTTATATTATACTTGATAATGTCTAGCTAAATTTGACATACGTATCAAATAATTTAAGATATCAACTGAGGGTGCTTGATGGAATTTCAATATCACATTTGAACTGTTGAGATTTTGTACATTTCCATGTATTTCGTCACTAACGACCCGACTTTCGCCTTTCAACATCTTCAGGCATTCGAGCACACGAATGAACGCGAACTGACAAGACAATAAATAGTTTATATATAAGATAAAATACGACAAGTTATTATCACAACGTCTAGGAACTACATTGACACCTAAATTAATTCCAACACCGACATTAATGACCCTCAATACTAGCTGAGAAAACAAATGTATTATGAGTGGAATGGAGGGTTATTTTATCAAGAAATTTTGGAAATCAATATAGAGCCCAGTTAAATTCTTTACTAATTTTGAACGAACGATTCAATCTTCCAAACTCCCTTCTATTGTATCCATTAAGTGAGATGAGTTCGTAAAAATAAACATAAATTATCAATCAAAATAATTAAATTCTCATATTAACACATTGTACAGGGCATATTTGCGAAATTTGGCAAAAAATTAGATACTTTCGAAAAAAACGTATAGCTCTTCAACGAATAAACATTTTTCAAAATAATTTGGAGAGCAGTTGTAAAACACATGGTTCATTCGTGTGCTCGAATGCCTGAAGATGCAGAAAGGCGAAACCTGGGTCGTTAGTGACGAAATCAACAATTTCCATACTTCTGTCCTATTATGTGGAAATTGTTGATAGAATAAAAATGACCTTAAAATTACAGTTTACAAGAATGTAAGCTCATAAAACTACTAAGTTCCAAAACTTAAAAGTGCTCTAATAAAAAGTTACAAAATTTCTGGTAGAACAATTAAGTACTCAGCCCACGATTTGTCAAATACACATCGAGAGAATTTTGGTTACAAGCATTAGGTAAAAGGATTCATGCATAAATTATTAAAAGCAATTTTGGCATGCTAATCAATGAAAAATTATTTAAAAAAAAAAATATCAAAACGTATAAAAGAAAAACTACCAAATTAGTTATAAAGAGCAAATAATGTAAAATTATGATTGGGGGTAAGTTTTGCATTTAACCTGTAGATATTCGTCCAATTCTACTTGTCCGTTCATATTTGTGTCGATTTCTTTAAGAATCTCGTGTAATTCTTCACCAGGAACTTCTTCCCCGGAGCTCTGTGAAACACAATATTACACAATGTTATAACAAACTCTGACCACATTGTTATAGTACAGGACATTTCAAAGCCCATAATGGAATGAAAACAGCACAATAATTATATTATATCGCTGGCGTGGACGCGTTTCTAAATTACGAGGACGGGCATAATCCGAAGCTTTACTTTCGCGAGACACAATATGAGATTGAGACTATTCTTATCGATATTTAAATCACGGTACAAAGAATTTACGTACCGTATTTCCTTAATAATAAGACGCATGTTTTTAGCTATTTTGGAATCTCTGAATTCAGAGTGCATCTAACAATCACTGTTTTTTTCTGGACAGACTGTGATTCAGAAAAATCATACACTGAAACCAACAAAGATTCAAGCTAATTTTAAAGAAAGTACGTATCTTAATATACCTATTTTAAATCCTCCATATTGTTATTATATCGACACTCCCTACGTACAATCACGTAAGTGCAAAATATGTGATCATGTCTTTTGCATTTTCGTTGTCTGCGCTCTCAGTTCTATGTGTAGGTATCAAACAACGGAAAATTTTTTAAATAGTAACACCGTCCTAATTTTGAGGAAGATACAGGATGCAGTGATTACTTTGCAATTTGCGTTATGAATCTTTGAAATGCACACCTACCTGTAAAATCTCATGTTTGCAGATACAGGATTATACGTAGTGTCGATATGACTCTTCTGTGAAAACAAAGTTTTTAGAATAGGTATTCGAAACAAAAGTTTACACCTTATAATGGATGGCATCTTATTATCGAGGAAATACGGTACACATTTATATATGTAATAAAATTGAAATATTCAACAGAAACCTTCTCACGAAGTAATAATCCCAATTGCTCAATTACGTGTAGATTATTTAGTTTCTATTTCATAGATAATTTAATCTAATGCCAATTTGAAGTCTAAAATAAACCAATCATTTTTATCGGTTAGATTTTTATAAGCCACATGCTTCAACTCGTTTTAATCCTCAGTGAAAGCGTTATAACAAAGTATTCTGTTGTTTTCACTGAAATTGACGAAGCTCTATGACAAAATGATAACAATACAGTGACATTCAAAGCCCCCTTCCTTCCCTGAAGCGCGTTTCGTTACCTGGATGTAATCTGACAACTCCATCCGTCCACTATACGAAGTATCTATGTTGTTCAATAAGGAATGCATTTCTTCTTCTTTGAATGTCATACCCATCTCCTAAAAGATTTTGCAAGGCAATTTTAATACAGATAATAAATGGATAATGAAATATCCGGCACTCCGACATATTTGCAGAATCCTGTGAGGGAATTGTGCCTTTATACCATAGAAAAAATGTGAATTGGCTTGCCTTGTCTAAGAAAAACAATTGGCCTTAAAGAAATAATTTTATAATTGAAGGCTCCTTCCTAACTGCAAGACTCAACATTGAGGAATGTCAAAAATATTTTATTTCAAGTTATGTATGCCATTCAATTTAAGGGTCGGCAACTGGTGGCTCTTTCTTTACCAAATTCACAATTCACCATTTTTACAAAAAAATTTTAAAATTCAGAATTTTTATTCGTTTCCAATTGTTATATGCATATTAATTAGTACGTCGGATGGGTTAGGCACGCTGTCTATTTAGACTTGGATAATAAAAGGATCCTTGATTCATTTTGAGGAATCACATACATATCGCCAAAAAAGCAATGCCATCTAATTAGCACTGACTATTTTTGGACAGTAATAATAAATATGAGGAAATCTTTTATGCGAAGTTTCCAAGGTTTTAAAAATAGCAATGTATTATATTCTAAATTCGCTCATTACAAAAGTTGACAATTCTTTTCACTATTTTTAATCTATTTATAGAAGATTTATAGGCCTTGTTTTGTACCGCTTATTTTCTTAATAAAAACAAACTTTCGGCTTTTAAAGTTTCCATAAATGGATTGAAAATATTTTAAAAAATGTCAACTTTCGTAATGAGCGAATTTAGAATAAATGCTAGGGTTTCTTTTGCTATTTTTAAAATCTTGGAAACTTCACGTAAAAGATTCCCTAATATTTATTATCGATGTCCTAACATAGTCAGTACTGATGATGACATTGCTTTTTTGGCGACATTGAAGCAATTCCTCGTAATGAATCAAGGAGCTTTTCTCCAAGTCTATATAGACGGCGAACTTAACCCAGCTGACCTACAAATTAATATGCACATTACAATTGGAAAAAAATTAAAATTGTGAATCTAGTATTTTTTTTGTATAAATTTGGCAAAGAGCCACAGGTTACTGACCACTGGCCTAGTTTATAGAGCAACTTCAGACATGTATTAACTTGCCAATATCACTACAGTCTCGAGAAAAATGATTTTTTCTAAAAGCGAGCCATGGTAATAAATGCATAAAATGTGACGTAACTTACACAGCAATAACTGTGTATTTTTAAAACCGTTTTAAACCTTTAAACACTGTAGATATTTCGAAATCACTTTACTTGGACATTCATCGGTCTTGCAGTGGACCCTTCAATTATATATTCCACAACTATTAAAAAGTCTGCAACAGCTCAATCAAGCGATGACTATTCTCATAGGGGTTGTCCAAAATACAACCCCTCCCTACATCATGACATTTCATCACAAAATCTTTTCCTCTACCTGATTTTTTTAATGTTTTTAGATTACATAAAAAAAAGCTTGTAATTTTTGTATGAAATGAATACACTGTTGTTGACTTGATGTTATATTTTGTACAATACTTCCCCTCTTGTTAGGGCAAATATCATAACTGACTTCTCCGTCTCGTTGGACAATATTAAAATCACAAGTAAAAAAAAAGTGATCATAGGAATGACACATATTTAGGATTATTGTTCATACTGACACAACCATATTGTACTATATATCAAAGAATTTAGATCTACAAAATGAGCACAATAATTTTTATAGATATCTTCCCTTTTGGTGTCCATGACATACTATAATAATGTTCTATTTGGTTAGTAAACAACTGAATACCTTGAGACCTCTCCTGATATCATTGATTGAAACGTATCCTTTCCTGTCCTTATCGATGATCTGGAATCGTTTGATGTACAACTGGATCTCGTCTTTGGTGAGGTTGATGGGAATCTTGTCTCGGCTGGCGCGGTTCACCATCATTCCCATTTCACTCTGAAGAAACTCGGTGGCGTCTTTTTCTTGTTTCTAAAAAAAAATAAACAGCACATTCAATATCTAAATACAATCTTTTCTACGAGTCATTATAGATCAGTGTTTCCCAAAATCATGTTTGTTTCAACCTTTCGTCTCCCAATGTAGAACACAATGACTCAAAATGGAGCATCTCAGTAAAAAGTGTTTTCACTTTTATGGTGTTAACCGTCAATTCGTGATGGAAATGCATTACGTTTATTTAAAATGAAAAAACAATTATCAAAGGATCATTAAAAAAATATTAAAGCATCAGGGCCGGTTTCGCTCATTTTACACTGATTGCTCAACCTCCCTTTTCAGAGATGGTAAGAGTAGAAGGATTAATAATCCGCCAATAATTCATTTTTTGTATGCGCTGCTTACTGTATCAAAATGGGCAGTGGGTGGAAAGAAAACACTATCCATATCTTTGGATGCTGATGAATTAACTGGAACAGTGTACATTCGGGCAATCTTCCTTTGACTGATCGAGTGAATAAGACAAAGCCTAACTCCTTTGACCAATAAGATACGAGACCAGCAATGATAACAAATAAAAATATAAACCTTTCTCTCTTCACTGGACCATTTGAGTTCTTCGGCCATGATCTCAATAATGCCCGGAAGAGCTTCTTGAGCTGCTTGGACGTTCAAGAAGGCGAGACGGAGACGTCTGGCAATCATATCAATGGCCGTGCAGGCATATTCACGAACACCATACCTACAATTTTAATAACAATGTTACATATAAGACATTGCAACAATAGATATATACATATATATTTAACGTAACGCACAGCACAACACTGAATGCATAATACATAATTTAGAAAGTATTGAGCAAATATTGACACAAGTAGCACTGTTCCCTGATGTATAATGTTACTAATAGATTTATAACTACTGCAATGTATAATTTCACATCAACAAAATTCTTTTATCACTAATTTTTTAAGCCATACCCACTCCCAATGTCGAGCTGATGGACTCGTTTCGAGCATTTCAATAGAAATTGTTATAACAAGAGCTGGATTGGGAGATGATAAATATCGAAGGATAGGATTAAAAAAGAACTAGCTAATCGTTTTTGATGGGAAGGAATGAAAACATCACAGATATTCATAGCTTAAGATAATAATCTATAAATCGATTAGAAAGATCACTTTATGATAGTTGGATATTCAAACCCACAACCACGCAACCGAGTAAAACATGAGCTCAAGAGACCAAAAAATATAGCGAATTTCGATGGGTAGTAGATTTGACTGTTGCTCGAATGATTTGTTTCTCAGTAAGTGTACATTAGATATTGTTTACATTTACCTAACTTCAGCATCAATATAGGGGAACTCCTGGTGTACTTTACGTCCAATGATCGGCCAACGTTTGCCGGTTAAAGCAGCCATCTTTGCAACAGCGAATGCGCGATCACCATACGACATAGCCAAGTGTTGAGCCACCTTAAAATTATGAAAATAATTCTTGATTAAACGGATCTTTGTGTAACACATGTTGTTTGTTGAAAACGCATATTTAGACATAAATTATCAAAGTAATTTTTCTCTATTGTAAATCACTTAACGATTTGAACATACTTTAAATTAAGGGTATGGTGACATTAATCAATGACTAGGTATATAGTAATAGCAAATCTTTGAAATACAGTGTACTTATTTATGAATGCAGGATAATCTGTAATTTGTTATATTCGCCTATCTTAGAAACAATATTGACAGGGAGTGTCAATATTGTTTCTAAGATAATCACTTAAGTGCCAAATATGTGATTAAATTTCTTTTTGCATTTTTGTTGTCTACGCACTCAGTTCTATGGGTAGGCATAAAACAACAGGGAAAACTAGATTTAAAATAGTAGCACTGTCCCAATTTTGAAGAAGATACATGCAGTCGTTACTTTGCAATTGCGTTATGAATCTTTGAAATGCACTCCTGTAATGAGTGTCGATATGAAGTTACACTTCCATTATTTATTTTATTATCAACATTTAAAATACAAAAGTAGTGTTATTTTAAAGTGTTACTTCAATTTATCGAAGGACTCGCCCCCCACTCCCTTCAACAAAGTAAAATTATTCAACACTCCTTCCAAGTAAAAATATTTTTTTATACCTTTGTTACGCAATTGATTTCTTGAAATAAGGACAATTTTGTAATTATCTGATTTCATTGCAGAACAACTTGTATACCATTAACGTCAAGAAATTAACGAGCACATCTCCCACAGATTGACAGAATTGACTCATTGCGATCACCCGCCCGATCGGATTTTAACAGCACTCACCAAATGTTAAAATAATTCACACTCCTGTTAAGAAATAACTGTAATTTGACAACAATCGGAAAAATGGATTTTACCTCGCATTCCAGTCCAAAATCTTGTACCAATCTAATGTACATTGTCGGCGTCCATCCGTGAGCTCCTTCAATCAGGAATCCATCCGTTTGACATTCTTTGTACAGCGGATTCAGCTTGCCGGCTTTATAATGATAAAAAAAATCCTCAATATTATTACTATACACTTTATTTATTTCTAAATATACAGCACATGACATCTATAATCAGGCGCGGCTCGTCCATACACACTGCAGTACTGCAGCACCCCCAAACAAGTTGAGAAAAATGTAATATTATAATATACATCAATTTATGTATATTATATGAAAATATTAATATTATTTAATCGTGTATTAAGCTCGCTCGCGCACTGATACATACAATAATTATCATACACCGCTGTACTAGTATCAGAAAGCGACGCATCTCGTGTGGGTGAAGGAGGAGCGCTGGGAGGGTGGCTTGCACTATAAGCTTGATTTGGTACTGCCTCACTCACAGTTTTCTGTGTGCAGGTGCAGCCGTCTGCACTGTCGGACAGCTGTCTAAATAAAGGCGATATTTGCCCTTATTTTAGGAACAGAATTATGGCTTTAACTGTATTTAAAATATTTCTGCAAGCAATTTATGGAAAGTTATTGAGGAAATAACAAAAGCTTATTCGAATTCTGCTTACAATTCCAATGACTACCGCTGCGCCATAACGGTGTGTTTCGCCAGTAAAAAGTATTAAAACACATATAAGAAACACAATGGTTCAGGAAACATAATAGACCTTTTTTCAAGGAAAAAAGACAGAATAATCAATTTTATAATGAAATAAAAATGAATGTCATGTTTAATTTTGATGTTAATAGTAAAATATATTCCAAATAAACATATATAAATACACATTTTTTAGTTTTAATCAACCGCAGCACCCCCAGATATATCTTATCCACGAGCCGCCACTGTCTATAATATAAAGAATTTACAAAAATATGTGTTCAGTTTGTCAAGATTTACTCAGCAGAGGAGCTACAGGACGCTGGGATAACATGAGAAGAAAAAAAGAAAATGATAGACTATATGGAGGTCATATGCTTTCAAATAGGGAGCAGATATAACCAAAAAAGATAGAATTGAGTCGAATAAACAGTTCTAAAATTAAATTTGGATTATTGAGATTTTGTACACTTCCATGTATTTTGTCACTAACGACCCGGGTTTCGCCTTTCGGCATCTTCAGGCATTCGGAGCACGGATGGACTGAACTGAGAGACAGTAAACAGTGTCTAACGTTTATATAGAAGATACAAATACATTATTTACGAGGTAAGATATTATCGTCTGAGAGCCACACTGATACCTGAGTTAAAATTTCGGGAATCGTCCTAATCCTTATTTTGTAAACACCATATTAACAGAGTGGCGAATTGCCGCTTTTCAACTTCTTTTAGAAATACCAGTGATTTTACAATTATAATAGTATTGTGGGTTTTGACGGGATGTAATTCGACGAATGGGTAAATATATGCAATCATTCCACATTTAGTGACATCTGTTTGGTGTTTCAACGTGTCGGATATAATAGCGAAACTTCGACATTCGCAAATCACTTGCTAATGGAGAACCATACGTTTAATGCGGATGATGGGGTTAAACTGTTGCATAAAAACATGGGGGATCATAAATTATTTTACCAAGAAATTTTGGAAATTAATAGAGCCCAGTTAAATTCCTTGCCAATCTTGAATGAGCAGCTGAACCTTCCTAATTCTCCGCTATTATATCCGATACGTTGAAACACCTAACAGATGTCACTAAATGTGGAATGATTGCATATATTTACCCATTCGAATTACATCGCGTCAAACCCACAATACTATTATAATTGTAAAATCACTGGTATTTCTAAAAGAAGTTGAAAAGCGGCAATTCGCCACTCTGTTATGGTGTTTACAAAATAAGGATTAGGAAATTCCCGAAAATATTTGTTCATTTGTTTGTCTATATAAACGCCTGAAGATGCCGAAAGGCGAAACCCGGGTCGTTAGTGACAAAATACATGGAAGTGTACAAAATCTCAATAATCCAAATTTGATATTGAAATTCCATCAAGCACCCTCAGTCGATGTCTTAAATTATAATTCTAAAATTATCAAAATAATACTCATTTTTTATTTTAAATACTCACATTCTATGGCGGCATCGACAGCCTCTGAGGCCATTGCCCTGTAAGTGGTCCACTTTCCTCCGGCGATGGTGACAAGCCCGGCAGGACTGACGTGAACAATGTGATTACGGGCCAGCGACTGAGTGTCTCCCTTATTGGGATCGGACACCAGTGGTCGGATGCCGCTCCACGCTGACAGCACGTCACCTCGACGAACTGAAATGAATGTTTATATATTAATTAGTATTTGTTCATTTTAAGTTTGAATTCATATAGCGATATATTTTAACAATTATTTTTTAGATTGTAAAGTTAATAAAATCAAAAATATAGTATCTTTTTAAAAAATATGTTTGGATCTCTTCACATATAAGTTGTAGTTATTAAAGGAAATGATCGACAAAATCAAATTCATTTACACATTTCAAAATATATTTTTTGAAAACAATCGGAATTTCAGTTATTTTCATGTATTAGTTTCCAATCCAATACCTTCAACATCCGGATTGAGATAATTTTTGACCTCCTGAAGAATGAACATGATTTCATCTTCTGTCGGTTTAGGATTGTGAGTGATTTTGCACGGAAGATCAGTTGTTCCGGCGATAGTCTGCCGAAGCCAGGGAAGGAAGAAAATGACACGGCCATCAGACGTGGACGGATCAAGCAACCCCATTTGTTCGGGACTGAAAAAACAACATGAGACAATGATGCATCATCGCATAAGATAAATAAACAATTTTTTATGTCGGTTTTCACTGAGCTAACCTGTAATAACCAGGAAGGACAATATGGACACCTGAAGACGGACAGCAGATTTCTTTGACAGTGGGGTCATCCATCTTTCTGATTGAATCTGTAAACGGTCCTGTAGCATTGATTACCGATTTTGCTTGAACATCCCATTCTTTACCAGATAGTTCATCCTGCAATGAAAAAAAAATAAATGAGAATTATTTTATGGCTGACTATACTATACTCATACTTTTACCTGAACATACTTTTTATCTGACAAAATTTTTTTAAATCCTACACTTAAATAATAAATCTTTAAAATTAGATAAACAAAAGATATTAGAAATAAATAGCAAATTATTAAAAATTATTAAATGAGCAAACTGTCTTTGTATCTTCCTGACAGCTATATCCGATTCACTAATCTATGTATAATTTGCATTATATCAGTAAATTTATAGATATTTTTTTATATATAATTTATCTCGTAAGAATTGATTCTGGCCTCTTAATTTATTTTTCAGATATTTTTTTGGATGCTTAATATTTCATTATTTTAAATGGTTCAAAAATTTCTTTTAAAAAATTTTCCAATCTGGTATTTTGCTTAATGAACATATTAGTTCTCTCATAAAATTTTGCTCAGTTAATGGATTTTCACCATAGCTTTATTTTTGATTTCAGATTAGTATTTATAAGAGGTCTTTAACATTTTAATTGTCCACCATTTAATTTCGTTCATATTTATTTTGTTTGATTACCTGTAAATTCTTGTCTTACTTAGTTCATGACATGAACCAACTGTTTCATATACCTTGTAAACGTAAACATTCCATTTGTATATAAATAGCCCTGTTTTTATTATATCTATCAGTTGATTATGCTCGTGATGAGCGAAACCGGTCCTGCTCATTATAAACATGTGAAAGTAGTATAAATAAATTGTGTTTTATTTTTTAAAATTATAATTTATATTGAATATTCAAGTGAATATTTAAGTGAAAAATTACAAGAGAATAATCAGCGAAATTTTTTAAAGACAAAAACTTTTATAACGAACTAACAATCATTGTGAGAGTTCATTGGTTTTTTTCGAGTAATCCTGACGGTCTAGACCAGTGATTTCCAAACTTATTATCCCCATTTTTAAAGAAAAAACCTGACCATGAACCCCCTAAGTAAAATAACTCTACGTAACTGCATAATAAAAAAACATAAATATAAATTTGATGTCTTGAATGGTAAATGGTGGTGTAAAAATAAAAAAAAAAATAAAACATTTTGATATTTAAAGTATGATGAGGTTCATAAATACACTAAATCCACGTTCTACCAAGTAGGAAAATGGCAAAGCAACAACAGCCTCTGTCCAGTAACCCATAATGCAGGATATAAAATTGGCATCTGTTTTTGTAACCAAAAGTTGTGGTATCTTTGTTCAGGTATTGGTTTCCGCTCCTCATTTGTAGATTATTCAACAAATTTGCTCCCGTACTACTATGGATACATCTAAGTTTGTGGGTATGCTTGCGAGAGGGTTCAACACCCAACAAATCGCTAGCAATTTATTTATTTTAAACTTTCATATAGTGAAAATGTGTCACAGATATTTCTTTATAGTAAACCTCTCGCGGACCCTCCAACATTGTCCACACACCCCCAAATTATTTTTAATTTATAGCCCCCCCTGGGGTCCGTAGGAACCATTTTGGGAATAACTGGTATAGACTTACTGAATACAATACTTTATTTATTATGAACTGCCAATGAGAAAAATCAATGAATGAAGGTGGCCATTCAGGGATTTGAAACTGTAGCCGAACGGAATAAGAAGAACGTTCACCACTTGGCTGTTGTACTGTGGGCTCTACTGTTTTACCACTCTGTTGTTTTGAAGCAAATATAAATTTTCAGGAGGCTCTCATCTTAATTTTTTTTTATTATAATCCAGCGATACATTCAATCCAAAAAGTAGTGTTGCAGAAATCAGCTCACCTTCAATCTAGCGCCGCTGAGTTTGCCGGCAGTCTTGTGCAGCTTTAAGACGGATACGTGATTGGCAACTGTCGCTCCATGTCGAGTGGCCGTCAATGCAATTGCTAAGTTCATCCGAGCGTCATCTTGTTGACCTAATTGAAAAACAAACACAAAATATATCATTTATTCTGACCAACTAATCAATTGTTTCGTCAAAGTTCGCAATGATTGTCGACAAATTGACTTAAATTGTATTGGACAATTCTGCTCAACTTGTTGCCATAACTATGAATAATTAAAATTTGTCAAAGCATCTCAAGCACCACCTTACATATTATCATATATTAAAAACATATGCAATATTTGGTACAAGAGGTTCTCGTTATCCATGGGTAATTGATTCCGAAAAAATACCTCTTCATAAAAAGAAGTGTTTTGCCGTCTCCTGTACTCTAGTGTCAGCACTCGAAAAATGTGTTGATTCATCACTCGCACGCAATGTGTTTGTTATAAAAAACAATCCAATAACCTTCTAAATCAATCAAATGAAATACGCTTGACTAATTTAACTTTCGCCTGAAATTAAAGTTACAAAAAACGTATAAAGGTGATGCAATAATAATATTTATTTGTTGGTACAAAGAATGACTAAATGTTATGTGTGAATTGATATTTATCCCGATTGACATATCACAAATTGTTAATTATCGTTTAGATAATATAAGTGCACACTATATTAATTAAATTCTCATTCACCCAGAATATGTATGAACTCATTATCAGTGCGACAATCTCGTGTAGATTTGTAAATATACCGGAAATCGTGGCACTTGATGTATTTCTTTATCAATCATTGAAAGGTGGCAAGTCATGACAACTCATTCAAAAGAGTGATTTAGAGCTGATATCATTTTATGACGTCGCTTATGATTAATGGAATCATTTTCACTGATAGTTTATACAATATAATATCAATGTCGAAATCAAAATTTTTAAGGATTAACCTCTTAATAATACTTCAAACATTTATGAAAATATTTGCCATTTTACATTGCTATTTAAAGAAATAAATCCTTCAAGGCTCTCTTCCCAGCACAAAAATATTAGATCGAAAAACGTTATGTGTATTTAAAATACAAATTTGACATGGTTCTCTGACTAATTGCTTGGATATGTTACAATTGCTTGCACTGATTGATATTCAGCTATTATGAAAGTCGAGCGACATTTACAATAATGTTGCGCCAGCCCTAGTTATAAATTGTTCACTTGATTGATGAATTCTGGCCAATTAACAGTATTACAAGGTTCTAAAATATCCAAAAGAATATGCTAAGACCGTCAAATTATATATTTAGGTTTTTAAGTTGGTTTTTTTGATTATCAATTTATTTAGTCTATCTTTTTAAATTGTTTAATTCACTACCTTATGAAAATAATATTAATTAAAAATCAACCTTGTAGCAAAAGACAGCTATCGGGCACATGAATTTATTGCAACAATATTAATATGGTTAACTGACTTCAGATATTTGGCATACCTACGTCAAAATCGAGAGGTTAAAATATTTTTGTTTTGAAAAAATGCAGAACAAGTTCTAAATCAATACACCATAAATAAAAATCAATTGTCGAATCTGAAGTGATAATTTACAAATTGTGTCATTGTTATTTACCATCATAATAGACGATTCCTCCGCAGAGCTTGTCTCCTTTGAGCATAGGGAATAATTCTAAGGCATTCTTCTTGGAGAGGTAATAGGAGCTCTTTACATTTCTATCGCCGGCTACGAAATCGTACATTTTTATTCCAAACCAGAAATAAGGGACCTGCCACCATCTGGAAAGCGTAAATAAAAAGAATCTTGAGCAAATTCTAAAATTGATTCTATTTTCAAAATATTCACAATTTGGTGGTATTTAATGAGTTAGTTTGTTTGTTTTTACACAATCATTATTTGTTTAGTTCCTGTATTTTATCATTTAAGTGATAAGTACTTTTTAATGCAAATTTTTATTTAATTTCAAATGCGACTAATTGAAAACATGTGGCTAATTAGCCACAAATTGAGGATATGTTATAATAGCTGTGTATAATTGGGACTGAGAATTTGAAATAAACCAAAAACTAGTGAGAGCAAAACCCCAAAATTCCATTATTCAAAGGACAGAAATAAAAATTTATCTCTAATTTGACATGAGAAATGAATTTCAACAAAATTACTGCCGATCCGTAGATAATCATTAAAAAAATATGTGTTTTCTGCATCGATGTTGCATTTGCATGTCATGTCGTCAGGATCTGTAGCAGGTTCATGAATCGTTCCGCCATTAGTTCATTACCAATGATTTGTTCACTTGTTCAATTATTTTACTTCAAGTGAACTTTTATTCAGTTTAATTTCTATCAGAAGAATATTAAAAAATGAATTCCATTCATTCATATTTCTAAACCACAAAACAATGAATGAGGGTGAATTGGAAACACAAAAATTAAACATAAAAGTGAGAAGTTTTGTGATTTTAAATAGTCACACTGACCGGTACACAGGCAGCATAATGGGCAAGGGGTGGGTGAGATGTGGAGCGGACGCCAGCATATTGGCTCTCTCGTGTAGTGCTTCTTTCACCATCCTGTATTGTTCTATATCCAGTTGCATGATGGCTTTTTGAAGATAACGAACACCACCGTGGATCAATTTTGTACTCCGACTGCTGGTTCCGCTGGCAAAATCGTCAGCTTCCACCAACGCGGTCTTCAGACCTGCATAAGAAAAATATTCAAGTCTTTTTACCAACAACAAGACAATTCAAAATGTTGGTTTGACCAGAAGGCGAGATTATGTAAAAAAATATATATTTTGATTTTTTTATAATACTATAAAAATTATGTTTTAAAGCACCACTTTTTTAATCAATATATAAATGTTTAACCAAGAGCATGCCAAAATTTGCCTTATATTCAAATCAATACAAAATATTCTAAAATTCTCAAAAGATGTCAATAGAAAACAATGTTCTTTCAATTACTTTTCAATTCACAATTCATGTGACGACAGAGTGTAACAAATTATCAACATGCTGCATTGTTATCTATCGACAACTGAATGAAGAAATCGATTACAGCATTGACCTTAACCAATATCTAGATTCGTCACAATACATAATAATGCTATCGCAGTTCAACGATCCGTGACGTGAATAGTTCATATTCCAAATTAATATGACACAAATATTGATTGCCCAGTGTCACAGTCGATTTTCGATGCTGCTGGCATACATTCTGTAATCCATGATTCCTACCGCAATCTCAGTATAATTCACATATTAATTTTATATTTCATTACTGTCGGTCTGAGTGAATCTCAGAATGAAAACTGTCATATAAATATATTGATTTTTCAACCATATCTATTTGTGACTCCTAATGGAGGTATCTCAACAGAGATTATTCTCTGAGAACTGTTTGTTATTCAGTAAGATTAGGGCGATGATCTTGTTCTCGTGATGAGCGAAACCGGTCCAGATTAACCGGGGTAACCACTCTCACCAAGCCCCATTTTTTAGGATTGATTTGAATTTTAGATCTCAGTTATCCACGCCATCGAATTGTTTTTAATTTATGAAGAAATAATTGTACACAGTTGGTATTAAAGAAAATAACCTACATTTCTATTGTATGGTATCTAAACAGTGGCATAATTTTTTAATCAACTTAATATTATAGTCTGAGTTATTCGTACGATTTCAAATTCAGCCTTTCGTATATAAGAAGCTTAAATAATATTTGTTAAATGACAGAAGTCAAATTTATGGCTTCGTGATTCAAAATCTTTTTTACGTGATGGAGTGTCGATAAACATTATAAATGTGGAGATATATTTCAATCCGTGAAGTCTTATAGATACAGCAATCAATATCTAAAAGAACACTCAACCCTCGATTTACACGGCATCCATCCTGCACAATTTCACTTTGCGGCTAAGGTCTACGCGAATTTTAAAGAAGCCAATAAACAGAAAAAACACTTTGTACTGCCTACAGAAAGCATATGGTGTTTTCTGGAACGTACCTTCGATTTTCGTATGTCTCGATTGACGCGATATTCAGTAAAAGCAATATACTGCATAAATTGAAGGATGAGTATACACTAATAGCCATGCAACATTTTTTCACCTCTGGTAGCAGCATCTAAGGCGCATCCGGCTCCGGTGGCACCTCCACCGATGATGAGAACATCAAAAATGTCTCCCGTCTGAAGAGATTTCAGCTGATCGGATCTAGGAGGCAGCGGCCTCTTTGGGGGTTTTGTCGTAGCAGCGTAGACTGCTGGGACATTCCTCTGAAAGGATAAAGAAATTAGCTCTGAGCTATCGGACGTATCTTCCTTGGATTCAAAACCGACTACGTAGCGTAAATTCAGTATACCTTCAACAACCTAGGTTAACAACCAACAAACTAGGAATTAAAATATATTATAATTATTTTAAAGATTAAAGATTTGTATATTTCAAAATAAATAGATAGATGATTTAATTTAATTGCATTTTATCGTACGTATTTTATCGAATTTTAATGAATTATGATATTAAATGAACATGACTTACTGTAACCGTATCGTCTCCGGCGAAGAGGTGAGCGACGAGGGCAGCGCCTGCAGCTGCACCTGCGCCTCCCGCGGCTAGCTTTCGCCACCGCCCCGACATACTCTGCTAACTGCAACAAAACATAAAATATGATGAGCATTCGTTATAGAATGAAGTTAAAATTTAATTATTACTGTAAAACACTCAGTCCCATAGATTGATGGGGGGGGGGGCCAGAACTGCCATTGACCTCACTTTTAGGGCGTCCCCATAAACGTTTTTTAAAAATTTCTAATATTAAGAACTTAATAAGAGACATCAAAATAAAACAAGACAACTTGTAATAAAATAAATATGATAATTTATTCTTATTGATTGTTGAAATGAATTTTCACTGTTATTTCAAATTTATTATGCCACTTTTGCAACAATATTTGTTTGTAATATTTTCTTAATAAGTTCACACTGATAGTTTAACGTTATGATTGAATGAATACTATTTTAATAAAAAGTAAATTTTTGTTTAATTCAATTTAATATTTCGTCTCTCATAAAATTAGTCGTTCAAGCTTACACTGAGAAGCCGTGAAAATAGCACTGCACGCAATAAGATGGTAACCGTTTTTAAACCTTGCAGAACTAAGTACATACCATAATCATGTTATTTCACAATCGTGAAATTGTTACAATATAAATAAGAGTATGGCGTTTGTATAAATACAATTAATTTTATTGAAAAAACGTACCATTCGAGGACATCATTCATACAGCATAATATGATTGAATGAAAAGTTTTAATTCAAATCTCTTTCAATTGAAACGTCACCCACATCATAATCTTTCTAAATCACACTAAATAATAATCAATTGTATTTCAATTACATACTAATTATTATCACCAATGATGTCACTAATCAGAGAAACTTCAGGTTGTACTTCATTTCGATGTTGGTGCCAATAAAATTCATACCTTGTAAAATGAATATCTATAAACATGATGACTTACGAAACAAACTAGGTAATATTTTCATTACTAAGAGTACATTATTAAGAGTTTTTTGATCAAATATATTTAAGAACACCGAGGAAATTTATTATTTTCGCTATTTTCAACTGCTTTCTTGGAAACACGTTTTTATGCCTGAGCGATTATGAATTTTATCATTAAGTTGGTAACTCGACATTTACGGATATGTTATTAATATATAGGGGTCGTCTATAAATGACGTCACGCTGTAGAGAGGGGGGAGGGAGGTCAGATAAAATGTGATGTCATGAAGTAAACAAAAAATATAAATCTGAAAACATATTATTTTCTGTTTTTTAACGTTATGGGGTGGGTCGTCATATATGGACGACTACATAGGTGATAATGTCGTCGTTGTTCTGGAAGAAGACACTAACTGAAAAATACCAGTTTTGAGTGATTGGACTTCGAAATTTTTCAAATGATACTTTTTCATTTTGTTTGATTGAACAAAGTTGTTTTTAGGTAAAAGTATAATTTATAAAAATAAGTGTGCTCTTCCATACGGTAGAGTTCGAAATAAGGAACATTTTGCTACCTATAACCAGTGATGTGCTGCTAAAATTCTATCAACAGGCTCGCACCTTGGTGATCCTCCAAATTTTACAGAATTTTTTTTTCAAATTTAAAAAGAAAAATTTCAATTTAAAAAAACATATATTAATTTAAATTGCATAATTTATACATCACATAAATTCATTCTAAATAGTGTTTTGACTTTCATTCGAAACTTTAACCGTGACGGGTCTCATTCGTCTATCATTTGCTGTGTGATGGTGACTTCTGAGCCATGGTTTAACGAATGGTGTGGAATCCCATGAAGTCAGTGGCAAATCTATCAAACTAATGTTCTTTAAGTCTGATATATGTCGAATACTTAAATTTTCCCTTTTTTCTGAACAAAAATTATCATTAACAAAAATTCTCAAAAACTCGTTCCGCCTCTGCAGAGCTTATTGTAATTTTATTAATAATAATTTAAGCTTTTCTGACCGTTTCAGGAAATTCTTTGCGATTATCTTTTAAAATATTATCGATATAATCTCTGAAATCATTTTCATTTCTTTTGAACTTAATAATAACACTTATAATTCTAATATTAACAGCCTGTTACTTTATCCATATCGGATCAAGTATTGTGATCGTGTAAAAATTCGATCTCGGAATTACGATAATTAAAAAAATCCGTATTTCACGAACCAACTCTCAGAACCAATTATTTTAGCAACCGACTCAACAGAGGGGGTGCAAACCCACAGCAGCACATCACTGCCTATAACTACCAAACTCAAGATGTATTTTTTTCGATTTAGTGTTTTCTTCCAGAAAGATATTTTACGTGAATCATAGACAAGAAACAAAGAAGAATCGCGATGATCTGATATTAACAATATTATAAAGCAAAAAAATAAAAATAAACTGTATATGATATGATAGTAATTATGTACTACGAATGAAGGAATACACTCTAGATTTGGCCTTCAGTTATGCTATGCGATGACATCATCAATATGAAATGACGTAACAATAATATTTTATACTGATTCCGTATTTTTTTTGTCCCAATTATGTCATCGACTACATAGCTATTGCAAGGAAATTGGATAATCTCCAAAATCGAACCGGCGTGCACACATCGTGTTTATACCAGTGGCGTGCGGTGACTTCTAACACGTAGAAGATGTTGTAAAAAAAGTAATAGCAAGACAAGAAACAAGCCAATAAGACAATGGAATCAAATTTGAAGTAACAGGTTATGTCAACCCGGCTTCAGACAGTTTCAGTTACAAGTTTTCATTGTAGAAAGTGATATTTTCGATGAATCAGGCGACAACTTTGCGGAAATTCGTTTATAATATAAAATCGAAATTGTTTACTTTGTTATTCCATTGGTTGTGGTACTAACTGTGACACGTGTTTCGACTAATTGAGAAGCATCTTCAGACTAACTACATCGCAAGTTTATTGATTTTGAAGGTAAACAATGATTCTAATTCGTAACTTAAATTTAATTTTTCATTCAAACTTAATTTTTAATGATATTTAACTTGCGCAAACCGCCAAAAGCATACGAAAAAATGCAAAGTGGATATGTGCCCATAATTATGACAGTGGTGGAAGTCATGTTTCTTTCGTTTTGAGATATTTAAAGGTTTGCGTTTTAATGTTTAAAAAAATATTTTTACATTAAACAATACAGCGTTTCAAAACTTCTATAGTCTATTAGGTTTACAATCATATATTGACATATAAATTTTGCATGTAGGATATAAGGAAATAATATTTTTGTATGTTCAAATGACTTCGACTGTTTTCAATAACAGAATAAATTCTAAGCTCTAATTCTTGGTGAGATTCATCTGAAGATGATGATTGTCTTATTTGTTTTCATTTTTTTAAAGTGTTATTCAGATATCGTCGTCGTATATCTACAAACCACATAAAAATCAATTTAGTTATGTAAAAATGTAATGAACATTTTTTCCATTATTATCTCAAATATACATATGTATAAAAGTTACCTGAGCCACTATCTGATGATGACATAATGGTAATGAAATCAAATTCAAGATTGCAAATAACACAGATTAAAAAATAATGATATAACAAGACGCGCGGCACCCTTACAACTGACTTAGCCTGTTATCAAAATTAACAAAAGTGACATTCCGTTGAAAGTGACAACAATGTGTTGCATATAATGCTATAATTTCATCTTATTTTTTTGTGTTTTACATAGATTATATTATTTTACAACAATGTGAACCGAAATAAATGAATAACACATTTTTTTCAATTTCTTGACTTTGGCCCCTTTCATAATTATGGGCACATATATCGGATTTTACTTTTAGGCGCATCATATGACGGACCGCCACTGGTATGTATATTATTTTTAGCGAGACAATGTCCACGTTTTTTTTTTTATATATTTATCTCTACGCGCCGCCTATTAACATTTTTTTGTTACCTTCAGCGTTCCAACGATTTTTTTATCAACGGGAAACGAAGTTAATCAGACAGGTGCTTCCGTCTCGATTACAAATATGTTAATACAACAGACGAATGATGGTATATGTATTAATATTGTCTGTGGACGTAAATATGGAATGTATGGATGCATTTGCGATATTTTTTACAGCATTATTTTTGACAACACAAACTCGTAACGCGAAAATGACGGTGTTTGGTTTACAATCATTGATATAATTTTCGCGGTTTTTCTTTCAATTCTTGCAAATGTTAAAAAAAAGTGAAATAAAAAAAAAATAATGAAACAATGTTTATAAAAATGATGATAAAATAATTAAGTCCAATGTTGATAAAATAATATTTATACATTAGGCCGATCATACGTCGATTGTCAACCCTTACTATAGCAAAATAGACCATCGGGTAGGTCTATAGTTTCGGATACTTTGGAGAGCACAACCCAGAAAATGGCAGAACAAAGAAGAAACTCGTTATTCGCATAGGAATAGCTGGACCACGTTCAATTCAATGCAAAATGTTGTTGTTATCAGTGCTGTTGTCCGGTAACGAATCACGACACCCGACTCAGAAAAAACGTATACTGAGCTTCGAGAATAGATGCTTGCGTCGAATATCGGGGTTAAGATGGTTTGGGAGAAATTCGAGCTCCTTGTGACGTCAGTGGTCATGGAGAGACTTTTAAGGTGTTAACTATCAATTCTTGGTGGAAAGACATTGTATTTTAAAAAATAAAACACAATTCATTTGTACTACTTCCACATATTTATAATGATCAGGACCGGTTACGCTCATCAGGAGCATTATCAACTGATAATTCAGTTGATAATGCTCGTGATGAGCGAAACCGGTCCTGATCATTATAAATATGTGGAAGTAGTACAAATGAATTGTGTTTTATTTAAAAAAAAAAAATCATGGAGAGACGTTAGATCTCAAGTGTTGCGGATGACTTCGGAGGGCCTAAACCTTACTTGCCTCTTCTTCCGATATATGGGATTCCGCGATAGTAGACTGGCATGTCGTGTGAGTAAGGAAAGAGATTGGCAGGGACAGGTAATGCTTGAGGATATTTTTTTCATAAATGATCTACTTGTCCCGGAACCACCCGGACCAGACCTGAGTCTCAATAGTAATTACTAAGCCACACAGGCCCGTGCAGGCCTCTAATCCATATCCTTGAATAATGAAAATATATTTAAAACTAAAACGCGGAACTTAATTCAACAGCTACGTTGACGCATACTGATTAAATCCGAGAAATTTATCATAACATGAATAAATATTTTACATTTAACGAAAAAATAGTCAAAAAAGATTCCATAATGTAGTAAATAACATACCTATGCGACAATAACAAAATAGACAGTACTAATCAAAAACATCTTTCATTTATGTTAAGCAATATTTTTGTGCAACTGGGTCTTTACATTTGATTGGTACAAAATCCAATGCATTTTTTATTATTTTTTAAGCGATTCATAACATTTAAAAAATCATGACGCTGTTTTGTGGCTGTCAAATTATACTAATATAATAACTTTGTAGTAAAAAAATGTGTACTCTTCGAGATAATTTTAAGTAACTATTTAATACGATTGTATTAAAAATATAGTATTGTGACACGTAAAAAGGACCGGTGATGACAAAGGGCGAACACGTGCCCTCATGTCACGAGAGCGGTCGTCCGAGGTCCGAGGGTGCGCCCTCGCAGTTGTGATATAAAAAAAATTGTACTATGTATGCCAAATTTCACTTTAACGATATTTCGTTTATTGGGTGGCGCGACAAATTGGTTTTAACGCGGGCCGCCACGTACGTACTATTACAACAAAATCATTTTTTACTGACTGAATTAGGTGCATGTCGTACGGGAAGGTAATTCCGTCGAGGATTCAGTAAAATTAGGGTGGCAGATCTCATGATTTCTTAACGTAGACTATTTTCTCGTTACAAAGAAAGCAGGTTAGAGGTTAAGGGAGCGATTCCACATTTAATTACCGGTCGGCCTGACGTACGTATTCAACCTTTGCCGAGAGTTGCAGTCGAATGCAGTTAATGCAGCGAGCGGAAGCCGAAATAGAATTGGCAGAAAGATTTCAACAGCTCATAATACAATTAGCCAGTGCGAAGAAGGTACAGCAAATGTATCGAGCATTATTACGGTTCTTTCTGCAAATAATTGAAAGAATGCTCGAGTGAGGCCTGGCTAAAAAGTATGCAAATGCGTCACTCATTAAGTTCAAGTAGGTCATGTCAGAGAGAGAGGAGGTTGTTGATTTCCACCAGAAGATGTAATACATTAAAAAATATGTGTTCATATACCCAAATCTGCGAATATTTATTTCAGAGATTTAGGGCCATCATGGCCTACCTATCAAAACATGAATAATATATGACCGTGAAAACAAATTATTTAGTTTTTCATGGCCTGCAGCCGAGTTATCAACGTCGTGCTCTTCGCTTGCCGGTTCACGGGTTCTAATTCCATTACGAACTCTTTCATAAATTGTTTGATAACACTTACCACGGACGGTGGCATTAAAGAAATAAAGGGGGTACGGTGGTTTGACTTTGTCAGGAACTCAAAGAACTAACCAGCCGTTTATTATCTTCATTTCTTTTAACAAAACAAAGATGGACCTGTTTTGGATATGTGCTGCTGATATCCAAGGGGAGCTTGAATCCTGCTTGTCTCTCCTTCAAACCGGATGGACTACGTCGCCCTGGGAGACTGCTGATGACCATCCATAAGATGTACTCGGCGGAGCTACGGAACGCTAGGAGGACTTGGCAGTAAGCAAAGAGGCTAGTAGTGGATAGAGAATCTTGCAGGCACCGTATTTCGGCCATAAGCTCCAAGTAAGAAGCGTGTCGATAAATATTCAAAAACTGCGTGAAAATTTTCAACAAAGATTTCAACTAGGGATATTTATTATTGAACGTATTTATTCGCTCTTCAACTAGAGTATATGGGGCTTTGAATCTAAAATCGAAGGTGAAACGATGGCTCATTATTTGGTTGTGCTCATAGTTTATCACGTGCCCTTATGATGTAAAATTGATGCATTTGTGCGAAAAGATAATTGCTAAAAAATATTGCATTATCTTTACAGACCTAGTATTAAAAAAGCTTATCGCAAGATTGTTCTCGGCAAGTCGACCCTAAAGATAGTTTTATTCGTTGCCAAAGTCACTACGGTAATTTTATTTATGTATATTATAACTTTTGGTTTGTATCATTCCATGTGTGTACTCCAATGCAGCTAACAATTATTTATTTCAATGACGATATCAAGATACTGTCAGGTAAAAGTTTTTAATTACACGATGTTAGATATTTCTGACCCCCCCCCCCATCAATTCTCGTCGAGAAATCTTTGTCACCCTATCGTCCCTAACGATATTTAAGACAACGCCTCCCTCTCCCGTCTTAATAAAAAATATAAGAAAAGCAATTTTCTCGCGAATAATTTTCCAAAATTTTTTTTACATAAAATTCAAATTTTCATTTTTTTATTCAACTAGTTGAATAAAAAAATGAAAAATTCAAAAACCATCTTCAGGTAGATAAATTCGTTAAATTTAAATTTGACTTATTGAGATTTTGTACACTTCCATGTATTTTGTCACTAACGACCTGGGTTTCGCCTTTCGGCATCTTCAGGCATTCGAGCACACGAATGGACTCGAACTGACAGACAGTAAACAGTGTCTAACGTTTATATAGAAGATACAAATACGACAAATATTATTTACGAGGTAAGATATTATACGTCTGAGAGCCACACTGATACCTGAGTTAAAATTTCGAGAATCGCCTTAATCCTTATTTGTAAACAACGCATTAACAGGATGGCGAATTGCCGCTTTCCAACTAATATTAGAATTACCAGTGATTTTACAATTATAATAGCATTGTGGGTTTTGACGGGATGCAATTCGACGAAAGAATAAATATATACAATCATTCCACATTTAAAGGCATCTGTTAGGTGTTTCAACGTATAGGATACGTGTACAAAATCTCAATAACTCAAATTTGATATTGAAATTCCATCAAGCACCCTCAGTCGATGTCTTAAATTATAAATTTGTTAGTTTTAAAACGTCTATTTTTGTAGACTTCGTTTAGAAATATTGTGTCAAACTGTCAATTAATGATAAAACTATCTTATATTCCACACCTCTGTCAAACACGTCATTGTTTAGGCCTTGGAGTTACTTTCGTAGCCTAGTTGTTAGAGGTCTGCACGGGACCAGGCATGGCCCGTGGCTCTCCATCTTGCCCGGTTAAGAACAATTGAGATTCTCGGGCCCGAGTAAAGAATTTATTTCTTAGAAAAATATTTCAGCCTATTACTAGACTGTTCGGGTCATGAGTCAGCCATGCGGCAATACTACATAAAAAAGTTAATAATTAAATTATTTATTTCATATTTGTTATGAATATCGTTGAAAACAATAGCATATTATATTGTGTAAAAAGTAAGGTGAAATAATAAATATTTTTCGGGAACGGGAAGCTGAGAAACGCTTGCTTTGTTTACGAAAGACCAATAGTAGTATTATTCGTTCGTACATAAAAATAATGTATCAATAATATTCAGTAGGTATCTACTTTCCATTGGTTTTAGGTGGTTGTCAGATCGTTGTGACAGAAAGTTAATAATTTATAAATAAATTGATTCGTTAAAAATAAGTTTAAACTATGTTTTTAATTACCAGTGTTATAGAAAATCATATTTAATTGTAAATTTTAAAAAACGGGGTAATTTCGGGACGGTAAAAATAATCCGGTTAATAAAATAAATAAAATTTCGGCTCCGTGGTGCAGTGGTTAACGTCGTTGGCTACGGTTACGGATGCTTCGGGCTCAAGTCCCGGTGCGGACAGTTTCATGAATTGATTTATGGATTTCCGTTCGTAGTCATGAATGCCTAAAATTCCTTCCCACCCATCCAATCCTAAAAACAGGGCATATGGAGAGTGATTAGTTAACCATTGGTCCTGTCCTGGCCCTATCCTTCTATCCCTACTCTCTTCGAAAGAGAGGTTGAGCAACTGAGTGACGAGCAGTTCTCGTAAAAATTCTGTTGAAATACCTTTATTAGGAGGCCATATGCTCCACACTGGGAGCGGACATGATAAAAAAATAGTACACTCCGGGCTTCGTGTCGGGCTCGGGTAGCAGGTGTGATATTAAAACTCGGGCCTGAAAGGGTCGAGCTCGGACCGGGTAATTTTATCACATTTCAGCCCGTGCATACCTCTACCAGTTTTACAGATCTGTTCTATAAGAATGTGTAGGCTAAGTAAGCTACAGTGGCGGATTAACCTTATAAGCGCATAAGGCTCGAGCTTGGGCTCTGCGAATCTGAAGGGCCTCAAAATTAACCTATATAATATAATCCACATATCTATTTTAGTTCAGTGAGTGATTATTTTTCTAGCATTATTTAAATATCACATTGTTATTGTGGGAAATTTGAATTGCAATTCTAAGTTTCACTAAGGTAAAATAACAATTAACCTGAGAATACATAGTTCATTTTCTAACTTGTATTGATTGCCATTCTATTCCTTATTGTTTTGTTTATGCTTTCATTGTAACGCATTCGACACTAACTATTTGTGATTAGAAGAGATTACAAAAATAGATATTTATAGAGCACTCTCTCAGTAAACCACCGTTCGGTTATCCGACAACTGCTTTAAAATCCGTCGTTATTTTGACTAGTTGAAAGCACAAAATTAAGCTCAATAATTTGCCAGTATTCGCATGTCAAATTCAGTAGTACACCGGGTGCCTGTCAGCTGATCAACGTCGTATTTAACGCAGTCGAGGCATGGAACAACCTACGGGGACGGGCAATAATTTCATCATGGAAAAAGCTATGGTCATCCATGAATCAAGATAAAAACTGGGAAAATTGATTCAGACGGCAATTGAAAACTTAGAACTCACGCGAAATGTCTTGGAAGAATGGATAGAAGACAGTGCAGAGGAGTATGCGCCACTTCTAACTGAAGACGAGCTCATAAATTTATAAAGATGCTTGGATTTTGAGGACGAAAACAATAATTTGCAACCGACTGCAGCTCACACGGTCAAATTGGAAGATGCACAAGCTGAGATTGACGTTACTATTAAATGGACAAAGGAAAATAATGCAACCGTCAAAATATGCATCATGTTGCATAAATAAGAAGATCGTCCAAAAATATTCGGGAAGAAATCACTGAACAACTCGTTATGTTAAGTGACTTACTGTTTTACATGAAGGTAATAAAGATAGTATATAATTATGTATAAATTAACACATACTTGAATTTCTTATTTGTTCATACAACTGCTCTAAGTACAACTAACTCGATAACAACCATTTTAACGAAATTCCTGTTGTAATGTTTACCATATTTTGTATGTGTGCACTGTAATCCACCGCTTTCACTAATTGGACAATTGCCTGGTTTTTTGTGTAGCGGATTACTGAGATAATGATGTTATATGAAAATCTCGAATATATTTTATTTTTATCTGAAATACGGCCCTCCAAAATTATATTACGCCTGAGGTTTTCCCATGTGCTTAATCCGCCACTGCTTAGCTGATATTATGCAACGAGGCGTAGGTACGCTGATTGAATGTGAACCGCCGCAGAGGTCACCTACAAAGTTACGACGATACCTAAATCAGGTATGAAACAAAATATTGTAAAAAAATTATAATTGAGCAAGCAAATTATCTATCTAATAATTTAAGACATCGACTGAGGGTGTTTGATGGAATTTCAATATCAAATTTGGATTATTGAGATATAAGGGTATCAGAACATTTAGCTGCCTTTAGATTAAAAAAAGAAACTTCGACATTCGCAAATCACTTGCTAATGGAGAACCATACGTTTAATGCGGATGATGGGGTTAAACTGTTGCATAAAAACATGGGGGATCACAAATTATTTTATCAAGAAATTTTGGAAATTAATAGAGCCCAGTTAAATTCCTTGCCAATTGTGAATGAGCAGCTGAACCTTCCTAATTCTCCGCTATTATATCCTATACGTTGAAACACCTAACAGATGTCACTAAATGTGGAATGATTGTATATATTTACCCATTCGTCGAATTACATCCCGTCAAAACCCACAATACTATTATAATTGTAAAATCACTGGTATTTCAAAAAGAAGTTGAAAAGCGGCAATTCGCCACTCTGTTAATATGGTGTTTACAAAATAAGGATTAGGGTGATTCCCGAAATTTTAACTCAGGTATCAGTGTGGCTCTCAGACGTATAATATCTTACCTCGTAAATAATATTTGTCGCATTTGTATCTTCTATATAAACGTTAGACACTGTTTACTGTCTCTCAGTTCGAGTCCATTCGTGTGCTCGAATGCCTGAAGATGCCGAAAGGCGAAACCCGGGTCGTTAGTGACAAAATACATGGAAGTGTACAAAATCTCAATAATCCAAATTATCTATCTTCGACAGATATCAGCTAGAGCAGCATTTCGAAGAAAAGTAGAAGTAATATAATTCTCCGATTTCAAGAATTGAATCCCAGAATTATCGTGTTTAATTATTTTGCAGTGATAGTCAAGTTGCTTATGTTTTTCATTTAAAAAAACAGTGGCGAGTAACCGGTTTGAAAAATTAACAGCAGTCTTCAGTCATAACAAAAAATTAATTAGTCTATATTTTATAAGAATAATGCAAATGTAAAAAAACAACTGTTTTACGTTCAACTAACAATAAATCCTACCTTGTATGATGTTAAATGTAAATTCTTGGCTGAAAGGCATAATATTTTAAACACGAATTGTTTTGTACTGCTAGTAAAGCAAAGAAATATCTGTGTGCAGAACATATGAACTAAAACACATAGGTACCTACATATTTTTGTTTAGTGATTATTACATTAATGTTGTAATATATTATAATTTGCTTATAGTATTACAATAGTATGTGCAATGTATGCGCGCAATACCACTGAAGGCATATTAATTTGTGTCACTTAGAATAGTAATGGTGTAGCTCCAAAATTACAAAAAATGAGTTTATACCTCAAACACGTTCAAAAGATGTTATTCTATTAGTTTAATATTAGTGCACTTCCATATATACTCTTAATTTCTTTAAAAAACTGTTTTTTGTTTTTATATTCCCATATTTAACTACATTTTTTAGAATAATAGTGAAGTACCTGCAATATCGAAATAAGAGTAAAGTGTCCGGACAGACTTCACTACTACACTAACATTTAAGTTCTTCAGTTGATTGACAAACAGTGGTTGTTATTTGATCCTAAGAACATTTTACAAAACCTCGATTTTCTCAAAACTTCAAAACTGGAGTTACACCATTACTATTCTAAGAGACGCATTTAACAAAATTGCAGAATCAATAGGTAGTTAGTTACCTACTTTGTTTACTTGACGTTTTAAATGTCACTAAGTTTTTATTTTCAGTAAAAATATAAATCCAACAGTTATGGAACATAGGTATGCATGGTCTGGTAAGCCTCGCGACATTTCTTCCTTTCCATTTCTGTTTACCATATTCGATCCATATGTGAAGCATGTTGCCACCACGCGCCCCCTCAATGATTCCCCGTCACCCGCCAATTGCTTTGCTTCCTCCCATGACATGCCAGCATCCCACAGTTCCGCCGAGTACTTCGCAGTACCCAACGGTCGGAAGAAGAGGCAAGTGGGGTTGAGGTTCTACGGATTTTGAGACAGCATTATCATTAGGATCGGATGGGTGGGAGGGAATTTAGGCAACACATACATCTATGTAGATGTATGTGTTGGAATAGTAATCGATAAATCGGTTGAAAAATCAATAGGGTCATTTCGCCAGTGGTCGGCCAGTTAAGCTACAGGTGTACTTTCAAAAGGGATTCTGAGTCAATGAATGATAAATACATATTTTGTTCGCTGTTATTCCATTAAACAGGGATTAAGTAATGTAACCAACTAAAAATAAAATAGTTAATATTGTACCGAGAATAAAATAATAGAAGTTTACAAAAAATGCCAATTCTCCCAGTGGTCGGCCTTTCGTTGCCCAGTGTTAGGCCATCACTATGAAACTTCATGAATATCGCGAGATAATTTACTGATAGTAGACAGAACAATAAAAAACATAATGACGCAAAGCATGACAATATAAAATATATTTTGCTAGCGATCTCCATACAAGATGAATTTCTCGAAACTTGCGAAGTAAAAATGTGCTTTTTTAAATTGAGTATTGCATCATATAGGTCACTATAGTGCAGATATGCATGTGGCAAGACTACTTACACGAATTAAAAAAATCTGTTTTTTTAAATGTATCCACTATTATTTAAGTTTTAAACTCAAAAGGCCGACCACTGGCGACGGCCGACTTTAGGAACACTCACCCTATCGCTGTTTCCATTTCAAAATTATTGTACATAGGTATGCATACACGTTTGTAAATTTTTGTATTATTAATACTGCAAAAATCGCCCTTAGGTGCACGCAAAATAAGATAACTAACAAAAATTATGGTTAAGTATACATATTTAATATAATTTACGTGTTTTTTTTGTTTTAATTCAATAAAATTATTTTTTAAATCCCTTTTATACGCAGCAGAGAAATTGAGATTTTGCAGGTATACAATTTTGCAATGGAAACGTCGATTTATGAAACTCTCCGTACTGACATCCGAGCCCGTGAGCACCACAACCGAAGCCAACGACGTTGAACACTTGACCACGAACTCGGCGAAAGAAAAACGGGGCGTTGCGATAGCGATTAGCTAACAACTAGTCATATACCAGCCCTATCCTTGTATCCCTACTTTATTCGAAAAAAAAACGATTGACAAGCAATTCTCTTAGAAAAACTTCAGTTGATATATATTATATAATAACATGTGACACGTGTGATTAATTCTGATAGTCGCCCTGTTGCTGCTCTTCTCACGCTTGGTGCATCTCCTTTTTTCACAGCGTATCGCGATCATTCACCAAGCTGGATTTAAATCTTCGTGTCCTTCGAAACAGTGACCAAAAAGTTGGACGTGAGTTGGTTTTCAAAAAACATCAAATGAAACCATAGCAGTGTTGCCAAGGAAAACTGAGAAACAAATTTACTATTAGAAAATGTGCCAAACTTGATCTTGAAGGTCAATACAAAATTCCTAATGGTTAATTAACTAAAATCTTCTAATGCCGAATATAGATCTTTATGATGGCAATATAATACATATTTTTAAAAAGCTATGCACCGTACAAATCTGCGTACTTTTTAGATTAAATAAGAAAACCGTTTTCGATCAGTTAATGAAAATTTAAAACGATTAATGAGAAAAGTTATTTAACATAAGTATTTATATAAAACGGAGATTAATATTTGAAAAGCGGAAAGACAAGGGATGAAGATCCCGATTGTTTTTTTTTTGTACCATGTCCGCTCGCAATGTGGAGTACATGGACACCTAAAGCTTTTTATACTTTTTACTCAGTTGCTCAATCTGTTTTTTTTTTCGAAGGGAGTAGGGATTGAAGAATATGGCTAGGACACGACCACTGGTTTGCTAATCGCTCTCGCTACGCCACGTTTTTAGGATCAGATAGGTGGGAGGGAATTTTAGACATCACAAACATCCATAAATCGATTGAAAAATCAATATATGCAACTGTCCGTACCAGGATTTGAATCCGAGATGCCATACAAGGAATAAAACGGAATTAAAGCAATAATAATCATAGGAATGTTTATTGCCACTAATTGGGAAATAAATTCATTTAAAAAAATGGTTAGAAATATTTCATTCTATTGTATAATTACTATCTATATTATAGTAGTAAAATTGTGTGACGCTAACTTTAATTTTACATTAAAGGATTGAATGACTTCATGGCAATAACTCAGGCGCCCGGAAAGAGCACGCGACCTAACAGTGTCAGTGCATGCAGCGCTGTGACGTAGGAGTCTCAATAAAGAAGTCGGAGTGCAATGGATTATCAACTATTTACATATCTTCATTTAATGTCATTCCACAAGGATTAGCAGCAACAGCATTTTATTACCATGTAATTAAATCACAATAATAGCGTCGTGGGAAATTCCTTTACAAGTGTTTTATTCAAGTATATGTACTTAGATATAAAAATTATAGTTATCGTGGTTTAATACAACCACATTTTTATTTATAACACTTCTAGATTATTATGCAATAGGAAGGCACGTGGTTACAACATTCTATAGTCGATAAAATGATAATTGACACTAGAGGTGGATGGTGAGAATTAGCTGGAATAATCACCTATTCTAGGAAATCATTGAATTTCCCATAATATCCGGTTTAAAAATGTAATTATTATTTATTACTCTCCAGGATTGACGTATAATGTAAAGGTTACTCTGTTTATTATTTTTTCTATAATATTTCGTAACGGTATGATTGAACGAGACAATTAAAATGATTATTAGTAGATTTTCTGAGTAACGAAACTATTTTTTATCATTCTTTTTGAATAAACTTAATGCTTGTGTAAAGAAAATTTAATTCGTGTTGAATATTAGGTGTACCAAAAAAAATGTTATTCTTTATTCTTCAAAACCAATAAGTTGCGATTGAAAAGGGCAGGCCGTTTTTTCTCATTTCTTTGTTCGAACGGTACAGTGGTCATGGTAAGTGCGGTTTATATTACACTTAATAAATTTTTGCAATCTGTTGTTATTGTTACTGTGCTTTTTAAAAACGTTCGGATTCGTCGAACAAATCTATGAACTATACATAATATATAACCAAAGCCTTATATTTATATATATTATATTATATAGATATAGGTTGTTACTTATAACCACCGAAGTTTAATAAAAAAAAAAAACACTATCTTGACGCGCTTTTGTCTATTCTTCGTCAAATCGATATCGCGAACGCTTAACTAAAAAAATATCGTGGTATTCTGACAAAAAACGTTACAAGTTGTTTATACCAAACTCACTAAATACACAAATTAATTGAAATTAAAATTCAATTAAAAAAACACATAAGTAAAACAAAAACATGTGTGCAAAAAAATAACAATGACATTAAAAATCACATGTGCTCTCCGATTTTGTTTTGCGCCAGTACTGACGACATTTCATTAAAAACAAAACTAATATTTTATTCATTGACCTTTTAATCCAGAGTTCGGCAACCGGGGCTCGCGGGCACCCAAGTAATCATTAGTTAATGCGAAGACATGGAAATTGAAATATAAAAAAAGCTGATATTATTTTTAAGTGATATCAAAATGATGAAACATTTTGGAATTTAGCTGATAAAATAGCCATCCTTTATTAAGAAAATAATTCATACATAGACAAACATAATTATTTATTAAATTATTTTTAATTAAATATCTGCATACCAGATACTCCAGTCCTTATCTACTCTAAATTGCGTGCATATAATATGCTAGTAAGTGGGACGTAATTGCTTCCGAAAAGATTTACGCTAAGCTAAGCGCAGCCTTTTGACGAACTTGTGTAGAACTAACACTAAAATGCGTGTCATAAAAACAATAATCTAAGAATAGACTACAATGCATTGCAGACAGAAAAACACAGTTGTGATCAAAATAAATAATAATAAACTTCTCACTGACCCTGAGATAAATCTTGGGAAACTTAGTATTTTCTCTGTGGGCAACAATAAGTGTCACTTCGGGCAACGTGTTGGGTATCGCTGATTTACATGATAGTTTTTTTTCACATTTAATATTTAACAAGTGGCTCGCGAACTGCGGTTTGCTGACCCCTATCCTAGACTTCATATTACGTCAGATTTAAATACTAGGTAATTAGCTAAGTGCTAAATATTTTCTTCATGGTATTCCTACATAGTATCCTTTTCTATTGTGCAATGTCACGATATGCTTTGCACATGCAGTGTGCTCGTGATATTCCAACATAACATCTTATCTACCGACATTTATTCGCTTTATTGTCTCATGATTATCACTAATCTTAATAACCATATTGAATCTAACCATATCGAGGCTGATATTCTAAAAGGACGTAAATGACAATGACGCAAAATGATTCTAGCTAACAAAATGGCACCGGTATTACCGGTAACCATATCCTGAATTCTAATTACGTAGTAAGTTTTAGCATGTTTAGGAGTACTTATATTCGCCTCGTTTCAGTTTTTTCGTCGAAATAATATATATATATATGTATATAATTTGTTTTTTTAGATTACTCAATATATATATAAAAGCCAAGACGACAGATATTTTTTTAAAGTCTCTCGAGATCAGGGTTGCCAGATTTCCAAAACTACAGATCGGGACATTCACTATTTCGAACGATCAAAAAAAAAGAAATTAAAGAATTAAGGAAGAAATTAAGAAAAAATAAATAATTCTTATTAAATTATAACATACGTAAATAAGTACATAATATATGAATACAGAAGAGAGCATATAAAAAATAGTCACATAATTATCCGCAGAAATCGCAGTTATTAAAATACATCGATTATATAAAATTACAGGAATTGCATTTTGATTTTAGTACAAAAACTTATACAATCATGAGCGTTTTGTTAAAATAATTTTCCGAGTTTTTAGCTTGTTTCATAATATGTTCGACATCTTTGCTCGGTTAAAATTAAGCGAGCCTCTTTAACTACATACGTACATTTTTGTACATATACAAACTTTGTTAAGTCTGGATTTTTAGAAGAAATTCGGGACTCGGGATTTGTCTGTTGAACTAAGGACAGTCCTGCTCAAATAAGGAAGTCTGGCAACCCTGCTCGAGATCAACACGAAAAGAAAAGACATCACTAACACGCATGTTCAATATCTCAAATTTAAATTGAAAAAGTCTAAATTTTCTATTGACCTTGCCGGGACTTGAACCAAGACCCACAAGATCGCTAGGGTAAGCTCTTACAACAAGACTACACTCTAATATTATAGTGGCAGAAGGCAATAAGTCGAAAATCAACTGTTTTGAGCTATGAGCAGTACGATAGATTTAAGGACGCTATTTCTTGTAAAAAAACAGGCTTACCCATATTTATATAGAGAGGTTAAAATTTCATTATTTTCTTAAAAGTCGATTATCTTATTGTTTGCCTTAACGCCTTCTGCAATTATCCTGACGATATTATACAAATGCTATGCGAAAAATTATTATCATTCGTGTCAGTTGAATTAAGTGCACAACTGCAAGCAAGCACTGCAGCAAACAGGGTTTTCTGTTAACAATGCATTTTGTCAATCAATCAAAACGTCGCAGAACTATAAATTTAATATGAGATTATTAAATGGTGTATCGGAAAGATTTATCTTACAGAAAGCTTTAAACCTACTATTAATAAATTGGAATGTTCTACAATTGAAATAACGCGTAGGTAAAACAAAAACAAAAAAAAATATTGTAAAAACTATACAGATTGTTCTATTTATTATATGACATGCCTATAAAATAATAAATAATGCACTACCGAAATATCTATCTCTCCAGGGTAATAAACATTGAAACGGCCACCATCTGCTGTACTTATAATGATCCCGTAACGCGCATTAAGCACATTCAAATGGTTACCAGGAGTGTCTCAAGGGCAAATACTTAAAAATTGATTGCTATGCACCAGAATCTTAACACATTGTTTGCGGGAAACGGCATTTGCCGTCTATTGTGGACTATTGGTTGAATGCGGGACCCGGCAAATGCCGTTTTTCGGGTTTTTCGGGACACATCAAGGGTTTGCCTATCGGCGTAAAATAAAACGCCGCAACTAATTAACATAAGCTGCGGCAACCGCAAGAGACCCATTTTTGACAAGAAGCAATAAAACTTATGAGGTATTATAGGCTGAATGTTTTCATTCTTTACTTTCAAAAAAAGATGTGACAAATGTCTCTCGAATATTTACGTCTTTAGATTACACACTTCTAATGATGGTAAAATTATGGAACGGCAAGTATATATTATTATTTATTATATAATTATATGGAATGAATAACTGAAAATACATATAGTGTCATTTTCTAAATTGATAACAGGTGTTTATATTCAGTTTAGAAATATTGTGAAATTATGACATAATAAGAGTGTTTTTTATTTTATTTATGATGGCCAAATATCACAAAACTTTTTTGAAAATTTCAATCAAAAATACTGTTTAGTTTAGAAGTTGTGCCTATTTTAAGAAAGTTATATATTTTTGCACTAATCGCTAAAATACGTCCGCTACCGGCTATTGTTCAAGGCGCCAGATTATAATGTCTTAAATCAGAACGAATCCTAGTAATAAACCTAAGTTAGCTAAATCAGAATTCGGCAATGGAAGGAAGTAACGATCGGAAAATATGTGTACGCATTAGCTAAGTCTAATGAGCTGAGGCACATTTCGCAAAGACAGTTTACCGTTCGAAAGACTTTATATATGATTTAAATGTAAGATTATTTTGGGAAGAAAAACTGTCTTATTAATCCGTCATAAACATGCGTACTTATTAATCCCACAGCTGTGATTACTAGTCACCCGTCGTTTCGAAACCATTGCAGGTTTCATTCTCAATGGTTGTAATCAAAGAATATTATTTTCTCATTGATTCATTTCAACACTTGAAATGGTTACGAAACATCTTATAATTACCGCTAATCAGGGTATAGTATGTTTGAAAAATAATAACATTATAAATACAAGGCCGGCGCTAAGCGGCTTCAGTGTGTGTTCCCCGAAACCTTAGACATCTTAGTTCACTTGTTTTTTTGTATAATTTAAGACATCGACTGAGGGTGCTTCATGGAACTTCAATTTCAAATTTGAATTATTGAGATTTTATACACTTCCATGTATTTTGTCACTAACGACCCGGGTTTCGCCTTTCGGCATCTTCAGACACTCGAGCGCACGAATGGACTCGAATTGACTCGAGTCGTCCCAGGTCGTTAGTGACAAAATACATGGAAGTGTACAACATCTCAATAATTCAAATTAGTTCACTTGATTTATCACTAACTGATCAGACTGAAGATGCTTCTTAAAGAGGCAAAAGACGTCACGTTAGTAATAAACCAAGTGGAATAACTAAGATATCAATTTTAATTTTATATCAGTATACAGCTTGTCCGACTTTCTATTTCTTTTAAATACAAGGAAAATAATTTTGTTTTGCAGATTTTAGTCGGATTATATTAATTTCGAATATTTTTAATTTTCAAAAAAAATAATATCGTGAAAAGCTGACGGGATTCTTATTAAATTTCGCTAAAATACAAATTCAAATAAAAAGCAGGTCCTTTTAATCTAGAAAAGTTGGGAGCCGTTGCTATAGTAGATAAGAGATAAAGACGTTTGTTATAAAATATATTTTTTAAAGCCTCTCACAATTTTGAAACCCGGCCTCGGAAAAAGTACACACCGGCCCTGCGCTTGCCTAAAACCATATATAACATATTCTTTTGCGTATGTGCCACAAAGCGAGGGAAATTTGAATTGTATTCTACTATGACAATAAAACCGTTGTCTTTCACTGGTCAAGGGTTTGTTGGCAACCCTACAAAGATTCATTTCCGCGGTACGGCAAGGTCGTTGTTGCGTAAATGTTATAGGAGAATACGATGGCATCTTATTTACATAATTATACATTTTATGTATGCAATTAATGCGGGGAATTTGATAGTGTGGTGTAATTTTTTTCAATACAATTTTTCTGTATAAAAAATATAAATATACCAGAAAAAAATGAGGTGCATTGATTATTCTCTTGTTTAATATTATCGTTCCATACTGTAATCATGCACGAATTCATAATAATTTTATTAGAATGGTAAATAATTAATAATTTCGTTATTAATTACGTTACTATGTTAATTTTTAGAGGTATTTTATATTAAACAACGAGCTAAAATAATAATAAAGACCAAACAAGTAGGTACATTTTTACTAGACTAAGTAAGTATTAATCAAATATTTGCTTATTAAAAATGTTATTAACAATGAAAATATAATCAATAAATAAGGATGTACCTATCGTTCATAAAATAATAATTAAATTTCGTATGATTATGTGTTGATCGTGAGAAAACCGAACATGTAAAATACATCATGTAGTAATACATCGCATTTAATATTTTAAATCTAGCTTTCGGAAGGTGTGATCAAATTAATAGAATATGTAACTATGCGATACAATAAAAAATATACACGAATTTACATTTCAAATGAACGCATGAAATAAACAAATATTCAACAAGTTAATACAAATTATCTATACCTGATTAGGATGCACAGAACAAACGAAACACTTAAAACTACATGAAGTACGACGCGCGCACTACTGTGAATCTACTAAAAATGTAATTTCGTAATTACGCGAGGTTGATATCCGACGAAGAAATGTCCCGACCGAAATAACTGACTCACGGCTCTCTGGCCGACACATAAATGCAGGGAGATGAATGTGTATATAGATTGAGGTATTATATAACACACATGGGATTTATGAATGTGTGCTACGCTAAAATCACGGCTGTCAAATACACTTTTTTTTATTATAATTAAACGGCCATTTAAAAGTGATACAGTCTACGGCTGTCTATCAAAACCATAGACTTATAAAATAATTTTTTGCATACAAAATAAAAAAATATCGTTAGGTACATATCTAAAATTTAGAAATTCAGACAGTAGTTGCAAATTTTTTTGTCAGTAGCGTCAAACAATTCTATGAAAAGATCATAACAATTTGTATTGCAATGTAATCGCCGCGACCTAATAGTTTTGATCATCCTGTTTGTAAAAGAGAGTAAAATTGTGCCGGGTGTACGTTTCTTAAGTTAAGAAGCGTTATGACTCAACCCCGTGTCTGTTTTATGTCTTACGTATATTTCTCTTTCAAACCTGTACAAATATAGAAATAAACCTTAATACCTACATCTACAAAAAAAGAATTGTGGCTTTTATAAAAACTTAATTTTACTAACCCTTACCTCTTGATCCTGAGAGAAGACTGCCAAAGTAAATATGTCTTCACATGTCGTTGTTTTAAACACCTAAATAACTATTCCTATTTCGACGCGTCTATCGCTTAGTCCATACAGCTCTACGTAAAAAGTACCATATTTTACTCTTTTATAATGGATAATATAAAAAAACTGAATCTAATTTTTAGCTAAAGGTATGGTTATACTATCGTGTGGATACTTTTTCAATAAGTCCTTAAATTCTTACGTATAGTCAATAGCAGCCTTTACACAGGTGATGTGTGGCTTAAAACAAGAACTTTCCACACACTATTTCTCCAAGGCCATTAATAATCTCTATCATGGATCACATTTAACATTACCCAGGATAACTATGTAAAATGACGATAGGACCTAACAGGAGTATTCTGGCTTTTAGTTTCATCAGTAATACTTGACTTCTGAACGGATCTTTTTTACAGTCATCCAGTCAGTTTCAAACATTCTGTGAATTGGCTGAAACCTGACATTGGGCTTCCTACAGACAATGACCATAGTCCGCCTGCCATGTTTTGTTGATATAGATTCAATCAAATTTTAATGTAACACCAATATACCATACTCAGTAAAGTTATAAACAGTACATTACTTTACTATAATCTAAGTGAGTTTTATTTATAAGAGTGATAGTCTCCATGTAAGCTTAATTTTCAGCATTGCTCTATATGTTTAGCTGCCAACTTAAAATATTTGACATATTCATTAAATCACTACTTGTAATATTTGTACTGGTAATTTATTTATTTCATGGACTCAGGATATTTGTGATGATTTTTTACTCATGAAAACCCTCCTCCTTCTTATACAGAACATATGGTGCCTCCAAGATTCTCTGTACCCAGCCAACCTCTATGATCAAACCCAAGTCATGAACATATTCTAGGACGATGGGATATTCACAGCGCATGACCAAGCAAAGTCCATCATCATTTCTTAATTTTGTATGGTAGAAGGGGCAGCTAGTGTGCTCTTTTTTATTCGAATTCCTGATGAAATCAATCCAACATATCCCTAATTTTTTCCATTGCTATTTGTTTTAAAGCTCAGTATACTGTTACCCTGAACTTTTGAGATGTGCTGCAACTCACAACCTTAAAGCAGTAGCATCGGAATGCACACATTGAATAAACTGCACTCGGTCAACTAAGTATCAGATTGAGTTGCAGACGTTGTTTACATTATGCTAAATGTGGCTCCAGCAATCCCCATTTGGAAAATGAGCCCTTTACACTGATTGCCGTCTCCGGTGATGTAACTTTTATGTATGTGGCCATTTATAAATTATTGCAACAAACATTTATATTTTTTTTTAACAGCCGCATTTTCTTATTATATTTAGTCATGGAATCCTTGTAGTGTACAAGCAACACAGCGGATAAAATATGTTACTGTATTGTGGCGCCATCACTGCACCACATGTTTCTGTGCGCATTTATGAAACAATAATTAAATCAGTTTAAATTCATAGCAGTGATATATGATGAATTTTTAAACTTTCGCATAGAATCAAATCTGGTTCAATACCTTTGCCAAGATTTTATTTCAGATTTAACCTCTAGATCCACAATAAATTTTCAACTATGTACATATTTTTTCAATCACTTATTCCCAGCACCCCTAACCCCGCAGATACCCATTTACAAAACGCTGACATATCGTATTATAATTAATAATATGGGTTTTCTAAGCCAATTAAGAGCTGCATAATATATATTGTTGAAATCCGGAAAAACCATGCACTGAGTAAAAAGAAATAAAAATATAAGATTTTTCAAAAATTCATTTTGTATAATTGCATCATTAAAACATTGTCTTTATTGCAACAGTGTTCAAAAGTGTAAATTCAAATCGGAAATAGAAAACTGAATCTTAAGAATAAAGTTTGTATCACACAAAACACAATATCTATTTGTCCTTTTTGTCTGTGGAGAGTGAGTTCCACAATTTTACCACTTCATTTTCAATCAGATGTTGAACGAGCGCACCGTCGGTGTCGATGAAATTGGCAACCGATTTTATGAAGGAAGATTCTCGAGTGTTCCCTGTCTTGGGATCATACACATTTAAAACAAGCTCATACTTGTCATCGTATCTGAAACAAGAAAAATATCAGTGACAAACCTTATGGAAATGTAAAAAATTTGAATGATTAAAAAAAACAAATATTTATCGCTTACATATGTAAGCAATGCAGACAGAAAATAAAAATATAAACTAAAAATCAATGGTACGTGTAATCGATAATATGAAGATAATTAGCTCAAATTATTAATACCAAACAAAAGATAACCTATATTTTTTTGGTCGGAATAATACAAAATTAGATCCTAAAAACGCCATAGAATTTCTCTCTAACTAATAGTACTTTTCAAGCCCTATCTTTTTATTTTAACCTTTTCTTAAAGGATAAAGTGAACGACCGACTTATATTCTTCCAGTCAATATTGGGGACAATGTTTTAAAAAATGCTTGTTAATAGATTCAAATAAATGGTGATCAATATAATTGGGATATAAATGTCACATTGAATAAATGAAAACTATTCCACCTAATTACTACTCTATTTTCGTCAACCTTTGGAAAGGGACAATAGAATGAGTTGTCATCCAGTAGCCACAGATCATATTACAACAATTCTTGAGTTCGGATATTAATTATGCATTTCAAATCAATAAGAAATCATATTCCTGTACTATGAAAATCAGTATAATTTACAATAACCCACGATGCATTCAAACATAGCCGACACCATAACTTTCTAATGAAAACTAATATTTACACTGACGGCACGATGATGGCACCGTCTACACTAGTATGGTCGTACAAGAGTTATTGGCCTAAGGATATTAACCGCTGAAGGAGTATGGCTGAACCGGTACGGCGGCGCATTGTATCATCTTTTATCTAGTGCCATTATCATAATTTTTTTTTATTGTTTTTTCTTCAGATATGGATATAACACATATCTACGAGTGATTTTAGATTCACATTATTTTTATTATTTGTGTCAAATGAACAAAAGAATTTTGTAAAAGGTTCATATTTGGAAATAAATCTGTAGCTATATAAATTGAGCATAAAAAGTCATTTCGGTGTGAGTGCTTTCTTGGAATCAGCATAAATAGAGAACCACATGTTCACAGATACATAAATTAATGCATACAATTTAAAAAAAATATCTACTACTTGAAATGATAAGTAATATTCTTCCCAGATTGATCCATAACATAATAGTAAAAATAATCAAAATATTCAAAATAACCTAATTTTGTAAAAAAAATAACTCACTAATCAAAGGGTTAGGAATGAAACAGTAATTTTCAATATTTTTCACAGACTTTCCATGCCTTCGGATAGAAATCAATAAACTGATCACAGATAAATGGCTGATTGACTTTTCCATACCACAGATGAATAGTTCTTATTTAAGATATCGACTGAGGGTGCTTGATGAAATTTCTATATTAAATTTCAACACTTCTAACGTGTTTGGGCTAGAAACTTTTAAACCTTACTATGTATATAATATACTCAACTTACTTTTTCATGTACGAACTGGCTTCCCACATCCTGTGGGTGTTGCCGGTTGATTCCTTTACCACTACAAAGATTCCTTTTTCTTTAAATGTTGTGTATAAGGTAAGAATTCCCATCAGAACAAAATATGAAGTCACACATATTATCAATACTAGCCTGAAATCGAAAAAAAAAACTAGTGTTACAAACTAGTGTATTCATAATTAAAAAAATCAATAGAATACTATAAATTCAATCAAAGAATAAATTTAAATATGGTTCAATATTTTTGGATTTAGAGATTATTTTGTAGAAATTTATTTTCAATATACACAAACAGTAAAACTGTTATTACATCTGTTGTGTAAGTAAAGTATTACAAATGTTTTGCTTTTTCGAGAAGCCTCTTCAACTTAATAGCTCATTTATATGTTTAAATTGAAAATGTCAACATCTCAAATAAAAACCGGCTATTACCATATTCAAAAATGATGTAATAAGTACTACTAACTGTTTTCCATTTTTATAATCATATTGTATTTCCACCACAGAGAGACAGTTTACATTATTAAGGTTATTGATGTAAATAATTTATATGACAATAAAAATCTAGGAGGGTCGATTGATTTCCCATATAAAGGATCATTGTATCATATCATTTTGACAGAATGGATTCATTCTGTGAAGTAATTTCTTAATAAAAAATGACGGATGCAAATTCCAAGATAATAGATACCTAGATTGTGGGAATGGATAGAGGTAGTCCCAGAGCAATGCATAGAGCGCAACGCCGACTGCTAAGCCGCACAGAACCAGTCTGCCATCCATTAGAGCAAAGTTTTCTTCACATGCTAGCTCTGTCTTCAACACCTAAATATAAAACGGGAAATTAATACCATCAGATGTCACTGTAAATATATTCATGGGGTTAATTTGTCAAACTAATCATGGTACAGTGGAACCGGATTTATCGTTTTCGAAGGGCCCTAAAAAAAGAATGATCGAATGCGGGATTATTTAACATTGTCAATATTTGCCGGGAATATAAAAAAATAATGACAAATGCGATAAGAAGAAATGATTGCACACTTACATCTTTAACTGCATCATCTAATGCATTTTTCACAGCAGATCCATCCCATTTGTTGACTTTGAAAATCTGTAATGAATAGAAGATTACTTAAGTGGATAGTCATACTCTTGACAAGTCTCTTAGACAAGTGGTCAATGCTTTTATTCTACTCAGGGGTAATGAGTTCAAATTCTGAAATGGAAATGTCACATATTGATTCATGGATTTATATCTATGAGGCATATCTGCAAATGGGTAAACAAATCTCTGAAGAAATTGCTGAGCAACTGACTTGAGTTGACAATCTTGTCTCATCAAATAAGTTCAGCTAAGATGCACTACAGTGGGAGTGGATACGGTTTTATAAAAATCACAAACGTTTGTATAAATTCACTACTTGGGATATACGATTAAGCATGCACGAGTCATTTTATGATTTCGGTGCACTGTTTTAACCGTTTATAATTTTTTGGCACAGCAAAAAACATTTTATTGCTACATTCTTTTCTTGGACATTTATGATTTACTGATCAATTTGCTATATATTATAAATTTCATGATACTAAAACACCTGGTAAAAATTAGAGACAATCACAACGAAACCATTAAACGAGGACATGATTATTGATATTATGTTTCAAATTTTAGAAGTTAATATTGTAAATAAAAAAATCAATAACTATCAACAGAAATACATCTCAATTCATGGTAGCTTGGAAGAACTGAGATGACAGTTCAGGCAAAACCATTAAAGATGAACTCAACAAAAAATCGTCAGTGATTTGCATTGGCTAAAACAATTCATAAAAACATTGCATTTGAAATATTACTGATCGCATCCACATGTAAGAATCACTGACGTGTCACTGGACAACGTTAAATAATTTATGTGAAACACATAGGAAGAAAAGTCATGTAGTCAAATAAATTATACCTCAGTTGACCCCTCTTCCTTTTTAGGTTCAACCGTACTCTTTTTAGTAGCCATAGGAGCAAAATATATACCGGCTTCGCGAACTTTAGTAAAATTCCCTTTGATTGGCAATGTCAAGTTGTCAGGAACAGTATTACCATAGATATTTGCCAGCTAATAGTCAACGATAGTCAGTATACCCACCGCAGATGGTTCATAATAATTATTGTTTATGTACTGGGGTTATTTCGCCTATCAAGTAGATACAATTCCTACTTATAAAAGTTATTTTGTTTATATGATTACAACCAAAGCCTCCTATGTAGAGATTTTTATGCTCGGTACAATTTATTTTTACACTCAAGCAGAGAAAATATTGGTTAATGACATTATTCTCAACAGTTAATTGATCACACTGTGCCAGGTTCAGACCTTGTTGACTTCTAGAATCTAGAAGTTATTTTGAAACTTTACTTTTATAAATGTTGCGTGCATTTGCAGTTACTTAGTACTTTTCTCCTATTCCTCAACCTATTCATTATATTCCTCATTGTTCTTAACGCATGACAGACAACTGTGATTTTAAAATTATAATAATTAATACGTCAAAGCGATATATAAATAGAAATTATTATTATATGTAATCATTGCAGAAATTTGTGAAAAATTGATTTTGAACATACTCTAAACATTTTTTAAAATCTGTTGTTAATTCAATATTTTCAAATTAAGACAAAAATCAGCTTAAGGATAAAATTGAATTAAGTAGGTAGGTAACGATTAAAAAATATCAGTCATAAAATGAATAAAAAAACAATTATTTAGTGTCAGTGTCGCGCTTAGTTTCTTTGTTTCATAATCTATGGTGAGCTTAAACTTCATAAGCAGTTTTGTCTCTGGTTCTGCTTCTTTTTGTGCTAATCGAATATTGCAATGGATTTTGAAGATTTTATTTCCACATGAGTATTTCAAATTAGTAATTTGATTGTAAAATGTCGGACTCCGAGGACAGTAACTTTTCTGGCAGTGGTTCGGATGCCGTAAGTGTCGGTTCGAACCGTTCCAAACATTCTAATCGGTCGAGGCAGTCCAGGCAATCCAATCGTTCTGTCCAGTCAAATCGTTCTCGCTCTGCTTCTGGGTCCCGATCAAGATCGAGATCGAAATCCGGAAGCCGGTCCGCATCCAGAAGTGTCGCTTCCAGATCCCGTTCGGTCTCCCGGAGCAGATCGCGGTCACGTTCTAGGTATGTAACCAAACGTCAAAATGTTGACGTGCGATGTCCTCTGCCGTGTCATCAACACGATTTAAACGTGCTGCACTTTTGTTATTTGAACAATTATTATTGATAATATGAAACCTAACACTTTTAAATTTTGTCATTTTATTGATTCATGAGGATTTCTACGAAATTACAGTTACAATTAGTTTTATATTACTTTGGTAATAATTAAAGTCCAGTGAAACTTCCCTTATGTCAATCAAAAAATAATAAGAAATCTGTTAAAAAGTACACGCTTTTAGAGATATTGGCCTAAGTCGTAAAATATATTAATAACTTGGCATTGCAGGAAGCTTATGCATGCTCTTAAATATCATTCAGGATCACTAATATTGGATACAAGCATGTTTTCGAATTTCAATGAGTTTTCGTGACTATCAATTTTTCGAAGAATTGTGCTTTGAATAGTCGACTTATTTCTGTTTAAGGTAGTCAATATCTCTACACATTCTCGCTCAAACCACTTCCTGGTTAAGTGGATATCTGCCCCATATCAGATGTTAGGTTTAAGGTAACACTGGACTAACCTCTCTTTTTCTGTGGGACTACTACCTTTCGGTAAATATTCGTTTAACTGGATATGGCCTAAAAATGCTATTTTTAATACGAAAAATACCGAAAATTATGTTTTAGAGTAGAACAATCTTTTATGGAGCTAAATTTATGGAAAATATTCGTGAATGACAAAAAGAAACACTGGAATAATGGTAAATAATGGAAGGAGGTAAATATTCCTTTAACTGTAAATATTTTTGCTATTTTTACATGAAAAGTACGCGAAATGAAATGTTTTGGGGTAGATCAATCTTTTATGAAGCATAATGTCGCAAGCTGTCATCGGCCGCCATTATTCATTTAATACAAAATGAGTAGGGAATTATGTTTTACAGGTTGGTACTTCACCATGAAAATTAAGTGCCGGTCCGACATGACAGTTTGTGACAATATCCTTCATAAAAGATTAATCTAACACAACACATTTTATTTTGCGTATTTTTCGGTGTAAAAATAGCAAAAATATTCTTAGGTCACGTCCAGTTAAAATGAACATTTTCCTACTTTTCAATAGCAGTTTCTTTTTCGCAATGTTGACGAATTCCTTCTCCCAAATTATACTGACATATATCCCTAATATTACTTTCAGATCAAAATCAGCCGGGTCTGGAAGTGGAAAAGATGATGAAGCAAAAGAGGCATCCGGAGACGAGCAGGTTGAGGTATGTCAAATGACTTGACAAAAAATATTTTCCTACTTTTAATTACTGTCATGAAAGCCTTTGGAGTATACATTTAATTCGATGAAAAGACGGGTAGCACAAAATACATTTTAAGATACAGTAGGATTAAACAAATGGGACTTCATGAGTGTCGACCGATGCTCATTCCCTCTTCATTGTGATAGGTTAGGATGCTGAAACAATTATAGACCTCGAGACACAAATTAGGTTTCAAAATTCTTAAGAGTCGGAAGTAAATCATTTTTTATCGGACATATCATTTTTACTACAACTGTTAATTCGTCTGTAGCTTTAATATTTCTGAATACCGTATATTTGTCTTATAATATTGATCTTTAACTTTCAGGATGAGCAGGAGCCTGAAGGAGAAGATTTAGATTCTGAATATGATGAAGAAGAGGAGGAAGATGATGACAGACCGAGGAAGAAAAAGAAAAATGACAGATTTGGTGGATTCATCATTGATGAAGCTGAGGTAAATATCTTATAATGATCTAAAAATAAAGTACAAAATATTTGTCAAATAAAATTATTTTTACAACCAACATTATTTAATGCAGATTTGTGAATTTAACTTTCTTCAATGTTTTTAAAATCTGTAGGTTGACGATGAAGTGGACGAAGACGAAGAATGGGAGGAAGGTGCTCAAGAAATGGGAATCGTCGGAAACGAAGTGGATGAGTTAGGACCCACCGCTAGAGAAATTGAAGGAAGACGCCGCGGAACCTCCCTCTGGGATTCACAAAGGGAAGAGGAAATCGAAGAATACCTCCGCAACAAATATGCTGACGAATCGGCTGCCGCTCGTCATTTTGGCGATGGAGGGGAAGAGATGTCGGACGAGATCACTCAGCAGACTCTGCTGCCTGGCATCAAAGACCCCAATCTGTGGATGGTGAAATGCAGGATCGGAGAGGAGCGAGCCACCGTGCTTTTGCTCATGAGAAAGTTCATCGCTTATCAGTTTTCTGAGGAGCCCCTCAAGATCAAATCTGTCATTGCACCCGAAGGCGTCAAAGGCTACATCTACATTGAATCCTACAAGCAGACGTTCGTCAAAGCCTCCATCACGAACGTCGGTAACCTTCGAATGGGTTACTACAAGCAGGAGATGGTCCCCATCAAAGAGATGACGGATGTCCTCCGAGTGGTCAAGGAACAGTCCGGCCTCAAATCGAAACAGTGGGTTAGACTCAAGCGCGGCCTCTACCGAGACGACATCGCCCAGGTAGACTACGTAGACCTAGCTCAAAATCAAGTCCATCTGAAACTACTCCCGCGCATTGACTACACTCGACTGAGAGGCGCTCTGAGGACCACGCAGAGTGATTCAGACGCCCTCAAGCGTAAGAAGAAAAGGCGACCTGCTGCTAAACCCTTTGATCCAGAGGCGATTCGGTCCATCGGGGGAGAGGTCACCTCCGACGGTGACTTTCTTATCTTTGAAGGAAACCGTTACTCTCGAAAAGGGTTTCTTTACAAAAATTTTACTATGTCAGCTGTCTTATCGGAAGGAGTCAAACCTACCCTTACCGAGCTAGAGAGATTCGAGGAGCAACCGGAGGGTATTGATATTGAATTGGCTGCGCCTTCTAAAGATGACCCGTCCAGTCTCCACTCCTTCTCCATGGGAGACAACGTCGAGGTGTCTTCCGGTGATTTAGCCAATTTGCAAGCCCGGATAGTGGCCATCGACGGTTCTATGATAACTGTGATGCCTAAACACGAGGCTTTGAAGGACGCTCTGGTATTCAAGGCTAATGAACTGCGAAAGCATTTTAAACAGGGCGACCACGTTAAGGTACTGGCTGGGAGATATGAAGGGGACACCGGCCTGATAGTCAGAGTGGAACCGCACCGAGCCGTATTGGTTTCCGATCTCACCATGCACGAGCTGGAGGTTCTCCCTCGAGATTTACAATTGTGCTCGGACATGGCCACCGGCGTAGATTCTCTCGGTCGCTTCCAATGGGGAGATATGGTCCAGCTGGATCCCCAAACCGTAGGTGTAATTGTCCGATTAGAAAAAGAAAACTTTCATGTCTTGGGCATGCAAGGAAAAGTCATCGAGTGTAAACCTCAAGCACTGCAGAAAAAGAGGGAGAATCGTTTCACGGTCGCTCTAGATTCGGAAGCCAACAACATTCAGAACAGGGATATAGTTAAAGTCGTCGACGGCCCTCATTCCGGAAGAGATGGAGAGATCAAGCATCTCTACAGAAACTTTGCCTTCCTGCAGTCGCGAATGTACTTAGATAATGGGGGTATATTCGTGTGTAAGACGAGGCATCTTCAGCTCGCCGGAGGAAATCGAGCTGCCAATGCTAGCGGTGGGGTAGGCGGGCCCGGATTCATGTCGCCGCGTATTCAATCGCCTGCACATCCTTCGGGACGTGGAGGCGGTGGAAATAGAGGAAGGGGTGGCGGTGGACGCGGGGGCTCGAGGGTCACCCGCGATAGGGAGATCATCGGTATCACCATCAAGATTACCAGTGGTCCGTACAAAGGAAACGTGGGCATTGTCAAGGATGCCACAGAGAGCACGGCCAGAGTGGAACTCCACACGCAGTGCCAAACCATCTCCGTTAACAGAGACCACATCACCAACGTGGGAGCTCCCACTAAAGATGGCGGTTTCTCTTCTTACAACCGGACACCTGGAAGGACTCCCGCTTTCGGTTCAGCCACTCCACACTATCGGGAAACCGGCAACAAGACCCCCATGCATGGAGCCCAGACGCCTTCTTACGAAGCAGGCTCCAGAACTCCGCACTATGGATCCGCTACCCCCTCCCACGATGGCAGTCGAACGCCTGGACAAGGAGCCTGGGACCCTAATGTCACGAACACACCTGCTCGTGGTGGCGATCGCGACTCATACGGCCTGGACGACGCGTCTCCGGGTCCGGGATACGACCCTGGTGCACCGGGATACCGAGCTGGCGGACCCTACACCCCTCAGACTCCGGGAACTATGTATGGATCAGATCACTCGTACAGCCCTTACCAGCAGAGTCCTAGCCCCACCGCATACCCTGCGGGCTACCTGGGAACGCCTAGCCCAGTTGGATACTCTCCCGGAGCCGCCCCCCGCTCCCCGTATAACCCTGCCACTCCGGGAGCCGGCCTCGAGTCTCTCGGGGACTGGCATACCACGGACATCGAGGTCCGGGTGAGAGATTCGCATGAAGACAGCGGCCTCATCGGTCAGACTGTGGTCATCCGATCGATCTCGGGAGGAATGTGTTCAGTCTTTCTACCTTTGGAGGGCAGGGTGGTGAGCGTCGACTGCGAACACTTGGAACCCATCGTCCCGCAACGGGGCGACACCGTCAAGGTCATCATGGGAGAGAACCGCGAAGCTGTCGGCCTACTGCTCTCTATAGACAACCAAGACGGAGTCGTCAGATTCAGAAAAGACGAAGTTACCATGCTGCAGCTACGGTATCTTTGCAAAATGAGAGCGGCTCCCGGTAACTTTGAGGAGTGATGATTTTCTTTTCTTTTATTTTTGTTCTAGTTCAATTATTTTTATCAATTGGACAACTAAGTATCTCACGTGTGCGGGATGACAAAGAATCATCGAGCCTTCCGTCGCATATGTACTCGATGGTTTGACATTTTTAAAAGTATGAATAAATATAATTATTGTAGGTGAATTATTTGAACTGTATAATTTATGCAAAAGACATGGTCTATCGATCCCTCTGGCAAAATGACTGGATTTTTCCCTATTTCTATTTAACAACTCATTGATTATATAAAAATGGGTATCAACCTAACTGGCTTTCTAGTAGCATTCTATTTTGAAGGTTTTCTATGAAAATAAACCATTTCATCAATGCTAGAATATGCTTGTTCTTTTGTTGCAACTGTTAATCCCAGTATGCCTTATAATCAAATATTTTATTATACCTGCAGATAATAATTGTGACAACGCGGTGTTCTCTTTTGAGAGAAATGTTTTCTTTTTTTCCTCTTTATTATCTAAAAAAAGGCTGTTCAGTGAGACATGTTTAATGTTTAAAATAAAACATTTGATTCAGTATTCATTTATATATATTTATTTTTAACATTCATTCCCCGTTTTCTCACAGCGCAAATTCAGCAATTATATAAATACAAAAAGTATTTTATACAAATATACACATTTGACGAAATATGAGTGAAAATATTTATTTGGGAATCTGCCACACTTCTTACAGATGAAAACTAGATAATAAATACAAAAAAACAGAATAACTTATTTATTGCAGCGGTCGGCTAGCGCCGATGGTAATATACATAGTGCCTTCATATTATGTAGAAACCCCGACTGTAAGCCTAAAATTTTAATTTGCAACGCATCGATACATTTCAATGCGTCAATAAGATAATCACGGGGTTGGGTGTGCAAATTAATAATCAAAAATCAGTCTTAAACTACCAAAACAACAATAATTTGGCTCGAATACGATATATTTACAGTAATAAAAAATAAGCCAACGTAAAATTTTAAATCATTTTTCTAAGTAAAAATAGTAAGTATTTTTAAGCATACATCAAATTCAACATACACTCGCCACCGAAACGACACGGTGATAGATATTATGAACGAGCGTCAACAATAATTTATCTATCTATTTTTAAAATGAGCAGAATTTCAATAAATAAATTATGGAAAAATATATAACCAGTATAAAATTTACACAAAAAACGCATGCACTACGGAGGAGTTAAAACAGTGCTATGTGAAAAGTACCTGTGCAACACTAAACAAAAGACAAATAATCGTGTTAATGGAATTCGGATCAAGGGTAACATAATCTGTTTCAGTTGATCCATCAAATAATATAAGTAATTTAGCTCATTGTTATGAAAACATCTTTGAAAATACTTTTTTTTTTGATTTAGCACCATTTATCATTGAGTTCTTTTCACGTAACCTTAATAATCTTATATATTTTAATTTCAAAGTAAGTAATAACCACCTCGTTCACTATCAAACAAACATCTTCCATCATATAACGCCGCATCACACACACTTCACAGATAACTTATTGCGTTTCAATTCGACCAAGCCGGTAGTTTTCCGATCGGATAGCTCATCTCGCAAGGTGATGAAATACTGTTCATATTATATCGACTTTTAAATGCGTCTCGCACAGCTTTCCACGAGCGAACATGCTGGGAGTTTATTTTCAGGAGGCGTACATGCGATTGATGTCGCCTTGATACCGATCTTGGATGTCTTTTCGCTTCAACTTGAAAGCGGCTGTCACCAATCCCATGTCCGGCGACCACACTTCGGAGCACAATTTCACGGCCGTGGGCACCTCAAATCTCTCCAGTTTGCCTAAACGGAAAGAAAATATATATTTATTTATAATTAGAAAAAAGCAGAGTTCAATATTTAAACTTCCACTGACAGCGACTGATGAAACTATTTTCTTATGGAAAAAATAAAATGTTCATACAACATAAATGGCATAATTGAAGGTACCTGTACCTACCTAGCTGAGATTTTATTGTTAACACTGTAGTGAGTTATTTTCTATGAAGATTAATTCTTATTATTCCAATTAATGTGAATTATTGTTGAAAATTTCAAATACATAGTAAAACATTGTGTTATTATTAACTTACATTTCTTGGCGTGATCAGCCAATTCCTTCAAAACGGCCTTCTCCATTTTGGGACTTTCACAAATTTGTTCAAAGTCCAGCGATAATCCAATCTTGGCTGCTAGTTCCTCGATATGTTTTTGATTGGGCACGACTAATGCGACGGTGTATGTTTTTGTGGAGTCGCCGTACACGCAAATGTTTTCAACAATCGGACAGGTCTTCAATTCGGCTTCGACTTTACCCAAGCTCACATATTCACCGGCCTGAAGTTTGACAAGGTCCTTTTTGCGATCTGTAAAATGCAACATCAAATTTTAGACGATTGAACTGAAGCATCACATAATTTAAGAGCATTCATATTCTATAAACATACATACCGATGATTTTTATGCAGCCGTCATCGTGTATTTCACCAATGTCACCAGTTTTGAACCAACGTTTGCCATCGGTGTCAATAAAGTCATCTTGGGATTTGCCGGGAAGTTTATAGTATCCATCTGATACTGAATCACCTGCGAATATGAGAATTTAGAATTAGTGAAATTGTTTTACGATCAAGTATACTAAAAAGCTGCTTACGAAATTCACTGACTTATTAAAACCAGTGGAGTTTCTGCGTTTTAGGCAGAAACTTTAGGTGCGTTTGCACCTAAAAACACATAAAATCGCTACACCTCTTATCGGTAGCGACCAATACTAATTTCTTTCAACCGTATCTACTATTGTAGAGCATATGGACTCCTAATGGAGCAGCTCAATAGTTGTTTTTGTTGCTGCACCCTGCTTTTCGGATCGGATGGGAGAGGATTGTAAACATCCATACCTTTGAACACTAATCCAACTACGATTGAAAAATCAATTCATGAAATTATCAGTATGGGGATTTGATCTTGTGGATACTGTGCAACCGAATAGGACAAATGCCAAAGAGCGTTCACCACTCAACTGCAGGACTGGAAAATGGAAATTTTTAAATATTGAGTCATATTTAGTTGAACTATTTACCTCCAATGATTATTTCTCCTTGAGGATAAGGCTTATTCGTTACTCGGTAATTTCCTTCTTCCCAGTTGACGAGTTTAATATCACAGGTGGTATTGGGGGCGCCGACGCGACCTGTCGACCTGTCATAGCTGTCCATGACCGTCGCAGACGAGGTGGTCTCAGTGAGACCGTATCCGGAGACGACATTGCAGCAGAGACAGATCTTGATTTGGGTGTGGGTGTCGGGGGCGAGAGGAGCTCCACCGGAAATCATCAGTCTCAGTTTTCCGCCCAAGACGCTTGAGGATTTGCTGAAGATCAGTTTGTTGAGGATCGGGGTGTCGTATCCGCGCTTCATCCACCTTTCTTTGTATACGTAAGCCCAACGGAAGAAAGCGTTTGCGAATGGACCTCCTTTGGAAACTTTCTCTGTGATTCCTTTGGATATCCTATCCATGATGAGCTGAAACAGAAAGTAATCAATTAATTAATCAACTATTTATATGCAGTCAATTTATGAATGTTTTAGAATATCTTTGCTGAAACTAATTTATTATTCTCTAAAAAGTATTCATTGAATGCTCACAGGTACTGTTGTCAAACATGTCGGCTTGAGAATGGTTGCATCACCTTTTGTTCCTAACTTTATTTTACTTGAACTGTCAATCATGGTCAAGGGGGTAGAGTAGCCAATAGGTACACCTGAAAATGAAATAAAGATAAAAAATCAGGCAAGATGAAGGTCCTTCATCAATAAGGGAATAATATCTCAAATTTCATATTATGGTTTTGAGATTTTCTGGCCAGCAGAAATATGTTTGATTTATCAAGTAAAGTTAATCAAAATCACCAATCAAACAAGTCTGTCTATATATATATATTATCTTTGGTATAGCAAAGTTTCTAAATGAAAAGGAATGAGGATGTCATAAACACATCGAGCTATGAGAGTGGGCGATTGACGGGTTTGTTGAATATTGCAATGATAGAGCACTCCCAGTAAAATACTGTCATATTGCAGAAGAGCCATTTAAGTCTTCAAAAATTCTATGCAAATACAAAAGAAATCTAGATGATTAAAGATTGTTTGTTTTTATGGGAAAACTAGAGTTCTAAGCTTTTAATAAAATAAATAAAAACTGAGATACTTTTATTATCGATTTGTCAGTTTTTTGAAATGTGAGGAAAGGAATAAATTCCTTTTTCTCTCAGACTATTTTAATTCAAGATATGAACATATTTTATAATACTAGACCAAAAAATCACAAAACAAACCATAATCCATAACTCGACAATGACAATTTCAGACTTACGACACTATCTTACTAAAGGTTCAATTTTAAAATTCTAAGAGCTTCTTGTTATAAAAAAAAATTAACATTGTGACTATAAAACGCAAAAATATTTATTCTTAAAACATGTTTTTTTTTTTAATTCAGAAAACAATTAACTAAGTATGTCAAAATTAATACACTATGCAATGAGTCAAGCTTCTTATCATTTATGTATTTTTTAAACATCTAATATAATTAAATAAATTCTCACCAGTAAGTAAACATAAACTCTCTGCCAACAATTCAAAGACATGTGCCAACGGTAAGAAGCCCATCAGAATATCATCGGGGCGAATAGGAACGGCATCTGCGAAAGACTTCATTGTGCTCAGGAGGTTATTGTGCGATAAGATGACACCTTTGGGAATGCCGGTTGAACCGGACGTGTACATGATGATGGCTGTGTCCTTTGGGCTGGGAGGTACAGGTACTGGAAAATAAATCAGATAAAAACTTAAAAAACAACCAGAAAAGAAAAACTTTAAATGTTACAGTGAAATAATCAATTACGTACTAGCTTCAAAATCGATTATATTATTTGGCATTATCTTGGTACAATTCCATTATGCGCTGGTAAAATATAGCAATGTTAAATATATCCTTAATTTTCAGGTTTTTCCCTATTTCGGTTTCTGAATTTGGGGTGTATCGTATGATCAATGGTGTCTTACACTAAATACTTTCATATTTTTGATGGATTCGGTGGTAATTTTGTGGTAATTCATTTTTAATACAAAATTGATAATTATTTTATTCCACTGGTTGTGTTACTAATTGTGACACATGTTTCGCCTCTTTGAGAAGCATCTTCAGACCAACTCTATCGTAAAATTTTTATTTATTAAGAGTAATTATGTATTATTATTATAAGAGATACTCTCTTCTTCGCCAGAATGATTATCATACATTTAATTTAATGAGGTAATAAAATTAATTGAATATTTCGTGAAATAAAAACGTAACTACAAGTACTAAATGTACTTAAGTGCAACTGATTTGCAGAAATTGTACATAAATAGTGAGTGGGAAAACATAAATTCTGAGCATGTAAAATTGGAGTTTCACTATATAATATTTTTTAATACAGATTCCTCACATTTCTGTGATTGATAAATTGATAATTATATTCATGAATGAAAATCTTTGGTATAAAAAACTATTTTCATGTAATCCTATTGAATGTATAGCTCACCGATAGTGGAGGATTTTCCCTTTTGGAGTACTTCACTGTAGGAAATGATCTGGATGCCTTCTTTGAAGCCCGAGACGTCCGTTGGCTGGATTTGGTCTTCCATGTAGATGAGGGTTTTCACTCTCGGCGTCTTGGCGAGAACGTTTCTAAATTTAGGCAGGAGATCGTGTGAAGTGATGATGGTTGTCACTTCGGTCTCGTTAACGCCGTGAGCGATAGCATCATCTCCCAATGTTGCATAAATGGTAACAACTGGAATTAAAAATATTTCAAGCAATTAGTATTATATAATTTAAGACATCGACTGAGGGTGCTTGATGGAATTTCAATATCAAAATTGAATTGAGATTTTGTACACATCCATGTATTTTGTCACTAACGACCCGGGTTTCGCCTTTCGGCATCTCCAGGCATTCGCGCGCTCGAATGCCTGAAGATGCCGAAAGGCGAAACCCGGGTCGTTAGTGACAAAATACATGGATGTGTACAAAATTTCAATAATTCAAATTAGTATTATGTTCGTAAATATTTTTGAGAAATATCCACATTCAATGATAACAGTATAACATATTTCATTGACTAAAAGCTGTGTTTACAAAAAGAAGAAATCACTATAATTGAATAATTGACTTTTATATTGGAATATTATTTTTTTCTCACAAATCAAGTCAGGTTCAAATACTATTGTATAACTATTAATCCCTACCCGCAGGAAGATTTAATCGCAAAATAACTACTTTTACTTTTTATGATGGGTTTTATGATATTTTATCGTTACTTGAGATATTGAACTATTGAACGAGGTAAAAACTGACATTTGAAACCTTGTTTATTTTCAAACTAGTGACGAAGCAGTGAGCATTGATGATCAGCGCAGCGAATAGAGTAACGCTTGTGAGATCGGATAATACCTATAGTCAAGTTTCAACCAAATTTTAACATTTAAAGATATAATGAATATGATATAAACCAACCTGGTATGCTCTGTTTGAAGCACCCATGAGCTGCAATCAACCATTCATACCGAGTCTCAGCGAAAATTACAATATTTTCCTTAGGTTTATTTCCTAGTTCCCTCAAGCCGTTACCAAAAAACCTAGACAGCTGCTCCACATCATTGAAGGTCTTCCACCTATAGTCGCCCATGTTGTACTGGAAAGATAATAATTGTGTTAAATAATGACAAAAGTGTACGCTGATTCCCATTCATTGAGAGGTGTTAATAATGTACCTTTTTAAAGATCCTTCCGTTGGGTTGGACTTCATCCTCTTCGTTCAGAATTTGACGGGTGCCAAGACAACGCCTTTCACCGAAAGCTTTGACGACGGCCCTGAGCATTTTGTCCATCGTGTCCACCTTCTCTTGCAGAAGCCAGATGTGAGTCGCCAAAGGCTGAGACACACTTCGGACTGTGATAGACTTTTCGTCTTGCTCCACAGGCCGAGCCTATAAATAAACAAAAATATTATGTTAACTTTAATCGAAATTGTTGTATGTTTAAAAAATGTACTACAAATCAAAATAATTGTTATTTTGAATTCAAATTCAATGAAGGTTTGATTTGAAGGGAATCTAATATAAATAAAAAGTAATTCTCTAATGCTCCCTTTAAAATAGCAAACATCAAAATCTGTCTAGATTAATAGAGGAGAGTTTGTAATATAATGAATAAGTTTAAAACGTTGGAATGATGCCTGTTTTAAGATATACAGATTTAAACTTCCACATTGATCAATGTTAATCAGCATACTTTTTAACATTACTAACACTAGTCCAGTGAAAATAATTTTCCTTTTGTAGCAAAAGATATGCTGTCCATGTAGTCAATATTAATGGAAAGCCTCATTCAGCACTCGATGTGACTGTATTTGATTTTTACATTTATGCAGACAAAAGATTTTGAACACATTGCTACTCACTTTTATTCTTCTTGACATAGCCCTCTTTTGCCATGGCCGCTGCAATACTAAGTGGACTGGGAATGTAATTATATCACAGAAGAAAACGAAGGCTCTTATTGCGCCGATTGCAGTCGACACCCAGACACTCTCCACCCTGTAAATAATAACACATTTCAGTTAGTGACTATTCATCAAAACTACAAATCAACAATAAATACATATTTCAATTTTTCTGGCTAAGACTGGTTCTTTTTAAACCTGCATTATTTTGTTTATTTACGACAGTTATTGTTCTCTGAGAATATTCTCTGCGACTATTAATTAGGGCAATATTAAATTCTATTTTCTAACCGTCATATTATTCAGTCAGCGGAACTGCAGCAACCCCAAATAAAATGAACAAATAAATTGTTAAGAAGTATCTGCACACATCTATAGAATATTATTATATATCTTAGCCGAAGACAGCTGTTCAATTAGTACCATGATTAGATAGTAGAGTTTCAATTTTCACAATTCACCAATGCAAAATCTTCATTATGTTGTAACGTGGTGATAGCAGGATGAGCCAAATATTTGTATTTCACAAGGTAATGCACAATTTTAGATTTATTATGCTATTTGAAAATTACGTTGTGTCGCTAGCATTAATCTCTCATATACCCAATTGAAAATATCTACGTAGAAACACACAGAACAGGCACCTTAAGCTTATTCAAATGCATGATTTTTAGCATGTCAACTAATAGAATAAAAATATCATTTGACTGTGCAGTATCCCTAAAATTTTGACCAGGAGCCAACACCGATACGACACGTTAAATAAAATTAATATCACTAACAAAAAACTTCTGACTCGTTATGTACACCGCGCAGGCCTTGGTTTCTAAAGATACTAATCGAGGATATAACGGATTATTACCGGATATTTAACGAAACAAAAATGATAAAGTGTTGACAAGCGCTAATTTAATGTTATAAATGTTATGAACAGAATAAATGATATTACATTCTATCGATATACTTTAAAAAATATATTGAAGATTGTCGTACCGAAAATTCCATCTAAATATGCAGTTTTTAATATGATCGAATCAGTAAAATTGCAACGTAGAGGGCGCGATTAATAAGAACTATAAATGTCACACGCAGTCTGCTTTTTTTCTCTACATTACGCCATTTTATAGTGAGACGTTAGTCACATTTTAAATTCATGACCTATACATAATAAAACCGAACATTGTTTCCATACATTATAATATATTATTATGTTTTCTGTATTGAAGCAAGATATGTCAAATTATGAATTAACAAAGTTAATACATACATGACAAAAAGACTACGATAAAAAAAATAATTCGTTAAGTATGTATTCAAAACTTGTAATAAAAATTAGAACGGAACACATGTTTGTCAGATAAATAATAGTGACGGCTTACCTTGTCAATTTTCGACATATTTCAAATAAATTATGAATAATATTATCGTACCAACAGAATTTATCGCACATTTATTCGTTCTGCAGTGATTTAATTTTTTTTATACATTCCCATTTCAGTATTATTTAATTTTAGAATATGTTCTATTTACATATTTATTATTTTCCGCCATTATCATTATTCTAACGGTCGCACAAATCGATTAAAGAATGGATGTCACCAATTAAAAGTATAGTGGCTATGTCACCAATGACCAAATGCCAATGTTGCCATAAATAAAAAATAAATTATTATTTTGTTATATAATGTTAAATTGACGTCGAAGTTTGCGAAGGTTAATAATCAAACCAAGAATATTATTATTATTACACTACAGTACAACGGGCATGAGTGAGTGTGAAGTAATACAGATTAAATATAACAACTCAGATTCATAAAAAAAAATATATCAAGGCCATTTATCGAGCAACAGTGTCTTATTGTATGACGATTTATTGATATATTATGAAGGGCAAATCAATTCAACGTTTATTTTTATTTTTTTGCCGTTAAATGTAAAAAAGGTATATCTAACAAAATAGATGTAGATTGAAACAAAAACACAGTAACGATCAATTCTATCAGTTTAAAATAAACTAAAATAACTAGAATAATAAATGTATCGTTTTTAAAAGGGTTATACATACTAAGCTATATTCGTACGATGACAATAATCACGGAAATACTACACATTATTAAAGTGGGTTTAAACCATTACATGTAAATTTGTCAGCTTCCGTTTAACAAAACTCGACCCGGATTACAATCTGCCCACATTTCATGCACCGACGAAGAAAGTCTAGCCATTTCACCGATCAATTTACGTTTGCTAAATACACGATTGTTACATCTCTTCAATGCATTGCCAGTTTGAAAATATATTAAGTAAATCATATTTACTTTTAAGGTTAAGTGTCACTTCTTAGTGGAAAGGCATCATATTCAAAAAAATACACACAATTTGTTCAATTGACAACTTCCACATTTTTCACAACGAACAGAACCGGTTTCGCTTACCGAGAGCATTATTACTGATTATCACCATTGACGTCGGACCTGATCATTATAAAAAATGTGGAAGTAATACAGAACAAATTATATTTAAAAACAATAGTAAACCTTCTCGAGACCGCCCCATTTGTTATTCACTAGAAAAAGTTATGAAATATTCCTAAAATAATAATTGATGAAATTGGTGGTGATAATTGTGGGCTTCAAAGTATTTGTTTTATAGGTACATGTGCAAAAATTATAAGTTTATGGTTTTCACAATGTAAAAAACGTTCAAAACATAAAAATAGTAAACATTGAAAATTGGCAAGGAAGTCAGCATAGTAAGTTCAGACACAATTTACTTAACATAATATAAGAATATATTAAAAAACAGTGCTCGGCTGAACTCTCAGGTCCACGCGGAAAATTTCGACACCCGAAGCAATACCGTTAAATATTGTAAAAGCTATTCCCAGTGGCATCCCCATTGGCAGACTGGAAGAAAAAACAAATCATGTCCACGATTCCTCAAAAAATGATCAGGAAAGAATGTAAAATTCTCATTTTGGCCTCAGAAATAAATATGTGGCCAGGTACAATTATCTACATAAGTGAGCCAACCCGATCACGTCTTCAATTACATTCTGGGATAATTTAATTCGGATCGTTTAATCACATTTGAAACCAATAAAACATGGTATAATAGTTTTACAATACATTTATGCGTCATTGACCAAACATTTTTTGAATAATACTTTACTTTTAGTTATTTACTAATTCAATTGATTGTAATATATGATTATTTTGCTTTACCATACATTAAAATTGAGTTTTCTTGCGAGTGTTATCCTTTTTGTTGCGTTGTATATTAATGTTTTCTATAATAGTTAAAAACATGTGCGGCGAGAGTTTTGAGGAGGTTAAACTAAAAGCTAAATTGTAAATAAAATAATGACAAGTTCGCAATATTCATACCTGTATCAATTGATACATCTCACTGATAGGATTGAATTGAGGAACCTGGCGAAGTCAAGTCACGAATTTAGGCTTAATATGAGATAAATTCGGATTACAAGCTCATCAACATTGCTAAAATCCAGCAAATTCATAATAAATCCATGTTTACCTCGGAAAACGTGCGCCTCTATTACAACGTTTTCGACGAGTTACGTAAACCTCGTGAACGACTTTCGATGGTAGATAGATGGACAATGCCGGTATGACGCTATGAGCGAAGCAGTCAGTGCCAACACGTCCATTTTTCTTTTTTAATTTAAACCTTTAAAACTTCGTACTAACTAAACTTTGATTGAATTGACATCTGCAACAAATAGACAACATTAGATGGTTTGCTAGATTTTAAAAACGGCCAAATTATCAAAATGTGAAAATAAGTGGAGACAGGCTTCTGAAGATTTCATCGAAACATTTGATACGTTGATTAGAAAAGAAAAATGTGTAATGGAACACATTTTAAATGTTACGAAACCGCGTTTTATTGGAAGAAAATGCCTCAGCGTACTATTCATAAGGAAGCAAAAAGTACGGTTAAAAAGTGCACGGATTTTTTATACGCTAAAAGAAGCGGACCAATTAATTTTTGCTTTTACACGGTTAGAAAAACGAAAAATATTATCAAATACAGTATACGTATATATTTAAAAACACTTCGGCCCTTTGTATGTATTGGATCGTCAGTTTTGCCATCTGGCGAATTTTAGGATTCCGGGTATTTTTATGACTCATGCATGACTTATTATTGCTCTTCCATATTTCGATTTTATTCCTTCTTTGGTTTTTATTCTTTAACGTCTAATGCGTAATTTAAATGGCAAATCATGTCAACTTATTATGTATGTATCTTATGAAACTATTTTTATACATTGTTATATCACTGTATTTTTTCGATAAACAACTGATAAGTTTATACTTACCTAGACAGGGGGAGATTGCGTGATTTCGATATGTGGCTACTAATATTTAATTGGTTGAAATCAGTACGTAATCTGTAGCAACGATATAAATAAACACTAGGTGCAGTCAATGAGTAAAACTATTCAAGACAATAACGCGTAGTTTTCTACATATTAAGTTATTTCCTCGGCTAACTTAGATTCACAGAAATGTTTTTGTTACATTCTGCAAACATAAATAATAATGTATATTGTTAAGTAAGCCTCAAAAAATAGCAAACCCGATAGCTAACATCCAACACATAGAAAAAATTGGACACCGATATATCAAAATACAAAAAAAATGTTGAAGATTTGTTAAAAATATACGACACAATAAACTAGCTAATTCAATTATGTAGCGTCAGGTAACTAATAAACTAGTTAATTAAAAACTGAAAACAAAATTTCAAACTTTGACTTGGCCACTTATATCCAGTGATCGCGCAGGTAAATTTAATATATAACAGGTAAACTTGATGTTATCAAAGCTTCAGCCTAACTTGTGTAAAACGTCCCAAACAACTTCAATGATAATAATAATAATAATACGATGAAGGTAAATACCACGAAGTCGTAATTATCCGCAAGTTTATTATAAATGTATTACGAATGAAAAAAAAACCACGACGCAATTAAAGAAACATGCAATGACTACAATAATAATTATAGTAATCAAGTGTCAAGAAATACAAGACATAATAAAGATATAAAAGGAAAAACTACAATGTCAATGATTTTGCATCAGGTAACAATTTATTTTTTAAGCGTGGCAAGATACATATTTAGTTTTTAAATGTTAAATACCAATATGTTCATGCTCTTGCAATGAATACGTATGAATCAAAATAGCTGTTTATTTGAAATAATTCTCAGAAAACACAAAAAAAACATAAAACCTATGCGGATATACAATTCAAGCAGCTAACTTTTACTAGAGTGTGTGTAAATGTGTTTCGTTGAATAAGTCAGCGAATTTCATCCCCAATAACACCCTGCCGGACATACTATATTTACAATGTGCTGAATGATCGAAACGTTGGAATTTATTAGCACATTCATATAAATTTAACAACCATTTAACTGAATACAAAATATTATTATTCATTTTGAATTTTGTTTTCTGTTAATGTACAAGCCAAGCCTATCAAACGAATGAAAGTGTTAGCGTTTGCATATATATTATATAATACTGCATGTTTCCGTGAATTGATACTTCTTGTATTGATTGATAAATGCATGATAATTTTCGATTATTTAGGCTTCATATTATTGTAATCAAATAATTCCACTTAAGACATTAACACATAAGGCCGGGCGTTCTTATCGTTAGATGATTATTCAGAAATAAATAATCCATCTTAATTAGATTACATCTAGGAATTAAATTATAGTTATGTAAACGCTAGGTAAATTTCAGTACGAAGATTGGGTAAATGTGCTACTCTTTTTCTCCACAAAAATATACTAATTGCCGCTAAAAACAATGCAAGGAAATTTAATTACGAATTCAGGAGAATTCAAATTATAATACGTGGGAATCTACGCGAAATACAATATCAGTATGAAAAGGACACCATAAGATTTCAAATATGGTGACGATATACCTACTTCGCATTATTTATCGGTTTCCTTGATTGCAATGTTTGGTTTTTAGAAGCTAAGAGTAGCATGTTGTAAAGCACATTTACCTCTTAATTGGAGTATGAAATAAGAATTTTCCAAGTACATACAGTACATAAAAATAAACGAGCTATATACTTAACGAAAGCATTCAGTTGCCAAGAAAAAATGATACTGTATTTTCATATATAATATATTCATTAGTGATATATTATTGATTGAATTGGTATTTACTCGGCAGAACTCCATTATAATAGGATAAAATAATAAAATTTTGAAGTTGATAGATATTTCGACTTAACGCCATCGTCAGAACTATACTTAAACTTATTTTAGCTTAGCTATACGTACTGTTTAGAAGATATATCATAATATTTCTTTAAGATTAACACATTTAAGGTATATTACTAATTGTGTTTTTAGAAAAGGAACTTACGTGGTGTTATTAATTAAACGTTAAAATAGATGCATTGAAATTTTATTGATTATGGGCTTCTCGTAATGATCGAAGTAAAAGTGATGGATTAGTGTCTGTTTGATATATTATTTATTTTAATAACATTCAACCGAATTATTATTAATTATAAAATGGAATATTATGTCATTATATTTGCGCCCCACAAAGTAATCGATACTTGGATGCAGTACAAAAAACAAAAGTGAGCACTTGAAGTCAAAGTATTGTTTTGTGTATTAAAAAAAAGAACAAGTTCATATTTATTCTCACATAACTCCTTATAATTTATAATTTGGATCATTTTATTATTTTTTTCGATTGACAAGCAAGATATGATATCAGTGCATTGAAATCGCGTTTACCTGTAATCTTGAATCAAATAAAAAATAAACTACTGAATCAAAGCGTCCATTATATTTGCACATGTACAGCTATCGATCGATATATTTAACAAATTGGTTATTTATTTGCATAACGATATTAAATCTACGTTAAAAATAGAAAAGATAACATTAAATTTACTTAAGCTTCTTGGCGCTGCAATTATTAGGTGTATTTTATAGAATTTAACATTTATTCGTGCACATACGTTATTCAATAAAAAGTATTACATAAGATCAAGGATAGTCACAAAAACTATCCGAAATTTATTTATCTCCCGCGTAATAATAGAAATTTCAACATTAAACTGAACACAATTAAACAGTTTAGATAGAGAAACAGAGACTGTCGATTTAATAGATACTATGCTTAGAACGTAAACAATTGAATAACGTATCTTCAAAAACACCGTAAAGGACGACGAAATCCTATAAATAACCGATTAAAAATTATTTTATTTCATGGAAACATCGTTAATGTCTAACCAGATGGCACACAAACACCCGCGATACACATAAATCAGAGCGATGCAGTAAATCCGACGATGCCATTCAAAGTAGCGGAACACGTGTCACGATTAGTTACACACGTGGATAGTAATGTTATCAATTGCAAATTTATATTGAAAATGAATTTTCACTAAATAGCCTCCGCATCCATTAAAAATAATATGCAAGCAGGATTGGAACAACAGTGACGAATGAAAACGTATCATTGTAAAAGTTGCTAAAGATAACTCGCAGAGGTTAAGTTTAATTTTCATATGGTTTAGTGTATAAATTAAGCCAGTTTATATTGACAAAACAAAATAATAAAAACGTATCATATTTAACCATTATATAGAGCTATATACACTATAAATGCAGACGTTACTTCTTATCTTCTTACTTCTTAACCAATAATAATTGACTTGTCTCATGAAGAGTTCAAAAAATAATATTCATCCTTCGGCTCAGTAATATAAGTCTTTTTTCTAATGTTAGTAATTTTGAAAGCAAACAAACTTGTAATGTTAGTGGCGCGCTAATTGAAAAACTTGTTCCGGACTTGTATATTCTACGTACAACTTTACATATAAAGTCATCGGTGTTGCCAAAATGCCTTGTTGATGAAAGGCAACAAAATATTTTTCGGAATAATTTACCGGTATGAAAAAAACATACACACAAGCTATATAAATATAGTTAGAGGATAATAATTATAAAAAATAGTCCGGCGTGTAAATTATTGATGTATTAACAATTCGCGGTGTGCTTTACTTAAATACGACAAGTATTTGATAATAGAATTAGCCACTCGCCTAGTTATATTGCGATTTACTTATTTATTTAAAATTGTAGTAAAAAAATAAATTAACATTGGTATGTATTGTTTATTGTTCTACATTTTAAATATTTACTATACTCAAGCCATCAAATACGTGGCTTTTCAGTGATTTAATCTACACATTGCCTGATATTGCATTTATTAATAGCCATTTTGAGGTTAATTTTCCGAGTACTAGATAAATATATGTGCTCGTAAATTACGAGTCGACAATGCCTTGGGCCTTGGTTAATGAAATATGTTTTTTTTTTACTAAATCATGCTATATTTTTTCCTGTAATTGTCCATTCTACAATAAAATAAATGCCATTGTGTTACTGCAATAAGACTATTTCATTTTTATAGACTTTATACGAATGCTACAATATTCAACGTGTTATTGACAATTATACAATATGCAGTCGCGTAACTAAGGATGCTTGCGCAGGTTTCATTTTATGAATTAATATGACGAGTGTGCTGGTTGCACAGTGTCAATATTTTCTTAAGATTTCGCTGCAAACCACATTATTTAGGTTTGTTGCGATGTTATCTGTTGGGCTGCTTGTAAAATTCGAAAAACACACAAGGGGACTATAAAATTCTTGGCAGACGAAATGATAAATACGCATAAAAAAACTTATTCAATGACGGCATTGGAATATTTTCACATTCGCGGCTCCAAATATAAACCCAACCGCGAAACGAACGACGTGACAATAATATTTTTACAAACTACAATAATATTCGATACCATACAAATTAGCCATAATATATAACCTATTATAAGTCGACGGCTCTTAAGTTTATTCTGACATACGTCACGTGAAGAGTTGATTAAAAAAATGTTTCTTCACGTTCAAATAAATACGTACACACAAAGAGGGCATATCGATGGAATATCGATGGAATACCGACAGAATGCATTAAGTCATAAAAACAAGTTCTGAGATAATCGCAATTAAAGCATTATTTTTTCTCCAAATTACTCTCTCCAAATTACACTTGCTGATTTGAAAAAATTTTAGACATTATAACTAGTAATCTTTTTAGCATACAAATCATAAGATGTTGTATCGATGACTTATAGTCAAATCATGCTCTCTGCCAGAATAAAAAAATAACAATACGACTTAATACTATTTTTTTTCAAAGCCGTTACATCCTATGACTTCATGAATTCTATCAGTACATTTTGACATTTAAAACAGACAAACTGACTTAATTAATGCGTTCTCTCAGTATACCCTCGATATTATAATTATTATCAAATACAGTAATATTAAACGTGTGAACGAATTATGTCGTTACATAATAGTTAGAAGACAGATGAGATATAGATAGTATTTAACTTACAAACTTGTGTCGACGTACATCTTAACAATTGAATTGTGGCACTTTTAAATAACTTAACACTAGCGAACAGCTGTTGGTTTTTTCCCCGTTCGGCTTGGGAAATTAATCAACTCGAGGAAATTGACTTGGTCGAGTCGCACTGTCATCGGTTGGCGGATTCAGGGGACACGAGGTGGTGCTGTTAACCCGGCCCGGGTACTGCCGCTTGATAAACGGCGTCTCACAGATTCCACCGAATCGCCGCTGATTGTAGGTAGGGAGGTTACGCAAAATGTATTTTTTGTTATCAGCTGTGCAGGGTTGCCGCACGCGAAAGAAATATTACTTATAGACAGATATTTAAATTATTCGGTAGCACATAAAAATTCTATGAATATGTTTGAAGTTAAAAAAAAAAGCGCGATGGATAAGAATACAGTGGGACCCGATTTACCCCTCAAAAATAAATTATGATCGCGGGATTATCTGATGCTGTTTTATTTGCCTGGACTATAAAAAGATAACGATAAACGCAAGGACGATAGATCGGGGTTTTTTTAGGGTTTTCGGGGGACATTTGACCTGAAGAATAACTCCGTCAATAATGTATCAATAAAATAGCAAAAAATAATAATTATTTATTACATATTGATGTTCGTGAACTTGGTGGTGATAGGTTTGTATGAAAATACCTATCCCTACTCTTACTCTTTTCGACAAATAGAGGTTGAGCGACCGAGTAACAAGCAGTTCTCGCAAAAAAACGTCTGTTGGGATAACATCCGTTAGGAGTCCGTATGCTCCATATAGGAAGCGGAGACGGTAACCAGAATATGCACGAACAAAAAAATAATATTGTGTGCACTGCATCGATGTGGGTTTTTAGATTCTTTTACGAATTTAGAACCAATTACCGCCATTTTCAGTAGTCATGCCAGAATTATAAAACAAAAATAAACGGAAACGCCGAATACTATGATTCTGTTACGTAAATTTTATAGACATTGTGATGTAGTAAAGAACAATGCTAATAATATTTTTACGATAATTATTCTTTTTTTTTAATTAAGCACAATTTGTTTTCTACTACATTCACATTTTTGTTATGATCAGGACCGGTTACGCTCATAGCGATCATCAGCGGAAGTAGTACAAAAAAATGTGTTTAATTTTTAAAATATAACGCCTTACCAACAAGAATTGACAGTAAACACATTAAAAGTGATTATTCATCTCATTAATGAATTTAATGAATTGAATTTATCAGACCCAATCAAAAAATATAGTACAATCCAAGTAATTGCGTACACATTAATTAATATAAATCACAATAAGTTTCGAATTAAGTGATCACAATCAAACGGCATTATTGCTATGCGGCCGAAAACACACCTTGCTTAAGAATGCAGAATTTACGGAATATTTATAGATTTTCATCACAAAAATAGTGAAACGAAAATGTTGGGTAAAGGAATGGACACAAAAACAATCATTTGAACTTATTGCGAAAGATTGTATACACTTTTGTAGATGATGACTACAAGAATTACTTTATTTTTTATTTTTTCGGCTGTATGACTTAAGAGTATTTATTTTTTTCCTTACGTCCCCCGTAATGGTAGCGTTGAACTTTTACTCCTTACAAATATTGAGTAATTTTGCAAAACTCTTCATTTCTCTTATTTATAGAATCTCGAATAGACTTTAACGTAAAGAACAGATTAAACATTTTAAATCGCGATCGTTGGCGTCCTCAGGCGCAAGACTAAATTTTCAATATCTACGGTATCTATCGCAACGAGAAGCACAACCATCGCCTGACGAAAAGATTGTACGTATGGCAGTATACAGCCATTCGGACTGTCAATATCCCCACCATTCGACGTGATTGACGCTCGGGTTTCAAAATATCTAGAAACCGATCAATCATGCCCGTCATTCCTTCAATCATTCCATCAATCTGAATGTCATTCTTGAACAAAACTGACATTCCGATTGCTCATGTAAGGTTCGCTCTATACTTATATCACAAAATTTACACAATTCAACACAATAAACAAACTTGCAGGAAGAAAATAATACGCACAATTATGAAATACTATAAGTTCTTATAATAAAGAATAATAATATTTGAAGGCAATCAATTGAGGTATAGAAACCTGAGGAAAATAACAATATAAAGTAAAGTTAGGTGCTTTATATTTCCCTGCTTTACTCTTCAAGTCACTTGAAACAATAGATTATTTCAACATTTCGTGATACTCAAGCATTTGTTTCTGGTGGAATCATTTTCAATTGGATTTTTTTTAAATGTAAAAAACAAAAGACGAGTCGCCAATCTGCTCGAGTTTTAACTGGAATCTTAAAGACAAAAAAATATGGAATTGATAGATTCTTCAACATGAATTATTCGTGTGTATATTGTACAAATATATTTACACGCGTGATAACCCTGAACGATTCCACGACATTGGACTATAAACACGCGAGTAATCTTTTGAGTCACAGGAGATTTAAACGCAATACGTAGTGATAAAAAGAATAAAATAATTTATTGATACTGTATCACGAAATGACCCTTGATATAGCAATTACTTATTGACATAATTTTTGATGAAATAAATCTATATCAAATGAACCGAGTAATAATAATAATATAAGACTCGATTGTGTTTATTATGTATTATATTAAAATAAATAATAAACACAATCGAGTCGCTGAAAATCAAACCTGGCCATCTACAAAAACATTATGTTCAGCTAATGATAGGTACGAGGTACGAGTGTGACAAAAAATTCAATGGATATACGAAGTCCAGGTTTTGTCCAAGACAGCGGTGACACTTTTTGTTTTAGTTTATATAAAGCAGAAAATATGACTGTGTTTGTCTACCTATTGAAAACTTTCGAATACAAAATTTCGAGGTAACGAAATGTGTGAAGTGGCTATTGTCAGCTCGCTACGTCCTTCCCTTCTAAAGTGTTGTCCTAGAAGTAAATCCGGTAAAATATAATACCGACAGATGAATAAACTTTCTATAAATTCAGTAACGGTTTCGCTTACTGCTCGATATGCGAAATGGCCTTGATCTGAAATAATACATTGGAAAACATGGGTTCAATAAAATACTTGGAAAAAAAATAATCGGGCATGGGCACAAAGAATACATAATAAATTGAGATTTTTGAAAGCAAGCATTTATCTATATTAATAACTATGTGAATTATAATTTTCATTTCGTCTCGGCGTCAGTAACCACTAACTTATTACCTAAAGGGGGTGTGACAATCCAGAAACATATAGGTACATATTTTATTCTCACTCTTTGAAAGACTTCCGAATTTAGTCAGTGCCGCCACTAGAAAAATTTGGCCCGCATGCAAAAGTTTTTTTATTAACAAAAATGAAATTAATAATCTTAGAAATTTTATAAATCCTTCTTCAAATTTTCAAATTCTGCTATCACATCTTTTAAAGACATTTTCTGATCTTCTTCATCTTCAATAGTATTGCTAGTTCAGAATTTTAATGTAGAGCGATAGGCCCCCGCATACCTGCCGCTTCTCCCGCGCCGTAAAATAAAACAATTTACTTCAAAGCGAGATATGTGATAAGGTAAATTAAAACAAACATCACTATTCAGTATGGCACGCAGATATAGCAATATTTTTTCTATGATAAAAACGTTTCTTCCGCGTAGGTGTTGAAAATTTAATCTCGCTGTAGTTAGGCGGTAGAACGGAGGAGGGCTAGGCTATCTCTCCGCAGGATTTCTACAAACGGCGAGACAAAGTACGATTCTCGTCAGCGATATCAAAATCCATGAACCGAGCGATATCATCCACGCGACGACAAATCAATATACCACGACCCGCGTGTCATAATTACCAATGCACATTGCACCGAGTTTATGACGTGCGGGTAGACAATTGGAGGAGGAAGCGCGAATTTCCGACTAGTGAATTGACGGGAATAAGACGGATGCAGTGATATGTATAGATAGCATTAATTGAATATTTTTGACTGTCAATCCCTGGAGAATGTTACGATACGAATAGACTGAAACGTAATAATATCAAGAGTAGAAACCAAAAAGCTGACAGTCACAATAATTCGAAGATCGCAATTTATCTGGAAAGGGAAATAAAAAATCTAATCAATGATATTATGGACTGCTTTTTTTCCACTATGTATTCTGAGTTGTGATTTACATTTAATATCACTCACGCTTTGTAACCTGAATAAAAAGTACGTGCAGTATTATAATATATATATCGCACCCCCAGTAGAATACAGTCATAAGTCTGATTTATCATTTTGCAGGAAAGTCAGTTGAAGTTTTCAAAAATTAAAAAAAGCTGGAAATACAGAAGAAGTCTGTAAGTCTGTATGCATACGCTGTTTCTAGAAAAATGTGAAAACACGAGCTCTTTACAACTAAATGTTTAGTGTTTCTGTGAAATAAAGACATCCGAGATATTTTTGGTATCAATTTTACCGATTTTGAAATGTGATCAAATGAATTGAATGCTTTTTGTCTGACATTATTCGAGTTCAAAATATGAGCATATTTTATAAAAAATTAGCAAAACAACACGAATCCAACCATATCTGTAACAAAAAAAATATAAAAATCAGACTTACGACACTATTTTACTGATGGTGCCATATATTTATGATAAATGGTAATATTATTGTTTGCTCGCTGTTATCGAACTAATAATTATGCATGTGTAAATATGTATAGGTGAATTTGGGAATTTAAAAATCTGTAACAATTTATTCAGCAACGTTGAGAGTGACATTGTTGTAATAACCGGCCAAATAAAGCATTTTCGCAAAAAATGTACTTTTGATTTTCTCAATGGATGTGCGTGTTATCATTGATGCCAGTGAAAGCTGTTGCATCTAGCGCCCCTGATGAAAACATGATGATATTGGCAAATTGCCTAAAAGACGTAACCATGAAATCGTCTGCATATACTCTATAACACAAAAAAATAGTACGAGACAGAAATAGAGTGACTTGTGCTCCATTTATTTTTCAATGGAAAGTAGTTCGTAGATCATGTGTTCTCCATTTTCTTTGCATTATTTTTGTATCGAGGATAAAATAAATATCCAACGAAAAGATTCAATCAATCATTCAAGACAGCGCAAAAATACTAGCGAAAATTTTGTAACACAAAGCATACTATTTTCTATGGATTCGGCGTTAACATTGTCGAAGTTCATTTTTAATATAAAATTAAATTAAAAATTGATAACTTAGTTATTCCACTTGGTTTATCACTAACGTGACGCGTTTCGCGTCTTTAAAAAGCATCTTCAGACTAACCGTATCGTAAGCTCATTTACTTCTAAGGTAAAAGATGATTTTATTCTTAAAAGGGTGGGGGTGGGTTTTATTACATTCTACTGGACGTGTAGAAGGGGGTAAGGGGGGTTTTTCACATCCAGGTGCCAGTAAATGATTTGTTTATAGTGTAACAATGTTTATAGCTTACCCCCTTCCACACGTCCAGTAGAATGTAATAAAACCCACCCCCACCCTTTTAAGAATAAAATCATTGTTTACCTTAGAAGTAAATAACCTTACGATACGGTTAGTCTGAAGATGCTTCTTAAAGAGGCGAAACGCGTCACGTTAGTGATAAACCAAGTGGAATAACTAAGTTATCAATTTTTAATTTTATATCATAGTATTTTAAAAATTAATACACAGTTTGCTTTGTACTACTCCACATGTTTATAATGACCAGCACTGATCTCCTTCATCGCGACCATTATCAAATAATTACAAGCTGTATCAAACAATGTATAACTTCAAGAACTGTGACAAGCATTTCCATTTTAGGATTAAGTTATCAATTTTATATTGAAAATGAGTCTCCACAAAGTTACCGCCGAATCCACCGAAAATATTAACCATACTGTTGATTTATTCTTGAATATCAAAACGATTTTGGGAATCCAGCACCTTCATTGAATTGAATATCAAATAAAAAAAAACTGAGAATTTTAAGGGCACGGTAGTATACCGAAGAAAAGGATACATACAATATACAACCTATGGTTTCTCGTGCTTCTCAGACCAGCACGTAGAGTGAATACCTAACCTAGCCTAACGTAAACTAACTTAACCTAACCACAAAGAGACATGATCCGGGATCCAGATTGTGACATCAATACGTTTTATAGAGCAGCGCCATTTTGGCTTGTTGCTAACATGTTTTGTTAAAATTACATATTTTACTATGCAATTAGTTTGGTATTGAACTTAATTGTAAGCAAACAATCAAACTACATTTTGGAGCATTTATTTGAATTTTGATCAATTTAAAAGTCTAATATGGACGCCCGTTGATTCGCACGATTCTGACAACGTGATAACGTTCAGGGCAGTTATCGACAGCTTATGCATGTATTTTTCAACGACAGAAACTGCTGATTTCATGCATGGTGCATTTCGCGCACCAACTCTAGAATTATGATAAAGTTCGCAGGTATCACAATTTGAAAAGTGTATTAGGGTGCACAAAATACAAATTGTATGCGTCGCCAAGAGTTATCGTTTATTGTTACGGTCTAATTCCGATGATGGAAATATTCATGGGTAACTATAATAGAATCTATCACCTGTTTTGTTGAAATAGTAAACGTATCCCTTTGATTTTCCAGGGTTTCCGGTCAATAATCGAAACGCTTAATTTAGTACATCGATGTCGTAATTTGCCTTTATAGTTTAATGCTTATACAAAATTTAAAAAAATTATATAACCGCTGCTAATAATATTTGAGTGAGAAAACTAATAGCAACAATAATGAATCTATGATCAGTGACATAAAATATAATATTATTATATTCTTTTGAATCATGTTAGTCACGCGTTCAATGCAAAGAATTGATTATTCATGCATGATTTGCGAATCAGTTCATTTGACTGTTGATATGAATAAATTTCAAACAATCATCAAAATTCCGATAACGAAAGTATCGCGTCCAAAGTTGAACAAGGAAGTTGAAAACGTTGAGCTGAAGTAATAGGATATAAGTGTTTCCCTTATTTTTAAAAACTAGTTAATGTGGACAAAATACGATGAGTGTTGCTCTTCAAGTGTAGTCTCGAGTGCTCTTCTGCACATGGAATAACTAATGTGTCACAAACAATCCAGTTATTTTTTTGATAAAACACGTCGAAATCAAAATCCATTGACCGGTAAGCGCAACGGTCAACCGAGGCGATAAGAGGCGTTTGACAATGTCGCGGTCATTCAGCTACACGGCATATTTTATAACACAAGCATCGCCATATTATTTATTTATCTCCTTCAATGAGATACCTGCTGACCCCGTGCGGACCAGATAATACCTTACGATTTACCGAGATGCTAGAATCAGTAGTGCTGAAACTTTCCCGTAGCGATTAACGGAATCCTTTAATATCAACGGTGTTTTGGCCAATTTAAATTATGTAACCCTCACGATGTAAATTATTCAAGAGAGGGTAAAAACTGTTTTTATGGAAATCATTATATGGTGAGTTGCTTTATGAATCTTCGAAATGCACTCCTGTAAATTCTCATGTTTGCAGATACGGGATTATACGTAGGTAGTATCGATATAATAGTGGCTTACATCAAATGGCCGTGTCGGAATTTTTAAACCTAAAACCAATGTAAAATGACGATTCTCTTCCAAAAAGTGGTTAATTTGTTTTTCTAATTTACATCATCTGGCCGAGATATGCTCTGTCGCCTTTAAAATGAGATCCAATCATTAACTCATTTTCGTATTTTTTGAGGGTTTCATCAATTGTCCAAAACACAGCCGATATATATTTTATCTGATGCCTAAACACCTAAGAACGGTCTGGGACACCCGAGTTACTGTCTGACAAGCTTTACTATGCAAATTTAAATTCCGGACGAAAGCCCAAAAAATACATTGGACGATGTTATTATTGTTTTAGGATTTCAATAGAACTTGAATTTCACTTGAACATTCCATTGAAAGAATGGATTTAGTTCTCCATTATAGGATTGTGGTACCCGATTTTTTAAAAATGTATTTGGTATATTGACAATGCATGTCTTCGCTTAATTTTACCAAAGAATATTTCAGAAAACAGTTTGCAATACACTTTACAAAAATGTTAAAATTGAACAATCAAATGAGACTGATTGGACCAAAAATGCAATTCATTTGGTATTATAACATTTCAGAGTTGTTCTGTTATTCGTCAGTCATTGCCGGGTCGGATCAGACATTTTCAGGCTCCACCCGCTGCATGGAAATAGCACAATTTAATAAACATGTAATTTAGCTTATATAACAGCTAGAAGTTATAGCGTATTTAACTAATTAATTTTTTTCACCGAAATCATACAGTGCAATTCTGCTATCACGACCTTTGACTAAATACATATTCATTTTTCTAATTATTCACCATTGTTGTACCGTTGATCAGGCAGATACGTTCTGGCATAGTCTACTAGCACTAAACTAGCCTGTTGCGATGCGGAATAAAGAAAGTAGACTCGAACCTCGTATAACAAGGTTATAATATGGTCGCACAAAAACGCAGAGTAATGCAAATATGTATTATACGAGGTTCGAAGTTCATCCAAAATAAGAGTTTAATTATGTCCTTTATTTGATTTCAATATTTTGAGATTTAACTTTAAAAACTCAGTAATCCGTGGGTTTTAACTTTAAAAGTGATTGCCTGCTTTCAGTGTGTAATTCTTTAAATCTTTCATGGTAAAGTTTAAACTTCTTTCCATCATAGAACGCATATAATAATATGGGTCGCAAAAAACGCTCCTGGTGATTTTTTAATAAATAAGTTTTTAATGTACGTATGTGCTCTATCGATAGATCTATCAATTTTTCCAGTTGCAAGTCTAAAATTTCTTTCAAATTTTTAAATTTAAAAATGACGTTTTTTTACACGATCTCAATCCTCATTTTGCACAGTCGACGCGCTCCGAGCAAACGACAGGGTAAAATAACATTTTACTTTACCTTATACACCGTGAGAAATAAAATAACTTAAATTATACTTAAACTATCATACTGTCCATAGCAGTTGCTCGTGATTTACTCAAAACTCTAAAAACCTGCGGGAAACTTCGGGAGCGTGTTTAACGACTCAGTGATTCATATATTATATTGTTTTGGGATGGCATGATCCAGAAGGATGTTCAAATCATACGTGCACATGTTTTTTTCTAAAACCGTGTTATTTTGGTGGTCGAATCGTGTTTACAGAATGATTTAGATGTTTGTATATGAGTACATAGTGAAAATCGAGCATTAAACTGAAAACAGGTGACATAAAAAATTGATTACTTTGTAATTTAATATTGTCATTAAGTAACGAGATTGTCCGTCAACAATAACTAGTTTTTATAGTTCATAGTCCAGCAAACCGTGCACACATAAAAACCTGTCATAATTTCCTGATCGTTCACCGGTCGGAGAATAGTGTTTTCCTTCACCTAGCGCACAAACCTTGGACCCTGCGATATCAAAGATTAGCGACGCACGCGCCGTCCTGTATCCGTAGCGTGTTCGTAAATCACCGACTATCACAGGGCTGTGCAAAATGACGCCCGCGGTATGATTATGTGCGGCACGCCGATAAGTTTGATCATTTAATTGTTTTCATATCATAAGTATAAGTTGGCCTCTTAGAATCAACGAAACGTATCTAATTTTTCTTTACTTCTGTGTTTTCGGCAAAAACCAAATATTGAACTATCTTTTAATTAGTCTTATTGTTACTAAAAGTAAAGAAAATAATATTTATTGTCCCACAATACATTGAATAATGTAAGAGGAATTCCGTGGAAAATCTCTGCGCCAATTTTAATTAACTCACGGTAAAAGTAATTAAAAAGTAATTGAATTTATGTACTTAACTTATTATTCTGAATGCGAATTTCTGCGGTTGGACAGCCCTGGTCTATCATCGCAACATAATTTCAGTAATTTATTTATCACTACTTATCGCCGCTAATGAAAAACAATAATATGCACTTGAAAAAATTACACAGAGTAAACAAATTTTATTATTGATTGCTGAAAGCGAAAACGTGATGAACGCGGCGATAATAAGGTTAATCCAATGAACTAGTCGATGATCATACTGATTGGTGATATGGTATATATAAATGCCAGAAAACGACTGATTAAAATTTCAGCTAGCAACAAGAATTCAGCTACAGCATGTAGATTTTAAATAAACCGAAAATAATTTATTGTTTCATAAAAATTTTACTCACGTCCTCTTGGTAAATGTAACAGTGCAGTTTACTTCGGTACGTCAGTCTGTTACGAAATATGAGAAGGGGGGAGACCACAAGTAATTTATGTTAATTATTATAAAAAAACTATGTACATGAACAAACCGAGGGTACACTTCGTAGTTAATCAGATATTTCATGGCAACGTGAATTTTTTAGCGTTTACAGTAAAAATCCCGAAATCCCGGGGTTGATATTTAGACAATCCTGGGATTACAGGATTACGGGATCCCGATATTGGAAGCCCTAATAAGTATTCTTGGTAAACGAAAAAATGCAGTGTTCAAAATGAGGATTTCGTCATTTCATATCCGAGGGACGACCTATGTGTCTACTGAGCTTATTTAAATTGTCAAACACTAATGAACGAACAGCTAAGGATACGCAATGTCAAGTCACATTTTTTTAAACATCTAAAAATGGTTGTCACCCAAGTAATCCAGTACATATTGTAGATAAAAGTTATGTCTGAAATTCGCGCAAACTAAAAACAAATGTTCGAAAATAACATTAAAAAAACCCCCCGACCAGTACACAATTTACTGTATTTGATAGCGTCATAAAATATAATATATCGGGGGTATAATGACAGAACGCATTAAGTCAGTGTTTGATGATTTTCTGTTTTAAATGCGAAAATGCGTACTGGTAGATTAGAACGCATCAAATCATAGGATATAATTAATGGCTTTGACAAATAATAGTATTAAGTCACATTGTGATTTTTTTTCTGGCAAAAAGCATAATAAAACTATAATCATCTATACCAAATCTTATGATTTGTATGCCAAAAAGGTTATTCTTTATAATGAACAAAAAATCTTTTTAATAAACAAACAATAATTGTACTTGGGAGAGTACTTGAAAAAAAATACTTTAAGTGCTTTTATCTCAGAACTAGTCTTTATGAGTTAATGCCTTCTGTCATTATAAACTCGATAATATCGAGTAAGTCGGCTAGTGGAGGTGTGGGAAACCTTTTCATGTCAGAAGGGAGGCATTCAAGAAGTTCATTGTTAATACATACATTTTTAGTAGCTATCTTTATAATTAATGAAAACAACGAAATAAAAAAAAACATGTGTTCAGTCAAAAGGATGCGTTTGCAGATGGCCGCAGGTTCCACACCTCTGGCCTGGTGTAAAAGCACTCCAGTGGATTCGGTTGTGGCAATTCGTTTTCAATACATTTTTTAAATTTGCAAATTATTCCATAGATGGTTCTGTGCAAATGACAAATACCATCACTGCGCTATAAATACTATAAAGACCTATATTTTAATATTCAAGTAGGTGCATAAATTAACCGATCAAACAAGCATATATTATAGTTCCGGTTATGTAAACAAGAAGAATAAAAGCAGAAATCCCTTACTATCAAATCGACCGTAAGGGACTTTTGAATATATTAATAACATATTTTTTTAAATGACAATGACACCAATCATTTAATCAATCGTACATTTTGTTGATTGAATAATGACGCATTTTTATATTATCAAGAAAACAATGAACTTGAATATCGGGAGACAGTCAAGTTCATTACCGTTCGCTATGTGTGATTCACCAAAAACAAACAGCTCGTCGCCTATTTTAGAAAATTCAGCATTTTTAATCAATGCATCCGGATATTACTTTTAATACAGCTCTAAAAAAAAGGAAGACTACAAAAACCAATCCCTGCTAAAATATTTCTAAAGCTACTAATTTGACTCCGAAGAAAATAATTCGGTCTATCGTTGCTAAGCTTAACAGGGATTTCTTAAAAGTATTAAGCAATTAAAATGATTATCAATTAATCCGCGTCTATAATAAAAAAATATATGGTCGGTTTTAAATGTTTTTCACAGACAATCAATTAACAAATTGATAAAGAACGTTATGTATTATAATTTGGTAAAGGAAAAACACAAAAACGTTTTACCCGTACAGTTTGTTATAATATAATAGCAATGAGGAACTTAATAATCTACATGTGCGTATTATTCTTGTGGTCGAAATATTACCCAAGACCGACTGACGCTAAGGGAATATTTGGTAAAATTTCTAATCGATATAAAATTAAAATTGACAACTTAGTTATTCCACTGGCTGTGCTACTAAATGTGACGCTTGTTTCGCTTCTTTAAGAAGCATCTTCAGACTAACTGTAGTCGCACAGTTAGGGGAATAACGAATCCATCGAAAAAATGTCAAGTCATATGTTTATAAAATTAAATGTTAAATTGAAGACATCACATTACGAGTACAAATAATATTACTGTTATAAAATTCAACAATTCTTTGGCACGCTTAGTCGATCCATTTACCCGATAATTTCACTTTTTGTCTAATAATAATGATCCTGTTGCGTTGCAAAATTTTGGCATGCATTCCGGCGTTTATTTCGGTTTTGGTGCGCCACGCCTCCGAAGTACATGCCAATTGCCATGTGACGTGAATGAACGCAGAGGAAAAATAAATAAACAATCATAAATTGCGAAAGTTTTAAAATACTTAACTGCGCGATGAAATACAAGCAAATCAGGTTCGCAGACAGGATTATACGTTCAATAGATTCTCACATAATTACGACAATAAACCTGTTAAGGAAAAGACATACACGAAATAAGAAACCATCCTGGAAGTAACGGTGTGTAAGGGATGCAGAATTGCAATAAGATGGATAATCAAAAAAATACTCACGATTCATTTTCATCGATGAACATGTTCTCGCCAACTAGAAAAATAAAAGATTATTTATTATTAGCATTTGCATATTGGGTGCACTTCCGAAACAATCATTCATCGATCTCACGGGAAAGTAATAAATACATACACTCATCTAGGGATTGCTATACGGATATTACCGAACCCGGGATCCGGGGTTTTTTTTCAATACCGGTTTTGAAAATTACCGGTATTTCGGTATTACAATAAATATTGTTCGTCCAACTAACGTTGAATAGATATTTTTAATTTCAGTATTTAATATGAAAGATCGAAATAACGGCATTGTTTTATTCGTCCGAATGTGTAATTGGCCGTTATTATTATTTATTTATATTGCTCATTTTTATCTATTTTTGTAATACAGGTATTGACTAGGGCTTCCAAGCCCGGGATTTCGGGAGTTAGTGTAAATGTTAAAAATAGTTCATATATTAAAATTTAATACGTTCTCATCAAATACAACGTGTACTTCGGTTTGTTTATATCCATACTTTTTATAATACCTACATAATATATGTTCTGTGGTGTCCCTCCTCATATTTCGTAACTGCGGTAGACAGAAACAGATAATTTTGTCAATATCTTTTAACGTTTTTTTGCATTATTTTATTAAAATATAAGGTTAAACTATTACGTAGAAATATAATCTTCTCAATAAAAAAATGAAGTCTGATTCTCTAAAAATAAAGAAAACCATCCCCATGCCCAAAAAAATATGAAGTCATATCGCCGCCGTTCTGGAATAAAACACTACAAAAAGTCTATAAAAAATATAATTTTACCTAAAAACAGTATTGTACAAACAAACAAAATGATAAAGGTATAGCATTTCAAACATTTGACAAACTTCAAAGTCCAATAACTAAAATGTATTTTTCAGTTAGTGTGTTCTTCCAGAACATCGACGATATATTCATTCCAATTGAAGCAATAATGGACACAAATTTAATTTTAAATTCTACATTTTAATCATGAAATTACGCCCAATGACCAATCCCGGGATTGAGAAAATGTAAATCTCGAAATACCCGGAATCATAAAAAGGGTCCGGGATTGACAGTCATCATAGCCCTAATATTGACATAGTCATCCGGTATTGCCCTACACCAAGGGTTCCCAACCTTTTTTGCCTTGGGAGCTACTTTTCAATTTAAAATTTTCTCGGGATCGACTTTTAATACGAATCTTATAGGAAATTGTATTTAAGGATTTTCTTTCTTCAAACATAAAAATGTTTATTTTAAATGCACAATATTATTAGATAAGTATGTGCTTACAAAATAATTAATATTTAGTATTTTCGTATATTTTTAACAAAGTGTTATTATTATTTTTATTGTATATAATATATTTCATTTATATAAATTAACATTTTTCAAAATTCACGGAAGTTTTTGGAATTGATCAAATTTTGCTTTGGGATCGTCCGGTTGGGCATCACGGCCCTACACGCTCCCTCGATTTAAGCAGTAGAAAATTTCCACCCAATATCGCGTAAACGAAACCGGCAATCAGTGTATGGATTGCAATACCGGATTTTTGAAACCTATAATTTATTGGCGGTTATTATTTGAATTAACAATGATAATAACTCCGTTAACGAGGCATGCTGACGCAATTTACCTATACCTAATATTATAAACAGGAAACTTATTATGCTGAGATACCTATTGTGAGTTGAATGACTTACATAAACGGACAAAATGGCGGTAATTGCCTCGAAAATGTGAACAAAGATCTATTATGATGCCGTTGTAACTATTATATAGTAAAAAAAAACTTTAATCGTATTCGAAACGAACAGTAAAGCATAATTATTATTTTGGTAACATTGTATATTATCATAAAAAAATATCGCAATTTTAAAGTTATTACTCAAGAATTAAATTACATCGTAAAATTCACATAATACTATACGATTTATGATAAAAAGGACATATTTTTTGTAAACAACGTGTAATATCTATGATGGGCAGACTTAGTTATGAGTACGAAAGAACCGTTTCAGTAGGATACAGGCGCTCTACAAAAATTACAATAAATTTATGCGTCTATTAGACTAACTTATACCTGAAATAAATGGAATGTTATTATTATTAATTACTGGTCCTAATGGTGTAAGTTATAAATATTCAAATTTGGATTTGGAATTAAATTTAGATTTGAATTTAGATTTGGATACCCGGGTCGTTAGTGACAAAATACATGGAAGTGTACAAAATCTCAATAATCCCAATTTGATATTGAAATTCCATCAAGCACCCTCAGTCGATGTCTTAAATTATAAATATTTGTTTTTATTACATTTTGTTATATATCTAAACACTGCTAATAAGAATAGTGAAAATGATGACCTTATGGAGTGTATAATCATTATTGCTGAAAAAATGACTTCTGAATTTAACTTTGCTTTTGTTCTCATGAAAAGTCGTATTTTAGGAATTATACTCAAGTCCGCGAATCATAGATAGTATGCAAGTATTTTTACTCAACTCAAATCGAGATGTTGATTTTTTGTAACAATGGAATTTAAGAAAAGAATTTTCTTTGGTTTATAATTGAATACACAACGTAGATATCGGTTTCAGTTGATCTCCAGGAGGATTGCATATGTGATACATCCTCTAAATATTTCTCCAATGGCGCAAGTTGCCGACTTCAACATCGGTAAGCATATGAATGCTTCAGGAGATGCCATAAGGGACTGAGTATTTTTGAGAAATAGTTGACTAGAGGGAAAGCCCCGGTTGTTAGTAATTATTTACATGCTTCACGGAGAGTAAGAAAGTGATAGGTGACGGTTGAAAGCGACAAACCCTCCAATAGGAGTAGGGGTGAAAACTACGACCTCGATATAGCCGGGTCGCCTGTGGTACAATTTATATTTAATTGACTGAAACAACGAATTGAATAATTTTAAAACCACGAAAATCATTGGCCTGCAGTGCGTATTTCGGTGAGTTTACTCTATCAGTGGGTCAAAAAATGGAAAAAGATCTATGTGCCTTTTGATTTTTTCTTCAAACAAATTAATAAAGATATTTCGTTGAATTTTACATATCGACGGTAAAGTGGCAGAAAGTGTTAAGTCAAAAAAACCTTGCTTTGGAATAATCAACTTTTAAAAAAATCGTAAAATTTTGGCGTTTCTATTTATTTATTAAACTAACCACATTATGAGATTTGTTATCATTTACGAATTTGATTTAAGCATTAGTAATGTCAATTATAGTTTTTTTCCACTAATGACTGCACACGAAATTAAATTAATTCATATTGATTTCTTCAAATTACGTAAAAAATACATGGAATATGACTAAGTTTGTTTTTTCAGAAGATGATATGTAGCTAATATTATTTATCTTATTCCATATATCCATTTAATCAGGTCGGCTGCCCAATTTTAAAACCTAGTAACTGTTTGTTTTATAAATAACGTGACTATGAAATTCTGGTCATAATAATTACACTGAAATCAACATTGCATATTGGCAAATTTGTGGTGGTAGAACGTAAGATATGCAAGGGCATGTATTTTAATCATCTAAAGATTTTTTGCCAAAACACTTACCAGGTTTTGAAATGGGACAGCCGAGGTATTGTACTTCACAACCATTAGATTCGGCAATCTCCACTAGAACAAAGTGTAGCCACCCTGCTTTATAGGAAATATCTCGGATGGAAATCTAAGACAATAAGTCCGACACATTATTATATATTACACTGTTTGAATCACTTATAGGTAAATTCAATTAAATACGTGTATTGAAAGCTGAGTATACAATAGTCAATATTCAAATAAAAAAAATTGTCTTTAAATCATTAATGACTTTTAAAACCTTTAGTTGCCGGTACCGTATAGGTTAGAATAGTATGTGTGAGCATCGAAACTCCCGATCTACATGACTGACCTGAAAACGTGGAGGCATTTGGACGTGATACATTAGCTAATTCCATTGCTGATATTGGTATTGTGTTGTCGCACTAGAAATTTGATTAGAATGAATGAAAATTTCACGAGTAGGCGTTTCAATTACAAGCAAAAAAAATAAACAATAAGGCATGACACAGATGTCTCCGGTTTCCTGGTGACTCATAAAAATATGAAGAGTTTTCCGGAAAAGACCGATTGACTGCTGAGTTGCTACAAATATGTGCGGCTTTCTCGAAACCTACGCAACACTCCAAACGATATATTTCTTATTATTATTCAGACGTATATCTATATATTACTCTTAATCAATAACGGTAGAACATAAGACTGAGGCGGGTTTTATGTAAAATAGGTATATTTCGTAATTTAAAATAAAAGTTTTAATCAAAATTATTGTTTTAAATTTGGATTATTGAGATTTTGTACACTTCCATGTATTTTGTCACTAACGACCCGGGTTTCGCCTTTCGGCATCTTCAGGCATTCGAGCACACGAATGGACTCGACGTATGGACTCGACGTGGCTCTCAGACGTATAATGTATTGCCTCGTAAATGATATTTGTCGCATTTTTATCTTCTATATAAGCGTTAGACACTGTTTACTGTCTCTCAGTTCGAGTCCATTCGTGTGCTCGAATGCCTGAAGATGCCGAAAGGCGAAACCCGGGTCGTTAGTGACAAAATACATGGAAGTGTACAAAATCTCAATAATCCAAATTTAATATTGAAATTCCATCAAGCACCCTCAGTCGATGTCTTAAAGTATACAAAATTATTGTGATGAATCAAGAGTAATTTCGAATCAGATTAACGGCGAGAAAAGATAGCGTTTTTCTTTAGCCATATCCTTATCCTAGCTCAATTCCTAGCATAAAATGGTGTCTCAAAGACACAAATTTTAATTTAATATTTCTCAGTCTCGCTAAAATATTTTTTCTTCGACCAGTGTTTTACTTCAATATTATCTTTGATATCAATATCGAATTAATAATTTGCATGTGCGCATGGAACAGTACCATGCCATAGGAAATGTATGTATGTAAATATATATATATATATATCAAATTTGGATTATTGAGATTTTGTACACTTCCATGTATTATGTCCATGTATGTAAATTTGATATTGAAATTCCATCAAGCACCTTCAGTCGATGTCTTAAATTATATATATATATATAATTTAAGACATCGACTCTCAGTTCGAGTCCATTCGTGTGCTCGAATGCCTGAAGATGCCGAAAGGCGAAACCCGGGTCGTTAGTGACAAAATACATGGAAGTGTACAAAATCTCAATAATCCAAATTTAATATATATATATATTTAAATATATACTACACTACTTTAGCGAACACTTACCTGTGCGTTTTCGATTACGACCTCACCATTAATAAAGCTCGAGCACATTTCCACTCAATTTAATAAATCGGGAATAAAAAATAGCTTCATTTTTCGGGCTAGGAGCTTATCGGCATCTGCTAGGAATGATTAATACGTGTATTATATTTATTTAGGTTTAGACGAACGGTAAAACTGTCTTTGCCATTTCAATTGTGCAAGTTTTGACATTTAAGATTTGTAAGGGGTAAATAATAATATACATATTGTATAGTTGTATATAGGCCAAATCAGGCGGGTGGGGGCTGTTGATTGTCGGGCCTCACAATAATAACACCTCAAGATTGATTTAACTCGATAAGTGTTTCGAAATTTCAAAAAATAATGAGAATGATGCAACAAAACGATAATTTCCATAAATGTTACATTCAAGAGAGCTTGCGAAGATGGACCATGGACCAGGGGCGATTAAATGGACTGGCAACGCTGAATATCAATTACCACATAGCTCGTCAATTAGATGGTTCCATAATAATCGATGAATTTGCTAGTGATAAAGCGCGAAAAGCTTATGTAAAAAATATAATGGAATAAATATTAAAAACTAGTCGACAAGCATTTATATGTTATTTTATATGCTTAAAATTTTTGGGGGCATCAAAAACATCATTAGCACCGGGTCTCAAATTTATCTGAAAGGCCCTCGTTGTAGCCCAGATAATAATTGATTTTCTCAATAATACTATTAATTATTTCTACAACAGCGATAAGACGCGGTCAATTATGGTGCCATCTATATTACCACAGAATGCCTGTGCTCCTCAAAGATAGCTATGAAAATTGAGATATTACCAAGACGAATACGATGTGATTTACATTAAAAAGTTTGTATTAATCAGTCAATACAGATATCAATGACATAGATGCATAATTCATTGGTTAAATCTAAGTTTTTGCAATGTTAAATAACTCTTTACATGCAGTTGTGGAATACCTTGAGAAACCTTGTTTGTGCATGTAATATTTTTTTTTATGATAATAGGTACTTCGAATAGGTGTTGATGGCAACAAGCTGATTTGCGGTCAACAGTTTCTTCTCGGTGGACGGTCGGCCAGTCGTGACCTCTCAAAGATGAATCGAGATTAACAAGTATCGACTCTTTGTGAATTGATTCTATCGAAATTATTATCAGAGGTTTGGACGATTTTTTGAATTGCGCCGCTTCAAGGTCTGCTCCGTGCTCTGGGTAAAAAGTTTTTATAGGAATTATATGCATCTATGTATACAATTGTTTTAAAATAAGCGTCATTAATCCTACAATTACATATTGATTATATAAGATTTTCCGACAGTAAATCATACTCCATAGATTGCATATTCTAGCTTCAAAATAACTTCAGGTCAGAAAACAGTCACTCGACACGATTGAGAAGTATTTTTTTCAACTACACCTATTGTAATATAAGACTAAATTTTGATAATAATGCACAATGTTCGGAGCAGTGGAGCACTACAAAATTTAGATGCTCCACTCTAATACTCTGAATATTATCGTTGATTTTTTTAATCTTCTGATTTAATGAATCAAAACAGGAGAGAAAATACATGTGAATCAACGGCCTGTAATGGTTTGTGAAATTACTCACGACTGTTTAGTATGTGGCAATATAGGAAACAAACAGATGAACTTTTGTTGTGTTGGAATACATATACTGTAAATTTGGAGCCAGTCAATTGTTAAATGATACCACAGCCCAATCTACAATATAAGCTTCACATAAAAAATGTAAAAGTTGATATACAACGTGTTTAACGATAGAAGAAGACTTTAATCTTTAACCTCATCTCAACGTACATACTTTGAATTTCATCGACAGCAAAAACTGGTAAAACTCCCCACGTCCAAAGATGCGTTGGATGTTTAGTTTGCGCCTGAAAGAGAACTGCAGCTTAAGAAAATAAATATACATATAAATATTACTTCGGAAACACCGTCAAAATAACATTAAAAAAAACATAGTTTAATTCCGTGAGTGAGACTAAGCAACTTATACGAAATAAATATGTACGTGAAAGTTGAAAAACTATATACCGTAATAGCATGAATATAAGGTCTCGTGTTATATTACACAATATTTATTATATTTGGGGCAGGATTGAAAGGAAAGATTCAACTTTACGGTAAAAAATAATATTAACGATAGCAATAATCTTGAGGGGCGCAGAAAAACGATACATACAAATGACAAGAAAGCAGTGTGGTCCGTCACTTTACCCAAACACGCCAGACAGGTCTGGATATAAATCCTATGCCACGTACTATTATTTTCATTAGAAACAGAATATAATGCAGACGTTTTTTGAAAAACATCGCTTATAATGGCTTATAAGATTTCGATCAAAATTATACCGGGCAATCGGGCAATCCTGTAGGATGTGGTCTGGAGGCGAATTGAAAAATCGCAAAACACAGGAAATGTAATTTATTGCTATAAGTCTTATAGCAATGTCGTATCGTGTAGCCGTGATTGTCTTATACTATAAGGCAATCACGGCACGATTCAGTGGTGAGCCAAATTCAATTTTTCTACGATGAGTTTGAATGATAAAAAAAATAGGTACAAAAAAGCACTAGTGTAATAGTTATGTTCTCCAAGGTTAACACAAACATCATCTACAATTCCGTTTAAGAGAATAAAAAAATGCCGATAATACATACAAGTTTGAAAACGAGTCGCAGATTTTTAAGCCAGCGTGAAGCGTTGAAATTGAAAGGAACTCAGTTTGGTGTTTCGCTTTGTTATGCAACTTCAAAGTCCATGTTGTGCTATTTTCAAATAAACTCAGAGGTGCAAATAAGTACAGCAATGAACTTAGCACGTACATTGATTACTTGTAGCGAATATTAATCGGAATGTTACACAGGAAACACAGAGACACATTTGCGTGTGAGTACTTTCATAAACACGACCTTAGAAAGACAGTAAATTCACGATGGGTGTTATAGAAGTGTCGCGATACAACCGACTTTGAATCGGACAAATGAGGAGCTTAGGATCACGAATGGCCGAATGCACTTTTTCCTTAACAGAGATAAACACCTCTTCACAAATTATTCATGTAACTGTTTAATTTGATGTAGAACTTCATATTTATTCATTTGACATTGGAGAAGACTCTAAATATGCAGTATTTTTAGCATTATTTAAAAAAAAAACACACTTAAATCCACACATTAAAGCGCAATACTTCACTTGGGTAGGCTGAGTGACAGCTGACTGAGTTGTCATGGCCGACAAATGCAAGCATTGGCTGATTAAGGATTTGGTCAATTATTGTGTTACAAAAACTCATATTTTTGACATTAAATTGCATGGAAACTACGAGAACTTTGTTGGGCCGACAAATACGGAATATAAAGATATTCCACGCGGGATGAATTACTGTGAAATCATACTATTTTGAGTTTTCAGCAATGTAAAAAATGGCATATATTTAAAAATGATTACCGATATAAAATAAATAGGTATTTCTTTTGAATGCCATTTGTAATCAAGAATCGAGTAAATATTCAATAGAAACCTGCGTAATTATACTAATTATAGTGCAATAAGATATTATAATATTTTGAAAATCGAAGTAATGAAAATATTCACAATCTTGGGTAATTATATTTCAATCAAGTAACCTAAATCCACCAATTTACTGATAAAAAGAATTCAAAAAATGGATTTATCGTTTGATACAATGTTTGTAATATACCATGCTGCTAACAATTGAACTAATCAATAACTTTATCTATATATTAATTAGATGTATATTTTGATTATTTTTAGCTTATATGATGAAATATGTATTAAATATCAAGTGGTTCTAAGATGCAAGCGATGCACTTCAAAGATGACGACCATTATCAGTTGATCTATGTTTTAAAGTTGATGCGCTTTGACGACATTTTGAAGATCAAAGTAATATATTCACTGAGTTTCACACTAATAAACTATTATTTATTAATATGGAATCCATCCAGCGGTGGGCTGCCAATACGTTAGCAAAGGGGTCGTTTAATCTCAAGAGCTATAAGCGGTGTTCCGGGGAATGGCGGATTTTTTATCACGCAAACAATTATACGCAATATTTATCAAAGCACTCGAATGTTACTTAATGTACTTAATATTAGATATGATGACAAATAAATTTAATGTTAGTATAAAATACACGTCGTTCACTGACAGAAAACTGCGGTAACTGAGCAAAAAAAAGAACACAGGATTGAAACTGAGGTTCTCTTAAGTAAATGATGTACACAGCAATAAATATTAAAAAAGGTCCTTTTCAAAACTGTACACAATTACGGTAAAGGGGGAAAAAATGCATCGTTTACAAAAATGTTGCATTGAACAACTAAGAACACCTGCAAGCAATATTATATGAAACATCTGCGTTTTAAAGCATTCTTGGACAAAAGAACGGCTATGTCTCTTTTTGCATACGAAATAAAAGTATTTCACGATAAATTTCACAAGGCAACAAAGACTTATATTGCATAACACATTTAATGCATTTACAGAAATTGCGGTTAAAATAATGTTTTTTTTTTAATTTAACAAGGAGATCGCAGCGTCGAAGTCCTCTCCAGCCCACCACTAAATCCATCTCATAGCAGTTTCGCCGTCCGATCACCGAATGGACATTTGCGTACGTGGATTTTCTAATCAATTAATGAATTTCGTCGGCCTCTATGGTCTAGTGGCAAGAGCTTTGCCCTAGCAGTTATGTGGGTCCTGGTTCAAGTCCCAAGATGGTCAATATCAAATTTAGATTTTGTTCAATTTAAATATGTGATCTTGGACATGAGTGACTTCTAAAAATTCTCATTGAGTTTAATTCATATGATTTTCCGATTTTCAACATATTTGGCGCATTGACTGTCAACTATAATGCCAGATATTTAAAAAAAATGTAAATTGAACACATTCACCAAAAGAAGTGTAGCTTTATTTTATAAGAAATCCACTACTGATTCTGAATTTCAGTAAACATACGTTCGTGACTTTGATCGTATTAATATATTATAATATAGGTAAAAGACGTATTTATTAACACTGTCAGTACTTATTAAAAGATGATAATACCCATTTGGGAATATTTGTACAACACACTGACCTGGATATTCTTTTGGGTTCAAGAGATTCATATTGCCTATGTTGACTGTGGTTTCTAAAAAAAATAATAATGCTAAAACGGCATTGATCATGTAAATAAACCAGTTGGTTAGCTGTAATAAATAAATGTGTCCTAATTGGGTTTACTTACATTGATACACTTTCGTAAGAGGTGACCTCTGTTAGTTGTCAAAGACAATAATCATCTCGTTTACAACGTTGAATTCATGAGGTATTTGAACTAATAAACAACATGATATTCTTGACAAAAAAACGACCGTCTCCTACCACGCGGTTTTGCTTCAATTTCGACAAAACGAAAAACAATTCCGACAATGATACCCAATGTCATATTTTTAAAGATATGAACCTTCATCGATGCACATAGATTTGAATGTTATTCAGATCCCAAACATTCGCGACCAAAAAAAGGTTTAGAATGATTTGGAAACGCCGCATGGGAACAAAATTTTTCAGACGCGTTATCTACTCAAAGACATACATATAAGATAAAATTTACAAAATTATTTAATAATACTCCATCAATAACAATCATAGATTATAGATACGCGGATTATATTAAATTATAAGTATATAAATCGCATCTTTCAATCGTATAAAAAAACAACTGAAACGATTATTATTTATCACTTTTTATGTTAAAGACGGCAAAAATGTACTAGATATTTTCATTTTGAAATAAACTTCTTGATTTGACGTAAGACTGTCAAGTTTTATTCAGGAATCGATTTAAAACGCGTTCCAAAACCGAAACCGGACCAAGGGTGCCAACCAATAATTACTTTATCGAGTCGCTTGATATATTCATCACCAGACCAGTCGGGAATGCATCCAGTGTGGCAATCAATATAATATTTGAAAACATGCATGTATTAATGCCTACCTTCGATTTTGCGAATATAATTTTCGGTCAGTCGCATTCGGTGAATACTTAATTTACTCAAGTATTTAACATTGCTATTCGCCAATATTTATTTTACCGGTATGCAAAAAAAAAACTTTCAGTGCAACTCTACGGCAAACGCTTCAATAAGTTTGTTTGCACAAGTAAAAATAGAGAATTCGAAAACCCGAAAAACATTGTTCAAACACTCTTGGTTGCTGCTTCGAGTAGAGAAATACAAATACGTTATGTTCATTTGAGACTTCCAAATTTAGAATGTAAATGTTTGTAAGAGTGCTAGAACATTAATATATAAAAGATGTGTTAAGACAGTCCAACGGGTTAAAATATTATTAGAGATGATTTGATTACGATCTAGCTGAAATATGATTCTAGCGTTTAGTGTAGGTCCGAAATTTCCTTTACATAACATTATAACCTAGGTTCCATTATTGGATTCCACATCATTACATGTTAAAAATCTGTCTCTAATACATGTTTTTTAATGTTTTATCAGGGTGCTTGATGGAATTTTGTACACTTCCATTAATTTTGTCACTAAACTTACAAGACGAACTGTTTTAAAACTGTAAGTGACAAAACTTATGGAAGTGTGCAAAATTTGAAAGATTCAAATTTGGAATTATCATAGACAAATTACATTCATATTAAAATATACATGATGAGTGGGTAATAGACGTGCGTCGTTCGCGAACGGACGAATCCAAACGACTTAATCGTTATTGTAAACGAACGAATCACGAATGAAACGAACGGTCCAAATGAACGTCGCCAAACTAGACATGCGTCGATGGCGAACAAATGAACGATAATAAATCATATCACTTTATTACGTTTTGTAGCGTATTCTTTTACTCGTCCACAAACAAGAAGTTAATTGGCACATTGATCCAAGAAGGCGACTTGAACGAACGAATCGCAGTGGCCAATCGACTCATTCCCATGCCAGGTATGATAATGTTAAAATATTGTATATCTTAAGGTAAGTATATAATAATTTCGTTTAAGTATAGTGGTGGTGACGGTGCGATGGCGAAATAGCTATAACCCTTGTATAATTAAATAAATTGATTTTCTTTCCCATATTAGGTATAGTGACAATTCAATCAATAAACCAGTTTACTATTTTCAATGAAATGGACAGCGAGCGCACTCTTCGGAAAAAAAAATATTGGGGATTCATCAATTTACACATTACACATTTGATGAATAAATCCACATTTTCCTAAACGTCATAACCATTCGTTATAATACGTTTATACAACAAATATTTAATTGCATACTATTTTTATGTTGTTGAAAGCAACTGCAGTCTGAAATAAAATAATTACCATCGGTGAAATAGTATTCATTCATGTAATGGTAAGTTAAATACGGGCATCGTTGACCGTGAACATGTGTGACATGGTCAAAGGGGAACCTTGATCGTGGAAAATGACATAATGGAAGTAAGGCTATATGATATTGCCTATAATACTACTGCAAATGTGTGGACCTAATTATTTCCACATAGATACAAAAGCACCTTATAAATAATGACAGAGAATTCTTCATAGAAGCTAACAGGAGAGTTTAAAGGCCTAAATGTTAGGTAATAAAAGGTTCATTACAAAGATATCAAAGATATTCCATGACCAACGTTAGTTAACTCGGAGATAGACAAGGCAATAATTCATGGCATACACATTATATTGATGTGTATGGCGCGTGCCGTGAATTTTTCTCTTTCTTGCTTTATAATATTATTCTAACCGAAGGAAGTGAGCGAGGTATAGGACATGCTGGCGCTTGCTCTTTTATCCTTGTTGCTCATACGCAAGCTAGGCTGTGCGATGGAGATAGAGAAACATCCATTCATTTCGTGAACGAGTCACCGATCGAATGACTGAGAAACAGTGATAATTATTAATTGTGCATGCAATATGTATATTTCTTTCACTCTCGCGCACAACCTTGCTTGCGTATGAGCAAGAAGGATAAAAGAGCAAGCGCCAGCATGCCCTATACCTCGCCCACTTCCTTCGGTATAGACATCAAATAATGATGTCGTCTTCTGCCCTTTTATCGTGAATCACTAAAGATTATTATTTATTTATTACAAAACTAACATGTATGGCAACACGTGTTACTGTACAAATATTTTGGCCGGGATAAATTTTTCGGAACATGGTAAAAAATATCGTCACGAATACCTATGCAACTCTCGGACTATTATAATAATATAACCTCGCAACTAACCAAAAAGCATAATCTTACTGACAAGCCCTATTATGTATACCTATCATTCAATTCTACATATTACCCTAAGAATTTGTTTAGAAAATACCTCCTTACACATAATCACCGGAAATAGCAAAATTTTCGAATGACATTTCAATGTAAGATTTGAAGAATAGGGTCCCTGACGTAAATGGGCACATTGTACCGACGTAAGTTTGTGTTCTACAAATATAATTCGTCGTTGCGCATTAAAGGTAAACAGTGAGCCTACCACCTTCAGTCAAACCGGTTTTAATCCATTAAAAGTTTTGGTTTTTGATAAAGGCACACTGTAAAGTTAGTTGAGAGCAGAAATAAAAACAGAATCGGCTTTATTCCCCGTGACCTTGGGTAAATGACTGTCAAATCAATCTTGAGCGGCCTCGAATCATAATGCTGTAAAGATCAATGTTTACAAACAAAATATTATAATACAATATATGGCTCATCAATATCAATCAAAAAGTGGTATAGCGCGCGTTCTTTGCATTTATTTGTGAAACATCCCATGTAACATTTTATATTGACGCGGTGGCAGCGTGGTACAATGAAGGACATAATAATAGCGGCGGTTCAAATGTCAAAATCTATTTTATTGTATTTTTAAAACAGAATAAATCTGCCTAAAATATTACTATCAGCTGTCGCAACCGACAAGTCTACTTTTAGCGGTTTATTCCACATACCTATATATTTCTCGATTGAATGATTCGCGACTAACATGTGATATGTATTTAATTAGAATAATAATTATAACTAATTTCCCTCCAAATGGGTTTTTAACATCGAAACTATAGACATATTGACGTTTTACTTTCGTAACACTATTCAACTGGAAACCTTTCATTGTAGTTTTATATTGATTGCCATATTAGTATATTAATTGATACGGGTACTTTCTGTTACTGATAATGAACTGCTATGTAGTTCCGCTGAAATTAATAACCTATTATGTCTGTGTTGAGGTTATAAAAAATATTATGCCACCTAGCAGCTGTTTTTTGTAGAACACTAACGATTCGTAAATACTTCGTTATTCTATCGATATGTTAGTCACTACTTTCTTTACTAGCGGTAATTTCAATTTTATTTCTTCAACAATGCTTCGATCATCCACAAAAAATAATACAGTACGCAAACATTGATTAGGAACCGGCAAATTTCTGTATGACCCACGAACCTTTTCCAATTAAATTATTTGCACACAAGACATGCTATTATTGGCGCAATAAGACCGATAAGCTATACATTGAGTCAATTTATTCAATAGTGGTATGTACTGCAATTAAATAAACAATTTATTATAGCGAACGTACTAGTAATTACTGTAAAACATGTGATTTCATACCGTATATTTTCTACTTGATTATTCTGATAATCCATATATCTTGTGTCCACATAGCACCGGTAAGATTACAAAATTAGTGATTGAATTTGTAATCAGTAGAAACAAATCTAATGGAACCACTACTCCGCTAATAGTACTCAGTCCATACTTGAATTTCAATGACTAACCGATAAATAATTAACGATTAACTTGAAAATAGGTTTTAACCTGAATAAATGATTTTTTTTATACATGTAAGAATACATTTGATATACGTGTAACATGCGTAAGTTTTACAAATTACTACTTTATAATTTCGGATTAATTCGACTCTACAAAAAAACTACCAACGACCTGTCAAATCGGGTTCGCAAAACTGAGCGTTCTTTTTTCAAATTGCTTGCAGGTAAATATCAAATAGAAATTACTCGGTTACTCCACTTTTGAAATATTGAGGTTAGGAATGGAACACTTTCTATCGGCTTATCTGTCGCGATTGCAAGTGCAAAAAAACGTACCTGTTTCAAAGTAATCTGAGATAAATCCTTATCATCAAAGAATAAATCTGATTTCTTGAACGCCGGTTGTCACTGTTTTCACAAAATAAACAATTGCTTGTGAGATTTTGTTGCACAAGAGAACCCGCTACAGCGACGTATTTTGAACATCCACCTCGAAAATTGTCCAATCAAAACACGCGATTTCATACAAGGAAAGTGGCGTGATGTCTACGTCACGAGAAATACAGTATAGGTTTGTAGAGGCAAATGATCAATAACTTAGAACCTAGTGCGCAGATGTTAGAAAATATTTAAACGTAATAATTGTTTACTTCAATAATGGAATTTCCTATTTGATTTAATTTTCGTTCAAAATAATTTGAGGTATATTAGCGTTAAAAATATCATTTTGTAAAAATGAAATAGATATCTAGTATGTACCCGTGCACCGATGTATACTAGCGAGCTCTAGGGAAAAAAAATTGTAGCTTTTTGTTGTGATATGTATTTCAGAGCGCAGACACAGTAGATAATATCATATTATTTACTGAACCGAAAACCTGAAAAAAAGTAATTTTTGCAGGAAAGAAGACCGAACCAATATTTATTTCGATTTTTCGAGCCAGATTTAATTAACACATTGTATCCAAAAAATTTAATTTGATTAAATTGTATCAAATTTTAATTAGATTACATTTTATCAAATTTAAAGTAATTATTAAATTGTCAATGGTGATAAGTTAAATGACAAAATACATTATTATCTATCTCAAGTCTCAAGTAAAGTCGATTTCATATGATGTAAATATCAATGAAAACATTATAGATAGAGTATCAAAAGTTTGCGCTTCACACACTTGTGAAAGGAAAAGCATCTGTAAATAGACCCATACATATAAAAATAACTTCTAGAATAAAACAAACTACTAGATTTTTTTTACACTGTTGTCGTACTTTTGTTCCAAAAAGCAGGGTCCGGTGAAAAGTTTGCAAGCCTATAAAAAGTCTATGAATAAAAAAATGTTTTTTTTCTGCTTTTTAGCTACATCAGAATCCGCCCTCTATTCGCGAGTGCACCAGCGCCAAGCCACACACACTAGGAAATATTCTCCTATGATATTTTAATTTTGTATGTGATCACCTAAAGTTATAGCGAAAAGTCGTATAAAGAGAGTTATGGACGGTGTTGGTGTATTTGCATTAACTGACAAATATTTAAATACGAGTCATAACAAAAACCAAAAACAAACTCCCTGGAGCGTTGACCACTCAGGGACAGACCAGCAACAGTAAATTAAAATTTTAGTTTATTTTAATCTTTTTTTGTAACTTTATTGAATGGAACCTGAAATCTTTTCAAAATGTCAGCTGATCAATATATTACCATTGTCTCCCCTAAATACTAACTATGAAAGCTTAATCAGTTCCACCTACTTTCACCTTTGATATCCGTCTCCTGTGACTATCTTTTGAATTCACTGATGGTTCTTTTGTGGGTCACCGAATTTCTTGCTGTGCATTCAGTACCTGCCCACTACAAAGCAGTTGAAAACAGCTTGCGTGAAGTATATTCAGAAGAGGTCAAGACAGGCTAGATACATAATGTAAGTGAACTAAATCAGAGTTTGTAGAATACATACGTCCACTGCCTAACTCCCACATAAAAAATGACAAACACCATGTAATATTGCTAAATAAAAGCCATGTTGTGTTTCCAAAACCAACTCTTTATTGTCAATCATCTATTGCTTCCATCGAGAATGCTACTTTTATTTCCAGATCACATTTTTATCACATTTCAAATAATGTCATAATATTATAAGAAAAAAGTCATTTTTAATATTCTTAGATAATAACTATTATTTGTTTTTAAATTTCACCTATATGAAAATAAAATTCAGTAAATTTTTTAGATTCTTTTAAAATAGCCCCGTATTATCACATTATTTTTACATAGGAATGCTAAGATGACGAGTAGTCGGCATCTTCACACCCTCCAAGGGTCGGTCTCTTTATACATTCTTTCGACATTGTCTCGTAGCATTTTTTCTTGTTCTAGAAAAACAAAATTCATTAGGTATGTAATCTTACAAACTGCTTTATAGCTATCAATGTAGTAAGAACAAAGACCTTTTTAATATTATCTTATGTTCTTCATAATATATGATTTAATTTTTATGTGGACTCCCAATAAAATATTTCAACAGATGGTGTTTATTGAGAATTGGTGCAAGAATATAATCAGTAGGTAGGTTATATTTATTCGTTAACATTTTTATTTATAATGTAACATTAATAATTTGTTTAAGACATATACCTTTGCTTAAATTAGCAATGATGCATTGTTTCCTCAAAAATTCTGTACAAAGTTCTCTGCTTAATCCAAAGGCATGCATATTGTAGGTAAACGTTCTGTAAAAATGTTTATTTTCTCCATTAAAAACAAAATCAATAACAACAGGTAAACTTTACAAATACTTATCAATAATTTAAGAATATAATGAGAACAAATATTCAACAATCAATTCTTTGGAATTAAGACAACTTGTATAACATATTTCTTCAATAATAAATTGTGGAATTTGTAAAACACATTTTTCTTCATTATATTTTAATGACATCATTCTACCTCTCAGGATTACAATAATAAAAAAAAACTATAATAAATTCTCATGTCTAGACTATTTTTAAATTACATAAACGTTTCATTAGGATGAAAAGATTGCTCTTGTTTCATTACTTTCATTCTTCAATTTTACAACATTAAAATTGAAGACCTTCGCCTAAAAACAACAAATGTTCACTATTTCCACAATTTAATAACACATTTTTTTTCTTATTTTCTTTAACTGTAGCTCACCCTAATTGTCCAAAGGTAATATTTTCCTGATACTGCTTGTCATCAAAAAATGCTTCCATGTTATTTGAAGTGACATCATCTTTGGTCGCAATAGGTCTGTGAACTCTTTCGCATTGCAGTGCATCAAAGAATGCAGCGTTCCAAAACCGAAGCGAATGCCAAATCGGTTGATCTCTCAGGTACGTATACAAGTACTCTTTATAAGGCTCACAACCCGGTACCTCGACTAAAAATATAACCAAACTATTAGAATATGATAGTTAAATATTTACTAAAAATATAGCTTATTTATTCAATATTTTGAAGCGCCATAATAATGTATTATTATTATGATATAGTGAAATCTCAATAAAACATTCACCAATTATTTCATGTGCACATAAAAAAAAATGAAAATAGAAAAAAGGAGTGCAGGCTATTTGATAATTTTGACAACCGTCCTACCTACATCAAACAAGTGCTTTTGTTTGATTGCGTAACAATAAATATAAACTGGTTTGTACACAGCAAGCGAAATTTGAAAAGTATGATATCACTTTTCGTGAAAGCGTGATTGTGTTACTTTATATATTATGCTCTTAAATACACGTCACTCAATATCAATTACAACTTTGGTGGACACAGTCTATAGACGTCGTTGTTACGTTGATGTAATATGTTTTCCCCATTTTGCCATATTTTATCACAACGCCTATTAGCATACTCTTGTGTCATGAACATCTCAACCTTGATCAGTGCAAATTCAAATTTGAAAAAATGTATCAGTAGTATTGGTATATAGGTAATATTCTGATAAATATGCTTTAAGACATGCTATTCTTTTTATGCTTGAAAAATAACTTGATGCTGCTTAAAACACTGCCATTCTCTAGTAAATTTAATTGCGGACAGGAAATTGGCAAAAAATCAAACATTGCAATCAATAAAACTGATAAATTATGACAAATACGAAATATTATTATGAAAATTTGTCACCTTGTTTACAACAGTTTTTGCGTAGAATGTGTTCACCACCCCGAATAGAATATATCGACGGTGTTTTGGCCAATTGATGTAATCTTAAAAAATACAAAAATGAGTAAATGATTGGATCTCATTTTAAAGACGACAGAGCAGGTCTCGGCCAAATGATGTAAATTAGAAAAATAAATTGAAGACTTTTTGGAAGGTAAACATCATTTTACGTTGGTTTTAGGTTTAAAGATTCTGACCCGGCCACTCCTTACGTATATTCCTGTATTTGCAAACATGAGTATTTACAGGAGTGCACTTCAAAGATTCATAACGCAACTCATCATATTATGTTTTCGATAAAAACAGTTTTTACTCTCTCCTGAACAATTTCAATCTTGAGGGTTACAGTGTCCACCAAACTATTGAGAACATACAGTATGTTTCAGATCACACTTGCTGTGTTTTATCCGGCTTATACAAAAGCTACAGTGCACAATATACCTTCAAATTCTACACACTTCCAACAGGCAAGTGTCTAGTGTAATGTAGAAGAACAATGAACGTTGATGTAAGTCGTAGCGAGATTTCACTGAGATGGTTGCATATATGTTATGAAATAATGATATGACTGTGAGGTCGAACTTAACTGATTGATGACATTCTACTTGAGTTACATTTCACGCCTTCGAAATAAAACATTTTTTTACCTTCCAAGTAAAATGTAAAGCACATATTCATCAACGACTTTGCTGGTGAAAAATCATCAGCTTCGGCGCATTCAAAAAGTACTATTGCAAAATACTGAATTAGCGAGTAGAACGTTGTCTCGTTGACCCTCTTCGATCGGCCCCGTTGTGCATTAACAAATCTAGAAAACCAGAGTCTACCGGTTTCGTTCTAAAAAACATATTCTATAAGTTTTACAAACAATGTGAACATTATAAAACACGACATTTTACTAACTCATGCACGCTGTTACGCATCTTCACTCACTTGACAGAGAAGTCCGAATTTAGACTTTTGCTCCAGCTGAATCGATTGACTGTCTTTAAATAAGTGTGCCACAAAATGTCTCATAAATTCTACACTGGCTTCATCCGATTGACTGTCCAAACTCAAACTGGAAGCCCATGACTGAACTGACCCCTCTGAACCTGAAAGTATTATCAAATAAATAATTATGGTGAAAGATGTGCAAGTTATATCGAGTATGCTTTTTATTCAAAATATATACAGTAATTAACAAAAACTCAATACAATTTCAAATTAACTGACAAAATTAAAGAATCAATGCAAAATTGTCATGGTATTATGTCAACGACATTATCACAGCCTCGTTCTTGTATTATAAAAAATATGGAGAAAATGTAGCACTTGAAGTAAATCAATCAAAATCATTATGTTCGCCGTAAAGGTGGTGAGCCTTATGACCGAGCACTGCTATTGTTACCTGATCTCACCCAATATTTCTTTCCATCTTTATCAGATGAATCAATACTTGTACTGGGGCCGTACCCGTCCAAATCACTGGCAGATCCACTACTTGGAATATCTAAAAAAATCGGGAAAATATTATTTAAATAAATATTAAGTATTAGTGTAATTTTTTTTTGTATACAAGATTCTGTAATTATTACCTTGTTTTATTTTTAATTTATCGTATGGATCCGGTCCTGTAGCTACTAGGCTACATTCGATATTGCTGTCAATAGACTGAGAGAGATGTAAAGATGATAGCTCTCTGTCTATATCGGTACTCCCTTCGCATTTTAAACTATCTTTGTCTTCGTCGTCATCGTGAGGGATGGCATCATCACATCTCGCTGCTGTAGATTCCTCGCCTCTGACATACCAATCATCGAAATCCCTGTTGAAAAATAAGTATGTTTTATTTTGAGTTGTTTTTCCTGCACAAATGCTTCAAACTATCTCGCCAATCTGAAAGTAGAAGACAATTTCATAATTCACAGATGTTATACTCTTCAGAAATAAATAATTTATGAATGTGCAGCATAAAAAAAGAAGTTAATTTAAATGGAGTTATGCATGCTCGAATGTTTTTATAAGGTTTGCGTTAAATTATTTAAAAATAATTATGATTTGTTTATTTACTCATGTAACAGAATAGCAGTTTTTTCAATCAAATTGTGTACACTTTCATAAGTTTTGTCACTGTCAACCCAGAATTGGCCTTTCCACATACGCAGGCATTCAACTACACTGATGAACTCGAACTGACTGTTACAATTTTTTTTTGGTTTTCCTACCTTTATTTTTCTACTGAAACTATTATGTGGAGTCCGCGGATCGTTCTCCTGGTTTCCTGTCTAAAGTCAGTGCTAGGGTGGGTACAGACTAAGTCTTTATATCCCTTTCCCGTATGTAAGCTAGCTAAGTACTGCTATCTAAAAAGATTCTATCAGTTGAATGCTTTTGTGCGTTTATGTTACTAAGCTGTTTGTATCGTTTATATAAAACAAAAGAATTAAGAAAATTATTATTACCATTACATCTACGAACTATTTGTAACTTTTAGCTTTATGAGTCGGAATGCGCCCCGGTACTTTTTTCTTACTTTGAATAATTATTCACTAAATAATTTTTTATTAGTCAATAAAAATACAATTTACTAAAATAGCTTGTATTCACTTGTATTCGTAATAGAGTATGTGGATAATTTGAATTTTAAAATTAATGCTTCATCCGATCATTTCATCGCAGGTAGTGAATTTTTTATCCAAAATGGTTGGATGTATTTACTGTGCAGTATCGCGATCCTGTGAATCTTTGTCCTGCTAATTCTAAAAAATACTCCTATTTCAGCTGCGGACTTCTCCAATAATATTATTACTTTTTTTTCTATTAAAATTTTCTATAAATCTTTCATGATGCTTTAGTATAAATCCATCGCTCTCGATGCTCCTACCTAACCCCACTGCAATCCGTGCAATTTTATAATAATTCACAGCTGTGCTTTATTTAAATCTTGATATTTAAAAACGGTAAATTAAATAAGAACAATTGGTGTTGCGAACTTAATAAAAAAATGATAAACATTTCAATACTATATTTGAACCTGCGGACAACCCAACAGAAGAGGTTGGTGTTTACCACTCAGCTAAAGCCCAGCTGTAGCATTAAATACAGTGCTATTTTTTACCTTATTATTATAAAATAGTGCATATTTTGTATTGTCATAAAGTGTGCTTAAAATATGTCTTGAACATCCTACAATCATTTTCACAAACAATGTCAGACATATGCTGTCTGTCAATGAATGCAACATGAGCGATAACGATGGCATAGTGTGTTATCGAAATGTTTTCAATAAATACATCTAATACTTAAATACAGTTAAATCCAATGAGTAACATTCATTTGGCATAAACTAATTAACTATAACATTCCATAGATATTGGGAATTAGTGTCAAAACAATAATAATACATAGTGCTGATTGTCAGTATTAATATTTAGAAATTTTCAAAAACACTACACATACACATATTACTTACTTCAATACAGATATTTCAGTATGCATAATAATTTTAACAATATCGACTAAAATACCATTAAACATGTTTAATTTAAAGATTGAAAGATGGTTACGCTTACTGGTGTTTGCGTTTGTGCTTTGCAAGTGCTTCCCGGTCTTCGAATGTGAGCCCGAGTGTGGGCAAAGTGTGCAATTTGCGCATGGCAGCAAGCGAACCACCTTTTGGGCTTGTCAAATCTGTTTGACTGACTGCTAAGTCTCGCTCACTCATGCATTCCTCCGTCGAATAAGACGATGACGATTCACTCATACTCAGAGCTGATTCCAACTGCAATGAAAAACGTGAATTAATTTCTATATAGGTGTGCTAGGGGGGTAAGGGGTGCAAGTAATTAATGCTAACTTATTTAAAAAAAAAATTTAACCATGTCCGGTCCCAATGTGGAACAATTAATGAAGGTATTTCTCTTTTTCGCAGAGATTAACGCTATGACAGGAGTAGTGGTTAGTAAATCGCTCTCGCTACGCCCCGCTTTTAGGATTGGATCCGTAAGCAGAGTGACTAAATTAAGGCTCGTTACGTAGTGTTGCGGCTCAAATAAACGAATCAAAGAGTATATCATTTCCCATGTTTAATACACCCTCGGATGTGTAATCTTAGCTTATCTTCGTACAAAAAAACTTGTAGCATTTGTTAAGAAGTAATAACTTTTTCCTAGAGTGGCATCTGCTTCCGGACCGGTGATTAAAGACCACTACTATAACTAACACTATATAGAAATCTATACGAATCCCGCGCTTGCCCGCAGGCTTGCAATACACCGTACATGCAATTAAAGAATTAAAAATCAATAATATTGTAAATTATGTAGCCCAATCGAGGATAACCTATGAATCGTTTAACGATTTCAAGACCCCTATAAATGTTTAGATATTACAGTGGATATCCATCGTTCCTCGATCGTCCCGAAAACTAATCAAATAAAATTAGCAAACATTATCGGATTAATCGTTTCCGTATCCATCGTTTGCCCGCACTGTTTTCTGGATTGATCGTTTTAGTGCGAAATTAATCTATACTTGGATAGAATACCTTGAAAATACGAAATGAAAACATTGAATGACTTGTTTGAATAAAATAATTAGTTATTTATAAAAAAATACGCTATTTAAGAAATTCTAAATGTTAGTTATGCATTTTCGTATCTCATTTATGCCACGTTCATTGTTTTCATGCATTTATCGTTTGATCTATCTAATCTTTGTCTCTACTACCTTCAATAGCCATGAATCGTGAATCTACTGTACATATCATGTTTTTATTCATTGAAAAAACGTGTTTCAGATATTCTAAATAATAACATGATATCGCAATGTATTAAGTATGTAGTGGTAGAATTAAATGATAAAAAACCAGAAAATCAGTGGAAGAAAGAATCGACTACATTATTACAATGGTAATCTTTACTTAACAGAATGAGAATAGGTTACAGCAGCTAAACATATATTTGGATCAACATGTCGTTCACTTAATAAAAAACCGCATTTGAAAAATAGAGATGAACATTAAATAACTCAATTTAAATTTCTAAAAAATGTAAACTAACGAATAAATGATATTAGCGTAAATTAAATGAATTTGCCAAAAAATTACCGTAGGAAAACCGCTTATTCGGACAAGCTTCGAATATAAGACAATTATCATTGTTTAAGATATCTGAGACTGAGAGAGCTTGAATACTCGCTAGAATTTCAATATCAGGTTTAAATCGGTCAAATTCTGTACACTATCGTAAATTTTGTCATTAAAAGGCTCATCCGTGCACTTGAATTCCTGAAGGTGCAGGAAGGCGAAACCCGGGTCGTTAGTGAATGAAACTTTTCGAGGTGTATAAAATATGAACGATTTAAATATAATTATCGTCAAATGCTTTCACTTTTAAAGTGTTAACAGTCGATTCTTGGTGAAAGGGCATTATATTAAAAAAAAATCAGAAATTCAGAACCGATTTCGCTGATCACTATCAACAGATGTTTTCTCTTTACCATCCTTTTAGGTATTTCTTTTCTTTGCTGTTTTACTTTTATCAAATATATCAAAATTTGTAAAACAACGCAAGCTAAACGGGCATTAATAAGATTTTCCATTTATGAGCTTATGCCCCCCGTGGTTTTGAAACTATTAGGCGGGTTCGTAAAGCGACTTTACGTAAATCCCGCAGTGGCCCAGGATCATTTATAACATTAAACAAGAACGCTTTATTAATTTACAAAATGAGTTACTTTTTTCACAATCCCTGGCCTGACGGAATTGACAAACTGGAAATTCTTTGTATCTAAATTCCAACAATTTATTTTTGTTATGGAAATAAAATTTGTTATCATTTGTGGTTTGGAATACTAAATTAAGTAGGTTAAACAGATATGAGCTGTAATTGTTCACTGTAATTTACCTTATTCGATATTCCAGTTATAATATCGGAGCTGTTTCCCAAAAAACTCAACATCCGAGACTTAAGAATTCCTTGAGTGCGTCCCATTATTCGCTTGATTTGCTCTCCGTTGGTCTCCTCTTTGGAATTCATCATCAGGTCCACCATATTTCATGTGATACGTATAGTTATTTTAATGTGCTGAAAGTTTTCGGTGAATGCGAATTGTCTGCTGCAATATTCCAAATACATTAAATTCATTACATACCAGCACGCATTTGCTCCCAATCCGAAAATAATTTCGCATTTACGAGTTTTTTCATCATAAAATATATAAAACATATCATGACATACATATGGCCATTCACAGTGGTATACACTTGAGGTAACACGCTTAAATATTACTCGATGAAAATCAAAAACCGATAAGTCTACATTTTGTCAAAATAGAACAAAAATGGATGCAAATACCATAAGTCATTTCAGACAATATGTTAATGACAAATAACTTGCAATACCTGACAAAAATATACGAAAAAAATGTTTAAACTTTAGATATCACGCAGAATCCAATAAGTTTAATAGTTACAATCAAATGCTTTTATATCTAATTTTCTTTAGTTTATATTCATTGCAATGAGTGGTTGAGAGGCTACTATTATTACTACTAAAATTATGCATACTTTCCTTAATTGGAAAGGCTTACAATTAAATGCACTTTTGTTTAGATGATATTCACTTTCGTAAAGATAGTTTTCACTTATAACAAATACATTCCACAAAAAACAAATTATTTCACTAAAAATAAAGTGATGCCACATAATAAAATATATTTAAGCATTGAAGAAATATATTGCACTTACGAAAAAATATTATCACATAGACAGAATAGTTTTCACTCGATATAAATACTCACGCTTTGAAATCGATAGTTTCACAACGCTGTAATTAAATGTCACTTATTCTTTACTACTTGCAACATAGGATTTTCCACCATAGACTAGTTTTCTTGTCGCAACTCTATATTAGGCTGCCTGTATTGTCTTTGCTCCACGCATTAGAATTTATTCACTAGTATATTATATGAGTGGTATATATGAAGAAGCAGGGTTCTAAGTGGGCATGCAATATGTTAATATAATTTATTTCAATCTCCATAACATACAACATTAAAATAATCCGTTTCAAAGTCAAGCTATCAAAATTAGTCTGTGGTACTTTGTTAAAAGAATCCGTTTCGAAGTTAATACTATCTTATACAAAGTGCAAACTATCGAAATAAAAGTTCAAGTGTACCAAGTGAATACTAGCTTACACAAAGTGCAAACTATCGAAACAAAAGTTCAAGTGTACCAAGTGAATACTACCTAACACAAAGTGCAATTATTTATAACCCAATTGGCTATATCTACAACACAATGGAAAAAAATAAGCTATTGATAAAACTAAAAAAAATGCGTATATCACAAAAACGTCGTCATTATAAATAATATTTCAAAGTGAACATATTGGATTTTGCTTCTCAACGCCTTATATATATATACATATGCAATCGCCCGAATTTACCTGTGTCGTTTTCTTTCTTAAAATTATCACTGCACACTAATTATACGACAGATAGATTTACTTTTGTTTATGTATAATTATTTGAAAATGCTTATATGATAATTGAAACTAATTATGTGAAGTCAGTTTTGAAAATGATATAGCAGTGATAGGCAATCATTTTACTAAGACAGGCATCCCAGAAAAGGGGCACCGTAATTTAATATTGCCGGATGAGGGGATTGAGAGACTGAGTTAAAATCAAAACACATTTATTTTAATTAAATAGCAAAAAACATATTTTAATGTACATTTTCAAACGTGAGTACTTGAAAACAACATTAATTCAAATTTTTCCATTTACCGATTTGTCAAAATCAGGCATAATAATACATTTGTATTTCCTGTGCCCAGAGAATGGACAGAATGCTTTAGTTAGTTTTTTTGTTAGAAGTATATTAAACAATACTTTTCAAATTTAGAAATGTGTTAGTTTTTAAAAAATAGTTTTACATTTAAATTTGGATTATTGAGATTTTGTACACTTCCATGTATTTTGTCACTAACGACCTGTGTCGTTAGCGACGAAATACATGGAAATGTACAAAATCTCAACAATTAAAATACAATAATTAATGAATTTTTTGGATTATTGAGACCTTGTACACCTCCATGTATTTTGTCACTAACGACCCGGGTTTCGCCTTTCGGCATCTTCAGGCATTCGAGCACACGAATGGACTCGAACTGAGAGACAGTAAACAGTGTCTAACGCTTATATAGAAGATACAACTGCGACAGATATCATTTACGAGGCAATACATTATACGTCTGAGAGCCACACCGATACCTGAGTTAAAATTTCGGAAATCGTCCTAATCCTTATTTTGTAAACACCATATTACCAGAGTGGCGAATTGCCGCCTTTCAACTTCCCTTAGAAATACCAGTGATTTCACAATTACAACAGTATTGTGGGTTTTGACGGGATGCAATTCGACGAATGGGTAAATATATACAATCATTCCACATTTAGTGAAATCTGTTAGGTGTTTCAACGTATCGGATATAATAGCGGAGAATTAGGAAGGTTCAGCTGCTCATTCAAGATTGGTAAGGAGTATAACTGGCCTCTATTAATTTCTAAAATTTCCTGATAAAATAATTTATGATCCCCCATGTTTTTATGCAACAGTTTAACCCCATCATCCGCATTAAACGTATGGTTCTCCATTAGCAAGTGATTTGCGAATGTCGAAGTTTCTTTTTTTAATCTAAAGGCAGCTAAATGTTCTGATACCCTTATATCTAATGTACGTGTGGTTTTACCCACATAGAAATGTTGGCAATCATTGCATTGTAATTTATAAATACCAGATTTGTTCTTAAAGTTTACTCTATCTTTATTGTTAATAAGTAATTTGCCTAGAGAGTTTTTGCAATGGAACGCCGGTCTAACACTATCAGCGAGTTGTTTTTTAATTTTAAAGCTTGTGCAACCTAAATAACTTATTCTATGCCAGATTATAGGGCGGTCTATGTCTTTAGACAAGTTCCCGAAATATAGCATCTTTTCTGCTAATTTACGTTGTTTTTTGATACAAGACTATCTATAAGAGACGCCTCATAGCCATTATTAATGGCAATTTGTTTAATAATGTTTAGTTCGTTTTCAAAATTAAATTTATTTAGAGGTATAGTGACTAATCTGTGAACCTGAGAATGGAAAGCAGCCAATTTATATGAGAAAGGATGGTCTGACTTAAAATGGATCGCGGCTTCTGAAAACGTCTGTTTTCGGTAAATTTTAAATTCATGAATGGAGTTTTTAATATCAATTGATATTAAAAACTTTAATATATTGATATTAAAAACTCCATTCATGAGTTTAAAATTTACCGAAAACAGACGTTTTCAGAAGCCGCGATCCATTTTAAGTCAGACCATCCTTTCTCATATAAATTGGCTGCTTTCCATTCTCAGGTTCACAGATTAGTCACTATACCTCTAAATAAATTTAATTTTGAAAACGAACTAAACATTATTAAACAAATTGCCATTAATAATGGCTATGAGGCGTCTCTTATAGATAGTCTTGTATCAAAAAAACAACGTAAATTAGCAGAAAAGATGCTATATTTCGGGAACTTGTCTAAAGACATAGACCGCCCTATAATCTGGCATAGAATAAGTTATTTAGGTTGCACAAGCTTTAAAATTAAAAACAACTCGCTGATAGTGTTAGACCGGCGTTCCACTGCAAAAACTCTCAGGCAAATTACTTATTAACAATAAAGATAGAGTAAACTTTAAGAACAAATCTGGTATTTATAAATTACAATGCAATGATTGCCAACATTTCTATGTGGGTAAAACCACACGTACATTAGATATAAGGGTATCAGAACATTTAGCTGCCTTTAGATTAAAAAAGAAACTTCGACATTCGCAAATCACTTGCTAATGGAGAACCATACGTTTAATGCGGATGATGGGGTTAAACTGTTGCATAAAAACATGGGGGATCATAAATTATTTTATCAGGAAATTTTAGAAATTAATAGAGGCCAGTTATACTCCTTACCAATCTTGAATGAGCAGCTGAACCTTCCTAATTCTCCGCTATTATATCCGATACGTTGAAACACCTAACAGATTTCACTAAATGTGGAATGATTGTATATATTTACCCATTCGTCGAATTGCATCCCGTCAAAACCCACAATACTGTTGTAATTGTGAAATCACTGGTATTTCTAAGGGAAGTTGAAAGGCGGCAATTCGCCACTCTGGTAATATGGTGTTTACAAAATAAGGATTAGGACGATTTCCGAAATTTTAACTCAGGTATCGGTGTGGCTCTCAGACGTATAATGTATTGCCTCGTAAATGATATCTGTCGCAGTTGTATCTTCTATATAAGCGTTAGACACTGTTTACTGTCTCTCAGTTCGAGTCCATTCGTGTGCTCGAATGCCTGAAGATGCCGAAAGGCGAAACCCGGGTCGTTAGTGACAAAATACATGGAGGTGTACAAGGTCTCAATAATCCAAAAAATTCATTAATTATTATATTTGAATTGTTGAGATTTTGTACATTTCCATGTATTTCGTCGCTAACGACACAGGTCGTTAGTGACAAAATACATGGAAGTGTACAAAATCTCAATAATCCAAATTTAATATTGAAATTCCATCAAGCACCCTCAGTCGATGTCTTAAATTATAGTTTTACATATTTATTATATTAGTGGAGGTCACTTGAGTACCCGTGCTGTAGTGTAGGGTCCGTTTACTACCTGTGGACTATCAATACACATGGATTTGAAAAAAACAATGTATTATACTGCATTTTTTCTTCGATATTAAGTAACTGTATATCGTCTTCGCTCTGGTAAAACACACAAATTCATTTAAGAGCCGCAGAGAAAATATAAAAATATTTCATTTTTTTCCCATGTCCGCTCCCAACGTGGAGCATATCGTCTCCTAATGGAGGATAGGGCTAGAACAGGACTAGTGGTTAGCTAATCGCTCTCGCTACGCCCCGTGAGGATAGGATGATTGGGTGTGGAGGAAGTTTTAGACAACACAAACACTCAGACTCCATAAAGAAAACTATAAATCGATTTAAATATCAATTTATGAAAACTGTCCGCACCGGGAATTGAGCCCGAGACATCAGTAGCCGTAGCCTACGACGCTACCAACTGCTCCACGGACGCCGATATTTTATGTAACATTATACACTTTTAAATTTTTTTTTGTTTATAACTAGATTAACATGCATTCTTTATACTCATCAGGTATTATTTTTACGGAAAAAAATCCGATTTTAACCGACATCAAAATGCTCAACATCAATTTACTTGAAAGTGTTTTTCCAGCACAATCTTTTTTCGGTCAGAACAACGAAACAATGTTTCCGTATGCCTTTCAAACGTAGAAATAAAATAATGCAACTATCATAAAAACATTAATATTCTCGATGCTGAGTAAATTGCTGATTTCTTATTCATTGAAAATGACTCGTTAGTCTTAGTTACGCCGCTGTTTAACGGACACTATACGGGTAATAAATAATACACATCTGCAATATAAAAATATAGCAATCAACAATATTTACAACTCGGAATACGTTTCATGTCAATCGCCATAAATTGTCGATACATGGATAAATACGTATTTATATAATATTTACACGTATCATATTAGTGATTACTTATTTCCTGGATTCAAAGATATGAAAACGCAAACACTATGCCACGTTAAACATAATACTACGTTTTCCAAATATTGTTACGCGGAACACAACGAAAATACTCCGTAATATAAGCCCAACTGGAAAATAATCTTCAATATATCAAATGATACAAATATGCAGAATGCATTCACTGGTGCAACATATGGATGTCAATATTATTGAATTACTTACGAAGTATATAGTCCAAATTTTTGACATTAGCTCTACGGAAAAGCTCAGCGTAGACGCTTCCTCTACGAAAACGCGATAAAGACTGCATTGCCCATAAACAGAAACTGGGACGGGACCTCGGAAGCCTCGCCACGATAACGTTTCGAGTGAGTTTTTAGAAAATGTAAGAAAAATGTGTCACGTCATGTTATAATAAATTATTCTAGCTTACAGCAGCTTTTTTCGGTAACAGGACTAAACAGAACAATTTGAAGATAATATTTATGTCGTATCTATTATTTATTGAACATTTATGATTATATACATGAGTGACTTCTCATCGAGTTTATCTCGTATGATTTTCAGATTGTCAAAATTTTTGGCGAATCAAATATTTTTTTTCAAACAAATTTTGATACATTTTTAAAAAAAGTGCCTTGTATTATATGAAATAAATAGTACAGTCATTTGCAAATATTTGCGTTTAATATCTTCAATAAACACATTCTAATCGCATATTAGAGTTTATTATACTCTTTTGTTATTATATAAAAAATAAATATATTATTTATTTCTTATATGTTCAAATTGTTCTGTTTTTTCCTGTTCTGTTTAGTCATGGAACCGCTTTTTTCATGTACGTACATTTTTAATGACGTTTACATTTAAATATTACCTATCATTTCATTTACACAATTTTTTCGGGTTTATTTCAAATTTTCAATTTTTTAAAACGTTTTGTCACTAACTATCCTAAAATCAGTAGGCGTCTCTAGTTATACTTTTCTCCAATTATATTTTAATGATAATTGGTTCTTATGATTGATCTGCAATAAATCCTATGATTTTGCAATTGTTTATGCGATTATTTTCCCAATTAATATTGGATATCATTATTACCAAATGAGTTTAAAAATTATTCCGGATATCAATGTAGTTCCTATACTTAATGATAATATTTGTTCTTAATTTTTCTTATATGTACGATATAAACTATTTGCTTACCTGTCAATTCGTGTACTCGAATGCCTGAAAATGCCGAAATGTTAAACTCGGGTCGTTAGTGACGAAACATAAGAAAATGTACAAAATTTGAACGGTTAAGAGTACATAATCTCCACATTGTAAGCAGACATGGTTAAAACATATATATTTAGACATCGAGCATAGAATTTTCATTTTCGACGAATAACAGTTGTGACATAAGTATCGCATCGCCATTGAATTAATAAAAAATATCTGTAAACAAGTAGTGTACGTGCTAGTCAGCTTTGTAAATTGTAAACATAATCTGTTCGACATTTAAATAACTCGTTATCCTTTTGAATAACCACACAAAATACCAACCGCAAAATTTGCTGCGTGCCGTGTGATAAGCGAATTGTTTCCTTTTATAATTCACTAATTTTTATTACGACGAAGCAATAGTAAGTAGTTGCATTAGAACCATATCCAGAAATAATATTTACGTTTAGCTCTTCATGCGTTTCCTGAATCGCTGTTATATGAATGCGAGGTTTTACTATTCGTGCATGAATTTTCATATCATACCACTTACAATAATTTACAATCGTAAATAGTTGCTCTTAGTTTACATCTGATTTACGATTTTAGGGTGCAAAAAGTTGGTCGCGAGCTAACTAACTTAGCTCACATAGCTAAGCGTATTTTTCACAGTTACGTCTCCACCACGAGCGAAAATATTGTATGATATTATTACTTAGCTCATACCTCTTCGCTCGCGGTGGAGATCCGGCTAAAAACAAGGCGTAGTGATTAGCAAACCACTGATTCTGTCCAATCCCCATTGTTTGTATCCTTACTCTTTCCGAAAAAGGGAGGTTGAGCAAGAGAGTAACAAGAAGATTTCGTAAAACAAAGTATGTTGAGATAAGCTCCATTAGGAGTCCATATGCTCCACATTGGGAGCCGAAATGGTTACAGAAAAAACAAATATTTATGAAACTAAATAGAAGCAATGTGTATTTTATGCGATTTGTATAATTAAGAATGATTTTATGTGAAGAATGGGCCCATTTTAAAAGTTACAGAGAAGCGTCCAAATGTATGTCACGCGATTCCAACAACCTCAAACATGTCCATATTTTATACTCTGCTTTACTACTATATTAAAAATTACCTCTTACATGAAATATAATTATCAATGCATGAGAGTTTAATACGATTCTTACAAATAGTCTTCTAAAACATAAAAATTGTCCGTTACTTAAGCAACCTATATTTCTTTTGCATAGAACCTTACTGAAGCAAGATTTTCATGCGACACACTAGGGGTAGGACGACGCGGCGCCGCAACTATCCGCGCATCCCACCGACCCCCGACTCTATTTCCCGGAACCCTTACTTACACATAATTTTCAATCGAGAGACTGAGGATAGCGGTCAGTATATTTACGAAATGCGAAGGAATTATAATATGAGCATGGTTTATACAGTCTGCATCGTTTTCGTCCGCGGTGCATTAAACACTAGATAAGCATAAAAATTAAGCTTTCCCAAGGTATCAAACGATCACAGCATATGCAATCAGCATTCCCATAATAAAATTCACTGCTACTTAATTACAATGAATGGCTTAAAATAATGGCTCGAACCATCTTAATATAACAAAATCTAATAGCCTTTTCCTCAACTCTTGAAAAATTTATTACATGTTAGCAAACAATTGATAAATAAAAATATCCGACTAGCATTAGTTGTAGTTTGTTAACTATGCCAACGAATAATATTTTTGGATTTCATCAAAAAACTCATCCCTTTTGATGTAATCATTTTGACTTTATAGATTTTCGATTTTTAAATAATACATATTTTTATTTCCCACTACAAAATTCCTCCCTATATTATTTTTGTTCACCAAGTTTTGTTATTGTAAGAATATAATATATTATTTAGGAGAATCAACAATCGTTACGTCCTTTCGAAAAGTTAAGAATGCAAATAATATAATAATACCTATATTGTCTCTGTATAAAATAATATACTCAAATTCATTTTTTTTTCTTTTTTAGCCAATATATATGTAATTATTGTTAATTAAAATAATTTTAATACAATACTAGATAAAATAAAAAAAACCAATGATGAACATAACGTGTAAATCATTCCCCGAAATGATTATAATTATGTAAACAAAGTAATTAGGTATTTCAAGTGAAAATTATTTTTAATAAGTGCGGCAGATATTGCAACAAAGTCATCGGCGCCATGAATAGTTGTAAGAGTAAGGGAAAATATTTTCCTTTTATAGATAAAGTGATATTCATTCAGTGATAAACATTCTGGCGTACGGAAATGTTGAAAATTGTAATTTACAGCTCTGCATAAATGTTTGCGACATGTCCTCATTAAACCATTAATCCAACGGATTCTGGGCCATTTTAACAGCTTCAATTTCACTTGTGAACATAAAGCAGCTGCAGCCAAAAATGGATACATTTAAAAATATAAGAGTGCTCTTTTCAAATCTTATATTGTAGCTGTCAAATGTCAATCACAATATTATCGCAAATTAGCCTGCTGACCCTCTACTATTAATAAATACAACGCAGAATTTAATTTTGTGAACACCGTTTTAATAATAGTATTGTAAAAAAAGATATGGAAGAGTGTTATGAGTACGAGAATTAATGTATTATATACAAGTCAGCTGTTTCTTACAATAAAAACTCAGTACTGCAAGTAGCATAATACTAATAATGCAAATTGATAGAATGTGGCTATGTCTCCAATAATTGCATTAAATGAATTTCGGTTCCCCAGTTTTGTTATTATAGTACAAAAAATCAAATTTCAAAAAAAAAAAAACTCACTTATCAAAGACGTACAGTGACGGACATCTGACATCTTTTAGCGCTTTACTTCAATATTGATTGGTTCCATATAATTATTGATTGAATTGGCATTTAGTTGGTGGAATACCATTATAGTTGAATAATCAAAGTATTCAGTTATAGAACATTTTATCGTATCCTATTATTTTCGCATACTTACATTACAAAATTTGTAAACACCGTGTAGGTAACTAAATAATGTGTAGCACAAACAACAAATAAATAATATCAATTATTGTGTCTACCATCAGCTAAATTTAGTTTTAAGATTCTTTATATTTTGAGATCCAAGGTAGACATTCTCACCTTTATAGAGTCTGAAAGTACTTACTGTAATTTTCAAACAATACGCCATCTCAACAAATCAAAACATTCAAACATATTTTTTTTAGGCTTAACGAATGTTTATTTCACACATTTTTTGCTTAATTAAAAAAATCGTTTTGTCATCTGTTATAGAATTTTTCTTTTTAAATAATAATGAAGTAAATATTTATTTTAGTTTCAATGCCATAAAGAAGGCTAACATCATTTTACTTGTCTATTTAAAAAATCATAATCATCTATGGCAACGTTTTCTTTAGTTATTCACGAATATTTTAAATACATTTTGCTTCATAAAAGATTATTCCACTCTAAAACATTTCATTTAGGCATTTTTCGTTGTAAAAATATCTAATAAAATAGGAAAATAAATTTATTTATCTGGCAAGCTTCATTATCAGCTGTTCCAAAATATCAATTTGACGTCTGTCAGACGTTGTCAAATCCACAGGGAACATTACTCTTAATCAGATCGTTCCTTGAAATAAAAGTAAACAGATATGGATTCGAAGCCTGTGATTTTAATAACGGGATTTGGCCCGTTTGGTGTTCATACTGTTAATGCCAGTTGGGAAAGTGTTCAGAGGATATCCAAAGACAAAATAGAAGAAAAGTACGACATTCAAATTATTCGCGTTGAAATACCAGTCGTTTACAAAACAGTCGATGAAGTAGTTCCTGATTTGTGGAAGAAGTACAATCCTGAGGTTTGTCAACCATTAATAATACATTATCTGCCTTATTTCATTGTATATGCAATATAATTTCATTACAGCGTAGCTATTCTATTAATCTATTATGATTAGCAAAATATCGTACATGCTTGTGGAGTGGGGCACAGGTACCGTGCCACTGGGGGTGTCATTTTGAAAAATATTATGACGTATTGGGAAAGGGTTTCTTCATAAAATTTAAGAAAATAATAGGAACAAAGGGTAGAAATAAAGCTGAAGAAAATACTATTACTATCACCTATAAATAGTAGATATTATCAGGATGACTTTAAAATGAACTAGCAGATGGTGGGTGTGCCATTTAGGTAACCTGATTTCCCCCAACATAATAAAATATATCTATTATATATAGAAGTGTGCTTTTTTTTATAAATTTACCAAAACACAGAAGATTGAAAGCGGTTAATTTTTGTCTTTTCTACCATTGTATAAAATGAAATAATTTAAGACATCGACTGAGGGTGCTTGATGGAATTTCAATATCAAATTTGGATTATTGAGATTTTGTACACTTCCATGTATTTTGTCACTAACGACCCGGGTTTCGCCTTTCGGCATCTTCAGGCATTCGAGCACACGAATGGACTCGAACTGAGAGACAGTAAACAGTGTCTATCGTTTATATAGAAGATACAAATGCGACAAATATTATTTACGAGGTAAGATATTATACGTCTGAGAGCCACACTGATACCTGAGTTAAAATTTCGGGAATCTCCCTAATCCTTATTTTGTAAACACCATATTAACAGAGTGGCGAATTGCCGCTTTTCAACTTCTTTTAGAAATACCAGTGATTTTACAATTATAATAGTATTGTGGGTTTTGATGGGATGTAATTCGACGAATGGGTAAATATATACAATCATTCCACATTTAGTGACATCTGTTAGGTGTTTCAACGTATCGGATATAATAGCGGGGAATTAGGAAGGTTCAACTGCTCATTCAAGATTGGCACGGAATTTAACTGGGCTCTATTAATTTCCAAAATTTCTTGATAAAATAATTTATGATCCTCCATGTTTTTATGCAACAGTTTAACCCCATCATCCGCATTAAACGTATGGTTCTCCATTAGCAAGTGATTTGCGAATGTCGAAGTTTCTTTTTTTAATCTAAAGGCAGCTAAATGTTCTGATACCCTTATATCTAATGTACGTGTGGTTTTACCCACATAGAAATGTTGGCAATCATTGCATTGTAATTTATAAATACCAGATTTGTTCTTAAAGTTTACTCTATCTTTATTGTTAATAAGTAATTTGCCTAGAGAGTTTTTGCATTAGAACGCCGGTCTAACACTATCAGCGAGTTGTTTTTTAATTTTAAAGCTTGTGTAACCTAAATAACTAATTCTATGCCAGATTCTAGGGTGGTCTATGTCTTTAAACAAGTTCCCGAAATATAGCATCTTTTCTGCTAATTTACGTTGTTTTTTTTATACAAGACTATCTATAAGAGACGCCTCATAGCCATTATTAATGGCAATTTGTTTAATAATGTTTAGTTCGTTTTCAAAATTAAATTTATTTAGAGGTATAGTGACTAATCTGTGAACCTGAGAATGGAAAGCAGCCAATTTATATGAGAAAGGATGGTCTGAGTTAAAATGAATCGCAGCATCTGAAAACGTCTGTTTTCGATAGATTTTAAATTCATGAATGGAGTTTTTAATATCAATATTAAGGTCAAGGAAATTTATATTCTTGCCCCCTACTTCTAAAGTGAATTGAATTTTCATTTTCATTTTCATTCAATTCACTTTAGAAGTAGGGGGCAAGAATATAAATTTCCTTGACCTTAATATTGATATTAAAAACTCCATTCATGAATTTAAAATCTATCGAAAACAGACATTTTCAGATGCTGCGATTCATTTTAACTCAGACCATCCTTTCTCATATAAATTGGCTGCTTTCCATTCTCAGGTTCACAGATTAGTCACTATACCTCTAAATAAATTTAATTTTGAAAACGAACTAAACATTATCAAACAAATTGCCATTAATAATGGCTATGAGGCGTCTCTTATAGATAGTCTTGTATCAAAAAAACAACGTAAATTAGCAGAAAAGATGCTATATATACCTTCCTAATTCCCCGCTATTATATCCGATACGTTGAAACACCTAACAGATGTCACTAAATGTGGAATGATTGTATATATTTACCCATTCGTCGAATTACATCCCGTCAAAACCCACAATACTATTATAATTGTAAAATCACTGGTATTCCTAAAAGAAGTTGAAAAGCGGCAATTCGCCACTCTGTTAATATGGTGTTTACAAAATAAGGATTAGGGAGATTCCCGAAATTTTAACTCAGGTATCAGTGTGGCTCTCAGACGTATAATATCTTACCTCGTAAATAATATTTGTCGCATTTGTATCTTCTATATAAACGATAGACACTGTTTACTGTCTCTCAGTTCGAGTCCATTCGTGTGCTCGAATGCCTGAAGATGCCGAAAGGCGAAACCCGGGTCGTTAGTGACAAAATACATGGAAGTGTACAAAATCTCAATAATCCAAATTTAAAATGAAATAGTTTGTGGTTTTAAGTCTTACCTCTATCAGATCGATTGTATATTGTCTAATTTAGTTTTTTTTAATTTATAGTTAGTCATACATGTCGGTGTGAGTGCGCTTGCGAATAAAATCACATTGGAAACAACTGCGCAGAAGGATAGCTATATTAGACTTGATTGTGAAGGTAATCTTCCGTGCAATGGTGAAAATCAATGCTCTCAAGATTCCAAAATAAAAATTAACTGTCAACTTAACGTTGAAGCGATATGTAAAAAATACAATGAAAAAAACATTAAACCTTCCGCGTGCACCTCAACCAATGCTGGAAGGTATGTATTGCACTAATCCTCATTTATCGAATAAGAGTTATGGTTTTTTGTTTTTAGGCGAATTCTATTACACCTTCTTTTAATTTTTCTTGATTTTTTGAGAATAGCAACATGGCTTGGCAAATTTGTAATTAATGCATTATCAAATAATATCACCTTATCGAAAGCGAATCGTTTTAAATGGGAAAGTTTTGCAGTGTACTTACATTCTGGTCATTCTGGTGTATTTTTCCAACAATAATAAATTGCAGTACTAATTAAAATTAATATTTGTATATCTCTATATTGACTCCGACTGCATCATAGTTCTGATGATGAAATGAAGACTAAATAGCTGTCAATTTTAATACATAATTATTGTGAATTGAATGCTTTCCTACTGTTTACCTTATTATAATGGAGTATATAAAATTTACCAAGTATATGCCAATTTAATTAATAAATTACATGCTTAATTATATTAAATGTTCAGCATACTATCAACATAATTCTTGTTGATTTAAATGCTTTGCTATTTTTACTTTATCAGATTAGCTAATCGAATCTATGAATCATATTCATAAACTTGTTTTATGAGTATACAATTTTTTTCAGGTATTTGTGTGAATATACTTATTACACTTCATTAAGTATCGACCCTTCGAAGACCCTCTTTGTACATGTACCTGATATCACTCACACGTTTACTGCAGACCACATTGCAAAAGGCTTGGATGTCATATTACAACTGTGCTTAGAACAAACACTGCATTGCAAATAATTTATAATGATAAGAAATTATCTCTTCAAGCTGCATTGAAGGAATATAATTTACGATTGTAAACAATTTCCCATATACACCTACATACTCATTGTTCAATCTTTTGTTTATTACAAATTTCTCTAATGAATTATCTAGATAAAGAATAGTAATTACTTTTATCGCAATATGAGTGAGTAAAAGGGTTCAAATTCTGAATATTCGTGTCATATTAGTTGATTAAGCTATTCCTTATAATACTACTCCAAAAACTGTGGAAAAAATGGAGGATAAGGTGTCAGTGGCGTGCTTGATTAGTGACCAATTATTTTTTCCAAGAAATTAATTCGTGTCAACTAAATCGCACTATTTAATTTTGAAAATTACTTTAAACAGTAATGAAAAGAAATAGATTCATGCCGCCGAATCTTTTTTTGACTTTTTAATACTTTTAATAGACATTCATACTATATATATAAATAAGCTATGAATTTCTGAACTGTTACGTTTGTTAAATTTAGAAATAAACGTTTCGTGATACCAATGTATTTCTTTTCGTTAATATCGAACATATTTTTCAAAATTAAATGTTACATTTCACTTTAAATGAACTAATTATCTGAAAAAACAATAGGTCATTTGAAAAATCTAGCTACCTAAATTTTAGCAAATAAAACCATTTTACAATTTTTCTTATCTATAAATGTCACTGTTGCAGAATTTCAATCTGAATCATTCACCCTTAAAATGTTTGAGGAATCTTTATTCAAAACCTAGAAAGCTACCACTTTCGTGTTCGAAAAAAAGATAGTTTAAGCTTTATATTAGATTCGTTAAAATCGAATAATATTATACAATTTAATATGCATAATATCATTCATTTTCAAAAATATACTGACCAATGAATTTTACATTGCTGAGGAAAACTATCAATGATAGAATGTCATAAATCAAAATAAAATATTGAATTAAGGATTTATGGAAATCATTTAATCATGTATTTTACCAGTTATGAATATTTCAAGAAATTTACCAAACAATCGTACTGTGTATTATTAATGTTTTTAATATCTACATAATCTTTGATAAAGGCTCATATAAAGTCAAATAGATTCTATCAGTATTACATAACTATAATTAGTAATAATAAGTAAAATGCTGAATGCATTTTCGTGTAAAAATTGAGTATCGCAATTTTATTTTACGCCACCAAATGTACACCAAATTATCTTTTTACTCGAAGGATAAGTTCCAAAAACTACCGTGCAAAAAAAGATAGGGTGTTCATATAAAAATGGTAGATAGGTTCAAACTAATAATACGCAATAAAAAACGTTACTTTTTCATACTATATATTATTTAAAAAAATACAATATTAAAAATATCATATAACATAATTATTTTATCATTCAGTATCACTACAAAATAATAAACGTGCCCATTTTCTGTTGTTATTTTGTGGCGAAAAATCACTCTCGTCACTGGAAACTTTTATTGACGATTTATCTACAAGTGTGTCTTGAATAAAATTCTCATCTTCTGTTTCATTGATTTTAAATAAAAATTTGGTTATCAGATGCTGTGATTTCATTTTTTTATATTCTTTATATGATATTTCATAACATGTTGTAATCATTTTTAAGTCACGTTGGAATTGCACAGGTTGCACATAATGCAGTGCAATATGTGATTTTTGTCTTTGGTTTAAAACTATGTGAAAGTGAAAAAAAACAATGTAAAAAAATTATCGGTTCTTTTTCTTGGACTGCATTATTTCAAATCCATGGAAAAAGAAAATTTGGTGTATAATAAATATTTCTGTCAAAATCACAAATAACCATTAGTATATTGCAATTTTACTGAATATCAAAATTATTAATAATATATTTTTGTACATAACATTAATATGACTGTAAATATTTATCTATAAATATAATTAACTTAATACACACACTTGAATAATATTTTTTTTTTATCTGAATCCGTAAGAACAAATCGAAACCTCACCCATAGTATAGAACTCATTGAATGCAGAATATTTTCAGAATTTAAAAAAGGAATGTTTTTAATTTCAAATTTAATAATCAGGTGTCTATGTCATCTGCATATCTGACATTCTTTTGTTTTTGATTGTGAAAACCTATTCACTCTTTTATGAGGATTTCATTTGAAATCAATAATAATTGAATCCACTTCATATAAATATATGTAAATGGATCCTAATATTGAAGGAGATTACATTGATCCACTGAATGATTCACCATATGTTCAGCAGGTAAGTCCAAATAATAACAAAAGCATAACAATTTTATTTTCAACATGTGACATTCTTTTATTAAATAACTTTTGATTTGCATTTATTTTCTGAAAACTTCATTAAACGAAATTTGTTTTTCGTGCATATCTGCATTGTTTCTTCTTAAATAACAAATATTAATTTTTAATATCTCATCGATGGTTTCAATTCTAGAACACTACTATTGAGACACCATCTGACTCAAATACGAAAGTAGACAAAGGAGACCTTCGTACTGTACAACATTATGTTAAAGTTGTTTATAAGAGTGGCTTGGCGATCAGAGCATGGGAATGTAGCATATGTAAGTTTAAAAATTGATTATGAACAGTTTTAGATTCCATTCTTTTTTAATAGTCGCAATCTCTTGTTATGACACATTTTAATAAAATTATCGAAATCGGAAATAATTATAAACTTAATTAATACCATCTTTAAATTAGTACAAAAGAATCCTGATCTAGCATAAATTGACCACATGTCCTGATGAGCTTATAATAAATAAAACAAACCATTTACATTAAATTGTAATGTTTTATAGTTACTAAATAACTGAGCTGTGAATTAATGAAAAGTTCTTGTAGAATAAGACACATCAAAAATATATATCTCTACACATGTAGTGGGTGATGTAAAAATCATTGCTGTCGGAAATCTTTTAATTCAGTAAATGCTACAGCTGCATCATAATGGAGATACATATTTCCACAATGTAATAATACGATTTTAAAATACACCATTCAGTAAATAAAGCCAGAATCAGTTAGTAGTTGAATCATTAAATATGTAGGGTGGAAGTTTGGTTTTCTAAATGTAGATAAGTTAAAATTTTAATTCAATATTGGATTATTCAGTTTAACTTATATGACTTGTTGAAATTGTATAGGTGGACGCGAGTTTCAACACAAGTATATGCTGAGAAGACACCTGCCCGGTCATACCGATGAACGCAACTACCACTGCAATGTGTGCGGGAAGTCCTTCCGCCAACTTTCAACGCTGAGTCAACACCGAACCATTCATTCTCATGAGAGACCTCATACCTGCATGGTTTTATAATTTTATTCATGTCATAGAAAATAATACCTTAATACGCATTTTCATACATATTATTCATGTGTAGTTTGTGTATCTACACACATACTACAAATCATTGCAGTCATATTTATTTATAAATAATGAGAATGTTTAATATATACAGTATGTTGTGAAGCATAGTTAATAATCATTTACATTAATAAATTTTTTAAAATTCATGTTTCAATAAAAATCAACTAATGCATCTTTACGTTTATAGATTTGCAATAAAACATTCAACCGTATTTCAACACTTATTTCACATCGTAAAACTCACCGCAATGAGAAACCCTTTAAATGTCACATATGCGATAAAGGATTTCACCAAAAAGGTAAAAGCAGCTTCAGTCTTCATATTCTAAAAATATGCATAATCTGTTGAAAATATTGAACGTCAATTGTTTGTTTCCAGGGAATTTGCGCAACCATCTGTACAGTCACACAAACGAGAGACCTTACCGTTGTGTGCAATGCCATAAAGGCTTTAATCAACAATCTAATCTGACGTGTCACATGAAAAAGGTTTTCTTTGTTCATTCATAACATCAGTGATGCGCTTATTTGTCTAAGCTCGAAAATAATATAGTAGAATGTCTTAATTACATTAGAAATAAATTATTTCAGTACCTGGTATCTTTCGTTATCTAAAAATTGTAGTCAGTGTGTATATAAATTGTCATCATACAGATAAGAATCTGTAAATAACGTGCAAATTGTCAGGTACTCAAAAGCTATACGTGACAAATAAAATTATTCCTAAATGACCCTTTTATCATTAATCTGATCTGAAATTGATATTGCAAATCATCAGATAATTGATCATAATCAGATGATAGTGGACTCCCATGCTGAGTGTACCCGTGCGCAGCCATGAGTCATGAGTGACCAATGTACTCATTAGTCGCTCAGATTGACTGGCCTAAAAGGAAAAAAATCACCTTCTTCCCTGATCTATGTATAGCTGTTCACTGGAGATTTGTTACAATACTGCAGTATTTGTATACTTTTGATAAATGGCACACATTTGTTCGAAATATTAATAAGCTTATGTTAGTTGGGGATATCTTAAATAACATGCTTCAAGGGTAACTGATTTCCCGCGAGCCCTAGTTTGCACTATGGTAGTTAAATGATTTTAATCAACGTGTTTATATTTTTTATATATTAATATTTTATGGATTTAAAGAAATAATACCAAAGAATCGGACAATTCTGATTCTGTGTGGCTTATTATTTTTATAGGATTTTCACTCTTTGAATTTGTACCCAGGTCCATGCTGACCTCGATAACGCACCTATGACAGGACATCAAACCGGCAGTCAATCGACTATAGCAGGTCAGGAAAGCTCAAGTCTTGTACAAAATCCTAAACTTAGCAGGTAAATTTTGACGCAATTAAAACATTGTATTTTGAAAACATATCTTAATCTGTATCAAAACAACCTTAAGCTACAAGCAGTGCTATAAGAAAATTTGAAATTTATGAGTAGTCTTAGAAGTCCCAGTCTCTACCAACAAATTTTATGATGGTTGTACATAGATCAACTCTTGACTCCATTTTTCGTCGAATATAACATATATTCGAAAACATTTCTTGTTAGTTTATTCTGTGATTCTTAGGCATTATGATTATATAATTCACGAGGATAAAGTCTTTAGGCTCGTTATTTCATGTTATATAGATAATAATAATATCAAAATATAAATGAATTTATGACAATCTAACACTAATCAAGTTAGAGATCAATAGACAGGGACAATTGCTTGCCCAGAAATCTGCATTAATATACTTACTGATAAAATAAATTTCGATGTCTTTCCTAACTGGTATTAGTAATGCACATACTGAGTTATTCTAGAAAAAGAATTAATATCCAATAATCTTATTGTGCATTTACCTAGTTTCCGTCAATTTTTTTACTGTCTAACTTCTGCCAGTACAGTGAAAATATATACAAGCTAAGAAATAATTAAATTGTCACAAAAAATTGTATCGTACGGTCATCATAAAATAACTAGTGAATGGCACGAAATGCAATGTGTAGCAGGGTAGATTTATTAAAAGCGTAATTTATCGCAAAAAAACACATTTGAATTTGTTGATTAATTTCAATCATTGATTTACGACTAGGCTTCATAATTATACTCTTTCAAAGATTGTAAACATCTTTATTCCTGTTAACATTCAACATATTCCATTTAATTTGGATTATTGAGATTTTGTACACTTCCATGTATTTTGTCACTAACGACCCGGGTTTCGCCTTTCGGCATCTTCAGGCATTCGAGCACACGAATGGACTCGAACTGAGAGACAGTAAACAGTGTCTAACGTTTATATAGAAGATACAAATGCGACAAATATTATTTACGAGGTAAGATATTATACGTCTGAGAGCCACACTGATACCTGAGTTAAAATTTCGGGAATCTCCCTAATCCTTATTTTGTAAACACCATATTAACAGAGTGGCGAATTGCCGCTTTTCAACTTCTTTTAGAAATACCAGTGATTTTACAATTATAATAGTATTGTGGGTTTTGACGGGATGTAATTCGACGAATGGGTAAATATATACAATCATTCCACATTTAGTGACATCTGTTAGGTGTTTCAACGTATCGGATATAATAGCGGAGAATTAGGGTCGTTAGTGACAAAATACATGGAAGTGTACAAAATCTCAATAATCCAAATTTGATATTGAAATTCCATCAAGCACCCTCAGTCGATGTCTTAAATTATATTACATTTAATTACCCACTATTTCATATTATTACAATATGCTTCATTAGAATTCATCTCAATTAACGAAGAAAAAAATAGTGATTACCTTACATAATAACAGATATACATTGTCTCGTGTCGATTTCGTGACGTCAAAGTAAAAGCAAAGGACTACTCGTCTGCAAAAATGTCTTCTGACGGGCCATAAAACATGGCTTTGTCTGTATCAAAATTTCTCATAAAATTGCATTTCAAAAATATGTATGCTGGGTATACAATATTATAAATATTACAGTACCGAAGACATCATGAACCAAATAAGGACTACAGAAATGGGTGAAATATTACCAAATAATAAAATACCTTTTGCTCTACTTAAATATGACCATGAGCCGACAGCGCTTGTTAAAATTTACGCTGCCAATATACCAAAGGGAAAACACGTAAGTAAATAGTTTTATATTACTATGTAATCCACTCGCACCAAGGGATAGTAAAATCTTACTCATAAATAATGAATTATGTATGGGTAAACTTTTCAATAACACTCAACTGTGTCAACAAACCTATTAATATTTTGTTACAAACATATTATATATATATATAACAATAATTACTACATATTCAAAAGTTTATTGCATTTCCAATGTGGAAAACGATTAAAAATTGTAAAAAAAAGCGTAAACAAATGTCAAAGACGTCAACCTAGTTCTGACAAAATCTACTTTAATCATTGAAAAAATGGTACTCGTCTGAACTCACTCACGTCCACGTGGAATATGTCGACATTCGAAGCAATACCGTTGAAAACTATTATAGCTGTTCCCAGTGGCATACCGATTGGCAGGCTGGTACTACACTTTGGAAGAATAAAGAATTCATGTCCACTGTTCCTCAGAAGTTTGACATTCTCAAGAATGGTAAAATTCTCATTTTGACTTCATTTAAGTCATTAATAGAGAAGTCTAAAAATTTCTTCTGTACCTTCCACCATATAAGGTATTTTTCGAACTGTTGGGGTCCAAACAATCGACCCACTCGCAAGTCTGCTTTGAACTCTGTATTAGCATTGTACATTAATATCCCAATTTTAGCACCGAGAACGTTTTTAATTACGTTTGGTATTTCAGTTGTTTTATAAGCTCATTTTTAAACTATCTATTATGACAATGCTAGTGATTTTATGAAAAGAAGGTAAGCTTAAACATATTGACCTACTAAATGTATAGTTCAAATGTAAGGCCATTGGATTAATTTGACAGATGCTGGTACCAGTTTCTGCCCAAGATTTAATAACTGGAGGGAAATTAGTATTTGGACAAGCCGACATGAATAATAGCCAATCGGTAATAAAAATATTATTTCTATGTGTGTATAATACATTGTTACTAAATTACTTTCAATTAAAATTAAAATTAAAGTGAAATCATTGTTTGTGTATTTTTAATTAATCGGGTACATTAGAGCCTTATTCAAGTACTCATTTCATTCTGCAGAATATCTCTGAAATCAATAATAGTGGACTGCTGCATCTGTATATTCCTTTAGTTGCTATTATTGAGTCAACCATGAAGTCAGACGGAGATCTTTCGATTGCTGTTCATTCGCCGTCTACATATTCAAAACTGAGTCCTGCCGATAAAAGTGACTATTAATACATTGATTAACATAGTTGTGCTCACTGAGTAGTTATAAAAATGAATATGTTGTGCAGACATTGATAAGTGATAGGATTTTCTTATTTTAACTTATTTTAACGACTAATTAATGACACCACATAAGCTCCTTTTCTAAAAACACAATTCTTACCTTGAATGATTTAATTTTAAATAAACTTTATGATGTTTGAATACGTGAGATGACATGATATTGTCTATCGCTTCTAAAGAGTATAAATAGCTAAGCAAAAATAAGTTTAAGTATAGTTCTGACGATGGCGTAAAGCCGAAAAAGCTATCAACTACGTGATATAAAAATTTTGGAGAACTGAATACTTTGTTATTTTATCTTATTATAATGGAATTCTACCAACTAAATGCCAATTCAATCAATAAATTGATAAGTGACATATTACATTTTCAAATATGTAAAATCAGTTGAAAATGCTAGCAATAAGCTTAACCAGTCCTGATTATTTCACAAAAATTATGTAATCAGTACAAATAAATTGTGTTTTATTTTTATAAATTTGATGCATTTCCTCCTAGAATTGACAGTTAACTCATGATTTCAGATGTACAGTTGAGTAATACACAAAAATTGTTTTAATATAAAGATTTTTTTTAATTATAATTATTTTTTATACTTTTTATATTTTGAAAAAACATACTTGGCATTACAGCTTATGCCAATGCGCCAAATATTTTTGAAATTGGAAAATCATACTAGATCAACTCGAGAAGAAATGACTATCTATCTGTTAAAAATATTAATTCTGATCTACTGATCTTTGTTCATTTTATATGATATTATTATGATCGACTTATCATTGTGTATGTACACAACTCCACTTTCCCCAAAATATGCTGCTTGTCATTCCTGCAAAATATTGAACTACCTATTACAAAATAATACCGCAGATATTGTTGTATCTGGATAAATATTTGCGCTCTTCATTCTGTCACAGATCTTTATTTGCCGAAAGCACCCTCAGGAACTGAGTCGTCGTCGGTTGAGATTATGGAGGAAAGTGAATCTCTCTTTAAAATAATAGACCCTGAAAGTTCTAAAGCAACCGATCCTAGAAACTATTTTCCGCAACCTATGACCCAAATGCCAGTCAAAGATCCCATTTTGAACAATACTCAACAGTCAGGTATGTGCGACATAACATTATATTTTAATCAATTTATTGTCCATACACATATATATTCACTTAATCTCTTCCCTTCGTCATTTTTTTTTTGTACTTTCTTTGATTTCTCACATTGATTTGTTCATTAACTTTATCGAGATAATTTAATCGCATATTACCATGCTTTGAAGAATTTTATAAATATCGTTTAAGGACGAGTGTAGTGGTTTAGAGTGACATCTACAAGAGAAAAGAATTATCTCACTAAACGTTTACTGTATAGAATGCATAGGATGCCAATGGCGCTCATAAACAGTGACCTATTATTTTGTTTTAGTAAATTTATTCATCTCAACCAAAGCGTCCTGCTTAATTTTGAAAAATATATTAAATACTAACAAACAGAAACAGATTAATATCACCCATTTTTTTCTAAATTTAACAAAGCTCAATTTAACAGTTACTATTTCAAAATTTGATTAGCTAAAGGTTAAACAAAATAAAAAAGATGTGATGGTTTAAATACTTTTCTATTTGGCATTGTTAAGTATATTTATAAAAAAATGGTATTTTGGATGTTATGAATGAATTTTTTGTAAAAAAATAATAGGTCTCTGCTTAAACGCGCCCTATCCCCCCTATACAACAAAGTTCAGTGGAATATTATAACATGGAATGCTGCTAAACATCAACTGTTAGTTAGCCAGATTTTACGATTTATATGAATTTTTGTAAAAAAAATATTTAACATTTTTTTCGTCCATAGACATCACTCTGAACCACCACACTCACCCTTAATGATAAAAGAGTCTTAAGGGTAAGAGAAGTCGTTATCGAATTACACTATTAAAAGTATCCAGATTCGTTAATATAAATCTAAAATGAATTAGAAAAATATGAATGTATTTTGGATCATTAGCCCGATTTTTTACAAAAAAGGCGAAGATAATGATGTCCCTGCATAGATGTCTCTGCACGTTTTGAAAATGACGATTGCAAAATTATACGTTCAATTCTCGATGCGATCGATTTGTTACTCGATATAGACAACGTTACTGGTGTGTGTATGTACGTATGTACACACACACACCAGTATAGTACTATGTATGCTACACACAAAGGCTTGCTTTTTAACAGTTGACATAATGTATTGCAACCTAGATTGTTTCTGCTGCCTTTTGTGTTGCAAGGAAACATTGCAATATAAGTTGAACGATGATATGTCGCCAACTTTCATGTCAGACTGCCATTGGATTTTTTTGGTTAATTACCAATATACAATGCCATATGACAAATTGGTACTTCAGAAAGTACGCGAAATGAAATTTAATGTTTTAGAGTTGAACAAACCAAACCAAATCAGCTTGCTGATAGTCCTATTCAACGAGGTATGAAATTCGTGAACCCGTGAGATTTGAAAAGCCTGTGATTATATACGTCTCTTGGTATAATTCACTATATCCACCATTCTAGTTCACTCGAGTCCATTGGCTTATTTTTGTCTATTCTTGTAAATTACATATTGCCGGATCTGTGGTCTAGTGGTTCCGTTGTGGTGCTCACGGGTTCGAATCCCAGTAGATACAGTTTCATAAATTGATTTTTCAATTGAGGTGGACATATTTCTATTCGTTGGTTGAATTAGCATTTACCTGGTAGAACTACATTATAATGAAATAAAAATTTCCACTAGACATTATTTCCTTATTTAAGAAAACTAAATTACCAATCAAGGCGAGAATGATGTAATTTTTAATAAATGACTGACGATAATTTCGACGATTGACACATTGCATACTTAGTTTCCTGGCCATCTCAAGTTGGCATAAAACAGTTGTGTGTATTTTTCGGTGAAAAATATCATTTCGAGGCCTTGTTCCGACTATCTGATTTTTACCTAAACATTTTCTTACACCCACATATGAATTCATTATTTCACCTTATATTTATTTGCATATACTGATATGTGTACTTCGCATTATATTATGAAAGATCAAAACTGGTTACTTGGGTTTGATTTGCATGTTCGACAGAATTTGAAAATTTACTAAATGATGCAAAAAATGTTTCGAGGTTACTTATCTGTCAATTTGACAGATAGGTAAATTTAAACGTAGACAATTATAGTAAAAAATGATAGTGTTTCATAATTTTCCTATCGACAAATTGTCAAAGTTTTGTATATATACAGTATGGAAAGCTTTGTTGCTTCAAGCTATTTTTCGCTAGATGTCTCAAGTGACCCTCTATGTTGAATTTTTTGTGGTATGACGTCACCGTTAAATAAATGTTTGAAGCAAGAATTAGTTTTGCAAGTAAATACAATAATATTTTATGGCATGGAGAGAGGATGGCCATACTTAATGTCCCATTTTGGCTAGATTTTAAAAATATATTTCTCACCATAATTTTAATGTACAAAACAACTTTGGACATTTTGAGTAGCAGCATTATAAATATTCTCCAGCGTGATAGTTGTGTCAAAAATGTATCAAACGGAATACTAATGTTTATGTGTGTGTAGAATTTAATTTTGTGTTATTACACTTCCATATGAATATATGTATCTTTTTTTTTATTTTTTTTGATATTTTTCCTGCACATTTTCCCAAACCGTACAGGCCAATAAGTGGCGGGATGCATATGATTCGCATGCCATACATTTCCCTGCGATAAACTTGAAGTACAAAAAATAACATTCAATTATAAATTATCACTCCAACACCAGTTATACTTGTTATTATTTTAAACCGTGTTGTACTTTCTTTAATATTATAGAAGCGAGCGGTTTAGTCAGCGAAGGTTATCAATTGAGCTCTCCGCAATATTTGCTGGATCCTCAAGGACCTCCGTCGTATGCGACCGATTTCGATTGTCGAAATATGGAACTGTTCGAACCGTTGGAGTCCATTGAAACAGGTTACTTTGAATACAAACGCATAGATAATCTGTATCGACTATTTTTTTGACTTCATTTTACTATTATATATTTTCATAATTTCAGGCAAAACGAAAAATGAGCTGTTGATGCAAATCCAAGATATTATCGGAAACGTACCAGACAGCACGTGGTAAAGTAGGTATATTGTAATATCAGAATATTACTAACAAATACACTTCTAATTGTCAATATTAGAATCCAAAGTTTAGATGACAAATACATACAGTGTACATAAATGCATGCCTGAATGAAACTCTATTGCTAAAGTATTTGTAACATCTTATTCTAAAGAAAATCACTGCAATTTGATTGTAAATAGAAGTGTGCTTACGCCATTGACATTCTTTATGCATTCAATGAAAAAGATACCTAATTTTTAATATGCTTGTATTTATAAAGATAAAACACAATTATTTTTTTGAGTTGCGACATGAGCATCATTAGTTGAAAATGCTCGCGATGAGCGACACTGGTCCTTTTCTTTTTAAAAAATGTGCTATATTTTTATGACCATAATGCCTTTCCACCAATAATTAACAGTAAAGCACCTTGAAAATATGCTGCATAATAAATCGTCAAATAGATACTTTCTATAATAATACTGCATGAATGTAAAATATTTGATAATTTTAAATGAGCTTGTCTTTTTCCTCTTATAGCACCCATGAATCATCGTACTCATACATAATTAATGCAATAAATTATGACAAAATTCTCACATAAGATATCACTATTTAACACACAAAATGTTTCCTAGGTTTCATTTGCTTCCACATCACTCGTTAAGAATAGAATGAGTGCAATATACTCTTACTTTTTTGTATAAACTACCAGTAAAATTATGTCAATATATATTTCTTCATCCTTTTTTCATTAAATATTAGTAATTTTGTAATAGCCGCCATATTATACAAAGTTTTGCTCTTATCTCAATAATTATACCCTTTGTCACTTTGTTGCATTCTCGAGTATCATATATTATGTTTTGTTTTGTGTTACAAAAATGAACTTTATCTTGATATCTCCCGACCTTCATTAAAGTTGTACATATAAATTATTATTCCATTTTCATAACATACTTCTTTTGTCGCCTTCAATAATCTTTCGTTCACACGCAACTAATTAATCAATATTTTAAATAAAAATAATGAATTCGAAATTGTGAATTTTATTTCAGTATTTATCGCCATTATATTTATTAATTATTATCACAGTACATATGTTTTATAAATCAGTATTTATATAGGTAACTACTAAATGTAAAATATTAATCTTAATCAACTATAAAAAGTACATCAGTGAACTTAACAATAAAAACAGAGATAAGCATATATAAATTAGCATATTAAAGAAATATAATACTAAGAGGCTAAAAACTAAAATTAGAGACATAAATACAAGAGGACATCCACTATAATAGTTCATAATAAATGTCAAAACGTTGGTAACATTGTGAATCTGGTTTCAAAATAACTTTTTTTAACAATCATGTTTTCCTATTCTTCATTTCGAAATCTTACTCCCATTTGTTTAAGCTTCGTGATACGCCAGTGGATATGATTCCATTGACCTAAATATGCTGGAAATAAAAATCGTAAACATTTTATTAAATCTTTAATTTGTGTAGTTTTAAAATGAATTTTACGGAGGTTTATTAAGAAAAAATCTATCTTAGAAAGACAAGAATATTGGTGTTTGAAAGACAACGCTATCGGTAGTAATAAGAAAACACTTTTCAATAATACTGTTGTTTTTTTAACCGTTAAATTCGTACACGATTCGTTGTCAGTCATCGATAGACGAAAATCTTTTCAAGCATTTTCATAATTATATCTTATTACCTATACAGTAAATTATATAATCATAAATATACTTATTCATAAATATTACAATATAATAAATGAATACTCCAAAGCTTTATATAAATATGACAACAATTTTGGCATGAAAAGAAGTTTCATATATCTACAATATTTTTATGAGGTCACTAGTCCAATTTCGGAATGTTTCATTACTATTTTAATTAAATGATTTTTATAACCAAAATACTATCTTCTCAATAATTATAATAAAGACATTATTATTGACAGATCAACGATTGGGAATTTTACGTTTAGTTTATTGCTATAGATAGAGCATTTTGATACTTCCGTAAGATTATTTTATGCCAAGTCAAAGTGGTTTGCACTCAATATACTACACAAAAGTTGTCAAATATTATAAGTGTACGATGTACGTAATGGAATAGAGGAAAATATATAATTATAAAACAAACCAACGAAATCTATATCTAAATAAATTACTGCTAAGAATTATAAATTGATTTTCTTAAAATCATAGAGAATATGAATTAATTTACTTGATCAATTCAATTATAATATCTCTTATGTATGATTATAACCAGGCCAATTTTATAGGGACCTCGCAAGCATTTGCAAAATATTTTCTGATGTTTCCAATATCAATGAAATGTAATATAATAAAAAGTATTACATTTTAATACTTCATATTAAAATAAATATTGATTCAGGAGCCTCAAAAAATCTCGTACCCACATTTTCTATGAGCGGCCTTGATTATAACGAAACCAACACACACCGTAAAGACTCAACGAATAGTATCAAAATAAGTAAAGGCTAGAACCAACTTCAATGAGCGACGAAGAATTTTTAAATAAATTACGAATTAAGCTATTTTTTCACAATAAAAAAGTTCATTCTGCCAAAAACAATATTATTCTGTGGGTTACCTGATTTGGCCAATGTGTATTATTTCTTTGAGAAGAATGGGATATATACCTAAAATGATTATTGAGGTGTGAATGTTCAAAGCACGTAATAAACAATGTATCGATTGATTAAGATTATCCGAAGCGAAAAATTCTTGGTGTGAAAAATAAATATACACGCGTCTATCTATGTCTATCGTCTATCCTTGAATAGACGTAACTATAATATGATTCATTTTTACGGACTGGATTTTTTTTCGTAGCATTTTTAAATATTGCACGATGGTGAAAGAGCATTGGTAAAATCAGCCGCAATTTTAAAAATGATACTAGTCAATAACTATTTTATTTAAAGCATGTAGATAAAAACATAATAATGCCCGATCTATCCAGTTCAATGATTAATATATTCCGGGTTATGCCATGAAAAAATGCATAGCACTATTATAGACATGCCTAGATGAAAATCGTAAAACACAGCCAACGAAAACTATGTTTGAATACCGTCATTCATCATTCCCTTGACAATCTTAAGAGGGCCTTTAGTGTCGTCAAGATTCTGACATCTGTCTCTTGACGTGATAAAAAGAAAATTTATCAGATTACGAGATGATTTAAGCACCGACATTTCTCCGAAGTGGACTTCGTAATAGAATACCACCCAAGATTTTTTTATAGATATAGGTATTTTATTCAAGTAGAAATTCTACTATAATATTATTAATTCCGTGTTGCACTGAAAATGCGAGCATTTGCAATCGCCGTAATAATACGCTGTCATTAAACTTTACGACTGCTGGAAGAAATTGTTTTCCGGAAATCTCGTGTTTCATAATAATTATGTGTATGGAAAATCTCACAGGGTGTATATCGCGCGAGGCTTTGCAAATCCGAATAATATACTCATTTCCCTGTGATAGCATTAAAAAAAAACTACTGAATTATCAAAATTTAAAGCCCACAAAACAAGTTGTAATTTTATTATTTTCTTCCAAAAATATCTATCACAAAAATGAAGGAGAATGATTATTTGTTTATTATGCTAACTTTTTTGTTATCATGTAGTGAATCAGTACGAGTATTTAAATACAAACAACGGATCAATTAATTCGAAATATTATCTAGATGAACTCAAAGATAAATAACATTTTCTCGTCATAAGTAGGCATTGTAAATAAAAACATATAGGTACATTGCATCCCGATTTATCGTTTTTAATGGTGTCTTAAAAATAATGAAAAATGCGGGAAAACGATTAATTCCTAGAACAAAAAAATACGATCGGGGTTCTACTGCACATTAATTTTGACTGCTGAAAAATAAATATTTGTATGACTTTAAAATTAATATATTACTTACTTTCATTGCTATTGATTATTGGTGAGCTTAAATCTCAGAATGAAACCGCCAATCTACTGTTTTATTTTATTTTATAAAGGAATCTTACTACGTCCCTGGTGCGTATCTAAATAAAAAAAACAAGAGTATATCTTGGCACGAATTCAAATATCGCAGTCCAGAATTAGACGCGAAGCAAAGTTAGGCGGAACTCGCAAGCCTCGGCTGCGGTGAAAACTCGACATCACTGTGTGGAGAGGACGATGGCATTCGCGACCTGAGAACTGCACTCGTAGCACCCACGCATTTTCCGCTCCAGACATATTGTGTCGCAATTTCCCCCCTGCATCTTTTTCTTTCTTTGGGATATAGCCTCATATGTAACTTCGTACGTTATGCACAAAAAAGTGAACTCGCCATGCCCTGCCGCGTGAAAAAATTGTATCAGTCACGTCCGCTTAAAATGTGAACCATATAAACTAATAATGGACCAAAAGTTGTTCTTATGAAATCTTATTGTTATTCGGTTGCTCTACCGCTCATGGATAGAAGGGTAGGGTCAAGAAAAGAGTAGTAGTTAGCTAATCTCTCAACCTGTTTTTAGAATCGGATTGATGGGAGGGAGCGTAAACATCACAAAAATATATGTCTTTGAACACAAATCCATAGAAACATTGTAAAATTAATGGTGCAGTTTTTCAGAAATCTTTACGGTAAAAATAATGTTTCAAAGCTTCTCTCTTTTTTAAATAAAATATATTTTAACGTGGTCTTGAAATACAAATTGTGCAGTTGAATTTCATTGCTTATTTATTATAGCAGTAAAGGTTCTGACGGATTTCAAATACTTCATGACTGGTAGCTAAACAAGTAGCGTATCACCTCTATATTTTCCACGAATATCAAACAAAATTGTATAAAACTCTTAATATTACGCGATTGAAAGTGGCATTACACTTCTGTAGTATGTCTTTACCTGCTTCATATTAAATTTATACCTTATAAACAAATAAAAATTTTCAGCTAGCCCTAATCGCAGTTTGGATAAAGTTCGAATAAGTATGATTAAAAAACCAGGAGATGTTTTATTCAATAAATAAATAAACAATCACAGGATTTTTCATTACAGAATATTTAATCTAGCTATCAAACCTGCACTGCCTTTAATACTGTTTGAGTTGCTTTTAACGCAAATTATATTTTTCATTATCCATACTCTGATCTTACTTAAAAATCGAATAGAGTATAATACGATAACCTTTAAATAGATGAAAAATGAATAACGTTTTTAATTGGCACACCTGTGATTTTTTTTCGGTTCGTTGGTCAGTGTGAAATTTGAAGCATATAACAAGAGTAATAATAATTATTACCTCGTTCACATAACAGTACAGCTGAAAAAATTGGGAAAATTACAAATTATTGACATAATTATTATAAAAAAACATTTACCATTCCAATTCAATCGGATAGTGTGGGTGTATTATATGAATTTAATTGATTTTTTACACTCATGCTAAAAATAGTTACCGGTGGGATGGCCAACATGAATGAAATTACTATATCTCATTAAATAACTAAATGGCAGCCAAAAACCAACGCAGTAATTATATAAACTGTACCTACTCAATACAATATACAAGTGTAGGTGATGAAAATCATTTAAATTTGGATGGAAAAAATCATTGCTTGAATAGAGCTTTGATTAATCATTAATTAGAAATTGATTAATAGTTATTATAATTAGTGCTTTTCTGAGAAAATACGAGATTCGAGATAACCTGAAATTCTGTGGCCCCACTTTCATCAAAATTCAAATTAAAATTTGTAATTTTAAACATATTTATTAAGCATAGATAAAAACACAAAAACCCGAAAACGTAAATTATGTTTATCTTCATGTAAAACTGTTTATCAAAAGTTTTTATTCTTAAGAAGATCGCAAACATCACATTCAGTCTGTAAATTAGCATATTCGGAGTTGAAAATGAAAGACCATAAAATTTTGAAGCCCATGCCAATTTCCTCTGCTGCCCCTCTACATAATTATAGAAACTATTTTTACTTCATGAGGCTTAAGGGTGAACTTATTTATATTTATTTAAATTCATTGAAACTATTTTTTACAATACCTTTCACCAGCGCTTCTGTAAAGAAAACATTTTCTACAATGAAACGAATAAAAACATTCTCTAGAAATAGTCATGGTGATGAGAGACTGTCTGCTCTTGCGATAATAATACCCCCAAAATGTTTTACAAACTAGGACGATATATTTATAAAAGAAAAAAGAACATTTAATTTTTCTTATTGAAAAGGAATGTGAATTTGAAACAGCCCTACGCCACCAATTCACCGCTTGAAATAGTAGGATTATACCGAACGAACATGATTCGATATTCAACGATAAATGAATTGACAGCATGCTTTGTTTATAATTGCCGCGATGAAAGTATTATTGGGCACACAGATTTATTTGATATAAAAATTATGATGAAATAACTGACTTATATTATTAATAGATAATCACGTCTCAAAAGCTCAACGTCCTAATGAGATTTTGGACACTTCTAAATTCATCAATCTACAAAACTAATGACTGCACAGCTATTTTTAACCATATTTCTAATTAAATACATCACTGTTGTGACACCGTTAACACACACATGTATCGATTGATCTTAAAACTCTCATCATCTGTCAGTATCGAGGTATTCACTATAACTACTTACTGGGAATCTGCAGTTTATATGCAGTTCGTTAAAAATTACTTAAATTATCACTTTCGACAGAATCAACGGTAACTTTGTGGAAATTCATTTCAAATATCAAATAAAAATGGTTGGAAGGATAACAGTACATCCATTGGAATAAAAAATTATCAATTTTTAATTGACTTATTTTAAAATCAGAAGTGTTTTCATTCTCTGATTTTTGTAAAACATTTAAATTTTTAAATCGACTGAAATCTTTCTTGTAATTTTGTAAAATGTTACAAATTATGAATTATATATAAAATAATTAATGTTGATATTAACATGTCGAAGCAATACATAGATAGGTAGGAGGTGTAAATAAAAAATATTTCAGATGACAATTATTTCGTTATAATTAAAAACAAAAAATATTAACTTTTATGTAAATGTCATGACGAGTTTTAAATAGGAAAATATAATTGACTATGTGCTTACATCACAAACTAAAAAGATAGCATTTAAGATATTACACTATTTTTAAATTGTCATCTAAAGGAGGAAAGATTTATAAATATGCTAATAAATATGTTTTGCTTTCTGTTTATGTAAGACATATTTTGCTCGATTTTTTGTTGGATTAAAAAACATTTTTAACAACAAAAAAACGGCCTCGTAGCGACCATGTGTAAAACTTTTCTAGTAAACCGAATAAAATGATGTTGAAAATAGTTAGGTACTTACTGATTTTGATTGTAGAGAATTTGTTATGATTGATGATTGCGTTCAGATATCGTTAAAATAATAAACACACGAGAACACATTGTTGACGCAAGGCGACTGATGCAACAGCAAAAATAGATTAAACCGCTCCTGATTATTCAGGCCGGTGGAAATCGCGTGGAAATTAAGTGTGGCTTCCGGAAATCTAAAAAGAGGTGATTTATCAATATTCATTCAATTGACTTAACGATTTAATGAAGCGTTCATTTATTTATGATTTTAAGTTAATAAACATTTTTATTTATAAACGAGCGACGTTGATGAGCGATAATTTAAAAAAAACGATGAAAAAATTGGTTAAACATGAAAAAATAGGTCAATTTAATGATAGATACTCGTAATATTGATGTAGGTAATAGCACATACCATGATTAAACATATTTATCTTACGAGTTTGTAAAAATGTACTGAATACCGATATAAAACGAAAAAATACTAGTAAAAATCAAAGACTGTTTACACTGTGCAAGTCCAACTAAATAAGTGAAATTCATTAACTAAATTCGGTTTTAAAATGCAGTTATAACTATAGCGTATTTTTTGTGAATTATTCAATGTAAAGCGTATGGGCTCCCAATGAACCTTATCCCATTAGAAGTTTTTCTACGAGAACTGCTTGTTCCTCAGTCACGCAACCTCTTTTCCTTCGATGAGAGTAATAGAAGAAGAATAGGCTAAGGGCAGAACTGTAGATTTACCAATTTAACTTGGCCGATAGTGAAGATGCTACCATCATGTTAGGAATGTTGCCATACACAGCCAGAACTGAAATTTCAATAAATTCAAAAACTGATATTTTATCGACGGTTATTAAAAGTAAACAAGATATTTATTTAACATAAAATGGCAATTGGATAAATTTTGTTCTAGACTGACAATTCTAGTTCCAAATTCGGCAGCGGCAAAGTAATGTTAGTAATACTATAGTGTTTTTCACGATTTTCGTAATTTTCAGACATTACAGACATCCATGCCTTCGAGCAAAAATTCACAAAACAATTGAAAAATCAAATTTAAGAGACTGTCCTTACTGAGACTGGAACACGTGAGCACCGTAACCGAAAGCAACGATGTGGACCACTCTACTGAAGGCCTGATATGTATAGCGTATTTTATGTTACTCGACCGTCATTATTGAATCCGCAACCCGTGGTGGGTATTTGTCTTTTCCGGGAATAGTCTTCATCTCCAGACTCGACGGACCTCTTCTGGCAAGCTCCAATCCTTAACACCGGCACACCCAGTATTGACAAGATCAACAATAACTGCAACTTAATACGTTTGACGTGATTTTATTGCGTTAAATTCAATGTATTTCTTGCAATTTATAGGCAATATAATATCGGCAAGATTTTTTCATTTGTTAATCTGTAAGTGGGTACAATTCGAAGATCGATGTTATTGGGTAGTGCATGCGGGTACAGCATGGTGATCTGAGATCCTTGCGCGGGCAAGAATTTGTATCTTTAAGTTTTCAATTTGAATAATTGAAATGTGAAATTGATGTTCCATGAACCGCCGCCAGTCGGTTTATATTAGTTTGATCTTTCATTTACTGCGATTTACTGTTTTTAATTTTTCACGATTGATTCAAATTATAATATGAAATATAAAATATAATTTTTTTTTTATATAAACCTAGAATTTTATTAAAATTTACAAAAATTAGATGTGCAGTGGAAGATTAAACCTACCCAAAATCTTATTTCCCAATTATCCCAGAACTATGCTTTTTGAGTTGCTACATTTTGGAACTGAAGTATCGATACTAAAGAATCATTTGAGCTTTTAAAGCAAAGCTTGAGTCTATGTCACTTTTCCGCTTCCTACTCGGAACATATGACCATCACACGGTTTCTCCAAGATTCTCTGTCCCCCGCCAGACTTTACGCTTTCTCCCAGGTGAACCCAGCGTCCCATTGCTCCACCGAGTACATCCTATGAATGGTCATCAGCGGCCTTCCAGTGCAACGGAATCCAAGAGAAGAGAGGTGCAGGATTCAGGCTCACCTGGGTCACCTGCAGCACATGTCCAAGCCAGGTCCATCGTCACTTTTTTACAAGGTCACTCGTTTGGATGAATGACAACATCGAAAATAAGAAGATTGGAAGACATTACTAATCAAAATGCATCCACGACTTTCAGCTACTAAAGCAAGGCGCTCGTATTAGTCACTGCGCAAATATAAACGGGGCTTAGACGTTGTCGACGACGCTGCAAATTGACAGTGGGCGTCTGGCGTCGTTATTTCGGTTCGCGCGGGCAGTAGACGCTCGAAAGTTGCCGTCGCCGTCGCCGCTCAAAGCTCTCCTGCGCTCGGCGGAGCTTTTCGCCCGGGAGTAAAGTTTCTTCGCTATTTTCGTTTCGCTTAACAATCCGCCGCCTCGGAGGTTTCCCGCTGTCATGTGACCCGTTCAGTTTACAAAGTTTTGAGTGCTTCTAGTCATTTTTGTGTTATTTCAATTTAATTAAATTCTCCGTTCGGAGGAATCCTACCCGGGAAACGTTACTCCTGAATTGCAGCGATGAGTGTTAGTGTTTTTTTTATTCTATATTTATAACGGAAAAATGTCAGTGATGTGTGAGTTTTTCACTCGCAATCGTGATATTGTATCATCGTCACTATAGTGCCCAATGGATTTTCAACAGATTTTAAAGACCACAGGCTTAGGCTTGAATTTTCCCACATGACACACCATGATGTCATCGTTATCACAAAATTCGTTTATTTTAATCGATTACAAAGTGAAAGAATCGTTGTATAAGTCGTAATTCGTAATCATGCAAGATTATATTTATATCGCTTGCTAAGTCGCTTGACTATTTTCTCTAATGATGTATTGGAATATGTTAAATTATATTATCTGTCTAACTCATCATTTCAATAAATAATAATACATTTGCTTTACTATATACCTTTAATCAGCGTCCAATGCAAAGTATAATTTTAACGTATAATCTAGTATAAGAATACTCGAATCCATACACGAGTCATAATATACATTATTAGAAAAGAATAACTTCTTTAATTGTTTTTGCGTCGTAAATATTAAGCATGTTGACAACTTTTCGATGTTTGTAACATAAATTAATTAATTATTATAATGAATCCTTAATTACATAGCTCAGATTTTTCAAAATATGTAAAAAGTTAACAACTAACTAGTATTTTATTGTTTCAATATTGCTAGATGAAAAACACCCTAACGATAATATCTGACGACAAAGCACGCTGTACGATGAAAAGATAAGGGTCACGTCGACTGCATCTGTTTACAAATATGAATGGTACTATTCATGTACCATTTCGAAATGTTCGTCAATTTTTAACATGGATAAACATCCTTGTTTATTGTGACATATTGTGTCCTTTATTTCTTTATAATCGTTAAAAATAACTACGTCAAGCATCTTTTTTTAAAAATTAACGTCGCGTGGAAAAGTTTCGGAGAATGGAATTTTCTTGCTGTCGAATGTGGTCGCATTCAAGATTGAGAAAAATAACTGTGTATTCAGTTCTTCGCCTAGTTAATAATATTACACTCTTTTATAATGATTTTATTATGTAGGTGGGTATTTCAATTGCTTCAAAATAATGATATTATCGCCAGGTACATGTAAATGAGTTTTTAATAAAAACCTATTGACTATCGCGTCATTAGATGAAAAAAAATGACAGTGTTTTTAGAAATAAAAAGTTATTAATTATGTGAAAACATATTTATTTAAAATACTTCCAACAATTGTATCAATTTCTCGTAACCAAACAATCTGGTTAACTATAAAAGTTGACCATAAAAGAGATTTAAAAATTACTATAAGAAAGTTCTTCGTAAATAATATCAAAGTCTGTAATAAGGCATTAATAAATAATTTTTTCTCAACCATTTACAACTTTTCCGAGAGCTACGCTGCACGGAAGAGAATAATAAGGCATTAAATTTGGATTATTGAGATTTTGTACACTTCCATGTATTTTGTCACTAACGACCCGGGTTTCGCCTTTCGGCATCTTCAGGCATGAATTTATTCATAAATTATTTTATCAAGAAATTTTGGAAATTAATAGAGCCCAGTTAAATCCCTTGCCAATTTTGAATGAGCAGCTGAACCTTCCTAATTCTCCGCTATTATATCCGATGCGTTGAAACACCTAACAGATGTCACTAAATGTGGAATGATTGTATATATTTACCCATTCGTCGAATTACATCCCGTCAAAACGCACAATACTATTATAATTGTAAAATCACTGGTATTTCTAAAAGAAGTTGAAAAGCGGCAATTCGCCACTCTGTTAATATGGTGTTTACAAAATAAGGATTAGGGAGATTCCCGAAATTTTAACTCAGGTATCAGTGTGGCTCTCAGACGTATAATATCTTACCTCGTAAATAATATTTGTCGCATTTGTATCTTCTATATAAACGTTAGACACTGTTTACTGTCTCTCAGTTCGAGTCCATTCGTGTGCTCGAATGCCTGAAGATGCCGAAAGGCGAAACCCGGGTCGTTAGTGACAAAATACATGGAAGTGTACAAAATCTCAATAATCCAAATTTGATATTGAAATTCCATCAAGCACCCTCAGTCGATGTCTTAAATTAAATAAGGCATTAGTTTATGTATGAAGTATGAAGCCTATAATCCGATAGGTATATTTTTTCATAATATCTAGGCATCCTAAATGTATTGAATTGAATTCTTCAATAACAAAAATAAATTTCCTGGCTTGGCTATAATTTTATGTCAAGAAAGAATACACTACTATTTTAGTTCCCCGCGAGAGCGATTTAAAGCGTGGTAGGTATGTCGTGACAGTTGCGGCCACATCGGAAGATGATTGAATCCTATATTAATCCGTATTAATTTGTCCATCTTCGTACTTATTATGTTATTGTTCTGATTAACTATTTAAGCTTAATAGATAAGTGGATTACCTCGTAAGAGTATATAAAATTTCTAATTTTATACTATATACAACACATTTCACGCGAGACTTATTTTTGAACCATCGCGTCCCGCAAAATAGTTAACAGATGTATCCGAAATTCTTTCTCAAAGGAGTTTCATAAAGAGCCATATTGTTTGGTTATTGTATAACGAATAAATTCACGCAAGAATTTAAAAATAATAAACAATATCAACAGCTCTCGTCGTTATCAATGTGCTTACATGTTTCATTATTATCTATGCATATTTTTATTCATAATATTATATCTTTACTGTTAATTCACTAATTATGAGAGAGTATATTATGACATTTTTTGTACACGCAGGCATACCTACTTTTTATTATTCGCAATTAACGTTTTCCGAGAATATATGACCAATAATTAAATATGAATACAAAAGTAGTTTTTACTTTACTTGCATTGACTATGTTGTCATACAATAGCCTCAACGCTTACAACGTCAAGGTATATGTATAGTTACGGAAAACAAATTTACGTGCTGAAAATCGCTCCGTCAGCAACAGTGAAAACTTGAAAAAGTTTAAGTTTAAAAAAGGGAGTTTGTCCTCAACTACGTTACTTCCGATTATCTACAACCTACATAATAAATAAACATACAATTTATACACAACCAGTCAGTCATTTAACAAAAAATAATGCAAATATAACATTCAATTTTCAATTATTCCATAACTGCAGCGCAAAGTGATAACCTAAAAATTCGCTTTTTGTAGTGGTAATTTAAATTGAAAAGCAGAATCCAATCTTATAAATAAAGTGTACGAAGATGACGATTGATAAACATTAAATTATAACAACATACATTCAGATAAGTGATCTAAAGGAACAGCAACGTGATTATTAAAAGTGTTCTATATGAGTACTTAAATGGACAGAAAAGTTATAACTAAACGTATTAATCAATTTTTGACATTTTACAATTAAAATAATAAAGTATTAAAATAGAAAGGAGTATAATACAATTAGTCTGATTACTGCTACTGATTGAAAATATGTTTAAAATCGCACAAAACTAGACTCAGTTGAAGTCTCAGTAGTCACTGCCATTTTCAACACGGTTTAGATAGGCTCGTGAAAGATTAATGTTTTATATTTCACTGCATAAACTTTTCTTAATTTAAGGAAATAATTCACCAAACCTATTGAACATGCGTAGACGCGAATCTTGTCAATCAGAAGTTGTGATGCTAGCCTCCACACCCAATAATTCGTTGATCAAATTGGATTTCTTATGCATGCCGAGATTTAGTGTTGGCATCGGTTACAGTTAGCTAAAAACTAGTCCTGCCCTCGCCCTATCCTTCCTATCCTTCTATCCTAACTCTTTCGAAAAAAAGAGAAATTGAGCCGAGTCTTTTTGTGAAGGTAAATCAATGTTGTAATGAAAATATTAAATCTGAGAATATATTACATTATTTCCAAAGATAAAAGTACACGTGTTTAAAAATACATTTTAATCTTTTATCATTTTGTTTTACGGTACCCAGATACGATTTGTTTAATATAAATTCAAATAATAATCAAATGTTATTAATAGTACATAGGGCGAGTGTTCCTAAAGTCAAATGTCACCAGTGGTCGGTCTTTTGAGCTGAAAACTTAAATAATAGTGGATACATTAAAAAAAACAGATTTTTTAAATTCGTGTTGGTAGTATTGCCACTTACCATTGTATATCTGCACTATACTGACCTATATGATGCAATACGCAATTTAAAAAAGTACATTTTTACTTCGCAAGTTTCGACAAATTCATGTTGTATGGGGATCGCTAACAAAATATACTTTATATTGTCATGCTTTGCATCATTATGTTTTTTATTTTTCTGTCTACTCTCAGTAGATTCGTTCACGATATTTATGAAGTTTCATAGTGATGGCCGAACGCTGGGCAACGAAAGACCGACCATTGGACTTTGGGGGCCGACCACTGGGAGAATTTTATGCTTAGTACAATATTAAATATTCTATTTTAAGTTGGTTTCGTTACTTAATCTCTGTTTTATGGAATAACAGCGAAAAAAATATTTATTTATCATTCATTGACTAAAAATCCCTTTTGAAAGTACACCTGTCTCTTACTGGCCGACTACCGGTGAAATGACCCTATATACATATTATGTATATAGGGTCATTTTCACTTGATTGACACCAGCTAGAAACTAAAATCAGCATGTTTGTGTCATTCAAACTGCTGTCATTAAATAAATGAGTTTATAATTAAAAATTTACAAAGTTCTGTTATAATTATAATATTTAAACATGAAAATATGCATACATATTTCAACAGGCATATTATTAAACGTTTTTATAAAGACCACTTGAAACTGCGCAGGTTATCCTGACTGTATATCCTTTATATACATCGGTCACATTGATGATGCAAATTAATTTTTATTGTTAATAACAACCTTACGATTTGTCATGATTTGCGAAAGAATTATAAGGGAGAAAGAAACGTATTTAATTTTTGCAATATTTACATTTTCAGAAACCAAAAGACCAATTTCGGCCGATGGCTACTGACACAAATGCCAACAACCGATTCCGAATGCCGAGGGCTATGCCTCAGTGGATGGTAAATTCATTTTTTTTGTACAAACATTTTAAATTCATCCTTCATTTCCTTGTATTAGTTTTTATATTACGATAATGTATATATGTGTCTTGATTTATCTAACCATCTGACCATCTGTCTATCTATCTGTAAATCATTTATATTTTTAGCATAAAACCGTGAAATATGAAAATTATTTTTATTGAAATATTGTAATAATTTTTATTTGGTTTACTCATACAGTTTTATATTTCCGAGTGTAAAATTGTGAGCCAAATCATCTATTGTCCAATCGAATGAATGAATATTATGACATCAATGAAGTCTACATGTGATTTTAAATCTCTGTTGCAAAACTAAGTCACATTCAAGAAATTTGACAGATGAAACTGCCACATGGTTGTACAATAATAACATAATGATATTATTTCCAGTATCTCAACCTACTTGTACCTACATACTTTTAAAAAATATCTTTCTAATAAATCAGTTCACAAATCGTCAATACTACCAACTGCAATGCCAAATATTAATCAATTTATTCTTCCTTTTACTGGAAATATTAAAAAAATCTCTGTGTAGCATCTCATACGAAAATCAATGGAAAGCTTACCGTACTTACATTTAAACAAAACTACATCCTATAACACTATAAATATTACAATTTCCAGAAAGTGGTCGAATCCAATCGATCCAGTGCTGCGCCACCGCCGCCTCCACCGACAAATGACAACACCCCTCGCACCCCTGGAGCCCAACGCCGCCCCCCGCCGCCACCCAAATCGCCAATGCTTGAGCCTGATTATGAAGTCATCGAGTTCCCAACTCAACAGTACATGAATGCCAACCTCAACCCATCTGGTAAGTTCGATTGAATAGTTTGTTCAATGCTTACAGCACTGGTAAATACAAAAAAAAACGAAAGTGCCATCTATTAGTAACATAAAATAATGTAATATTCTTCCACTGAACCTGGACAGATTGTGGAAAATTTATTTCATTAGCATCCCAATTAAAATGAGATCAAAATATCAAATCAATCAATCAAGAAAATGAGTATCTGTCAAAACCATTTTTCTGAGAGCCAACGCCTTGCCTAATTTCAAAATAAAAATGAATAGCTAAACTCGTGTCACACCTGGTAGAAATAAAGTGTTGATTTAAATATTATATTAAAAGTGAATTTTCACAACTTAGCTAACAAATTCAATGCATATATAGGAATCACATAATTATTCATGTTCACAGACTTTCTTCAGCGCCCAATACCTACTTGATTTTCTTTACCATGCCCAACTAAAGGTGCCTTTTACAAACACCAATTTTTTTCTTAGATTCCGTCAGATAAAAATCACTCACAAAACCTACATAGGCCTTTAAAAGAAGGCGTTTGTTAAATGGCATCCTTATATCTATTGTTAAAAAGTTTTTCATATCAACTCTCCAGTAATAGACCATTTGTAAACTATTTAATAACAAGTTACATAAAAACTAATTATAAGTTTGTATTTGCCGGAACGGTTTCCAATACACTTAGTATTTAGTATTTGTCTACTTAAATTTGTATATGAAACACAGTAACTATATAAAAATTAATCCCAGCTATCGGTTTTTAAAGAGACTGTTAGTGCCAATCACAACTACCTCAGGAGAAAGCCAAGCTAGCAAGTTAGCAAATGGTCACTTTGAGTAAAATCATAAAATTCATGAATTCTTATTTTCATTTATATCCATTAGGAAATGCAGCAAACAAGAATGCTGCGAAGCGCTGTGATCTCTGCGGTTCATCAGAGCCAACCGTGACATGCCTAAACTGCAGCAGTCAGAAGTTTTGCGCATCTTGCGACGACATGTATCACAGACATCCAAAGAGACAAACACACATGAGACGGGTAACTAGTTACATGATGACTGTATTCTATGTAGTATTCTGATTATCCTGAACCTATGATTTCGAACAATCGTGCGTCGTACATATTTAATGTCATTGATTTTAGAATCCCACAGACTAATCGCCCAAATTTAAGCTGAACTGTCTTCATTATCACAAATAATGTATTAATTACATTATGGAAGAAAGACATAATGAGGAAGAGAAGTGAAATAACCCACAAAATCCTTTGAAAAACGAAGAATCGGATGTTCCAATGTAGTAAATTGTAAAAACCTAATACACTCATAGTTTTGGCATTTACGTTTCTTTTGTAAAACTTCTACTAGCCAATGAGATTCTTAAATATTCTTTCTTTATAGATTTAGATGTAACAATAGTTAATTAGTATAATTTCCACATTTCATAAATGTGTACCGAAAACTGCCTATACATAACAATCTAATAATCTCCCTACACCAAGTTTTGTGTTCCTTAGTCTATAAAAATACTATTATTTTGTGAAAACTTATTGGACAAATAATAGTTAAAATACAGTTTTTGACAGAAATAAAATTTTTAGCTTTCGTTATACTTTCATAAAATATCATAAAAACATTTAAAAGCAAGATAAGTCCTTCTGCCCACTCTGTTTATTTACAAAACTGTCAAAATATCTAAGTGGGTGTAGGTGTCTTAAAACATGATGCTGGCTGGGTTTTCCCAATTCTAATATGTATTTTTAGCAATAGGGCAATTCAAGTGGTCTTGAAATCACACTCCGAGTAAAATTTTATTGCTGTCGTATAACATAATAATATATTAATTTTTCAATTTTATTTCTTGTAGAGTTTGGTTAAACCTGACCAAGAAAATGTTCGTCCCCCTTTGCCCCCAAAAGGTGTAACTACTGCGCCAGTGCCGCCACCCCGACGAAATAAGGTAGCATATACATGCACATTATCATAAACTTAATCTTTTAAACAATATTGTGATGGTGCAACGCAAAGCACTCAGACCTAAGAATAACAGCTATGTACCTATTGATCAATTTAATGTTAGTATAAAGTAAATGAAGAACTAATTACAACAATATCAAATAATCACATAAAGATTATGAAATTTATGAAAATATTTTTATTTTAGAAATAGTTAAATATAAAATTAAAATATTTCTTTTCCTCAAAACGAAGGGTCTAAAACAGTCATGTCAAACTCTCTATGCACCAGATACACATAAACTATTCTGTATTATACTGAGGGCAGGAAGTTTTTAATATTTAAAAAAGAAAGCAAAATATTACGGATGTTATTTTAGACTAGACATAACTGCTATATGGTTGAATATCTTGAGCAAAAATGGATCCAGTATGAGAATAAACAAAAAACAGATTTATATCTTAGGCACCAGTGCTGCGTTTTTGACATTTCTGGTAAAACGATAAACAATAATTGATCACCACACATATCCTATTAACTTGCATACCTTATTAAAAATATCATTATAATAATACAAATGTTATACATATTTTATTCATTTTTCATTAGCATTATATATAAAAACTAGTATATAATATGTGAACATACTATTATGCTTCATGATATTTATTATAAGTATTGAAAATAGGTTTATTTTTGTAACAAATATTATTAATAACAAAGTAGATGTTTTTTTAACATTTTTAACATTGAAGAAAACTGTTTTTGTACTATAAATCGGTGAGCACATAAACAAAAGAAGCACAAATACCCAGTTGTTCTATTCCAGTACACTTATGCGATGCCCTACACTCTGTTTATTTGTGCAGTCATTCTGGTCGCCGCTTAATAAATAATATTTTCTGTAATATAATATACTATAATGTGTAATAAATAAAAATTCTACTCACAAAGCTTTATTCAAACTTCTTGTTTAAAATAACACGATGTTGAATGTTAATAATCATAATAACAATGTAATGAATCTGTTATTTACTTCTTAACAAAATTATTGAAATGTTTTCTTGTAATTATGACAAAATAAAGATTTTTAGTAAAGCACTACTTTTATTTCTTACACATTTTAGGTAATTTTATTAACATGTTCTATGTCAACTGTGTGAAACCAAATGAAATCCTTTGTATAAAAATTGTCAGAAAACGAACACTTAAGATGATATAAATATTTTAGTGATCAAAAATATAAATATATATATATATATATGATGACCACCAACGATAAAGATGCAGAGTCGGGGTGAAGTATTTCAGTTTGCAGGACAATAAACGTTTCCCTTTTAATTTATAATATTATTAGAAATATTACTCAAAAGAGTGATAGCATGACAGCAAAAATGTCTAAAGCAGTGTGGAAAGAGAGGAGAAGATATGATTCACTCATTCATATTAAGCAGTTTGCCAATTAATCAGATCATTGTCCATAACCCAGTAAATGTGTAATCAATAGAACATTTTTAGCCGAGTTTGTCACCATTCTGGTTCGGTTTCAGAAAAGTTGTCATCCCGGCTCTGCAAATATAGAGAATGTTTTGTTTGTTAAATTTTTAATAAATGTTCTGTCAAAAGTCATATTATAATCACAGTTTTAACACTAAAATAACAATAAACAATTGATAGCATTTTCTTGCCAAGTAATTTTGGTTGATGTATTATATTATTTAATTATTGTTTCCATGTTCTTAGTCATAAACCATTACCATTTAAGTGAATCTGTTAAAAATTATAACATGTCTTGTATTAATGTTTCGTTTTCCAGCAATTAATTATACTTACCAATAATGCATGATTTAAATATGTGATAAATTAAGCCTTTTTGAACAGGTGCCATCACGAAATGATAATTTCGGAGGAACCCTTAATAGGAAAATGAGTACTGAGAGTATGATGGACAGAACAGCTTCTTTACAGCGGATTGCAACGAGACCTCTACCGGCCGTCCCTACAAATCAAAACAACAGTGAGTAAATTTTCATTAAGTGCCTAACAGACTAAACATAATATGAAAATAACTCATGTTGAAAAAAAAACGTTTGGAAATTAGACAAAAAGAAAATTTTACCACCTGTTGGTCTACAGTGTACATTAACTTAAAGGTATCTTGATTTAATAACAATTAAAAATATAAATAAGCTTGGATCTTCAGATTGTCACGATTTTTTTAGTTTTAGACTATCCAAAATGACTTTAAATAATTTTTCAAACATTCCAGATGCAATGAGGGCATCAGAAGTATTTGCCAAGCCCTTGATCAATAATAAAGAGAGCAACTCTGCTCTACAGCAAAGATATAAACGTCACCAAGAAATGATGCGCGGAACGGCTCCCGATTTGTCAAGGGACTTTGCAAATATGAATATTCAAACTGTCAATGCTCCAAGAAATCAGGTTTGTACTTTCATGTTTGCTAAGCAGAGCGACAGACTTGGATAGATACTGCAACCGAGTTGTGTATAAGCAAAAACACCTCTGTCTACAAAAAGTCGAAAATGACACATATTATGAATATAGAAATATTCTCCATGTTCTTGTGTATGTATACAACTAAACAGATCAAATGCAATATTCACAGGAAATCCTGAAAAATGAATTAATAAATTGCCTTTACATGCTAACTCAGCGCTGTCCGTTACAAAATCATTAAATTTAGTCACTTGGATTATATTAATATTTTTTTTCCATGTCCGCTCCCAACATGGAGCATATGGGCTCCTAATGGAGATATCTCAACAGAAATTTTCTATGAGAACTGCTTGTTACTCAGTTGCTCAACCCCTCTTTTTTTCGAAGTGAGTAGGGATAGAAGGATAGGGCTAGGGACAGGACTAGTGGTTAGCTAATTGTTCTCGCTACGCCCCGTTTTTGAGGATCGGTTAGGCTGGAGGGAGGTTACACATCACAAACATTCATGAGTACGAACAGAAGTCCATAAATCGATTGAAAGATCAATTTATGAAACTGTCCGATCTGGGACTTGAATCCGAGACATCTGTAACCGTAGCCAACAATGTTACCAACTGCGCCACGGAGCTGACATAATTTTTATAAGTCAATAAATGAAAAAATGTGGCATTGATGTTAAGTGTAATTTTATTACTATTTTCAACATCTGATAACATAATAATATAAAGGTTGTTTTTTAGAGGTTGGTTTTTTAAACTGGCAGGACTTTTCCCAGTGACCGCCAATTTAACAGCTGACAGCTGATTTGTGTTCAGTTTTGTTTGCCATTTTACCATGAACAGACCGTTTGACCATCGTGTGCGTCGCAACTTCGGTGAATGGGGCGAAACAAAAATTTCATCTGATCCTGACTTTTACCGAAAAATTTTGTTCAACGATGAGGTTCATTTCTGGTTGAATGGCTTTGTCAATAAACAAAATTGCCGGATTTGGAGCGACGAAAATCCACAAGCCATTTTTGAAATTTTTAAAAGCTAATGGCATTTAATAAACTTATCAATAAATTCAATATAATGAGCATAACCACGATCATTAATTGTTTTATTTAATTTTAAAGTTCTATACCTCTAAAAAAACATCCTATTTATGTGTCAGATGCTTTTTTTTATTTCAAATAATCTTTTCTCTGTTTATCATTTAAGATGGTTGAAAACAACAATTGGAATAATGAGAGATGGAGCACAGTGTCAAACAGAAATTCTATTAACGCTCCCGGACAACCGATGGAGGAAGACAATATGTCTGTCCAAGAAAATCTTAGACTTCAAATCGCAGCCAACAATCCGGACGGTATGAGATCGCCACTTCCACAGAGAGCTTTGAAAAGAGGGACAATGAGTGCTTCAGTCTTTGATCTCAACACAAACGGAGCCATGTCACCCCCACCATGCCAACCACAGCATTTCAATCCTATGGTTCAGGTGATTAATTGCAATATATTCCTTTTTTTGAATGTGCCTTAAGTACATGATACTACAATTGGTTGCAGGGAGAAAATACTAATGTTATAAACTGCAAATGGAATCATGTCTTAAATACTATTTTTTGTGAAATAGTGTAGTTACCTAGTATTGTATAGTGGTATTATTCTACATAGAAATGTACTAATGTCTTAAGATGAAATTTAATTAACATAAATAGATTTATTGTTATAATTAATATACAGATACAGATAAAACAAGATGTGCCAAAGTTTACATCCGAATCAGGTAACTTTGATCCACAATAATCTCACTGTAATTAATATAAATTCTCACTGTAATTAATATAAATTCAATGATTTTAAGTCTTTTTTCAAACTTACCCAAATCGATGGTAATCGATTTTAATTTTATATTAGCATCACTGTTCGAACACTCATTCTAGATGTAAATGTGCTGTATATAGTAGTGTATTAGTGTAGGGTATTTGTGTACACTCTATTATATTGGTAGAAATATCGTACACCCTCTAGTTGAATCAAAATATACCAGAAAATAATCTTTCGATCAGTAATGTTGTAAACACCAAACACTAAATTTTCATTTTAGTAAATTGATTGAATTGCCATTTACTCTGTAGAACTCCATTATAGTAGTATAAAACATCAAACTATTCAGTTCTGACAATGGGCTGAAGCCGAAATAGACATCAACTAGCTAATAAAAATTTGTATAACTGAATAACTTGATGTTTTATCCAATTACTCATGTTAATTTTCCGTTTTCAACCCACGGTACGGCAAGTACAATAAGAGAAAATATATGGTATACAATATTACTTTACCTTTTAACTGCCGGTAGGTGTATGCATGGCAGTACCTTGCACGCCGCGAATTTTATTGCAAAAATAAAACCTTCTAACTATATCGCTTTTGAAAATGTGTTAAAGTTTATTTATAAAAACTTGTGTTTAAAGAATGATTGTGCCGCCATTTATCCATAATAACAAAATTAAAATGTTTATGGCAGATCAGGGTTGTCAAACGAATTCTGTTGCTATTCTGAGTATGTGGCGATAATCCCAATAGATGTCGTTGTGTGTTCAACATACGTTTTAAATAATTGATTTATGTTAGTAAAATCCCGTTTAAAGCGGAACGTCCAAAGACCTCATTTTTCTATGACTGACTGTCCGTTCACGGAAAGTTGAGCGTCTTAAGATGCTATTGGCAGCCATCCGGTTAAAGAGCGTATTACCGTATACCCTCTGAAATTTACACCTACAGAAATTGCTGTATATGAAGGGCAGATTGTGAAACAATCATTAATTTAGTCTACCTTTGTCAGAGAGGAGAGGAAATGAGAATAGAGAGATATGAGTTGTTGGCTATTCACCCCATTTTAATAAACCAGCAAGGCTTGAAAATATCACTAATATCTCTGGATTCCTAATTTTCAATTTTATACATCGATTGTAACAATTTCTTTTATTTTTGCATTTTCAACAAACTGGTCTGAATATAACGATATTTTGGATTAATATGTTGGATTTCTAGGCCCAGTCGATGGCTCAGCTGGGTTGCGTGAGCTGTCAACATCACATGGCGGGCCCGCCGCCAGCAGATTGGATGCCTTGGGCTGGGAGATATGGAAGTAACGTGAGCCTCAATATGCCTCCCGAAGGGTACAACCCGCAAGTTTGGATGAATCCATGGTGCGGAGTTCCCATGTATCCGCCAGCGATGCTTCCACCCCAACACAATGGTATGTAATTACACTAGTATTGAATTAAAGCTAAAAAAATGTTTATGTACTTTTTATGATATTGACAGAGGCGCTTGATGGAACTTCAATATCAATTTTGTATTCTTATTGACAACATTATAATCATTTCTGAATCATAAAGGTTTTCCGTTTGTAGTCTCATTTATTATAAGATATTTAACAATGGAAATATTTAATAATGGGAAGATTTCATTATTTGAATAAAATATCAAATCACAATTAATGGACAGAAAACTGGTCATTATTAAATTTGGATTATTGAGATTTTGTACACTTCCATGTATCTTGTCACTAACGACCCGGGTTTCGCCTTTCGGCATCTTCAGGCATTCGAGCACACGAATGGACTCGAACTGACAGACAGTAAACACCCACAATACTATTATAATTGTAAAATCACTGATAATTCTAAAAGATGTTGGAAAGCGGCAATTCGCCACTCTGTTAATGTGGTGTTTACAAAATAAGAATTAAGGCGATTTTCGAAATTTTAACTCAGGTATCAGTGTGGCTCTCAGACGTATAATATCTTACCTCGTAAATAATATTTGTCGTATTTGTATCTTCTATATAAACGTTAGACACTGTTTACTGTCTGTCAGTTCGAGTCCATTCGTGTGCTCGAATGCCTGAAGATGCCGAAAGGCGAAACCCGGGTCGTTAGTGACAAAATACATGGAAGTGTACAAAATCTCAATAATCCAAATTTGATATTGAAATTCCATCAAGCACCCTCAGTCGATGTCTTAAATTAATTAAATGGTCATTATTAATTAAAAAAATAAACATTCTGAACAGTGACATGCTTCTCTCGTGCTCCGGTGTGTTAATTATTCAATTCAAAATATAGAAACGTTATGAGCTTTCTACAAATATATAAATTAGAATTGTGTATTTTTCTCACTGGTAATTTATCATTTTTGAACAAACTTTATGACTATAAATATATGATTTAACAATTTGTTAACATTAGTAATACACAGTATTGTGTATAGCATGTTTATGGTTTATAATGATGTCACACATCAGAGACCCCATGTGTCTACGGCACAAGAAAAACGATACCGCGTGATACATATAATTTCCTCGGATAAAATCATATAATTTGAAACGGTCTGGTCGCTAGGCGATTCCATTCCACGTAATGCTTTTTAAACTGCCGAAGTTTTGTGCACGAAAATTCTCCCGCAGCCTTCAAATGAAGACATTTCAAAATATACATTTCAGTGATTTTCGAAACAATCAATGCTAGCTTCCATTGCAAAATTATATATCTGCTTATGAGAATATGAAAATCGCCCTTAAGTGCATGCAAAATAGTTCAACTGATTTAATTATAGTTAAATACTTAAATATATACATTAAATATTGATTATGTTTTTTATTTGTATTTTTATGCTCCCCTGAAAAATTGAGATTTTGCAGATATACAATTTTGCAATGGAAACGACTATATACAGAAACTATATATTATATCTGCAACAATGATATTCTCAAATCATAATATGAAACTGACTTCAACAAAACTGATATAATAACAAATTTGTAGGTGCAAGTAGAGGCTTATCCAGCAGATCCCACTCCAGAATGAACTCCAGAGCAGCATCCCCCACGGCCAGTGTAAGATCAAGGAGGTCCCGAGTCAGTAGAAGAAACATCGAACAGGAAGACAACTCCGAGGAGGAAGACGATCGAAGATCTTCGAGAAGAGGCAGCAATAGGTCTGACAGGCGTAGACAATCTCAAGGAAGTGATTTTCACCGAGAAAATATTGCAAGGGTCAATCATCCTGTCATGGAGGTGAAAAACGTGCCAATAGAAGATCACAATAATAACTTTAGACGAGAGAGTGATTCTTCGGAAAGAAAGTCTTCATCGATGATGAGTTTTGATCAACGCAGGCCAAAAAGCCGAGCGTCCGTTATCAAAGAGACAGTAGAGAAAGATATCTACCCTGCGTCGGATATTGAATCTGATAGAAAAAGTACAGCAAACGAAGAAGCGCCCATAATCGAAGACGTCCTCGAGGGACCTCCCCCTCCCGCTCCGCAACATTCTTGGGAATGTGAATATTGCACTTACGTAAACGGCGCAGGAATCCGTGTCTGCGATGTTTGCTGCAAAACGCCTACTGCCCCGCCCCCTCCAACGGCCGCCGCTCAGGAAAAAGAAGACCCTTCCAGGACTCGAAAGCTGTCCAGCAGCGAGAGCTGCGTCTACGATTACAGCGACGCCGAGCACTATTCCAAGAAAAAAGTGACAACCCCGCCGGGAAGGGCGCCCAACGCGACACCGGATACGGACTCTAACGATGAAACGGTTTTGCGGGCGGCCAAACGAGGTAGGCTCAGAAAAATATCATTTTTGCCCGGCACCAAGTAGTTCACCGATCCGCCTCGATATCTCCATTCCAATAGATGTGTGTGTGTGTGTGATATTTTGTGTGCATATTGTAACCGCAGTCTTCCAAAAAAAAAGCCATAAACTAATCGATAAATATTATTTTTGTATCATGTATAGAAATTTGCAAACCTTTGTTTATACTGTTTCCGAAATCGCAATGCGCGATGGGAGTACCCCGGTTATCGACGGAAGGATTTTAATAAACTTAAAGCCGCCCAAATAGCAGAGCGCTCATTAAAAGCGTAATATACTTGTAGGTGAAAGTGTCGGAAGAAACTCATCTTTACAGTTACCGAAGCAAAGAAGGTCGCCCACTCCTCTGTCGGACGCGAACAGCGTCGAAGAATCGATCCAGAGGCCTTCACAAATATCGGATGGCAGCATCGTCAGCAGGACTAGGATTTCTAAACGAAAATCGAACTCTGCTAAAGTTTCGACAGGCTGCGGGCCGTCCCCTCCGAAAGAGGCAGAAACCGCTAAAGTCAAACAAGTCAAAGCTCGTCAGAGCACGACAGACACCCAAGTGCAAGCGGCCGAGCCGGCAAAGAAGGAAACCGCATCCACGGGAACGTCTCCTTTGCCCCAAAGCATCTCAACACAGGTAAAAATTAAGCTTCAACAAAAATTTATGCATACTTTAAGAAAATAATTCAATTTCTGCAATAATATTCACATTGCTTTTTTTCATCAGTCCTAAGAACGTAGCGTTTATCATCTCTCACTGGAAGTTATTTTCAAATTAAATCATAAACAGCATTTTTAAGAGTAAATAACCAAAAATTGTATTTAATTATAAAAATAATATACAGTGAAACCCTGGAATGTAATTAATTATTATTTATGTGTGATTTTTGCATTCCCTTTTCATTTTAGTGCACTAAGCCCAGTTTTTGTTTTAAACTACTGCAGAGGCTTGTCGTCTGTAATTTCATTCAGTTGTTTTAAATCCCATCTGTCTTTTTGTTAAATATTGGCTGTTACTTTTTTATCACAAATTGTATCCACGGGCTTCGAAAACAATACAGAGAGGTTGATTTATAAATTTGAAAGAGATTTTCATGGAAATGTAACATCTGTACAAGGCAAACTATTTTTTATTTGTTTTTTTTTCCAACTTTTCCAACATTCGACGTATTTTTGTCAGTGCCTTGAAAAACTTATTATTTTTGGGGTTTTGCTGTATATTAACTTGATTCAAGGAGGACATACTTCTGTTTGAATGAATGCTTTGGAATAAGGAGTTATATGTGTTTTATGTCTGATAAATACCATTAATTAATTTATTGCATTACCTTTTCCACATAAATATAGAGCATATAACGCAACACTAACAAAATGATATGTAAGTGGATTGTTCTATTCTGTTCATTCTTTTCATATGGTTTTTAACAGACATATGATGTATTAGAAAATGTGAAGCCACCCGCAGAACAGCAAACTGCAAATGATGATAGTGAAAACCTTGAAACAAAATCGACAGAACAACCAAAACCGAGAAAAAGATTCAATAAACCTCTCAAACGATCAAATTCATTGCACAACTCTAGAAAACCACAAGACGCAGACCAGTGGACCAACTCACAAAAGAGTGAAAGATCTCTGAGTCGACAGTCGTATTCCAGTGATGCTCGGGTAAGTATCCACTATAATATGAATTATTTGGATGCCATAATCTAAACAGTACTCTCCAAAAAAATCAAGCAGTATGAAATAATTCCAGTCTTTTAATATATTATTAGCGATATACAATTTAATCTCTGAAGCAAACTAACAACAGATCTTTATAAATTAAAATCGTAGAATGCTTACAGATAAAAATGATTACTTTTACCCACAGCTTATTTGCGACTATTGAGTGGTCCGTCAAATGTCAATCAATCAATTTAAAAAATCATTCATTTCTTTTAATATCGTACAAAGAATGAAAAATATATTAATTCAATATCTTATAATCTATGGAAAAATATATATAGAAATTTTCAATAGATTAAACATAAATTTAGATTGTCATTCAATGTCCAGAATTTCTATATAATTTTACAATGTAATAAAACAGTATTTAATAAACAAACAGAATCACTTTTAAGGTCTGTCAATTCTTGGTGAAAAGGCATTATATTTTTTAAACAAAACACAATTTTTTTGTACTACATCCACGTGTTTATAATTATCAGGTTTGTTTCACTCATCGCGAGCATTATCAACTGATAAAAAAAATAGACAGAACTCAGTATTTGGTTTGTAAATGACCTAAATGGGTAACAAAATTAAAAATAATAGCTTACACACCAAAAACAAATTGGATATTTTTGCTCATCTTAACCCATTTATATTATAAAATTGTGTCTTTACAATGAATGAAAATACGTATGCTGTTTTTAGAGTGTTCCAACAACACCCCCAAGAGAAGAGAGCCCTTATGCTGGGCTATGAAGACTTTGTCGACCGCGACACAAAACGATTGGGTCACATGGGGCCCATGAGAAGCCGCTCAAATTCAATGTTGGCGGCAAATTTCGGAATACCCTCCGACGTGTCGGCATCATACAGGAGTATAATGGATCTGCGACGACCAGATTTGTACAGACAGGAGAATTGGAGGCCTTCATTTGTTGACCCCTTTTTAATGCAAAACCAAAGGGTGACATGACTTTTGAATAAATGTGGCTTTAGTAATAAAATTAATGCTCATTTTAAGAGGAAGAATACCGCCGAAACTTCTGAGATAGTGACATCTATTCCCTATCTGAGATGCTGCCAATAATCTAATGCGCTGGATTCAAGCAATGCACTAATATAAACGATAATTATAATTACTTATTAGTACTCTTACTCAATAGATATCACTATCACAGACACTTCAACATTATACTCTCCCTTAACGAAAAGTTTGTCCAGAATATTCAGAAAGAAAACCTTTAGTTAAATTACTAAAAACAAAGAAAATGGAAGTATTTATGCATGAAATATTTCATTACTGGCTTTTATTATTTATTTTACTATTCATAGAGAAAATTTACTATGTGATGCTATGTTCCAGAGGTTTCTTTTATGAGAATAATGAGCTGAAAAAATGAAATAAAATGACTTGTTTTATATTTGATACAATATTATCCAAAGGAAACAAATCAACTGAAAATTTCAAAGTGACTTTTCTCTATAATTTTATGTTTTAAAGTAACACTTTGATTATTTTAAGTATATACATAAATATTTATAAGTATTTTATCATATAAATATAATTATTATAAAATATTGCTTTGTAGACAGGTATTTTGTTATAAAGATCATGTGTGGTTATCAATTTCAAATATTCAAACGATGAGCAAAAAAAGCGCTCATGGAAAATAGAAGTAACATACATTTTAATGTCTTTTGATTATTAGAATGATTACAGCGGATACAGAGGAGAGTCCCAGCCGAGGGAAATTCCCGGCTCTTATGTCATGGATCAGTTTATGCAGCGAAGGCAGAGTGATGTCATGAAAACGCAGGGAATGGAGCTAGTCAAATTACTTCGAGTAAGTAGTTTCAAAAGAAATCAATCTCCACCAATAAACGCTGAACAAACTTCTCCAATGAAAATGATCACCCTAGCCCAGGGGTCTTTTTCTAATTGTTATGTGGATATTAATTTGTAGGTCGGTTGTGTTAGGTTCGCCATCTATATAGACTTAGAGCAAGGATCCTTGATTCATTTCGAAGAATTGCATAAATATCCCCAAAAAAACAATGCCATCATTAATTACTATTTTAGGCAGCAATAATAATTATGTGAGAATATTTTATGCGAAGATTCCAAGATTTTAACAATAGCAAAAAACCGTAACATTTTTTATAAATCTGCCCATTTACAAAATTTGACAAATTAAAAAAAAACTTTCGGCTTAAACATATACCCCTTCACCCGCATCGGTCAGTTATATCAAGATCCTCCTCTACATTTATAATTTGAACAATAAAAAAAGAAAAAATTTAAATATTTACTTAATTTTATTCAGTAAATCTTCTTCACTTAATGTATTAAAAATACGTAATAAAATACAACTAATTAATTAAAGAATTCTAAATCATTTTGCTACTTGCATTTGTCTCTTTTGGTCCAAGAGATTGCCGACCCTTGCCGTAGCCTGATTTACACAACAGTTCCAGAGAAGTCTACGTTACTAGAACCCGTGTGAGTTGAAACATGTTCCACAGCTGTAGAGTGGTTTAAATACCACCTACCGAATCCAACTATACCTTACACTCTGATCTAAGCAATGTAGAGAGTTCTGGCAGAATCTGTCTCCTACATATTTTAGTGAAAGCATATAAATTAATAACAACAATTTTTACAGTACCCTCTACTTCTTTAAAGAATTCATTTTCTTCCGAAAAGAAATCATTCACTAGAAATAGTCAAAGTGAGAATTGACTTTGAGCATCTTTTCCTCGTGTCTCTTTAGCCCTCAGCACATAACTATGACAAATCATCTTGATTACACTCCTAGATTATTTATCAGGTGACATGTTAAGCATAGTTCTGACAATGGCGTGAAGCTGAAATAGCTATTAACTATGCCTTATAATTTAAAAAATAAAATACGTTTGTTTTGTACTACTTGAACATGTTTATAATGATCAGGAGCATTGTCAACTGATAAAATATAAATCTTAACAAGGTTATTTTAAAAAATTGAATGTTTTTATATTTTTTTTGAAGTACTGAACATTTTAATAAATTGTCATTGTCGAGGCGTGCCACCCATAGGCACGCGTGGCATAGGTTTCTGGGTGCTGGCTTAAACTATATGATACCATCTTTCAAATCATTTAAAATATCCCCAATTGATAATGCTTTATAAGTGGCATCCTTTTGTACATGTTTTTTGATCAGATTTTTAATTACTTTTCAGGAAGCTGAACTTAATAATTTCTCTGCAGAGGAACTTCAGATCGCTATGACAAGTAGTGTGACAGGAAATCCTATAACATGGCTGAAAGAAAACTGGGCTCAAATGGTTGAAACTGTACTCACTGTCGCAACAAACTACGGCCGAGAAGGCAAAGACAACACTGTGGGCACGATTTCTCACATAGAAGCTAAAGAAGCTCTCAAGCAACACAAAGGCAGCGTGTGGCAAGCCGTTGCTGAATGTGTAGAGCAGAGACAAAAAAAGGTGAGCACAAAGATATTAAAAAATTTAGAAAATTTGTGAATCTTGCAATTTCTCGGCAAAAATCAATTACATAATATTGACTGCTCAATCTGCAAACCGGCTTATTTCACCAGGGTAAATTTTTCAAGGCATAGAAAAATTTTATAATTCAACCATCCAGTTTTTCTGTCAGTTTGCAGATTAAGCAGTCTATATGGGAAGAACTAAATAATTCCAACTAGTCTAGTCTCTCTGGGCTTCTGTGCTGCGGCCCAGGGTTCAAATGCGGTGAAAGTTGGCATATATATGTTTTTTTAGTCAAGAGTTACTTAACAGTCTAACTGTAGATAAGTTAATTTCATCTATTTATAAATTGTATAATAATCTGTAAATTCTTTTCACAGTCGTACACCAAATGTTTTGTATATTTTCTCAAAAGTCATACACAATATATAATTTTTGGTAATTTTACTATTAGTACAAAAAAACATTCCGAATATTAGAATGCTTCAGTGGGACTAACAGTATAAGTAGATCGCTGATGCTCTACAAAAATTATAATAAATTTACTAACATACCTAAAATAAATGTAATTATTACTATTTTCTGGTCCCAATAGTATAAGTTTGTTCATTAAATAAATATATTTATGGTCCTCGAAGTACACGCCCATTATTTCTTGTTTTAATGACATTTTGTTGTATATTTAAACACAAGTGATAAGAATAGTAAAAATGATAACCTTATGGAGAGTATAATCTGCTGAAAAAATGCTTCAAAGTTTAACTTTGTTTTTGCTCTTCTGAAAAATTGCATTTTTGGACTATGCTCATAAGTCATCATAGATATTATATAAATAAATATGTGTTATTTTATTTTTCATCAGTTGAAAATGCCCACGACGAGCAAAACCGGTCCTTATTAATTCATAAAATTGTGAAATCAGTACACAAAAATTGTTCATATTTTTATAAAAATTATATTACACTTATCTCATAGCGTTATGCAATTATTTTTCCAGTCTTATGTTATTATATCTTACACCAATATGCTGGTGCAATGCATTCCATCTCAAATTAATCTAAGAATGGAAGAATTTGATGATGCTTCAGTCATGACTGACAACGATTTGAAAATGCAATTGTAACCAAGAATTTATCTGAGATTTATTTCATTTACAGTTTCTAGAATTGCAATCGCGGGGTAAGTTTAGTCGAGAAGACATTTTGACATGTTTGACTGCACACCATGGGGATGTAGAGGCGGCTTTTTTAGAATTAAGCAAGACGCAGTTAAAGCCGTTTCTGATGAGGATCTGGGGGCCACCTTCGGGTGCGGAAAATGAAAGTGGCAATACGGGAGTTACAATGGGAATTCAGGAAGGACTTGCAAAAGCACTTCCTAGCGGACGAAATACAGAGGGTGGTAAGTAGTCACTATATTTCTCCAACATTACAATTTACCCAAATTGAACTCTTACTCTTTAGATTAACTTCTCCTTGATGTCAGTATCATAAACATCACATGTATTCCTTCTAAATGTGATATTATACTCTAATACATGTACAAAACCGCTATTGGAATGAAGAGACTATGTGTTTTATATTTTAATGTGATTTAAAGTAAATTTGAAAAATATATATATTACATTAAAAATCTGCGTGTATAACAAAGACCTAGTTCAATAAGTTCAGGATAAAATCACTTTTTTGAAACAATTGAAGACAGAAAAATATCAAAAATATTAAGTATTTTAAGATTTAATCAACATTAAAATCAATGTACAACAATCTTCAGAAGAGAATTTATGTTTTCATTTTTCATTTGATAATTAGGTAGGCTTTTGAGAATAGTTTGTAATACTTTTTCATTGAAACACTAGCTCAAGAAATACCTGAATCATGTTAGATTTATAACATGTTAGATTGATAATATAAGGACATAATGAATAATTATTGTGTATTTTATTTGTCCGTGTACTCTTTCAGTGGGGTTGTCAGGTCCGAGCGCACTGCTAGATTTTATAAAGACATACGCTGACGAGGCAACGTTGGCCAAAGAAGCGTCCGTAAAAGCAGATCGATCGGTAAGTGTTCAAAATAACTCATTACATGGTTCATCGGCTGTTCGAGCACCTGACACCACATCCTCTTCTAAATCACCCGCGGGGCGCGAGCCCCAAAATGCCCCCGACGAAATGTCTTCGATCTTCTTGCTCAACAGCCTCAGAGAACTCATTCAAAGAGCGGACATGAATAATTTAAACAATCCCATCTTGAGAGATATCGGTAATATTATGGAGAAAGTTGACGCAAAAAACAATAACGTGCCCAAATCGAATGAGGTTACCGAATCTCAAGATAACTTACTCCAGCAACCGTCGCATGTCGATCCCATAGATACTTTTCCCACTCAAAACATTAATCAAACGCCCCCAAAAAATGAAGTCACTGACATTTCTAGAAATGTCCAAATGCATAACATACCCGTTGACATAAATAGTGGTAACTTTATGAATGACAGACAAATTGAAAACAGTCAAACTTTTAATAATCCGTCACAATCTAATAATAGTTATGGAACAAATGAAACTACTAAAACTGCTGTTAATTCACAAACATCGCGTGCCGATCAGACTGCTTCTATGTCCACTGCACCTGTTGACAATAATGAGAAAGTTGAACCCCCAAGACAGACAGAAACTGTTCAGGTAAAAGACATCAGTACGAATGAAACGAGTGATTCAGAATCTGAGTACGGTGATACTAAATCAGAATTTGATGACATGCCGCAGATTCACAACGAATTTGATCGGCTGGTGAATGAAATGCTTGAAAACAATAATAACGCATCAAATCTAAAACAGAGCACCCCAGTAATGGAGGAGAACATTTTTGAATCAAATGCAGCGATCAATAATGTAACATCTAAAGAGAGTCTTCCTAATGCTGAGCATACTAACACTGTACAAGATGACTTCCCGTCTGTGTCCGATGTTGTAGAAGATTACTTTGAAAGTAATTTTTCATCTGCGCCCGATGCGGCAGAAGTTATGGAAGAAAATTTTCCATCTACGTCAAATGATCCAGAAATTGTAAATTCAAATACGATTGCTTTGGATACGAAAGAAATTATTCCAATTGTGAATGAAAATATTAATATATCAGCTGAATCAATCGAAAACGCAATTATTGTTCCTGATATAGAAGAATCTTTGACTCCAGTCAGCGCAGATAATAATTTAACTGATGACGTAGTTGAAAATTCAACAGACAATATCCGACACTCCGATTTCAATCAAAATAATACAAATTCTGTGGAAACGGTGGAAAACGTGTCTCCTGAAAAGTCTGTAATTAATGAAACAGTTGCAGACCCGTCGAGCAATTCACAGGATATTACGAGTAACAGTGAAGATCTGCCGACGGATTCTTCTAAGAGACCGCAACTATTCAACATAATGGAAGACACTCAGAGATTAATTCAACAAATGAGGGATGAAATCAAATCTGACATCGCTTCTTACAGCTCGGACAACAATCCGTCTGACGATGAATCTACCGATGAATATGACAAATCGGATGACGGTAATGAGACCGATTCCTCTGCGATGCCCGCTTCTAGCATCCACGAACCAAAAAGTCGAGAAGAGTCGTCTATCGATTCTTTCAGCGAATTAAATTCTGGAGAATCAGAATCCGATAGCTCCACTGACAACGAAGATAATGGAGCGGTGCACGCCTCTGTTAAAACTCTCCAAGTGACCGAAAACCATTCAGATCAAAATGAGTCTGCGGTTGAATCGACAGCATTGCTTCACGAAAACGGACAAGAGAAACAGAACGCTCACGTTGAAAATGATGAGTCCGATGAATCGGATAACGAGTCTGACCGATATTCAGCGTCATCTGAAAGTGATGGACGAGAGCCTGCCACTGAAGTACAATTAAATATGTTCGATAAGCTCGCAGAGAGCTTAACCGATCAAGTTAAAAACATAAATGATTCCCCTGCTTCTGCTCAAGTAAATAATCACATGGAACCGTTGACAGTTTCACCTGATCAATCTGAGAACCATGTCACTGAATCTGTGATCAATATACCGAACGAAGATCTCACCCGTGAAACTCAAGATATTCCTTCGAACAATTCAACTCTTGCTGACACAAGCTCTGCGGGTCATACCGCATCTCAAGATATTACAGAAAATCTGAACAATATGCAATCATTCCAAGAAGTAATACTTGCCAGAGAAGAAGAGCGTCAAAATAGTGTTTCTGAAGTAGTAGCAGAGTCAGCTCCGGAGGCTATAAATAATAGTAATCTGAATGAAATCAGCGTTGTCAATTCAATAGACAATGAAGCGAGTGAAGTTCATATAGAAAATGAGGTCAATTCGGTAAATTCTGAAGAAAAAACTGTAGATATTCCGAATGTTAGTTCTGTAAGCATCGTAAATGATAAAATTGATAACAATACTGAAAATATTGCTGATGTTGATGATAATAACAACAGTAATGCAAAAAATGAAATTGTAAACAAACCAAATGAAGAAATACAAAATGGGTCTAATAGTAATGTTAATAATATTGAAGTTCTAAGCCCCGCTGTAAACACAGCTACTAAAGAAACTAAAAGAAAAGTTAAACTTGAAAATACAAACCATAAAAACAATGCCCCGTCTTCCAGTAAAAATCTTATCACTCCCCCATTAACACCTCCCCCAGATTCATCTCAAAGTATAGAATCCAATACACAATCGGTAAGTGTATCTGAAGCTGTCGACGCAGATAGCACTGTTGTGGAAGAAAGGAAATCTAAAAAAAGTTCAAAGACTTTTGTCTCGCAAATACCGAAGCTAGAAAAGCAACTGAGTCAGCCTAAGAGCACATCGAAGGCCTCGACGAAAGCAAATCAAGCAAAGAAGAACGCTGAGGCCGCCGATAAGCCTTCTCCATTCGGAAACTTCCAAAGCGGTCACGTTAAAAAGCTGCAACAAGGTTTATTTAATAAAGTAAACGTGTCCATAGTCAAGGCGACTGACAAAAAAACAGCCAAAATCCCCATTCCAGTCAATTCAAAACAGTCACCGAATTCATCCGGATCAAATAAAAAAGACAGTCCCGAAACGAGCTCCAAAATTTCAACCAAAAATGATAAGGGAAAGGACAAATCAACCAATGAAAGCGGGGGGAAGTTGAAACCATACTTTGTAGAAACGTGCCATAGTGACGATTACTTCACCGAGACGGATGACGAGGTAAAGAAGAAGAAGCCGAAAAGACCTGAGCCACCGAAACCAGTGCAGGTCATCAAGGTCGAGATGGAGGTCGACCCGCTGACTGACCAAAACGAGGATCACTTTTTGGAAAAGTTACGCAAGAGTATTGACCTATCAACGATCAATTTCAAAGAAGATTCTCCAGAGGTCAGTAAAATTTACGCCAAAAATAATAAAAACTATCTAATTAGCCATATTTAAGTGTAGTCTTATATTGTATACAGTCATATTTCTTGTGTAAATAATTTTTAAAATTTTATTAACTTATCCTTCACAATCAAAAATAGAAAGTAAATTTATATTTTGACAGCGGGGTAGAGAGTGATTTATTCAATTATGATCTTTAACACTAGCGCCAGATAAGAATGCTGCTGGCTGAAGGGATCGTTCCGTCTTGGGAGCAAGCAGAAGTGGCGGTGGGGCTTTTCCAGATGAAGTTTGATAAATTTACAGCCCTTCAAGCGGCCAACGAATGTACTACTCTCGAGGCTGCGATATCATACCTGCAGCAGGAATGTGAATTGTGCACAGGAAAATATCCTATGAAAGAAGTGAGTTAATAATTGATATTTTTATCAAAGAAATACATACATTTGTCACTTAACTTTTATTAATGGCCTTCTTTCTTATTCTCAGATGGTATCGATGCTGAAATGTACTCATAGATGCTGCAAGGAGTGTTCCAAGAACTATTTCACAATACAAATAACAGATAGAAGTATTTTTGATTGCATTTGCCCGTTCTGTAAGATCCCAGAGCTTCATGAGCAACACGAAGATGAAGTGCTGGAATACTTTTCCAATCTTGATATTCTTCTCAAGAACATACTTGAGGAAAATGTGCACGAATTGTTCCAGAGAAAATTGAGAGACAGAACTCTTATGCAAGACCCAAACTTCAAATGGTGTGTGGAGGTATGTGTAACACAATTTTTTAAATGAGAATAATATTCATGCGTTTTTTTTTAAATAATATTGTCTCCGAACACAATAAGGATGTGAGCTACTTTCAGAAATTGATATTGTCTAGTGAGCTACTTATATATTCCTTCTTTATAATTTTTTATCATCATCCTTTATCGTAGCATATGTAATATTATTATATTACTTAAAGTAAATTAGGACATCGGGCTTTCAATAAAACATAAAATGCGTACTTTAATTATTTATTTATAGATAATAATTGAAAAATATCTTGAAATAAGTGAAAATAAAAAAACAAGTAAAAATAATTAATGAAAAGAATGGCATTCACCCTCCACCACAACTTTTTCAATTCTTGGTGAATACCTTGTCACTTCCATCTGAATGCAATTATCAAGATGTATCTTTTAACCATCTTCATAGTGGAAAACATTGATTCAGATAAGTAGATAGAGCAAACCAAAACAATGCCTTCATTTTGAGAGCAATTCGAACTAAAATTGGATACTTTTCTGTTGGGACGAAAGGCCATACTGATTATACAGTTGAGGCAAATGTAACACTCTTAAGCGATAAATCACATTGAAATTCTATCAATTCCATTCCTGATGATCAAATCGTTATGCCAATAAATTCATATTACAATGGCAACTTGTTAAATATTTCACTTAAATTTAGTTCAAATTGAGTCTAATATTAAAGTTTGAGATGCAAATTTATAAATATAATAAAATATCCTCGCGAGCGACCGTTTGGCGATCACTGATTTAAACTAACCTAACTAAGGATTCCAATCGAATACTGAAATATTCGATATCCGAATATATTCAGTTCCTTTTTCTATTCAAATATTTCATAAATTATTCAAAAATAATTAATAAAAAAAATCATTTGACATCACATTATAATCTATTTTGTTTATACTCCATAATACTCGTTCGAGAAACGCGTTGGCAACTAGTATGTGCTAACAATTATGTATACGTCTCGTCAGTAATACGTAAAAAAAATTACTAAATTCATTTGAAAATTTATTTTCAACAAATATCTGGAATGCTTATACCTAATCATATTTTTTCCATTTTCAGTGTTCCTCCGGGTTTATTGCCAACCCCAGGCAAAAGAGATTGGTTTGTCCAGACTGTCGTTCAATGACTTGTGCATTATGCAGGAAGCCGGTATGTGAACAATATCAGAGATTTTTTAAATAAATAAAAAAATATAGCAATCTTTGCAGTCCATATTAACAATATCATTACATAAATCATCCGATTTTCATGCCCCCTATAATAAGTGAGCATTAATAATAACTTTAGTCACCACTTTCTAGTTTTTTTTACAAATAATGAAGACATGTGTTGGAACATGACATTAGATCAGCGGTTTCCAACCTTTATGCTACAACGCCTTCCCCAAAAAAATTGTTTTTTTCCTCGCCTCCCTACCTTTTATTTTTTTAATCAATATAATAATATAGACACGTTTTAAGCAATTAAAAACTTTATTAAAAAAAAAAAACTTATTGACTATAATTAACAGAATAATAACAAGATTTTGCCATAACATATACATACATATAGTGGCGTAGCTAAGGGTTTTGCCACCCCCTCACCATTTTTTTTCCAAAAATGATTTTATATTTACAATAGTGTTGCGTTAAAGGTATTGTAAAATTTGTATGTATAAATGTAATTTCTTGAAAAATATGTACTATTTTTTTACAATTTGTCATTTAGAAATGTTATATTTAATATTAATATTGTAGAGTCCCGCAGGCTTGTTCTTGAAATATGTCAAAAAATTTAGTCTTTTAAATAATTTTTGTATTTATTATTAATATAAAAAAAACAATATTATTGTTTTACAATCCATAAACATATTGTATATAAAAAATTTAAATTAATTTAGGACAAAATATTCAGCAGAGTTTAGTAATATTTTTCCTTCCTTTGCTCTTAGTAAAATCGTCGGCAGCATTATAAAAATCTGTTTTATTTGCCAGTTGGTGTTCTATTGCTTTCAATACTTTTATTGCAAGATTTTTTAATTGCAAAAAAATCGCACTGTCGATGTTAAATAGTTTTTTTATTAATTTCAACTACAAAATGATAATTCAGCATCTCGTGACTGTTCACAACAAGTTTTTCTTTCTGCCTCGACATTTAAGCTTCATGATTTTTTTATTTGTTTATTTAATACGGAGTTTTCTGTTCATTTTCAAAAATGCTGCCTCCAAGAGTATATTTTGTCAATGAGTAAAATAAGCATTAATTCACTGAACTTTTACTGTTACGATATGAAGTTTTATTTATTTGTAGATATTATAGTATGAAAATTATTTTTTAATTAAAAAATTTTGGCGCCTCCCCTGGCGATAATCCGCGGCTCCCGGTTAGTAACCACTGCATTAGATGAACATTTACATTAACGTTTTGTTTCACATTTGTGTTAATAAAATATTTTGTGATTTCAACTTGGCGGCAATTTGACTGCTGACTTTTCACACAATAATCTCATCTTCACGTTAGCGTGATTGCCAAACTAATATATTAATCCATTCTTTTCTTTTCAGTGGGAACCTCAACATGATGGCCTAACTTGTGAAAAGTTTGCCGAATGGAAAGAGTCAAATGATCCTGATATTCAAGTTGCTGGAGTCAATAAACATCTAGAAGATCACGGTATTGACTGTCCCAAATGCAAATTCCGATTTGATTTGTCAAGGTATGAATCGAACTTGAATTTATAACTGAATTCCCTTACAACATTGGTACAAAAATACGGTTTCAACTCTTGCGTCCATTTTGTATCTTTAATAAAAATGACCACTTATAAGAAAATAATTATCCATTACCCAAGGGTTATTGGTACCCAAAAAATACCTCTTCAAGCGAATCCACTTAACAGGAAACCAAGAAGAAGCAAGCGGCGAGAGGTGATAATGGGTGAAAGGAGGATGCAGGCAAGGGAGACAGAAACATAAAGCGCTTTGAGCGCAACATGTGGGATTTAAAATAACAGTAATGACTGTACTATTGCCCATGTTTTCATTTTGCAACTTTGTAATTACAAAGCACACATAGCAAGAGCATTTAGAAACCATTTCAATCATTCTTTTTAATATGGTAAAAAATATGGTGAAATCATTTTATTTAATATGGTAAAAATAACAAAGTATTTAGTTCCACTAAGAATATAAAAAAATACAATTGATAGCTATTTCGGCATTGTGCCACCTTCTGAACTATATTTCATAATTCCTAAAGAACTAAATACTTTGCTATTTTTAACTTATCGTAATAGAGTTCTACTAAGAAATACTATTCATTCAATAAACTGATTTTTTTTACAAATCAGATTCGATGACCAGCCCAACCCTTTTTTTTAACCCTTACATATCATCGTCATGCAGAAGAAAATGACAAAGTGCATTTTTCATGAAAGTGGACTAAAGGATTATTTGATACCTAATGAACATAATAGTTTTATATAAAAATGTCCAACATAACATACCTTTCACCGCAAATATCAAAAATATATAAAAAAAATGTATCAGAGATGTAAGTGGAATATGAAGGGTTTTTAGAATAATTACAAATATTCAAACAGTTATATAAATATGTCACGACATCTGACTTTCTGTCCATTCATCATTCATTAACTTATGAACTGAAAATTCATTACAAAAGTTTCTTTACAATTAGCATGAATTGATTTATTTGTATTATTACAGAGGAGGATGCATGCACTTTACGTGCAGTCAATGCAAGTATGAATTCTGCTGTGGCTGTGAAAAGCCATTCATGATGGGAGCCAAATGTGGGTTAAGTCCTTACTGCGCACGTTTAGGACTGCATTCGCATCATCCCAGAAACTGTCTCTTTTATCTTAGGGATAAAGAACCGAACCAGTTACAGACATTGCTACAGGTCATAAAAATCAGTTTGTTTTCAACTATCTTAAGTTTTTTTTAAACACAGATTGAATAACATTACACGCAAACATCTGAGGTTCAAAACAAAGAAGCAACTGAAAAAATCACTGACTAGAAATTACAATATTATGGGATTAATGCAACCCATTACAATGCTATGAATCAATGTACTGGAATTTCGAGTTTACATTCCTTTATTTTCTATATGTTTAAAATGTAGATTTTTTTTTTTAATAAAACACAACTGTTTGTACTATTCCACATGTTTATAATGATCAGGACTGGTATCACTCATCACGAGCATTATCAAATGGTAATAATACAATCAAAACAGGGTGATTTAAATAAAATTGAATGTTTATAATCACAAGGTATATAAAACAGTTATTTCATGAACTAAGGATAAGAATTTATAAATCATTAAACAAATTATATATAAACAAAATTAAATAGTCTACAATTAAAATGTTAAAGACCTCTTACAAATCAATAAATACTAATCTGAAACCAAAAATAAAGCTACATTAAAAACCCATTGAGTGAGGAAAATTTTAAGAAACTAGTTTTGAGTAATTGGACTTTGTTTACCAAATGCTTGAAATGTCATACGTTTTTCATTTTGTTTATTTGTACAAAACGATTTTTAAGTAAAAGTACAATTTATAAAAATAAGTTTGTTCTGTCATACGGTAGAGTTTGAAATAAGGAACATTTTAGTATAACTAACTCAATATGTAATTTTTTCGATTTAGTGTTTTCTTCCAGAATAACGACGAAATATTCATTAAGCATAATAGCAGATTGGAAAATTTTAAAAGAAATTAGTGAACCATTCAAAAAAAATTAAATATTAAATACGAACGAAGATAGGCCAGAGCATCCAAAAAATATCTGAAAAATAAAATTAAAGAGACCAGAATCAATTCTTACAAGTTAAATGATAAAAATAATATTTATTGATATATTACAAATTGTGCATAGATTAATGAATCGGATATAAAAGTGGGGAAGACGCGAAGACAGTTTGCTCATTCAATAAAATTGGTTTGGGCAATATATTGGACAAACAGGAAGATCTTTTAATATTTGAATTAAAGAACATCTAGCTTGCGCTAAAAAAGGCGATGAATTGTCTACATTTGGAAACCATTTGTTTCTAAATAAACATACGTTTGATATAACAAAAACAATTTAAATCCTGTGCTTAAATAATAAATCTTTACAATTAGGTAAACAAGGGATATTAGAAATAAATAGATATACATTTTATAAGATTTCAGATTTAATCTTTAATTGAAATAGTGTATTCAATGCATTTTGAAAAGAGTAGAGTTTACAACGCCAAAACAGCATGTTATAATTATTTTTTTATAATTTGCTGGCACTGTTTTTGTTATTATGTCACAATAGTTTGAAAATGTAATGAAAAACCTCACCATCTCATAATTATATTTTATGTGCTAAGCCTGCTTTTTTCTCAAGTACTCCCTGATGATAGAATATACTACTTTGGTCTCAATAAATTATTTTACATTTACAGCTCAACAGCATTGAATTCAAGACAGATACTCCTTTAAAAGTGGCTGAAAACCAGGGTACGAGTGCTATTCCGCGCTGTCCCATTCAACTTCAAAGAGAAACCCCCGGCGGCTTAGTCGATAGCGTGTGCAATTCCGATATTGGAAAAAGCCAAGCGGGACTATGCAAGTAAGGTTTTCAAAATTGTTACAAATATATTTACTCAATACACAATGTAAATCGGCGGAGACAATGGCCACAGCTTAATAGATAAATGCTAGATTGTATTAATGCATGAAACAAACCATACGTCATTCTATCGTTTTTGAGGAGACTGCTTGAAGTATTATTTTGTAATATTGGAAAAATATCAAAAATAGGACATATTTACGCAATGTCAGTTGTTATTATTTGAGAGCCAAAATTTAATAATCGGTTCAAAAATAAAAAATTATCGCCATCATATTTAAATGAAAAAATTATATCCCATTCAAAAACAAAAATAAGACACAAGACAATGAATCCTGTGAAATTGACTGTGTTTCTTTCTTTCTATTTAAAAAATGAAGCATTCTTTTTGATTTATTATATTAATTTAGATGTTCACAAAATCTTTATACAGTGAATTATTTTGAGTGAAAGTAATTAAAATTCCACAGTATTTTGATTTCTTTATAATACTGTTTTACACTCAAAATCCACCGTCATCAGTGAAACAAAGACACAATTGCACGCTCCATTGTATGATTACTTTTAAAAAGAACTCATGTAGTTCAACATTAATTATAGTTGACTTTAGCACCTAACTTTTAGTAAATCTTAATAGAATATAGCTGAAAAGCCTTCAAGTTCTCTGAAATACTATTCCAATAGACGTGGAACGAAGAACCGTGATTTTATCATGAATTTTTTTGTATTTCTGAACAGCCTTGCTTTAATGTTATAGTATTAGATTAGCTTTGTATTATGTATTGAATCTGAAATTAGTGGCATTGATATTAACAATTGAATTGCATGTGCATTAAATGTTGCCAAAACATTAAAGCAAGGTCTAAGTTATCTGGAAGTCATAATACAGTAGATTACTATTTTGAAAATTTACAAAATGATCAATTTTCAGGAATCACTACATAGAGTATTTATGTAGAGTCATACGATATAATCAGTTGGATTCCTTAACGATTCTAAGTACTGACGACTTAGAGACCATCGTGAAACGAGCCGACATAAGATTACCTCCGAAACCGTACGGTAGCCTCGACGGTTTATACAGAACCCGCCTCCTACAGGTTTTATAAAAACATTTCTTCTGTTTGATCGATTTGACAAGCTTAAGTTACTAAAATAATTCTAAGCTTACATCAAACAAAGCAATAAGATATAAAATCATTCTCACATTTAAATCTAGCTTAAACTTCTAGATTTTGCGAAAACGTAGCACGTAGACAGTTATAAGATCACTAAAATTCGGTATGTTTAGAAAATGTAATCAGCAATTCGAAAATATCTTATGATTAGGGCTCACTATGTGGAGTATCTGGTGACACTTATCCACGGTGTGGATCCTCTACCCATAATGGACATCACCGAGATGGTGGCGGAGCTACGGCGACGTGCCATCCCTCTGCCGGATCGCGGGCCGTGGGATACAGACCCTATCTACACAGAAATGTGTGCCAAGGTACTCCACACTAATGACGCCCTAAATACATACCTTATTGCTTTGTGTATGCTTGACCCATGTTTTTCTGTGAAACCTTATCACTTCCGTCTGAAATTCAAAGCAAACTGACAGCCCGTTTCAGACACCCAACATTTATAACAATTTCTGTTGAATTTGGATTATTGAGATTTTGTACACTTCCATGTATTTTGTCACTAACGACCCGGGTTTCGCCTTTCGGCATCTTCAGGCATTCGAGCACACGAATGGACTCGAACTGATTCGTGTGCTCGAATGCCTGAAGATGCCGAAAGGCGAAACCCGGGTCGTTAGTGACAAAATACATGGAAGTGTACAAAATCTCAATAATCCAAATTTGATATTGAAATTCCATCAAGCACCCTCAGTCGATGTCTTAAATTTCTGTTGCATCCTAATTTTATTTCAGCTATGGAATTATTACTCAATGAAAGGTATTATTCCTTAAGAGGAATTAGTAGGTTTTTCTGTCATTTCGCGAAGATCGTTAATCGTTTTCCGTCGCCTAAAAAATATGAAATGTCGAAATATTTTTTTTTCTTTTAATAATTGCAGTATCAAAGTATTTGTTTACAATATTTCACTTTTATATAAATGGAAAAAGATTTTCGCAAAACGACAGAAAAACCTACTTATTCGTCTTAATGAAATAATCTTTTGCATGCGACATTTGAGTTTCAAATTCAAAATCCTCACTCATTCAATATATGTGCTTCTGTTCAGTCGATTGAGTGGATACTAGGGTAAGTCATTGGTTATCTGCAATGTAGATTGATTTCTCTTCAATTAACTGTCATATAAACAACCATCAAGAATGTTTTGAAAAGCGAAAAAAGCAGCCACTCACTGTGGATGGTATTGAACAACCATACACTGTAATCATACAATTTTTCAATATCTGGATGTGCAGACCACAACCGAATGTGTCAAGTAAAAAACGACCACAATGTATTGTAGATAATTGAAAATGGTTGCATTGTAGGCTGCTTTTTTCACTAACTGAAAGCAGTATTTTGACTGATTGAGTTAACTTTAATTCAATGAGTTCAATTTTAAAATAACAAGATACAGACTTCAGTTATCTTGATAAAACCGTAGCAGAATTTGGCAGAGGAAAATAATTCAGAGATGGTTTCATGTTGTAAACTTACGAATAGGTCAAATAATCTAAATCTTAATATTAGACTGCATAGCTATGATCTCTTTCCAATAAATCATGTATGACGAAACCCAGGAAATTATATTCTTACCGTTTTACAGTATTTTGATAAAGAATTGCAGATAATTAATTATTAACTACAGCTATCGTATCGTATCTTCCAATCATTTCAGAAGATATTGACGAAGGTATCATATTTGTATTTTTTAAACATTTTTATATAAATTCTCACTCAATTATACCATTTCTAGATAATCAAAGAGCAAATTCCTCTGGAATAAGAAATTTGGCTGCTCAAAAACCAGTGAGCAGATAACATGGAAAACTATTATAAAGAAAGAAGATTGCAAACCAGCAGACGGAAGTGATTTTCGATCGCCGATATTGGTTTAATGGCAAATGAGAATCAGCAAGATATTTCCTATATTTTCTATCAAATGTATTTTTGTAAGCGTTAGAAGATTTACACTTTTTTATTAGATTATAAAAAATGTGCATCAACCAATGTAATGTCATGCTAGGTAAATTTATCACTAGAATAAAATGTTTGGAGTAATTTCCTATATAAATAGAATGTATCATAACTTATATAATTATTATGTACCTAGTATTCATGCTTGTAGATGCATTAATGTTGGAAGCGGGTCCCGAATGATGATGAGTAAAAAAAAGAAATAAAGGAATGATAATCTATCATTAAAATTTATTTATTTTTATTTTAACTTAAAGCACATCCATCATAAAAATATATCAAACGATTTTATTCTCACCGTTTGGCAAAATTAGTATCCATGTGCCTGTTCGACCTTTGAATATTATAGATATTAGATTTTATTCTCCCTTCGAGGCTGCTGTGATCCGCGGCCACCCGTAAATGCTTCTCCACGAAATCGTCTTTGTACTTTACACTTTTATCCTTGTCTTCCCGTTTCTTATCCTGATCTCTGTAATAAGAAACGTTCTTCTCTCTCTCCGTGTCCCGTTTGGTAGCGTTCTCCATCATCTCTCTGCGTTTTTCTTCCTTTTCTTTTTCATTCAATCTACTTCGACTCGGTTTTATCCATTTTTTCTCCTCTACTGTTTTCTTCACAGGCTCTGATACTTTTTTACGGTTGGTAATTTCAATTCGGCTGCCGTCAGCTTTGACTAATCCGTAATGTTTAGTTTGCGGCTCATCGTCATCATCGTCGTCATTAAATCTTCTCGAAGGTTCATATGATCTCTTGTGGGAAGAAGATTCGTGAGACTTTAATTTTTTAGTTTCCAAATTTGACGCATCATTTTTTGATCTATCAGAAGTTTTCCTATCATACTTTGACGATTTTTCTGTGTCATGTTTCAGATGTTTTACACCTCTTTCGTGCCTGTTATCCTTATATGATTTATCATTTCTTTCAGCGCTAGTACCGCGTCTATACTTTTTGTCACTTTGACGACTTTTATTTCTATGTTTGTAATTATCAGAATCAGATTCCGAATGTTTACTTGCCTTTTTCTTCTTTTTGGACAATTCTCTTTTCTGCAAACTTGAATCTCTTTTACAACTCTGATTCTTTCGGTGACTTATGTTAGTGTGATCATCGTTATCTGAATCAGAATCTGTATCAGACTTCTTACTATTTTTTTTCTTTTTCTTGGATAATTCGTGTTTCTCGGAACTGGAATCCATATTATGTCTCCGATTACTTGGATTTCTTTTGTTTGTATTATGATCATCACTATCTGAATCTGAATCTGAATCGGAATCTGTATCGGATGACTTTTTACTCTTTTTCTTCTTCTTTTTAGACTTGCTTTTAGATAATAAATCATTTATGTCCAGCCCACAATCTTGACCATTTTTTAACTTTTTCAGTTTTTTAGCCAGTTTACTATCTAAATCAGAATATTCTTTTTTATGTTTCTTACTTTTCTTCTTCCTACTGTTCCTCAACGCCTGTAATTAAAAAAAAGTTTAATCACAATCGTTTGTTCTCCTACAATAAGGTGCGGAGACTTTTTAAACTAAAATATGAAATTGTAAAACCTATCTTTTGTGAATTGGTTCCAATTACTTAATCAATGAACTGGAAATATTTGTTAATATTAAATTACAGTAAGAAAAAAAACAAACTTGGAAGGATCTATTTTTTGCATCAAGATTGATAACATATTTTTTTCAATGGATTTGGCAGTAACTTTGTGGAAATACATTATTATTGTTGTTACATTGTTATTAATTTTAACAAAAATAATAATATCGAAGTACCACATCAAGTAAATAATAAAGGAATTAAAATTAGCAGTTAAAAAATTTTAGAAATTAATAAAAGCATTTACAGTAATCAATTATTATTATTTTTAAAAAATAAAACACAATTCATTTGTACTACTTCCACATGTTTATAATGATCAGGACCAGTTTCACTCGGTGCTCGTGATGAGCGAAACCGGTCCTGATCATTATAAACATGTGGAAGAAGTACAAATGAATTCTTTTATTTTTTTAAATATAATGTCTTTCCACCAAGAATTGACAGTTAACACCTTAAAAGCAATTATTATTAAATAATATTTTTAATAGGACAGGTGGTTCAGGACTATTAAGTTAATTTCCCATGTTATTTTCACCTCCAAACACTAGTAATTAATTTTGTAATTAGTAGTGCTTTGGTAATTATTCCTATCATTTGTGTCTAGCCCCCTCCAGTAAGAGGAAATAATCTCACCCCACCCTTCATTTTTAAGTCATATTTATTTATTCCAAAGGTAAACAATGATTTTCTTACATTAAAAATAAAGGTTAGGGTGGGTTTTATTCCATTCTACTGGAAGTGGGGAGGGGGGTAAGATATAAACACTGATAGACAAATTACCATAACACTATTAATTACTAATATTTGGAGGTGAAAATTCCAAGCCAAATAAATTTAATAGTGGTCAGCTGCCATTTCTATTCAAAATATTATTTACTAATACGCAATTATTACTATTATTTTTTTTAAATTTGGATTATTCAGATTTTGTACACTTCCATGTATTTTGTCACTAACGACCCGGGTTTCGCCTTTCGGCATCTTCAGGCATTCGAGCGCACGAGTGGACTCGAACTGACAGACAGTAAACAGTGTCGTAACAGTAAACGTTTATATCGAAAACACAAATACGACAAATATTATTTACGAGATAAAATATTATACGCCTAGGATCCACACTGATGCCTGATCTAAAATTTCGAGAATCCCCTTAATCCTTATTTTGTAAACAACACATTAACAGAGTGGCGAATTGCCGCTTTCCAACTACTATTAGAATTACCAGTGATTTTACAATTATAATAGCATTGTGGGTTTCAACGGGATGCAATTCGACGAAAGGATAAATATATACAATCATTCCACATTTAGTGACATCTGTTAAGTGTTTCAACAAATAGGATACAGCAACGGGGAGTTTGGAAGGTTCAGCTGTTCGTGAACCCGGATCGTAAGTGACAAAATATATGGAAGTGTACAAAATCTCAATAATCCCAATATGATGTTGAAATTCCATCAAGCACCCTCAGTCGATGTTTTAAATTAAACTATTATTTTTGTTAAAATTATGATCATTTTCACGTTAGCGATACAACCAGTGGAATAACTAAGTTATCAATTTTAATATAATATTAGAAATCCATAAACTTATTTCAAAAATCAATTTATGAAACCCTTCGCACTGGTATGCCAGCCCGTGAGAGCCGCAACCGAAGCCTACAAAGTTAACTATGGCACCACAGACCCGAGAAAAAAATATAATATGATATTACTAACTTGGTCTTCTTTCAGAAGCATTGTGAGCTCTTTCAATTTGACAGGATTTTGAAGTAATTGGGCTCGCGATTCAAGTTCTCTCTTGCGTATAGCCACCAGAGGATCTTCCAACATTTTCCGAGCCATATCCACTTGTGTTTCATGAGCTGTGAGGTTTCCTGTCAGATTTCTGATTGAAAATGGAATACATTCGTGTTCCACATGGTTTTTAGGGGGGGCTTTGACATATGACTGATTTGCCTGCTCCGAAGTCACCATCTTCTCAAATGTTTTATCAATTGCTTTTCCAAGGAGGTACTGTTCCCGGTCAACGGATTCATTTGGTTGCTGAAACAAATTCAATTATTGGATGAAAAACTGAGACACAGTGTCAAACCGGCTGGGACGTCGGTACTATCCCGACCAGGCGGGGATGTGCAGTAAACCTACCTATAATTTAAAATAATATTTATTATGATAGTAAAATGACAAAGTTTATGCTTAGGTCAATTTGGTAACATTTCGTTTTACCAGAAGTGGCATAAAAATGCAATAATGTTTTTGGGTAGCATAATCTTTAATGAAGCAAAATATATTTACAATATTCGTGAATGACGAAAGAAAACGTTGGAATAATGGTTTAACGATGACATGTCGCAAGCTGTCAAGTCGAGCAGCGGATATAAAGATAACCAAGTGTCGATATGAACATAATCACTGTCTGGTATAACTTACCTTGTACATCCAATCCATTTTCTTGTTGGTATTTTCAGCCAGCACCCCTGACGACTGCCCGTGATGCGTAAGATCTTCGCGTGACCGCTCATCGTCAATTTCTTTGCGCAAATCATTGATCCGCTGTTTCTCGTGGGCTTGGGCCTGTTCCGCCTTCCAAACACGCTCTTGATTCTTGATTGTATTAGGATGCCAAGACTTCTTTGTGTTCTGAAAGATATTAACTCATGTTATTTGAATTCAAATACATATAAATTATGTAGCATTTAACTTGATACATTAGCAACACTTACTAGATCACCTCCGCCCATTTTTGAAAGGGATATGTCACATATAATCTAAAAACGGGAAGACACTAATAAGGTTATTTTGGAAATGTCGCTTTGACAAATAAAAATTAACACACAGATATTGCCATCGTATATAAGAAGTTAGTCTATGGTCTATTTTATATGATTATCTTGATCGTCACAATAATATAATTAATAGCAACATAGCGATGAAAACTGAATTTTATTATCAAACCTAAAAGTAATTAGATAGGTTCATACATAATATAATTTTATACTTACAAAATTCAACAGAATTTTAAAATATCACTAAAATATGTAAAATGCCGCTTTTATTTGAAATAACCAAAATTGACACTTTTTCGTATCGAAAAGATGTAGATTCAATGAAATATGAATGTTTAATTTATTGACGAACTACTGCAGAAACATGAATTGGGTGCGTATATAATAAATTATCAATATATACACATTTCTGTAACCTTTTTAAAAACACAGTTATTGTGAAAATAAAGTATTACAAAAGCATATCAGTTTGTAGTGTCATATTATGAATAGGTACTTAGTTCATATTATATTAAGACAGTCATCCTATTTTTCCCTTCAGATACCTTTCTATATCGTCTTCTAAATAAATTATGGCGCTTAACTTGTTTATAAATAAAAATAGGTCGCCGTTCACCCTCTACAGCAAATGGTGGATAGAAAAGTATTGTATGCTTACACTAAACAACTCAGCATTTATTTCTCTTTGATTATTTTAGAAAAATATATTCGCCGGGTTAGTGTATTGGGAAGAATCGTGAAACTTGTTATTACATTCGCTAGATGGTCAAAATGAAATTTTACTCACTTCTAATGAATGTTCACTCTAGTTTTAAATGGCGAATAATAATCCACAGATGTAGGTAGGTATCAAAATTGAATTCTAAAATTAGGATATGGCTAAAATATTAATTTTGGGTTATATGAAATAAATGCTGTTGTTATTTATTGTTGTCGGTATTCATGATTCATTTATTACTCTGTCTTTCCTATAATTGATGCTGATTATGGTTGCAGGAGATCGAACGACAATATCTGGAAAACGCCAGAACTCATACCGAACTATCTTAGACGTCACTTATGTATTATCAACCATGTCCGCTATCAGTATGGAGCATATGGATTCCTACTGGAGCACCTCAACAGAAGTCGGTCTCCGAGAACTGGTTGTTAGTTATTATTCAATCACTCAACCATTATTTTTAGAAAGTAAATATACAAGTAAAACTATTTTGAACTGTTGAAATTTTGTATATTTCCATGTATTTCGTCACTAACGACCCGGGTTTCGCCTTTCGGCATCTTCAGCCATTCGAATGAACTCGAACTGACGAAATGGAAATGAACGACATGCAAATGTACAAATTTTCAACAATTAAAATTTTATATTGAAATTCCATCAAGCACCCTCAGTCGCTATGTTAAATTAACGGAACTATGATTACCAGTAGTAAGTCTCGCTTCGGCCCTTTTTTAGGATCGGGTAAGTAGTAAGGAATGGAGCATTTTCCGGGGCTGTAGCCGAGTGGTCAATGGCAGCTTCATTTGTGGATTTGTGTTAGAAGGTGTGGCACTTCAACTAGGTTTAATATATTTTTAGAAAGGCTCGACTAGTGAATTTATATTTTTTCGTAAAATTCGTAGTTCGGATGATAACGTGATACCGAAAACTCACGAAAATTATCAACATCATTAATAGTAAAACACCATGTTACTTTTGTACTTCATTCAATCTTGTATAACTAGATATGTTATTCAAGAATTGAAATATGTTTACAATTATAATTATTCCATTCCATCAGGAATGCATAATATGAAAAATATAGTTCATTTTCTCTACCGTGAAAAACAAATTTGTCAGTAAAAGCCGCCAGAACCTACTCACTACACAGGGGAAAGTCAGTGACCCCTGATAGTTGTCAGTGTACTTCATAATTATTGCTCAACCGTGGAGACTGTATATTATATATAACTAAAAGCAAATAAGTACATATGTACATATTGCATTATAATTGTACTGATAGTGACAAAATGTGTAGATATGAGCATAATGACTATTATACTAGCAAGCTCAACCACGAAAATATCCGGAAATGACTCCAAATCACTTCTACTTGCGTAGCGAACAGAATTACATTATATTCCAACAGAAACAGCCGAGTGCAATCCACGTGTAGAAGTTCCTTGTCCTCAGCCACGTGTCGGCAGATCGCTGCAGTCCCAAAGGGTCGGCGCAACCATGACAACAGAGCAGGGCCGCCCTAGTTCCCTCCGCGGCTTGCTCTCCACGTCTGCGCTTGTGCCGACCGCCTGGTGCCTGCCCAAACATCAAAATACGAAGGGCCAATGCCCTTCCGCGTGTATTCGTTACTTTATTGTCGATAAAAGCCTGTGACTCCGAACAGGCTTCCTCTTCCTCTCCCGGCCGAGGCGTAATAAACCACTTATCTATCTTTATGTGTGCACATTATAGATTATGAAGTCATCATACACGTGCATAATGTTACATTTAACTTCTTCTAGTAGCCAGCCTTATCTTCTAATTTGATTCGAAATTAAAAAAAAAATGCATTAATTCGTCGACAAATAATGAATAACAACTTTATGCAAACACATTGCACACATTCGTAAATTTAAGATAAGCATCGTCTTACAATACAAACTCAATATGAACGATAGTATAGATTGATATCAACACATAATATGCATAATATATCTGACAGTATGCGCCATGGTTCAAGTTATGGTAAGATATTTTTAATTAAATAAACAAATATGTTTACATCAAAACAGCCTGAAGACATAAAATGACTGAAAAATCAATGATTGAAATTTTCTTTTACAGATTTGAGCGCTTGAGCAAAATCCAACCAAGAAGGACAAACGCCCAAGATTGTGGGCCACTACGCTACAGGTGAATCTATTGATTTACGTATTTTTTTCTATGTAAGGAATAATGTGATGTTTTCATTCCTTTCCACTCACGCGATCCTAAAAAGGGTGTAGTTACCTAACTACCAGTCGTTTTCTATCACCATTCTCCTACCGATACTATCTCTAAAGAGAGCTTGTGTGACTAAATTACTGCCAGTTATTGTAAAACAACTAATTTTGATGTACTCCATTATTTGTCCAAATTATCAGCGGGCATATTATTAAACAGTCCTACAAATTCTGTCCGATCCAGCTATGTAATATCCTGTTATATTGCGATATGATTATTTTGTATTTCAATAAAAAGGTAAAATTACCAAATAACAAAGTTATATTTATTATTCAAGCGCATGTATCCAATTAAAATGAAATTACACCATTCGACTTACCTGGTATACACGTGTCGATAGATAATAAATTTAATGGATTACTGATAATGCGCTGCTGTTATTATGTATGTTATACTCATGTTTCATTTTCGTGGTCAATTTCAACGCTCTGCACGATCTCTCTCTCTCTCTGCAGACCTTCAATGCAGCGTGCAGTAAAAGTCCAATAATTTCTTTTACTTCATCCATATTTCCTTCGCACTTAAAGTGGAAACTATCTCTTCAATATTATCTTAATTTCTGATACCTAGTAATGTGATCGAAATATGTAGTTACAAAATATTCCACTTCATGTATATCTCTCTCTATGAGGTGTTCTTTTATTATTTGTACTTTCAGCAGAATGCCGTAATGTTTAACAATCGAATACAAAAAATTATTACCTTATTAACGAGTGTTTTATGAGAAACAATATTAGTTGTATATATACGTGTTACTCTACAGTAGGTACCTATGTAATCAATTTCAGGAAAATGGATACATTTTTACAACGTGCCATTCAGGATAACTACATTTTCCTCTCCTCTGTGTCGAATTTTCGAAGTAATAAATGTGATAACTTAATTATAGGGACATCAAAATTAGAATTCACATAACTTGTAGAAATACATTTTTGTTTTATTCAAATGCCTTATTTATTTGTAGACATTTTAAAGCGATAATTTTAATAATGAATACTATAAGTGTACCTACACGTAACACCTCGTTTGTTTTATATTCGCGTATTTTCGATTTACTCGTGTGTCCTACATATTATATTATAATATCAAAAGGAACTATATTCATAAAGGGAATACAACCTTTAAAGGTATGCCTGCATGTTGTTTTCGTCGACCAATGTAGGTAGGTATGTATTCTTAAACACAATTTATGCTGCGATAGTATAGCATGTGACATTTTCGTGCCGACATTATTATGTGGATAACATAAATTAATATATAAGGCATTGTGTAGATAATGCTAACCGACGTTTTGTGTAATTTTGAATGAAATAATTAGTGAATCTTATCGAAATGCATTCGTGAATTTTTAATTAGATATTTTTATATAACAAACACGAGATAGAGCTTAGAGGCGATGAGGACAATTGTATTCCTTTTGCCAAAGCAACTCTGTAGAACATTGAAATAGGAACGCTTCACTTTCAATGTTATGGATCGAATCTGGGACACGCCAGGATTAAAATATGAAAGAAGAGCTGGCGGCATATCCACCGCCACCCTATTCCGAAGTACCAGAGGTTATCAGTCTCTGAAGCTGAAGAATTTTCCTGCCGCCTGGTGCTATGCTTGCGCCTGGGAAACGAATTTATGCGATATCAGTGGTGGACTAAATTTGAAACGCGTAATAGGAACAGAAATATTCATAGACACAAATTCGCACCAATGGCTTGATGTTACTGATAGTAAAACTATATAGAAACTTATTTTCTGATTTTATCTATTTATTACCTTATACAACTGTGTGGATGTTGATTTTGCTTGACTAGCTTTGTTACATTGCGGTTTTGTTAATTTGTGTTTGATTTTGTGTTTTTCATTATGCCACTTTAATAGATTTATTATAATAATAAGGAAATTTATGTTTTTAAAAACGATCGGAGATAGTGTTGAGAGTGAATTTAAATCCATATTTACGCTAATTTAATAGTCAATCAAAACTTGTATGCAAGATACAGTTTACTTAATAACAAATATACAAAATACTGAAAACAATGTCAATATTTCACTATATGCAAATGTAATAGGTTAAAGAATTTGTAATGCAAAGTAAAGATAATAAGCAAGAATGTGTTCCTTTTCTTCTCTACGTTAAGTTCGTCGTATCGCTTAAAATAGGCCCATTTTACGTAGGCTTGGCTTATCTTCTAAATCCCATTAACAGTGCACAATAATATTATAAAATTACTTATCGAAAGTTTATTTCAGTTCTGCGGAGTCGACAACGCGAATCCGGCATTCCATCTCCGAATTTGAAAACGTCAAATTGATTTTTTTCTCTACAATGAATTTTCAAATAGAATGGTAAACCTGTAATCAAGGATTCTGAGTCGCTCAGTTTTTTACGACTCTGAGTTCGATTCCACGACCCTGCTTAAATTATAAAAATAATAATTATTGAATGACAGGTGAGTTTGTCACACAAGTGACGAAGTGAACCATCTTTAATTATTTTAAAGATACCTGGTTTTAAGGAAATAACATTAGAATATCCAATTTGGATTATTGAGATTTTGTACACTTCCATGTATTTTGTCACGACCCGGGTTTCGCCTTTCGGCATCTTCAGGCATTCGAGCACACGAGTGGACTCGAACTGACATACAGTAAACAGTGTCTAACGTTTATATAGAAGATACAAATACGACAAATATTATTTACGAGGTAAGATATTATACGTCTGAGAGCCACACTGATACCTGAGTTAAAATTTCGAGAATCGCCTTAATCCTTATTTTGTAAACACCACATTAACAGAGTGGTGAATTGCCGCTTTCCAACTTCTTTTATAATTACCAGTGATTTTACAATTATAATAGTATTGTGGGTTTTTACGGGATGCAATTCGACGAAAGAGTAAATTCGGTAATCGAGGTAATTTTAGACATTAGAAGTTGTGAAACTGTCCATATTGAGATCACAAGGGTAAAATCGTATCTGTTATTTAAAGAAGCTGTTTTTACGTGAACCGGTTGTTATTCAGTCTTACAAACTCAAGTTTTCGAAGAGGTGTATAACTACAGGACACTGTGGCTATGTTATCGTGCTCGTCATAATTATTAATAAATTAATACATATTATGCAGAAAGTTGTTTACGAGCGGTGAGGTGACCCTTGGATTAAAACATGTACAACCTTGACAAGTTATTTTTATCTATTGCTACAATTGTACGAAAATTGTTAATATTAAATTAAATTAAAAATTGATAACTTAGTTATTCCATTTGGTTTATCACTAACGTGACGCGTTTCGCCTCTTAAAGGAGCATCTTCAGACTAACCGTATCGTAAGGTCATTTACTTCCAAGGTAAAAGATGATTTTATTCTTAAAAGGGTGGGGGTGGGTTTTATTACATTCTACTGGACGTGTGGAAGGGGGTAAGCTATAAACATTGTTACACTATAAACAAATCAATTACTGGCACCTGGATCTGAAAACCCCAAAGGGAATAAATTTAATAATGGCGAGCCGCCTGTTCTGTTTAAAATGTTATTTACTAACCCTCCATTACTGTTAATAGTTTTATTGATTTCTAAAAATTCTAAGCTATTAATTTTAATACCTTTTTTATGTACACGATGGAGTACTTCTACGTTATTATTTTTATTAAAAGTATGATCATTTTCAATTAAATACGATACGGTCAGTCTAAAGATGCTTCTTAAAGAGGCGAAACGCGTCACGTTAGTGATAAACAAAGTGGAATACATAACTAAGTTATCAATTTTTAATTTAATTTTATATTATAAATGAACTTCCACTTAGTTACCGCCGAATCCATAGAAAATTGTTAACATTATTTCCGAAGTCTGTTATATCGAGGTTTTCCTATGCCTACTGACTTGAGAAAATCTTTGAACAGTAGATAGCTTCTCGGACTATAAAACTATGTAAGAATATGTTAATAATTGTTGATTCGTTCGATGATTTACAACGGACACTTTAAATCGATTTCCCTGTTTTCTCACTAGCATGTGCGCGCCAATGCTTTCGATATCCCTTCGCCCCGTACCTCTATCGGCACGTCATCTGAGCCTCAACGAACCCGTGTGTGACGTCACAAGGGCCAGGGCTACGATGGTAAACCTGTACCATAAACACGTGTAAGAGGGTTTTGCCCTACGACCCAAATAAAGTTCATTCGACTTATTTGTGCGCGCATCTAAATGGGTGGCAATCTAATATTGGATGGAAGTACTTAGTGTGTGCCGACCAAATACTATGTTAAATAATATATCTGTGTTCTGTGGATAAATACCATAGTTGAATAACATATTCTACTATGCATAATATGCAGGCTTTCAACTCGAGGGATATGGAAAGTTATATGGAAATCATTACTTCATGAATCTTTACTCTTCTAATTACCTAAATATGTAGGTACCTGCGATTCGAATTCCTATATGTTTACTTGAACCCAGTAAAGTTAAAATAATAATTATTGATTGAAGATTTTTTATTGCGTAGATATTTGTCTTGATTATTATTAGATCAGTTTACTTCAAATTGTTTTCACTCTTAATATGTTAACTGTCAATTCTTAGTTGAAAGGCATTAGGTATATTTTAAAAATAAAACACAATTTGTTTGCACTACTTCTACATGTTTATAATGATCAAGACCGGTATCGCTAATCACGAGCATTTCATCAGATTTTCAATGTCAATATGTGAAAGTAAAAACAAATTGTGTTTTATTAATATATTATAAAATAAAATTGTTTTGTAAAAGTGACATTTTATTGATGGAAGGTATTGGTAAAATCGAGGGAGACATCTAAATATTTTTGCTATTGTTAATTCTTCCATATTATGACAAATTGAGTGGTTAAAAGTCTGCGCTGCATTTTTGATTGTCAGTACAGATTGTATGTAGTTTTATTATCAACTTTCGAAATCAATTCAAGTTCAGTTCGACTCGATATAGGTACCTACCTACCTAAATGGATAAAACACAGCTAAAACTGAACATTTTAGCCTTTTTCTGCATGAATAATGCAACAGTACCTGGGTACATAGTTTCTAACAGTTGGGTAGGTATATATATTTTTAGTATAGAACAAATTACTTTGTGCTGTTGTTTTAAAGTTTCTTGACAATTTAATCCAGAACATAAATAATTATGTCCATAACGCTGCATACCTAGATAGGTAGGTACATGTAATTATAACGCCTCAATGTATATTGAATAATTTAGGTAGCTACCTACCTACAACCTACCTACATATTTCTCATGTCAAGAATCAAAGCCAAAAAATGTGAAGCAACGAGTTCATAGCTATGGCATTTTTTTAAATAGAATAGTTTAAAGCAATACCGCATTTTGCATCGCAATTCGTTTTTCAAATAACTACTAGATACGTCATTACAATCAAGTTGTTCAGTGTTTTAAATTATTATTAGGAAGGTAGGTATGCAATGTGTGAACCAAGTTACATAACATAGTCAAAAATTATTTATTTGAGCAAAACACGTTGACATCGTAAAATGTTGCAATATTTTGGCAACAATATAATTATGGCCGCATAGCGATCAAAGCAGATACAATTAAATATTAATATACCTATAGTTATTAGAAATTTCGATTTCATTATACGATTGGTATCGTCATTAGGTAGATTTGAGTTTAAAGTTTGAATGATATCATAAAGCATAGTTGCAAAGAAAAACATAATTTCAATAAAAATAGACACTGCAACATATACCTATACCTAGCTATATTATAGTTTGAACGCAGTTTCCAAAGGCCCTTGAATGTCTTTAAACATGAAATTATTGTCATAACAAAGACTGCTAGGTATGCATAATAAAATTACGCATATTAAATCCGTGTTCTGGACTTTTCTGGTATAATATACCTATCTTAACCATAATGGAAACACATAAGAAATCTCCGATTTCTGTTACATTGAAGTACATTATCAGTGTTGGCGTTACGCATAAGCGCATCTACCGGCCTGTAGCGGAATATTCGCGACAAGCTTTAGTCTAGTTATTACAAATACATTGTAGTTATACTTACAACAAATCAGTTTATGGCTAGGGTGGAAACATACTATCTTATCTGGGGCGTCAAAATTCTATCCCCCTGCCCAATGTAGGTAGGTATTACATTTATAATGTAAAAACACATTCGTTTGTAAACGAATAATGCGACTTTATTCAAGCTAACAATTATTATTAATATAATGTAAATGGTGCACTGTGTCTTTATGAATCAAATGATGGTTACGTAATTATTTTTCTTCTATGGTTTTGTAACCTCGAGTCAGCTCATTTTGAAAGCTGAATACCTAACACAATGATATAAAATGTCATATCCGACAAGATTTTCATAACAGTGTGCTTTCCCGAGATTATCAATTTTAATTCAGACTTTTTCTACAAATCTACACATGAAAACAAGGATTGTGTGTAAAGGTTAACAAGCTTTCAATTATTGTATAATTTTATTGTTAAAATCTCAAAATAAACTAGGCATTTTATTTACATATTTTGAATTATGATTTTAAAAAATGCCACACGCACAATCAGAAACAGTGTTTATAGGTAATTATTTGTCTTCTAGCTTGACAGGGATTTAAGATGATCTTTGCCCCTTTTTGCAAAATAATAATTATGTATGTATTATGCAAACATGTGTTACCCATTACGAAAGCTATTGCCAGTCGGTGATTAATCGATGACGGTTTGTTTTTTCAAGTTAAGTTTTTTTCCAATCGGTTTTGGATAAATTTAGCGAGTTGTTTTTGCAGGTGAATATTACTGGAAAAAAATGGTCATTGTTTTTTTCGTAACACTTGGTGGTTTTTATAAAAATAAGAAAAAACAAAATACTGTATCCAAAAACATGTTTGCCAAGCAATTTATATATAGCAATCAATGAAATATAGCCATCTCATTTTTACGCTCAGTTTTCGGGTGAGACAGTTCATTTTGGGCTGTCCGTCATCCTATGGAAGAATTTGACTTTGCCATGCCTTACACACAGGGGCTTTCATTTAACATCATTTCAATTTCCTGCTTACCCATGCATAATAATTCTTCAATCAGAAAAAAAATATTAATGAACAATAATTTTACATATTAATGCTCATCTACTTGTTGAATAAAATCTGCCGTAATGTTTATCAATCGAATACAAAAAAATATTACCTAATTAACGAGTGTTTCATTAAATCTTTAAATGTAAGCTCTCCAACGATTAACAAGAAACGATATTAGTTTTATAAGCACGTGTCACACTACAATATATAATCAATTGATTTGCTGTTAATTGTGAACTATAAATATATAAATATTCTTATTTTAAATATCTATACGTAGCTTGTCAAATGTGAGATATAAAAATATGAATGTTATTTATTTGCAGTAAATATACTTTTTTATTGGTCTTAATTGTATTCTCTATGATTGGATACAGTAAAATTAATGGATACATTTTGTTTTATTATCGTTAATGTTTTTAATAATGAACAATACTTCCATGCATGGTATATGTATTTTTTCATACAATTAACTATAACGGAATAAGGAATACCATTTTGATAAATTTATGTAATTGAAAATTGATTGGTAATAATCACCGAAGTTTCACTAGCAAAATATCAACAGTGAAGGTGAGTTTCGTTTAAATACATCCGAACTTTTAGCACTTTAAACCATCTAAATATTCCAGATCCATGGATGAGTGCACAACCATTCTCCAGGTATCTATATTCCATTCTTTATCTTTCCACAAGATAAATTAACCAATTTAATATCGTTTAAAACGTTGCCCGCTCATCTGTCGATAGAGTGTCTACCGGATTCCCATCCTTAGGGACAACTATGGTCTCACATCTGACAATATGACCCCACGCCTGTGAGTCTTCACACTTTCGTGGCATTGCCGATGCGGAGGTAATCTTAGTATTTATATGGATGTATCATTTCTAAGTTCCCCTGAACAATTCAGGAAAGAATTTCATCTTCTTATGCATGGTTTTGAATTTTGTTCTTTTTCTGTTACACGGCAATTGGTTTTTCGACCACGTTTTAGATTCAGAATATTGTTTCTATTGACATTTTTTAGGATTTTCTAGATTTGTCTTGTTATTTTCTAACATTGCCAGATCGTCTGCATATCTGCACACTTTGCGGTTTCTGTTGAGATGGATGAAAAACCTTTATATTTGTAATATCCTACTCTTCTACATACATATAGAAGAGTAGGGCTTTGGTGGAGGGTATACAGTGATATGATTGTAATCATACGTTTATCCATATGTAATTACATATCGGACCAAAATTGCGATTATGAATACCATATACCCTCTACAAAATATACCACGATGGCACTGACGATAGCAATGCTGACACGTTGTTTTGGCTTTCTGGATTTCACAGAATCGCCAAATATACTTTAAACGAATAGTTTTTTTTTACTTTTGTGATGTCAAGTATTTATAAATATATTTATCTCAATGTTAAGGTTTTAACTGTCAATTCTTGGTGGAAAGGCATTATATTTTTTAAATAAAACACAACTTGATATTTTCTGAGTTGCATTTATTTAAAAAAAATAAGAATTTTCAATTTAAAATCAACCAATAAATTCGAATACCAATCTTCAGTTTCAAAGTACTTTTTTTCTAGAATATATTTTTCCAAACTACTGAAAATAAGAGTTGATAAACTAGGATCATGTAAATTGTGTATATTGACATATATTATGTCAACCACGGAGGCAATCAAATTAAAGAATGGTGTATATATAATAAACCAGTAGAGAAGATAGCCAATTAAGGCAAGCAAGAATATTGTGGAGAGGATAATTTTGCTGTATTGAATAATACATGTTGTGGATTGCCAAGTTAGTAAGCTAGAAATATGAGCTGTGTTCCACTTACTAGCTAACTAGCTTCTCACCACACAAACTCGAGTGTACAAAGGCTATAGAGAACAACTGTTTTATGAAAAGATTCAACAATCAAATCGTATTTCCATCAAACACATTCAATTGAAACCGCTCAATCCGACATTATCCAAAAATCTTTGAGATACGTAACACAAATGTTGTGGGATATTTAAAATATTATTAATTTGGTAATGAAAAGATCATAGCTTCCTAAATGTATCATTGGAGATCAACGTTCTCGGTATTTGATCAAACCAAATTCATTGTTTTATATTATACTCGCTTGCAATTATATTAAAACGAGTTTTTTATAGGTCCCTTATAAATAAAATATTGAGCAGCCGCGTATGGATATCATGATTTCTCTGTCTGTCGCGCCGGGCGATAGGCGTGTGACAAAGATAGAAACGTTTGACTTTGGATGAACTTGTCTCAGGCCGTCGTCTGCGGCGACTTTTATCTGTGTTGGGGAAGGTTATACGGCGGCAGTGCACCAGCGCGCGTGCCCCTTCCATGGGAGGCGCTGCACGTAGTCTCTCATTTCCACGTGTAGCTAACCCAGGTCAACGACCACTCTCTTTTTCATCTTTGGGCAATTTATTCTGAAAATACCAACGTTGATTGTGCGTATTTAATAAACCACAACCCAATATTTTAGAACTGTCTTAAATTTACGCATTAAAAAAAATCTACTCTTACCTTTTTACAATTTATTATGTGTGCGAAAGAAGTAGAAAATTAAGCTTAAAATCATTACTTGTAGGACAATCAATTCATTTTTATTTTTGATATATTTTTTGTAAGTAAATTATCGAAATAAGCACATATTTTCGTTTCAAAGTTACTATACAAATGACCTGCCACGAAGAACTTATTGTGAGGAATACAATTTCAATTTTCCAGTCTTGTAGTCGAGTGGAACGCTCTTAGTGTTCGTCCTATTGGCATGTAGGTTACACGCGTTTGCTTAATTCTTATGCGGAAAATTGATGAATGTATTTGTGTTGAAATATAGTATGTATTTATATGATATTTTTATATCCATATCTCTTATCTTATCTATAAAATTAAAGGATAAGGCAGGGTATTACAAACTATTGGTGCTTTTCTGGTCCCATCAGTCAATCCTCACCTCCTAGAAAATGACATATTGAACTACTGAATTAAAAACATTTCTGAGATGCTTCATTAGGACATTTATGCTATAAATTATGAGCATTTGGAGTAATGTCCAATATAATGTACCTACATATTTATGTGCAGAATTTTATTTCCATATGTGTGTACGCTCTCTAACTAAATATACCATATAAGTATTTAAAAGAATTTTCAACCGCTAAATGTTTTGCCCTAATTAGTTGTTAATTGTTTCTTTAACCTTCATTTTGTATATAAGATCATAATGGAGACTCCTTCAATCTACATTATTACAAAATCCTAAAAAGTCTGCAAAAATAATGGTAAGACTGCAGTTCATAATTCCATGAAATCAAGCCAACTTCTTACTCATTTTATATTCACAATACTACGTGTATGATGATGACGTGAATTACGTCAGATCTTGTCAAAGGCGTGACTTTAGCTGCACTGTTATATTGGGACGAGGTCAAAGTCATTTTCACAGTGATATTTATAGATTATTGAACACCCAATACAATATTATACGATCCAATACAATAACAATCTTCTAAAAAGAAATTGAATTCCATGATAACTAACTAAGTCTCTCATCAAAGCACACTGTACAAGTAAATTCCCATGACGTATCGTTTCTAAATTAGTTTTATCTGTTTCATTGTACCCATTCATTTTCCATGCATTTGCCACGATGCGCAAGCAATCTTTTGTAGAATGGGCATACATTCCTAATGTGTCTGCATACATCAGCATTAAGAAAATAATAGTGGATACTATTTTATTGAAGGTTTGGGTTCATGCTACAGTTTCTAAATGCACACAAACTAAATTTATTTTTCAAATTCGCTACTTATCAAAAAATAGAAGAGTCAAATTATTATCCGTAATATTTAAATGGAAGAAATTATTTAATAAATATTTATTGTATACGTAGCGCAAACTTTTACCCAACTTCTTTATTCACGCGCCCTCACACACGTACAATATTCGTCGAATATTAAAATTGTGTTGTGACTACGTCCAGTACCTCCACGTGCTTTGAGGCAGCCATTGTATAGAACCTCCGTCCTTAGAGACACAACGGACGCGCGTTCGGTCGTTTCCGCTCGAATTCGGGACTGTCCCGAACCTCATATAGGTAAACACTACGGTGAAATGCGGTACCCTAGGCAGTTGGGTTAATATGTTTCTGAAGATTTTAAATGAAAAACAATAGTTTTACATCATATGTAGTGAAAAAACATTAAGATTACAAGTGATTTTAACTAAGTGTATCTAAAATTTCGTTGTTCGGATGTGTCGATAGTGAGAAACTTTGAAACTGGCGAATAATTTTCAACCTATGCCAACATACTATTGATTGAACATCATATTTAGGAAGGAAAATCATTTCGGTAAATATTCCCTTTATTTTCTCTCAATATTGTGTTCTCTAAATATGTTTTGCTTTAAAAATAATCGTTCCTAGTATTTTATTTCTATTAATTTATGTTTGACGTCGCTTTTGTAAAAATATTTTTCTATTAGTACAGTGTGCCCCAAAATTATTGAATGTTTTATACTGCCCATGGAATCAATACATACTGATATTAATCATTAAATTCAATACGCGTGTAGCAATATTTATATCAACATAATATTTACCTATGTCACCTCCATGCTTTATCTATGTAATTTGAGATTATATTTAATTAAATGCACCGTAAATACAACGTTTCTATTGTTTTGAGTCTTACGAATTAAGATCTTTTCTTGCTCTCAATCAACTTTTTGTATATGAAAGGAATACTAATATATCTTCGAAATGATGTATGTTTATCTGCTTATTTTCCACATAAAAATTTAATATTGGAAAGTCCAAATTAAATTATCAAGGCTTTTTTTAAGACGCAACCAAAATTTTGTTTATTGGGTAAACTAATAAAATAAATGAATATTTATGAAATTACTCTTGGTGCCGGTTTATTCTTTTGCGAATAACTAATACTAATTAAAAATCAGTTTCTATATATAGAAAAAAATTAAACCAGTTGTCTTATTATACTTATACGTAGGTAAATCATTGATTTAACATCATTTTTCTTAAGTAACACAGTGGCGGACAAAAGTTAAATATGCCGTAGTGTAAGTGAAGTTAGTTATTTATGTTTTTGAATAAGTAAGCTTAAAATAATTCCTTTTTTTAAGAAAATGTTTTGATTTTGTACGACTTATCAAACCCACAAGATTCTTTGGTTGAATTGTCATCAACTTTGTAGAACTCCATTATAATAGGATACAAATATATTATTCATCATACATTTTTGTATAACTGAATACTTTCTTATTTTTACCCTACCATACGATTCTAATTGGGATCAGGGAAGGTGTAAATGGTTTCCATCTGTTATGCCACTATCGCGCTTTGAGTGGTCAAATTGTTATCTACCGCCTTTTGAATTGTACATATATTTACTTCCAAACCATGCAGCTTATAATCACTTTTATTTATAATTGTTATTGTCGCTTCTGTGGCTCCGACACTACGAAGACAGACGTCAAAAAATGAACCAGTATTTACTTTGAAAACAAAGCTCCTTTAGACTCGTGTTACGTTATACATTTGCCGTTTTAGGATACATACATATGTTTAATTTCTCAAATAAACAAAGCATTTTCGACGACTGTCCACTGTTTCGAGTAGAATTTGTGTATTGGAAAACAGTTTTATGACTCCGGTTACCATAAATAACGAATACTGATCTTGTCCATGAAAGGCTTTTATTATTTTCATCATTTACCTACCATCTACCAGCGTATTTTTACTACAAATACTATCTTAATTCGGTGACTACTTGTTTAATATTTTATTCCGGTGTATAGGATTACTACATTTCTCACATTATGCCGATACAATACATAGATGCCAAATCAAAACCATCATAGATAATCTAGCATCAAGTTATTTGTTTTATTTTTTGCATAATCGTGATGTACACTAAAAAGTTTAAGGGGCACACAAAATTCAATTGCCGGTCCTGTATGTTGCTAATTTCCACACAATTCAATTTTTACGATCTTTATCCTTATCATTATTTAATTTTGTTTATACCGATTTTTTTCAAGAAGATGATATTGTTATAAATTTAATCCACAGTGCACTGCTATTAAGAATTTTTGCGAGTGCACCGAAAGCTATTTGGCGTTATTTTTTGCTGCACGCAGCTCTGTTCCCAAAATTCGCGACCGGCAGCTACACTACACCATCTATTGGAGAGGTCGCTGCCCGCTGCCCGCGATTCAACGGCACATACACGTGGCGGCCCCTCACGTCGGCCGGCCTGGCCAATTTCTCAGATGAGCCGCCGTCCAGCGCCTCTGACGTCACCGACGCTCGCTCGCTCTCTCGCGTTCATGGACTTCGCGCTTGCGCATTCCAAGACAATATTATTGTATGCGTAGTACAATGCACACAAACATGCATACCAGTCGATAGTGTGATATGGATGTACATACTTATATAAAAGTTATTAAAGTATCTTTTATCGAATTCTATTTTAACTAATCATCAACTATTATGAATGATAACAGATGTCACACCATGAAATTTTCAAAATTTTAACTCCATATACCTACAATCTTCTCAAAATCTGCTCATACTCTCAAAAGTAGTTTCAATACTTAGATAATCCAACCGTTTCATAATTAAAAACTATTGTTTTGATTATATAATATATCATTTAATACTTCTCTTGATGCACATAGGCACCTCGTTATAACAGTGAAAATACACTATTTATTTATACACTTTTTTCTGAATTTTTATATTAACACGTTCCTCCCGAGGAACGCGTTTTCCGCATCGCGAACGTTTTTGTATTGCGGCGGGGAACGCGTTTTTCGCGTCATTCTGTATGGACGATATTAATCGCTCAATAACTCTGAATGATTTTTACTTTTTTTATTGTCTTAACGCTAATTGTTCACAAGGCATGCATTAATGATTTCGTCGTTTTTCTAGAAGAAAACACTAAATCGAAAAAATTACATATAGGCTTAGTTATACTAAAATGTTCTATATTTCGAACTCTACCGTATCAAAGTAGGTCACACTTATTTTTATAAATTATCCTTCAAAAACAGTTTTGTACAAACACACAACATGAAAAATGTATCGCATTTCAAACATTTGACAAACTTCAAATACCCAAAACTAGTATTTTTCAGTTAGTGTCTTCTTCCAGAACAATGATGATATCCTAATTTCTTTATGAGTTGCAATGTCGGCAATTATGAAATAAAGCCATTTAACTAATGTCATATTTTATCTCAAAACCAATGTTAACAAAACATATCACAATCGTTATGTTGTAATTGAGCAGTTGAGCAATCTTATCTGTTAAATCAAGCACGAATCTCCAACATTTTGAATTGAATTAAAATAAAAAAACATGCAACTACGAAAGTTCAAAATTAATATCAGTCAACTATTATACATTCATGTTCGATACATAACATTATTGAAATAAATTGATTAGTTTATTATGAAACACCTTTAAGAGAACTTCCAAATTTGTTTTCGTGTAATTGTCGGTTCGGCAATTTCATGCTATTTTTTTTTAAATCAATCCCTAAATATGGGCGAAGATACGTTTATAGATGAAATTGATGAGGACAGATGACAACAAATCCTCCAGGTTTTTATTCACCTTTCAAAATCTTTGAGGGATTTCTATCCTGTTAAAATTAAAAAGATTTTTACATTTACTTTCATAGCTCGTGATAACAGCTGATTACATTTCATATTTTGGTAGTTTAAATTTTACTTGTGTGCATAGGCCATGTTATTTGTCATCGTCTCGTAATAAAATTACACTATTGCCAGATATTGTTTTCTCATGGTAGATATATTTTAAAACACGCTCTCTTTTTCTTTCCGAAAATTTACCTAAGACCGCTGATTCAATGCAGTTCTACGGGAAATTTAATTACAAATAGCGAAATGCCAAATTATCATAATATATGGGGATCAGGGAGAACGATAATTTACGTGAAATATGAATATAATATCAGTATATAAAAAAATTGTCGTATTTATGTTATGTCAAATGTTTCGATCTTAGAAGAATGCATGCAGCAAATAGAAATATGGCGATGAATTTTCCTACTAATATTTCGTAATTCGCGTAAATTATCGATTTCCTTGATTCCAATGTTTAGTTTTTTGTTATTTTTAATTAAATTTCATTGCTTTTTTTTTTGCAACATTTACTGTGTAGGTAGGTATATTTTCGGATAGAAAAAGAACAGCATGTTGTACAGCATATTTAGGCTGTCCATTGATCATTTTATTTTGTCTTGTAATGTGAAATGTCCAGAGACAATATTTAATTCGTTTTTCTCATCTGCACAATGTTGGAACACATTTTTGTCTTATTACGTTGTGCCTATTTATAAATGCCCTGTTGCAAATTTTCCTCTTCATAAAAAATAAATATAAAATTAGAAAAGATTAATTCAAAACAATTTCGTAAAAATTCGTGGGCCATCGGAAATATTTTGCGGTTATTAATTGAGTGACGAAGTTTTCCATACCAATGACGCGATCTGACAGCTCAACCCCTCTCGCAGCATAACCAATACACAAATAAATAAAAATAACCTCTTTATTATATTGACAACAGTGGCGTAACAATGAAATACTTTTTCTTCTTCGTCGATATTTCTTAACATAATATAGTTATGTGTAGGTACGTAATGAAATGTGAAGTATGAATTCGTAGGTAGTGAATAAATATCAGGCATTAATATATATAATATATCGATGGCCCAGTTCCATAGGGCGATAAGTCGAAAACATGTTTTGAGTTAAGTTAGCCATTCGAACACCGTTCTTCTACAGTTCCACAAAATTACAGCTTGTAAAATGTACAGGTTTTCTCTCAAAAGGAAAATATTTGCATATGGAAATAGGCAAAATTAAGTAATTTTTCTGTTTCATATATTATACATACATATCGATATATATGTTTGTGAATCGTGACGTTCCTTAAAGAAACAACCTTTAATCCTAAAACTGTTGACCACCTATTTGAATAAGAAAGTAATACTAATAAAAAGTCATCAGTTTTTACAAGTCAGTTTAGATGAGTCAAAACTTCGATTGGCCATATCTCAAAACTATCAATTTATGGTTATATCACTATGGAGCTAGGCCATCGATATGTCGTTATTTATCCGTCTGTAATGCCTAGCAGAATATAGTTAACACACATATGCTCTCTCTGTCTAATGTTATCAGGTGATACACCCTGTAATTTAATACTCTCGTTTTTCTAAAATTCTCTGATTTTTGTATTTAATACTTTCTATGAGTTGTACTAAATCCAAAAATGTGTATTGGATTGTTTAATATCTTTTCTTTGGCGTTGTTGCCGTTAATTTCTATTGAGCGGCATTGAAATATTATGCGGTATCTTACAATATCATTATTTACATTCAAAACGGGGCGATTGTTTAGCTTTACCAATGCTTATACCGACTAGGTATGTATACATATTTCTTGGAAACAAGGCGTAGTGATTAATAATCATTCTTAAATTTCAGGCATGATCCTATTTTTAATATGAGAAAAATTACATATGTAATATCTGATAACGTAACATGTATCCCTTAAACATTTTCCACTCATCTTAGTCATTGGTTGCGTATAATTATCTATGAAAAGGTTACAATGGGCACGCCAATGGATCTGCGAAACCCGGCCTTGGTGGCACACATTTCAATAATAGCTGTGATTTCACTAATAGCTCCGCGCCACTAGCCACAAGGAAAGACTGTAAACCAAAGAGATTGGCATAATTATATTTTCTCAAAAACAACTCGTATTATTATGGTTCTGTTCGCAACATTTTTTTTCCGCTTCACCTTCAATCGAACTACCCGTGCCTATAAAAATAATTTAATTATACCTGATATTGTTATGTGGAAACATAGAGTGGAATATTATAAAATACTTATGTATTTTTTTATTAATTTAATATTGTTTACAATTATTGATCATTACTGGACTGTTTCGTAATTAATAGTTCTAAGAGTATGATGTGGCCTTCGAAAGCAAACATTTAAGCTTTTTATTATTTAAATGTGACAATGAGATTTCGAAAATAACTGCATTATTTTGTTACACATAAACTAATAGTTACGCAATGCACGTGAATCCTGTAATATTGACATAGGTTAAGATTGTTATGATTTTAATATTGGTTTCAAATCGTATTTAGTGTGTTGTGATAGGTATAAATATCATGTATTTGTTTTTAATTATATAAACAATGTCTGGGTAATGATATCGAAGACTTAAATTGAAATCTACAACATTTGGCTATTTAATAGCAAATCCGAATACCTATATATTATTATTCGTTATTTTGACCTTGATATAAATACGTTGAGGTCCGATTCAAAATAGGTATGTTCTTTATACGTACATAATTTATTATATACCTACTGCCAGTTTTTGTATTTTAATTTCGTTTGCATTAGGTCAGGATTATATACAGATATTTGTGAATAATAACTGTTGTGGTGATAACATTACGAACACATTGATAAATTATTTGTATACAACCCACAGCAAGTTGATAATGTTATCATTTTTTTTCTTATTGATATTTATTGCTCACTATAAGAATGGTGTTCAGTTTTAATACAACTATTGGACTCGCTAATATAAAATAGTTTTTATACATAATTTAGATCTAGCACGCAGTAACTTGAGTAAAATTTGTGGGAAACCGTACAAATATTCCAGTATGCCTTTATTCTATACTTAGCACAATTTCAAAGTTGACATTAAGATTCCAATCAACTGTTTGGAAAAAAATAATATTATTTTTGTAGTAGAATACGTTTGAAGTAAGATTTAAAATTACTAGGAAATATTCGAAGTTTTACTTTCCGAGGTCACCAGATACTCGAGCATTGCGGACATATGTCCAATCTAGTTACGACACTGCTAGTGAATACATTAATTATGTCGCTGAGATTTTTCGAAGATTTATTCGAAATATGGCTAAGATTACAACCTTAGCCAAATATAATGTCATACCTAGTATAATTTGTATCATAATATGAAGTATAATTCAGTTATTCAATTTACATATCTAGGTTACTTTCAAAATTTAATTTTGTGTTACTGAAAAATAATTGTCAGAACAATTTAAGGGATTTTTCAATCTGCTGCTTTAAAGAATTGGTCAGTTTTCATTAAAAGGATTTTTAAATTATCTTCTTCGCCAAGCTGAAGACATTTTTGAAATGTTTTGCCGTTCGATTTATAAATAATAAATAAATGAGTGAAACTTTACGATATTTTCTCCCATTCTTGTGAAATCGTAGAGTAAATTGTTCTCGCGCCAAAAATAGTGCGAGTGCGCAATTTCATATTGAGGCACAGGAATCCTCCAAGGAGGCTGCGCGGGCATCACTTTCACCTCGGGTTTTCCACCCTCCGCTGCCGCCTACCCCGTCGGCCGCCGCGCCCTTGTTCCGGAGGCTGTACGCTACACCCGCACCCACCCTCGGAAAATCGATAGAATAGAATTGCGTCTGTGTAGAAAGAGGACACTACCGCAATATCATTACGCTATATGAATACTCTTGTACGTAGATGTGTGAAATGTATCTACGCGTTCACTTTCCTCCGAAAGCGAAATTGGCCCGTTTAAATTTGTATTAACGAAGGAAGCCAATACAGGTCAAATTTATTCAACTTGCGACGGAAAATGTTGACCTATCAAACTAGGCGTTTAACTTTATTAAAATAATGTTTATTTATTTGATTTCATATTTATAAGTCTACTGTTATTTGAAAAATAGGACATCTAAATTAGTATTTTGAGTATACGTTGTAAAGTTTTCCTTGGATTAAAAAATTGCTTCAGCAGTAATTTCATACAATAACCATTAAAACTCCTTACTAATAATAATGTAGTAAAAAATATTATGTTTATGTAGGTGAACCGAGAATATGATAATATAGTATTTATATAATTATTATGATTTAGACGTCCATAACCTACATATGACATCCATATAATACCGAATAAATTCGGACATTTTTTTAATCTATAGTACCTAAGAACAGAGTTGATATTGTGGCATGGCCCTTTAAAGGTGAAGGACTGCAACAGCATCCTCTCGATGTAATCTTAATTTTAGACATGTTTACGATAATGCCCTTATGTAGCTGCGTCGACCCGCAGGCTTATCGTTCGCGTGTCAAAGGAGAGCGGAGGAGGGGGCGAGCGCAGCAGTCGCAGCACTGACCTGCTCGCGGAGGCCGCGGCACGTGTCGCTGCAGCGGGCGCCCCACGTGTGCGGCCGTCGCCCTCCGTAGCCTCCTCGTTTAGCCCTCTGCCCGGCCTTCGACGCGCGGTCACAAACCCGCCGCATCTCGGATCGTACGCTCGTTTCCGCGGAAATCCTCCGCTGCTCGTCGAAATGTCGGAGGAACTATGGGAAAAGCAGCACAAAGAATGGATAAAAAATATTTTTATGCAGCCTCGCGAGGAAGCTCCTCCGGCCGAGGGTCCGTCTCAATTCTTTTATTTTTTGCTGGGATAATTATTTATATTGCAATCGGTAATAACGATCTTTTTTTTTTCAGAAAAAATTTGGAGTCGCATGAACGAGATGGTCGGCTCATATTACACAGGTCTGCCGTCGTCGGAGCGCGCGGAAGCTGCCGCGGAGGGAGGAAAGCCTGAAGCCGCCGGCACGGCCGTCGCGGCCGCCGTGACGCCCGCGATCGTCCCGGCGCGTTTCCACTGCCAACAGTGCGGAATGAGTTTTGCCACGAAAAGCGCTCACACGAGTCACGCGAGGTCTCACGGCAGAGGGACGGCGTCGGCGGGCGCCGGTGCCGGCGGCGGGGCGACCAGCCCTGTCGGCGCTGACCCTTACCGCTGCGACGTGTGCCGCAAGACCTTCGCTGTGCCCGCGAGACTGGTTCGCCACTACCGGACTCACACGGGTGAGCGTCCCTTCGAGTGCGAATTCTGCCATAAAATGTTCAGCGTCAAAGAGAACCTGCAAGTGCACCGACGGATCCACACCAAGGAGCGACCGTATCGCTGTGAGGTGTGTGGGAGGGCTTTCGAGCACAGCGGAAAGCTTCATCGCCACATGCGCATTCACACCGGAGAGAGGCCCCACGCCTGTTCGGTGTGCGGGAAGACCTTCATCCAGTCCGGTCAGCTCGTCATACATCTCCGGACTCATACCGGCGAGAAGCCCTACCGCTGCGCCGCTCCCGACTGCGGGAAAGGTTTCACTTGTTCTAAACAGTTAAAAGTCCATTCGCGAACCCACACCGGCGAAAAACCTTATCATTGCGACATATGCTTCAGAGATTTCGGTTACAATCATGTGCTTAAATTGCATCGTGTGCAACATTACGGCGCCAAGTGTTACAAGTGTACCATTTGCGATGACACTTTCAAGAGTAAGAAGGAAATGGAAGCCCACATCAAAGGTCACGCCGACGATATGGGCGAACCGACCGATCGTTCAATGCCGCGCGACGACACTCGCCACGAGATGTACCTCGCGCCGAGCGCTTCGCCTCCGGGTCTAGACCCCGCATTGTTGGCGGCCGCGGCGGCCGCCGCCGCCATTGAAACACCTCCCATCGAACGCACCCCTTACGCCTACGAACAGTTGTCAGTGATGAGACATCACGCCTATTTCACCCCTCGGCCGGTTCCCGAATTCAGATCCGCCCTGGAGACCGACAGCAACATCGTGAAGTGCGTGGAGGCCGCTCTGGCCGTAGCGGAAGACGCCACCGCCCTCACCCCTCCAGGATCTACCCCGGAGCGCTCCTCGTCACCCGAAGACGCTCTAGATCTGGTCGGGTTTTCCCACAGAGATATGTTGAGCTTGCCCTTGAGAAAGCGGAAGATGTATCTGAAGCCCATCGAAACGGCTCCTATCAGAATGAACTCAGTCATTCAGTTTGCGCGGGCGTCGTGAGCATCGTAAGACTGAATCGTGTTAGACTTCCACGTCATAAGATAACAATAACGTTGCAAGTAGTGATTTGTAGTCGTATGCGAATGTTTATTGAAGTTTATCGTTATGTAGTGCTACGACTTATTTGTTGTATTTTTTTTAAGAAGATCGCTTTTTATCCGAAAAGGCCAAAGTACCATAATTATTGTGAGTAGTTCCCGATGCAATAAAATGAGAATGCGTCGGCGTCGGCGTCGAAGTCGAAGTCGAAGTCGAAGAGGTCCTCCGACGTCCTTAGTTCGGCGCCCGGTCGCCGTCACAAGTGAAAGACTGATTGTGTCCGAGAGAAAAAGTCACAGCTAATATGTGAATGAGCTGACTCAATAAGACTGTTCGTATTCCGGTTCGCCGGATTTTGTTTACATTTATATTAAAATGTAGTTATTAAGAATTTGATACATTTTATATATTTTTATTGTTTGTATTAGATTCTGAGCCATCGTTTGTGATTTGAAAATCATGGATTTATTATGATGTTGATATAATTATTATTGTTAGTGATCTTGCAGGCGTCACTTTGAATTCATCTGTTATGTTTTCTATTGTTCGATTTCCGGCGTCGAGAGTTTCTTTCCCACCGAAAAATTCTCTTACATTTAGTCAACGTACTTGAATCAAGTCCTTTGCGTATAGTATGACGCATTCTTTGTCATGCAATAATTATTTACTTTACACCTTTACAGGACATAATATGCAGCTGATTGACAACAAATATAATGGTATTAAGTGATATCTACTTTCGTTACAAAAAGAGCTTGAAGTATAGTACTTTGGCAAATGTATTGTGATGCGTCAAATTTTTAATGCACAGATGACTATAATTTCTACTAGATATAATTTCAGTCAATTGTGGAACATTAAATGAAAACTTATATGTTTGTAATATATTGTATTTTAATGTTGCCTTGAAAATATACTTTCTAACTTGTGCATTAAAAATTTTCAAAAATTATTAATTTAACTAGTAAGAAGAATTCGTCAAATAAATGGCCGAATAAAAACGCTTGTATAACACTGCTACCTCCATAATAAACAAAATATGTGTAAAACTTTCATACATTCTTATATTATTATGTATATTATTAATTATATTTACTGAATACTAAAATATGCTTTAATTAAGTTCGATTTTTTCGGTGTCAACATCTACATACCTAATGTACATATTATTTTGTAAGGAGCATTCGAATTGAATGTAAAACTTTATTTATGAAGTCATTGTTTTATATTATAATAAAAAATCATTTAATGTGAATAAATATATTTTTCTTTTCCTTGACCTATATGTGCCCTTTACCTAAGTTCCAATACAAAACATGTAATAATATATAATGAATTTTTATGGAATCTAAATAATGGATATGATTTAAATCTTAAGGGATATCTTCCAGCACACTGCGAATAATACCACGGTGTATTCACGAGGAAGGATATTATGAATGCAAACCGTGAGAGCCTAAAAACCAGGAGAATTGCTCTGGATTGTGGGTCAACGTTGGAGTCGCGTATTTTTTAACGGCTCCACAGCCCTGATTTAACTAGAAATATAGAAGCATGTACAGACATAACACAAAGGTATGTTAACTAGCAGGAGGGGTGTCTTATCTGAGATATTGGTTTCTCCAAACGAAATTTTGCCTGAACTCAATATTTTTTATCGGTGATGCGAAGCTTAGATTAGCCACCAGGAGGAATGATAAATTATTAGGTTGCAATCACATAGTCTATGATTGCAATGTTCTGATAATAAACTAATAATATAAGTACCTTCAACCGGGGTTACTCCGCCTGATTTTTCTATGGTGTTTGTTAAATTGTATTTACCTACTGTGCTTTTTTTTCCAATAGTATTTATTTTTATGTGGTTTTTAATGTTATATACGCTTAATTGCAGCTATGCAAAATGGTAAATATTACCGGGTTCTGGCCCATTTTAAGGGTTTCACTTTCATTTGTGGAAATTAAGCGGCTGCAACCAAAAATGGTACGGACACATTTTAAAACATGAGAGCGCGCTTTTCAAATTTTACATTGTAGCTGTCAATCACAATATTATTGCATATTGGCCTGCTGCTTATAAATAAAACACATAATTTACAACAATAATATTATCATTGTAAAAAAAGAGATCGAAGAGGCTTATGGCTACAAAAATTGTGTCAGCTGTTTCTAACAATAAAAAACTCAAATAATTCTGTGCATCATAATATTATTTGGCCTATAATGGAAATGTAATTTTCACGTCGTTTTCCGCACACACACGTCTGTGTGTGTGCCATTTACGTTCATCATTTTTGCGAGTTTTTTCATGGCAAAAATTTTCTAGGCGAGATTACCACTGACATTTTGACAATTATACTTGTCATGCAAGCAATTTAATTAATAAATGTTTGTACATAAACAATATTCAGAGTACTGATATGTTCTGATAAGGTAATATGTCATCATCAATAATTGTTTTTGTCATAATCATTGTTTTTGTATGCTTTATTTTTTGTTATTTTATGGCGAAATATAACAAAAGTATCTAGCCAGCTTAGAATTTAAAAAAATATACCAAATAATTATATCACCGTACAACGTCAGTGAAATAATTTGTGGCAAATTTCACATTCCGTTGCCTCAGATTTAATATCCACACTACATTTGTGGCATACATTTAAAACAAATTGCTTTCTGTAGTTATTCGTATAAAAATATAAGTAGGTATGTTTTTTAATGGTATACACTACATCAGGGGTTCTTAACCTTATGCGGTAGCTCGCGCATTTGAGATTTAATATAATAGTGGCGGGCGCACAAGTTTAAAAAAATATATTCTAAATAGTAGCAAAATTAGTGCGATGTTTGGCAATGCATTTTACTTACTAACTTCTCAAAGCTGTTAGTGTAAGATGATAGTCCTAATCGTAAACAAATTAATATGATGTCATTTAGAAAATTCAAAATCTGCTCTTCAATTTTTGATGTTTCTTCTTGAAGAATTAATTTCAGTAATGTCTATGTGTGTTCTAAAAAGATTAACAAAAGTTGACACTGGATCTATAATGGTGAACTGCTGAAATCTACTGTGAAATTGATATAAAATCTCCTTAAGTCCAAAATATTTTCACCTATAACCTTTTTCATCCTTGGAAAGTACAATAGTAAATCATAAAGTACCTGAAAGATCCATTTCTCTTGCAGTAAGAAATGATTCTATTATTGCAGCCCACCATTGCTGGAGAAACAACAATATTTATTGCAGATACATTTTGTAAAAGCATATTAATTTCTTTCTTGTAATTTTTGAAGATATTACAATTTTTTTAGTCTCTTGTGTGCTGTTGCATTGGTAGTAACTTTAGTAGTTCTTCTTTTACATTAAAATCGCTGAATACAATTCTTATAATTTATTATTATTATTGACAATTGTATGGGCGCATGAAAATAGCCCCGAGGACATTGGATTACGAAACACCTGCTCTGCATACATAGAATTTCAGACAAAAGTTAATAATTTACCCAGATAGATATTATTTTTGTAATATTTATGAAATTACCATTTAAAAAAAAAAAAAAAAAAGAAAAGAGAGGTTGAGCAACTGAGTGACAAGCAGTTCTCGTAGAAAAAATTCTGTCAAGATACCTCCATTAGGAGACCATATGCTCCACATTGGGAGCGGACATGGAAAAAAAAATTTTAAAAAAATCTGTAAAGTCATGAGTAGGTAAGTATGTAAATAATATTAAAAAAATACTACATAGATATTAAAATAATATTTAAAAATATATAAAATGGTACCTATGTTCAAATAATTAATTACCTATTTATAATACAATCGATAGACTCATTTAATATCTATGGACTTTGCTCTAAAACTTAAACAATGTTGTTATTTGTCTCTGGTCAAGCCGCCGTCAAAAGTGTCCGGGATACCGTTTGGCGGCTAGATTTATTATATTTTTTTCTTAATCCGTGATCATCGAGCCATCATAATGGTAATTATTGTTCATATATCCTTATTTCGTACCAATTATATCAGAAGATGACGTATTTTGTGTTATTAAGAGTGAATTTCTTTTTACCCGGTAACTATCAATGCCGGGAAACGTATTATGAACGATTCTAAAATAATATATATTTGTTATGTTTCAGACTATCGGAAAGAACAATAAGATGCTGCAGCATATCAACTATCGAGTGCGAATAGTTCTGCAAGATTCCAGAACTTTTATTGGCACTTTTAAAGCTTTCGACAAACATATGAACCTGATATTAGGAGATTGTGAAGAGTTCAGAAAAATCAAGTCTAAGAACAATAAGAGTGCCGAACGCGAGGAGAAAAGAATGCTGGGTTTCATCTTGCTTCGCGGCGAGAACATAGTGTCGATGGCCGTAGAAGGACTGCCACCTCCGGAGGAGGGTTTACCCAGGGTACCCATGCCTGGAGCGGCCCCGGGTCCCGGAGTCGGCCGAGCGGCCGGAAGAGGCATGCCCGCGAACGTCGGTGGAGCGCCCGCAGGACTGCAGGGTCCGGTGAGAGGCGTCGGCGGTCCCTCGCAGCAGCACATGACTCCTGGGGGACGCGGGCAGCTGTCGGCTCCCCCGCAGATGCGAGGCATGGGTCCGGCGATGATGGGAGGGCCTCCTCCCGGAATGATGGGAATGCCCCCCGGCATGGGTGGAATGGGTCGAGGAGGACCCGGAATGGGCGGACCTCCCGTCATGAGAGGACCTCCTCCCGGTATGATGAGAGGCGGACCGCCGAGGCCTTATTAGGTAGATCGCCGAATAACTTTTTATGGACATTAAAGATTTTGTGGCGTTAAGATATAAAAGTGAATCGTCTTAAATGTGCAACGGGTAGAATACATTTGTGCGCCGTGATTCTGCAGTCGTAATATTCTCCCCAGCGACTGGACGCTTTCTCCGAGTAAGGTGTTCGCTGATAAGTGTTCAGTTATGCAAGAGAAAATATGTACATAACCACTCTTGACTGACAGATTTATTATAAATTCAGTGCATTGATTGAACAATACGAATTTTTGGTGTATGTGTGATTGAGTGAGGTTTTGTTGAACCCTAATAAAGTGACATTAATTTAAAGCGAAGCATTGGACTAGAACCCAGATTACCACAAAGGTATTCTGAAATGAATCTAGTTTAATTATTATTTTGTTGAATATCAAAGCATGCCCACTTGGAGTCGGATTTGGTGAAGATTGTGAAAATAATTCCTATCTAAATACATCTTACCTGTAATACAGATATAGACAGATGGCTTTATATTTTTAATCACCTAAATACTTCCTGCTATATTTGTTCCATCTTCATATAAAAATATATCTATCTTGGGATGTTAAACGTTCAATAATAGTACTAATTAAACTTGAGTTTTCCAGAATGATAGCTATAGTAATATTTTAGGTAAATGTCTTAAAAAGGCCTAAAAATGATATTTTTCTCCGAAAACCACACAAAACAATATGTTTTAAGGTAGAATAATCTTTTATGAACCTAAATATATAGAAAATATTCGTGAATCACGAAAGGAAACGTTGGAATATAGGTCTATTGAGGTTTTTTCGCACACTTTCATGTCTCTTCAGTACCAACCTAACCAAACAAAACTCCACATATCAATGGCGGCTGACATGACAGCTCGCGATCGCTTCAGAAAGTACATGAAAGTATGCGAAATTCAATTTGGTAAATACTCGTATTGGTGGACATTGTCTAAAAATGCATTTATTTCATCAAAAAGCATGCGAAATGATTTGTTTTAGGGTAGAACAGTCTTTTATCAAGCTAAATATATGGAATATATTCAATAATAAAAGTAGTTGAATTCGTAGGAATCTTCATTTAAACTTAAGTGTTTGTTCAGCACACGAATATGTTACGTTTTAGGTTAGCACTGCTGGCTATTCCAACATGGTCAAAAATGAAGTTTGTGACGTACACAACTATTATGCGATAAACCACTGTTGGAATGTTTCCTTTCGTCGTTATTGAATATATTTCGCTTGATGAAAGACTATTCTACCCTAAAACATAACATTTCGCTTACTTTGTGAAAAAAATGTTTTTTTAGGTAACGTCCACCAATATGAACATTTACCTTCAATGTTTTAGGGTAGAACAAACAAACTCTAACATAACCTACTACAACATAACTCATCATTTTGTGTATTTTTCGGTGAAAAATATCATTTTTAGACCACGTGCCTGCTAATAGACATTTACGATATTTTACATTATGAAGTTAAAATTCTAATGTGCCTATTTAGAAAATAATTTGGATAAAGTTGTCGTGAAATTGTCTGAAGCTGCTTTTTTGTTTAGACAAAAGCTGTGTGGAAAATATTTTCAATACTTTATTCTTTTTGGTATTATGCTTAGTGGTTAAAATTCGGTCATCCATTTTTTGTAATATAAGTCAGTGATTTTCATTTATTTTGCCAAATAGGACTGACAACCAGCAGTTAATTGGGACAATATCTGAGATATTGTCATTCAAGTTGTAATTGCGCTTTCAATATCTATGGATGATGTTTGATTCCAATTGTATGATATTTGCACTTTCTCGTACAATGATATGGTTTATAAGAAGTGGAGTGTAAAAAACAAATGGCAGCTTTATGCAATTTTACCATCGACTAATAGGCTTAGACGATAACGGTAAAATGAGTATAAATGTTTTAATTGTACTTTGAAATTACTTTAAAAAAACATACCCTGTCATTGAAAGTGTTATTGAAAACTTATTTACGTATTCATATTGTTTTTAATTCAAGTTTCTGAATTAAACATTTAAAAACAGAAAAGTTTATTTTTATAGTGTTTTATTGAATTTATTAAGGGCAGTAATATATAAACGTTTGTCATTCGCTCTCTAGTAGCCGACCAGTACACATCTCCAATCAACCAATTCACCGCTTACAAAATTGGCAGATACCGACTGCCTGCTACACTGATCAACACCGATCCGCCATTCATACCGACACCTATCCACATTCTGCAATACTGCGGGAAATATCACCGCTGTGAGCTGTACTACCGTTGCTGCAACAATTGCACTGTTGTCACCGCAATAATAGTTCCAGAACTACACGAGATATTTATACCATGGATCAATACGCTAACGACATGGGCACAGGAGCCCCATCTGGTAGTCTGCGAAATTGGAAGAAAATCGAGACCAAATTAGTTTCCATCTGTGAACTGCAAAAAACTAGGAAAAAGAACGACATACAGATCTTCCCCCTCCCTCTATTCGTTGGTGCTGTCCCTATATGGGGATCTATCGACATGCAACCTTTGGAAGAGGAAAAAGCTGAATCCCAGGCAGAATGGTATGCTCTCAAGGATAAGGTACAGCAGGCAACTACCTCCTCCGCAGGACAAATACCGGATATCTCTTGCAATGGAAATAATTGGGTAATCCTCAGAATCTTACTTTTTATCATCACACGGACAATATGGGTCTGGCTTAATTTTGTACATATATAACTTGCATTAAATGCACCATGATCAGTGATACATTGGGTGGTCCAGTGATCTGGAGAGAACCAGGTTGCATTCTGACAAAAGAGGATGTGTAATTCTACCTCGAGGGGACATTGACCACTGTTCTTGCCAAGTTGTCAGAACAGTTAGTGAGCAGATTTTTTTCACTTTAGCTTTAAGAAACTGTTGAGAATCCAACGGGTGAAGAATTGTGCAGCCAATTTGTGCTGGTTTCCCGAGCAATAAGTGATGGATTGCAGCTCTTCTTTGGACCTCTAAATCTAGAGGAATAAGTCCTAACATGACAGGAAGACATTCGGTTGAGCAGGTTCGATAGGCTTTGGACATGGCAATGAGCGTAAACCTTTGTCTCCGAAGAAGTATTTGACATATTTCCTGTCGTTGGGCACATCTATATGCCCAGCAGTTTGCAGCATGACACGCAATACCAAGTAATATTGATTTGTAGTATTGATTTGTAGATTGAAATGTTAAGCCCCAACTTACCCTAGCCGTGCGTGCTGCCTTTTCAAAGCGTGTTTTTGAGCTATCTATAGCAGTTATAGCCAGATTTTGGGACTAGTCTTTTAAAAGACAGAGACCTAATTAACACACGACACGACAACGAAATATTTGTCTGATTTACTTTTACCACATGCTTACGATAGTTTCAATATCAGAACCACGCTCCCATTTCTACTTATGATCCCATAGCTACTCAACAGAATTGAATATCCCAGAGGAATTGGAAGCGATTAATTGATACATTTTTAAACTGATCATTCAATGAGCAACAAAGTATTGGGTAACACATCGCCTTGTTTTCGGGTATGAGCCGAAAAAGTTGAATATTTGCTGCGAGAAGTAGTAAATGATGAGGAGTGTGAGACTAAATGATCCAACTGATTCTTGCTGTAGCAGCACTGTTACTAAGGGCAGTGCTGATGTTATGCTTGGGTTACCGTCTGTAGTGGAAAATTTAAAGGACGCTCATGCGGTTCTGATGTGACAACTAATCGGTAAATAACTGTTATTATGAGGGTGGGAAAATGCAATCTTGCCTGGGACGGTAACACATCTTGCGTTGGCCCTTTTTAAGGGTATTTTGGCTCGGTTTGATAGGTGCTGGTAATGGCAAGTCATATAAAAATTTGTGTGAAATATTCTTGTCATTTTGTTAATGACTTAAATCATATCCACAGATACCCATCTTGCTGACTACTTGACTTGATTAGCACTGTGCTTTCAGTCATCAGCTTTTCACAGTGAATTGTTTGGATTTGGGTTTTTACACATGTATATGGATATGTAAGTGATATCTAATAGGACATATAAAACATCATTTATGTCTTGTATTGCTAAATCAATCGATTTATGGTTGGATATAACATATTATTTTTCTTTCTAAATAGAAGTAAAAGCTAATTCTGGTGAAAAATATTTCTTTTATTCATTAAAGCTTACAAACAAGTAGAAAAAATAAAATAAGTTTTATAATGATAGGGAGTATAAATATTATTCAATCACTTTAATGCATAATAAATTAATGGCACGCTTTTGACTATTTGACTATCTATTCAGATTACATTAGTATGACAATGTTTGCTTGAAGAGAGTTAGATTTATGTTAACAGCTTAAATTAAATCAGTTCTTAAGTTAAAGATCACCGCCATAAAAAGGCTTGCCACACCGAAAGTTATATTTTTCACACTTTAATGTTCATATTAATGGTAAATCATCATAATTTTTTTTAATAATTTAAGACATCGACTGATGGTGCTTAATGGAATTTCAATATCAAATTTGAATTGTTGAGATTTTTTACATCTCCATGTATTTCGTCACTAACGATCCGGGATTCGCCTTTCGCCATCTTCAGGCATTCAAGCACACGAATGCCTGAAGATGTCGAAAGGCGAATCCCGGATCGTTAGTGACGAAATACATGGAGATGTACAAAATCTCAACAATTCAAATTTGATATCATAAATTTTGTTTTCATTTGTCTGTCGATTTCTAGTTAACATAATGAACCGTTTAAATTATCTTATAAACAAATATTCTGCTTTACCTATTATAAATGATGAGTTTTTTTTAAACCTGTATTAAAATAGTTATTTGTGGTTAAAAAGGTTTTGTATACACAGATTTACACATTCCACAATAATATCGTCGTTCGGCATGCAATACCACGTGAACAACGGTTTTAATAAAACTTTTTTTATGCCATTCAATGCTGTTAAATCTATTGTTCCTGGAATTTGCATATATTATAGAATGTCAGCTATTTGTTTTAATCAACGTTTTTCGTAGGCAACTTGTAAAGCCAATTTAATTGTATTTAATTTATAAATTTAAAAAATAGCAGCTTTTTCTCCACAGTTCATCTTCTGTCGCTGTTGTGTTGCATGTCGAAAAATGATATACTTTCAAGTACTTTGCCTCTGTATTCTGTCTGAATGAAGCTGATACATTTACATTAATCAACAATAATATTAACCAGTATCAGTTAATTTGATGTGTTAATGTCAAAACTGAATACACCTAACCGAGTGGAGATCAGTCTGAAAGACTTTATCCGTTACAATGATTGTTTTAATAGACTTTCTCCATTTCAGCGCTTGAAAACAAAATATCCATCAAAATTCAAATACCGATATATAGATATTATAGATCTTTAAAGCATCATTATTATTTACAATGCGCTTAAAAGAGGATCTGTTTCTAATGATTATATACGCGATTATAATTGTCCACATGTAATTCCATTTCATAATTGGAACCATCGGTGTGGATAGCCGGATTACTTGATTGAAAGAGTTTCAAATAGCACAGTGAGACCTCGTGGCTTTGAGTTTGATGTCATTGTTTCTGCGAATAAGAACATCTGTTAGTATTTCTGATTTTAAAGAAATCGGATTGAGTAAAGATTATTCACACCAATGTTTTATGGCTGATAAGATATTTTCATTACCATCCATTGCTTTGCTTAGATTTGTGGACAGCCATAAGATCGATCGGGTGGGACCGGCATGAGTTGGGAAGAAGCGAGACAATTGGGAAGTGGCAGAGAATCTTGGAGATCATGTCTCGTATCTGGAGAGGATATGGTGAAATTATGAAGTAAGATGTGAATTATTAGAAATACAATTTCTATTACTCTGACAGATCTTTAAGGAAATTTCAATCTACGTGGGATTGGATATAGCTAATGAAAATACATATTCAAAATATGATTCCTAGTTATATTGGTAGCTCTAACATACTTCAACTTATCTCTAATGGCAATAATTGCATTTCGGATGACACTTGACTCCGTTCACCCCGCATTGACATCCTCCAGAATTGTCACCTTTGCCGGCTGGACCCCACCTGGGACCTCTGGTGACCCAGCATATCTCTGTTTTGCACATGGAGCAACGTAACCAGTCGCAACCCCACTTTTTCATGAGTATTACATTGCACGATGGACAAATGAGGGCCTCTCCTCGACTCACCATTTCGTCCAACATTGCCTTCGTTTGTTGACCTTCGTTTGAAGTGGAGGCATCTTCATTGACCAAGAAATCTTGATATTCCTTACAGTTTTTTCCCTCGTGTATTGCCTTAAAAAAACATTTAAATTAGGTTTCAATATTTATCTTTGAAATAATCAGGAATCAAAAGTAGTCATCTGCTCTTCAGAATGGACATAGATCAAATAAACAATCTTAGCTTGGAGATTTTTTATAACAAATAATGTAAAGCACTCGGTGAGACGACTGCATAGTTTGTACATTGGTAATTTTTACTTTCTTTTCCTTTAAAAATATTATTTGAGATAATAGTGTCTACACTCCAGAGACCAACAAAATTATGATCCATCTCTGCTCCTTAAATATTCAGTATTTAATGACTTGGCAATGTCTTAAACTTTGATTTTCAATTGGAAAATCCATAACCATTCATTGACGGTAGACATTAAGCATAATATACATAATGAAACTATCTTTGAAGTATTGTTATTAGGTACACAGGTGTGTCTGTAACCTTTCAAGTTTTGTACGAATACAACAAATCTTTTGTGATCTCAGGGACACAAAGCATTAAAAAAAGAGATTCCCAATGAAGGAACCACAAAAAATATTTAATCAACAGATGGATAGTTTTATCTAAGCATATCATAAAAATTACCTGGCAAGTAAGACAGTTTATTTTTTTACAAACGGGACATCGGAAATCATTAACATTCTCTTCAAATATACACCATCCCTTGCAGTCTGGTGATTTGCAATGGAAGGTATTTTTCATTTTGTTCTCAGCGAATGTGACAGACTTTGCCAAGTGTTGCTCGTAGACAGCTTTGTTGACCAGCGCCTTTATCTCCCTCTCTTGTATCACACTATCGCAATAATAATTCTTGTCTCGAAAAGGGCATTTGATTTCAGCTTCCTCGCTGTATTTGACCGTGTCGGCGAGGCATTCTTTACAAAAGGAATGAAGGCAGTCTCTGAGTAAGACTCCTGCCTGCGGGGGACAGTCCATAAAACAAATCGGACACTCAAATTGTTCTACATTAGGAGCTAGGTCGCCTCCGTCTAAATTTACCAGTTGTAAATAATGATTTTTAGTGTCTCTCTTTGCCGGCTTTGGTGATTCAACCTTTTCGATTTTATCAGAACCGTTTACTTTTCTTGAGCCGCACGCACTGCACAGAGGGCTCAGCAGACTGTTGATCAACGTGCAAGCTGTGCATATCCAAGTATTCCTTACAACATCCTTTAAGACAACATTCGTTGTCGCTTTAGGAGCTACATACTTTTTATTCAAAACCTTTTCAACAATTTTCACATTATTTTGTGTGCTCGCATCAGATTTAACAATTTTTATATCGAGAGGTTTGATTTCATCAATGGTCGCTACAAGTTTCTTTGTGATTTCTTTAGTTTCGTTGACATTTTTCTTCACCTCAATTACAATTTCAACTTTTTCTTCAGTTTTCTTCTCTGTTAAATACACACAATCAAATATTTAGTTATAAATGGTGCACAGAGCTTTAACACAATATTCAGTCAGTTATTTAAAATATAAATTAAAACTTAAATAAGTGCTAATACTCACTTATACTCAGTGAAATGAAGACAAATTACCGAAATACCACTCTAATTATGCAATGTTATATGTAAATTATGAATAGGTTTGGTTCCTTGAATTGTGTATGATTAACTACTTACTAATGAATAACCATCAGCTTAAAAAGTTATATATATATTAAATTTGGATTATTGAGATTTTGTACACTTCCATGGAAGTGTACAAAATCTCAATAATCCAAATTTAATATTGAAATTCCATCAAGCACCCTCAGTCGATGTCTTAAATTATATCTTAAATTATATATATATATATTATTGTTAAAGAAAGTTTATTGCCGAAACTCAAGTTAAATGTGATTGTAACTTGAAATCACTCCAAGCTGAAAACACTAACACCGATGAATTTGACTTTAGATTGATTAACAGCAATTCAACGCGAAATAGTCTCTGATAGTTTGGTGAGTTTCTAACTACTTTGCTATGTAGGTCAACATTCACTATTAATATGTACTAATTTATAGGTAATACTTTCAAGGCAAACTAATTCATTTTTCTGAGAATTATTTTGGTAGAACCCAGCGATTGATGTAGTTTGTAATTTTTATTGTCTATTGAAGACAGAAGTAATTTTTTTATGTATACTTTTTAATCAATGTTACAGTGCAAGCCATGGAAGCAAATAAAAAGCGCAGGTCTTAACTTAAGCTTCAGCCTGTGGCGATATAAGTGCGAGAAGCTTACCTGGTGCAACTACGTAAAGGAATAATGGCACATCAAAATCTTTGCCATTGTAATATTGAAGTTGTAAACTGTCATCGGTCGTAAGTTGTTTTCCTATGATCCATCTTTGCACTGGTATCGGAATATGCAGCTCGTTTTCAATTCTCCTTTTGAGTTCGGCAATTGTCATCTTTTCATCGACTCGCAGCGGAATCGGCCCTTGATGAGATATTTGATCCTCTATATAAATTTGTACCCTGAAAGAAATGTTTCGAAAATTCGTTACTCATCTCAAATTTTTTGAATTGTGTCAAATTGCATGTGGTTTTTTAAATATCAATGTTTTATTATTATTTCACTATAATATGACTGCCGGGTCCGTGGACGAGTGGTCAACGTTGGTTTCGGTCGCAGTGCTCACGGGTTCGAATCTCAGTATGGACAGTTTCATAAATTGATTTATGGATTTCCGTTCAAAGGAATGGATGTATCTGATGTCTAAAATTCCCTCCTACCCATCCGATTCTAAAAACAAGGCATAGCGAGAGCGATCACCTAACCACTAGTTCTTTCCTAGCCCTATCCTTCTATCCCTCTAAAAAAGAGAGGTCAAGCGACTGAGTAACAAACAGTTTTTGTGGAAAAACTTCTCGTGAGATAAACTCGAGGAATCCGTATGCCCCAAATTGGAAGCAGACATGGTTAAAAAAAAATAATAATATGACTGAGCATATTCTGTCAGCTGTAAAAGTGACAAATGGGGAATTTTTTGAGTATCACCTGGTTAAATTGCTTTTCGCTCTTCTACTATTCACTCCTTGAGGAAAATTTGGCATAAAGCGAATACCTAACAGTACTATTAAATTACTGTATATAGGATATACTTATAATGGGTGGGTATGGTCAAAAGAAATGATGTTTCTTCTGCTTGCTATATAAAATTTAATTATTGCAATTTATGTATGAAGAATTGTATGTAATAAGTAACTTAAACGATATCTACTTCGTTTGCATGTGGACTTTTTGATAACAATTTATTTTTTAAGTCACTCCCATGTCCAAGATCTCGAATGTTAAATTGAAAGAATCTCAATTTAATATTGACGTTGCCGGGACAACGCACTGATAAAGTGTAAACTGCTAGACCATAATGGCCGAGAAGATTAAGTTGTTAGCATATATCATTCTCTCTACATCTCCGTTTACGATCGATAGAGTGGGTGAGGAATGAAAACATCCCATACATCTATACCTTTGAGTAAATGAACCTGTGACCACAGAACTGAGTGGAAAGAAAGCCCTGGAGCATTACCACTTGGCTAGAAACGGTATTTCAAAAAATCTTACTAATAATGTGGTCTTGCTTATATTATTTGTTATTACAATAATTGTTAACTCAAAAATAATATTTTTCAATAATAAACTATTCATTTCATTCTTTTGGTAAAGTTACATTAACTAACGAAATAATTGAATTTAAAAAAAAAACAAATTTTGCTCTACACTATATAATGATTATGAACTTACTTTTTTATGCTTGTGTCCTGTGTTGGTTTAAGAGGCGCGCCAATAACTGAACAGTTGACCTTCAATATTGCTAAATCTTTTGCTAATTTTGCTGCCATCGAATCGTCACCCTCGGCTATTGCAGTTTCGAGCTTCTTCAGTAGTATTCTCGTGTTTTCATCACTTTGGAATAGTTTTACAGGGTCAACGGAAGAAGTTTTTTTACTCTCATCTAAGTTTGTATACAATGCGTTCGCATTGATTGGCGCTTTGATTTCGGTTACATGGACGACCGGTTTGACTTCAGCTTTCTTACTAGGGCCTAAAATTTGATCATACCTTTTAACCATACAACCCGTTTGCGCAGAACTACTTACTTTATTTGAATTCCCATAGATTTCGTGTTGACTATTTTGAGACTTAATTGCGTTATTAGACAAATTTTTGTTTACAATTCCATTCTTGCTGTGCTCACCCGATTGCGCTTCCGGCTTTATCTGCACGTCTTCAATAATCAACGTTTCCTTGGGAGAAGGTTCTTCATTCAATTTAATATTTGGGATTTCACTTTCGGAATTTGTTACCGGTGACTGCTTAGATTCGTCAATGTTCAGACCTACTGTTGTATCTTTCTTTAAGAAAATCGGTGACATTTGAGTGATCTCTTCTTTGGCTAAATCTTTCTTAGATTCCGGTTTGGGTTTTTTGGGTAGTGAATTTTTCATTTCCTTCAATAGCTCCCGTAATTTCTTTTTTTCTTGATCAATTACTTTTTGTTTCATTTCTGGATCAATTTTTTCTGCATCTTCTTTGTCGGATGTCGGAGTATACTTTAAATCTGGAAGCGCTGAAAACACTGCCGCTTGGAAAGACTGAGAGAAGTCTTCTCTTTTCAACGGATCACTATTGTCTTGCTTTGGCTTATCCCCAGACTTTTCTTCGATTTTTAAATTATCTGCAGTAGTATTATCAGATTGATTTTTTTTATACAAAATATTGTTGAAGTAACCAGGTTTGATATCTTTTTCTGGGGTTTTACCTTTGTCTATAAACTCGATATCGTTAGTTTTATTGTTCATGTCATCAATATCTTCATCGCTCTTTTTGAATTGATATGGAGAATTAAATATTTTCTGCGGTTCAGGTGCCCGGGGTATTATGCCACTTGTGGAGCTGGAAGAACTCTTCGTTGCGTTTGTTATGGCATTAAATTTGTTGATGAGGTCTCTTGCTGAGGAAGGTTTATTTACAAAACTGACATTTTCCTCGGTGGGCTGATTCCAATTATTTTGAACGTCTTGCTTGTGATGTTTGATTATTTCAGCAGCTTCCCGGTCCAATTCACTTATATTAGGAAGAAGACAAGAAGCCCTCTTTTCTTGTTTTAAATCACCCTCACTCTTATCACCGTTTGTCACTTTTTTGTTTTCAAATATTCGCGAGCATCTAAAGAATCCGACCTCGGGGTATTCATGTTTTGATTTTTTTCTCGAAGAGTCCGTTTTGTTGCTTTTACTTTTTGATTTATTTTCACTTATTTGCCGTTTGTACCAAGGTTTCGGTGACAGTTCCGATTGAACGGTGGACACGCATTTTTCTAAATCTATATGGAGAATTTTCTCAACGTCTTTCTTAGCTAAGTTTTCACTACTATCATCGGGCGTTTTGAATTTTATGTTATCGCATTTTCTTTCCAAAACTTTATTTCCACTCTCGCCGCTGTCGTTTTGATTAGGCGGTTTGGGGGCTTGTCGTTTTTTTCTATACGACTTCGTGAATTCTACAGTCGTCGGCGGGGGCGGCGCTCTCCGCTTTCCTTTTACGTGACAAGACGTTCCCGTCTTGGAGTCTCTCGATGATAAACTGGCCGTTCTTCTGCTGTCATTATAGTTTTTTAAATCATTGTTGCCGCTTTTAGCGATAGTGGGCAAACTGAACGTATCGTAAACCTTCACTGCGTTATCCAAATCGGCCGGATTATTTTCATCGTTTGACTTTAATTTTCCATTGAGAGTTCCACTCGAGTAAAGGCTGTATTTCTTTCTCAAGCTGAGGTTTTTGTCCATGCTTCGTCTGCGATTCCGTTCTGAAATGAGTCGGTGATAGGTTTCCGTGTATGGACCCGGGGTAATGAACTTTTCAGGCTGAGAAGCGTCTCCGTACGGCTTGTAATTATTCGCGGGAAGAAACGAAAAACTGGCAACGGTCGCGGTGCTAGACGTCGAACTGTGATCGTCCGAGGAATCCGACATAGAACTGCTCTCTTCTTGGACGGTTCTTTGAAGATTTTCAACTTTTTTAAACCAATTGAGAAAAGTTCTAAAACCTGTTGATCTAGGTCTCTGTTCTATCATTCTATTGGTGTTGATTTTAAAACTTTCTTTTTTTTCGTGAACATTTTTATTTTTGTCTGTAACCTTATATGCGGCGTTTTCCGATTGCATTTTTGTACCGTTCGACGTCTTTTCTTTTCCGTCCATTGTGCCCGAGGTGCACTGATAATCCTACACTCTACCGAGAGATGATATTCGGTCGCTTTGTAAAAAAATACATCAGTTCGCGGTATTATTTAAACGATCATACCTTATTTAGGTGAATTACGATAATAATCGTATCATTGTCAGACAAAAGGTGGGAGGTTAAAATGACATTTTCTTATTGTGTTGCACAAAACACTCACGTTTACACAAAGAACGATTAGTACACTCGCTTCGGGTTTTCTTATGAATCAGTCGTTATTTTTAACTTATAATTACTTGACACTATCGAGAATAGATGTTTTGAACGACTAAATATAAAGTTACATGTGAATTATTGAAGCCGAGGAAAACACTGTGAAGCTAGAAAATGGAATGGATGTTGTGGTCTTCATAATGTAAAGTTAAAAAATCTGTTAAATTTAGATCACATGCGCCTCACCCGCTCTCTCGGGACCGTTTTAGAACAAACTTGAGCACAGGGGATGCCAAGCGTCTCGATAAAACTCTTACTTCGCCGTCTTTATGTAATTATTATGGGAATAATCGTATAAGATTCTAACGTGAATCGTTTTTCTAACCTGCAACCGCTCATTCGCGACTATTCCTCCAAGAATTTGGCGAATGCGAGGCAGCTAACGATGAATAAATAAATAAACAAATTTAGATATTTTGTAGTTTTTAGAAATCTGTTTTACTGTACAAACAGGAACTTTCTTTTTAACATTACGATTATTATTTGCAGCTTCATTTCTGCAGACCACTTGGTTGCATTGAATAAATTGATTTTCTAGCAAATTACTTCATCATCAGCTAGCTGGCCGCAATCACTAGCAGAAACGCCTCCGCATCTGACGGCAAACGCTTCATCACACCTACATAATAATATATTATGTTGTAGACGCGAATTTTGTATCCCTTTCGTCGACTCGAGATGCTCTCCTGAGAATCCTGAACGACGACAATATAGGTATAATTTGTATTAAATAAAGTAGCCAATTAAGATTTTATTATATCCCTCAGCGTACAATTGAGTACTTGCCGAGTATTTAGGAAGATTGGTAAAATGACATCACTATTTTTTCGAATAATAAACAACTTTACTACATATCAAATACAATAATAATTATTATAGTAAATTACACTTCTAGATATTTTGACTCGGAATATAAAAACAGTTTTTACAACACAAAATAAATGCCGTATCCCTTATATATTATGTTATCTTAAACAATAAATGATGTACGAATTAATACAGAGGTATTCGATATGTAAACATTAATTATTAGTAAGGAAAGTGTTAATGACAATTAAACATAAAGAAGTCTAGACTCTTGAGGGCGTTAGACAGAAGCGAAAAGTATGTCTGCCTGTTACTTTCCATAATATTATAAAAGTTGAATAATATAGCATAGTGAATTTAATTTGTATTTGAAGAATTTGCTGTAAAAGGAATTCCGATTGAAAGGTCCACCTAAACTGAAATAGTATTCGTATAGAAAAGTTTTAAATGCTTCATTGCGGTGCCCGCGGGCTCGAATTCCAGTTTGGAAAATTTCATAAATTGATATTTCAATCGTTTATAGATTTGCGTTCGAAGGTATGGGATATGTGTTAACCTGACTGTTAGTCCTTCCCTAAACCCTATATATAATGTAAGTTCATTCATAGTTTATTTTAATATTAATCAGAGTACTGTGACTGCTACCCGAGTTCCTGGTTTGAATCATCAACAATATATTTCCATATTGTTTTATTCAAAGAATAGTTTTTTGCAGCATTGTAAACCTTCACACACCTGATTTATGTTATATTTCGTTTATTTTTATTTTTTGTGGACTGGCTTCTGTACAATTGTGCAAGTGGCATAACTCTGCGGGTGCATAATATGACTGCAGTGCGTGGCGGACCTCAGAATGGAAAATTTTAAAAGGTAATATGTGACAATATTAACAGGCGCAGTGGGCCCGCTGAAAAGTTTTCTGAGGTCAATATTGTAACAATGCGTCTAGTAAAAAGCTATAGTCAGACAAATAGAGCGAGCAAGATGTATGCTTTGACACCGATCTTCCGATATTATACATCTCAATCTACAATAGATATTTGTCTACTTGTATGTTTAATCTAATAATATCAACGTACAGTCCAAATTTCCGGATTATAATTTATTAGAAGGCATTCATTGTTTGAGTATATTATAGGACGCTGGTAGTTATTAATTTATTTTATGACATGTCATTGAGGGTCGTTACTCGGCCAAGTTATCTTAAAGATGAGAGCATTGTGATGGTTGAAAAATTCATGGTATTGAGGGTGTAATATATTATATATTTTGACAACATATGATAGGTATAACAGTTTACGTTCGTGGTGGCTAACGTAACAAGTGGTAGCGCTTTATACTTAGAATGTATAACTCATCATAACAAAACACGCAATCCTTTAATAATCTCATTCTTTATCTCATAACTTCTCCGAAATATAAGTCTACTGTCTAGGTATATCAGGAACAGTTTCAGTATTTATGTATTTTCTAGCCTGACCTATCAAAATGTCATAGTTGGATAATTTTAATTTCAAAAGAAAGGTGAAACTGTTAAAAATGATAAAGATCATGGAAATGTAGCAAAATCTTTTTTGTTATACATATAATAAATAATGCTGGGTTCGTGGTCAGCGTCGTTCGCTTCGGTGCAAGAGCGCACTGATTTATCTCAGCCCTATACTTCTATCTCTACTGCCCTTGAAAAAGAGAGGTTGAGCAAGTGAGCAAAAAGCAGTTTTCGTAGAAAAACATCACTTAGATAATCTCCATTATAGTTCATATATTCAACATTCAGACATCGTTAATAAAAATATAAATATGTAATAAAACATTATTTATTACTTATGTTACTCTACAGGCAGAGTGACTAACAAATATAATAATATATTCTGATTATAAAATCATTAAAATATTGCCCACCTATTGTGATGTTTGTTTGCAAAATAGCATCAGCATTACATGTAAAGCTCGTAAATTTTATTTTGCCCAGAGAGCATATATCGTCACCCAAATGACGTGTAAATATTATTCATAAATCCATAATCTACATCAGTGCTCCGTAACCGGTGGGCCGCGAGACTATCCCAGGTGTGCCGCGAGACAGTGCGTTCAAAATGAGAAAAACCGAGTATTTTTATATTACAATAAAAAATAATGGCACTCGGTGGCTATGATCTCCGTTTAAATTGTTCTCGTTAAAACAAATAATGTATTATTTTGATATTTAATGGAATCACATTTAAGGTTTTAGCTGTCAATTCTTGGTGGAAAAGCATCATATTTTAAAAATAAAACATAATTTGTTTGTACTATTTTAAAATATAATACCTTTCCACCAAGAATTGACAGTTATCACTTTAAAAGTGATTAGTGAAGCGGGTTCGGCTAAACTTACTGTCCTATATAAAAATTATAAATCAAAACAGTGCTTAGCGTCGCAGGACGTTTGGAAAAAATTATAATCATTGTATTAGTGTTTTGCACTGACAGTGCCACTGCAATTATGAGAAATAAAATGGGGTTTGTCTCGTGTGTAAAAAAACAACCTACCGTAGAGATTACATTTTGCTGCATAATATATCGGGAAGCATTGATGGCGAAAACTTTTCCAGTGAAATTATTACAAAAAATTAACGAATTTATTAAAATATTACACATTATCAAATCAAGAGCCTTAAATACACATTTTTAAGTGTCCCATCACTTACGGTAAAATGGTTTAATTGACTTTTATTAAAAAAATATTAGTTACTATCGCGAAATCATCAAATAAAAACAAATTGTAATATTTGTTTACGAAATTTACATATTTCAATTGTGGTGAGCCGCGAAATTTCAATGAGTGCTTAGTAGGTGTGCCGTGGTTGAGAAAAGGTTGCGGAGCACTGATCTACATAGTGCATACAAGAAATTGTTAACACATAAAATCGCTTCAGTATGATTTAAAAATAAGAATATCCAAAACAGTGCCGTTTTGGTATTTGTGATTTTTATAATAAGCTGTCAGCCATAAGGCTTGTATTCATAACTTAAATAATTTATTTCACATGTGCTATGAATATCGTTGGAAATATGGAAACAATAACAAATATTGTTTAAAAAGTGTAAATGAATTACCATATTTAAAAATATATCTGGCTTTTTTCGGGCTGAGATAAATAAATCTGGGCTTCGGGTTGGGTCCGGGTAATTTTATGAAATTTCGGCCCGTGCAGACCTCCAATCCAAAAGCACTTCAATAAACAGAATTAAAACACAAACCCTTTCTTTATTCGAATGGCATTGCAACGCATGCCGGATAATCACCAGTAATATAATAATTATTGAATAATTTTCACGCTATGTTTTAAAACAAAGATAAAGTATTTTTGACTTCCATTATTTTATTTGAAGTCACTGTTTACGAGGTTTACAAGTTTGGCTGAAAATATTGAAAGGTCGTTTTAGTGACGGCGCAGTCATTCATATTTTTATCAAGGTTCAGGTTCACTCACTGATGACATAAAATTAATCATCAAATGATGTCATTCAGAGATTTTGGAGAGTCGCCGAATTGTAATTCAGAACTCCATCTTGAAAACGCAGTTTGGAGGAATTTTGTAACAATTTTTTTAAGCAATGAATGAAATAATTCCGACAAGGTACTAATGAAATTATATTTTCTTTAATGTTTAAGACACGTGCGTGAGTAAAAAATGAAAATGACCTATATATTTGTTACCATGGTGTTTATATTTTATTATATGTATCTGAATTGTAACTAGATAAAAGTCGTCGCATAATTACGGTTTAAATATAATTTATTATATTAATTGAACGCGGCGGGAGTATAATATATCGTACAGCGCCATGAGATGAGATTTATATTTCACAATATAATCAGATGTTCGTAAATGTCCCCCGCTAACTAGAGACTGGGTACCAGCGATAGGATAACGTTTCGAATTGTTACGTTATTCTATAACGTTATCCAATATGTTCCTCGTGTCAAGTATATTTTTACGATTTCTCGAGAATTGTGAGTCATTAGCAAGAAAACAAAACCGCACCGTTGTTAAACGATTGTCGAATAGAAAATTACTATAAAAATAAAAGGATAATAAATAACTTTAAAAATAACATTTCAGAAACGTTATCGGTTATTATAAAGTTATAGGACGTTATAATAATACCGTCACGTTATTGAAAAATAGTGCCAATTGAATCCCTATTATAGCATTATCGGGTATCGTTACGTTTCCCATCCCTGCTGGGTACAGCTGTTTTTTTGTAAATTTGTTATATATATTTTTTCAATCATACATATATTGAAATGTATAAATAGAGTTAAATTGTAATACTTATGCGGTTTTTACTAATACAACATTCAAGATTCGGATTCGACTGGAGCGGCGCGACGGTTTGTGAAATCCGCAGAGAGTAGTGCACCATACCGTAAAAAATTCAAAATTTCCAGGGCGGTTGGTAAATTATCAAAAAAACATGTGGATATTATTTTATAATTATCAAACGGTTCGTGAAATTTCACATTTCTAGCCCTGACAAAAACCTCTAAGAAAAGGATCAAATCTAGGTGTGTTATAGGCAGTGATGTACTGCTAAAATTCTATCAACCGGCTCGCACCCCTGGAAAACATCGACACCCAATTTTTGTATTATTTATTTTTCAAATTAAAAAGGAAAATTTTAAAATTAAAAAAAAAATATATTATTCGTACATTGCAAAATTATTTATTTACATTACATTACATAAATTCATTCCAAATAGTGTTTTAATTTTCATTCGAAACTTATATTCGTCTATCATCTACTGTGTGACGGTGACTTCTGAGAAATGGTTTAACGAATGGTGTGGAATCTTATGAAGTAAGTGGAAAACCTATCAAATTAATGGTCATTAAGTCTGATATATGTTGAGAACTAAAATTCGCCCTTTTTTACTGAACAAATAGTATTCATTAATGAAAATCTTTAGCTTTTCTCACCGTTTCAGGAAGTTCATCGCAATTATTTCTTAAAATATTATCGATATAATCTCTGAAATTAGTTACATTTATTTTGAACTTAATAATATCACTTATACACATTTACTTCATTGCATTCAACATTTGTGTCTGCATTTATTACTACTCATAGATAATGATATTATCTATGAGTAATAATACATAGTAATTATGTATAACAAGCTACCTCTGTGGTCTTGCTGCAATAGTTTTATCCTAGCGATCCGGTGGGTCCGGGTTCAAGTAATATATTCAATTTGAATTTGAGATCTAGGTCAAGAGTTGGTGACATTATTCCTCCTGCTCTAATTCTCATTTGAGTTGATCTCGTGCGATTATAAAAAAACAAAACATCTGCCGCCTTGGGTGTAATGCCAGATAACTTATTCAAATTTATAATTACTAAAATATAAAAAATTATCATAAATTTTACATTTCTTTCAATAATAGGATCATCACTTCGAAATTGGTTTGTCGAATGTGTTAAATCTCAGCTATAGATTAAAAGTATAATGTACTTTGGATTATTGAGATTTTGTACACTTCCATGTCTAAATACATGGAAGTGTACAAAATCTCAATAATCCAAATTTGATATTGAAGTTCCATCAAGCACCCTCAGTCGATGTCTTAAATTCTTAAATTGTATAATGTACTGTCGAAGATATAGTTTCATTTCATTCAAGTAAATACATATTTTTCTTTACTATTTATATCTATGCATTAAGAAAAAAAATAAATTGCACCAAAATATCGATAGTGAAAATTGATGTAAATATCAATCCTACAGCTATTGTAGGTAAATTTAATAAAAAGTAAGACAAATACTTTTTTGGCAAAATAGTTATAATAAATTTAAATAAAAAGATTACATTGCATATTTTTTAATTTAGAGATAGTTCAATTGACTTGACCCATGGTAGAAGTTTTTCATTGCTACACAGAGTATCCTTTATGTAGACCATCATCCGCGACGCCCATTTTCTTAAACCTACATTGTCGCAATCCGGCAATAGAATCGACACAAGTACGGCCCAGTTCTGTGCATTATCCGGATACAGATGTAAAGCTTTCTGTGCAAATCTCTTTCCTTTCTTAAAGTTTCCGAGTAATAATTCAGCCAAACTGGCTATAATTAAAGTCTTGCAAGCGTCCGTTTTGGATTGACCAAACACAATGACTTTCTGGGCACTCTGGCTTGCGATGCGAGGGTTCAGACATGTTTCCATGACACAAAACTGTGACATGTATATCCAAAGTGCAGGATCGTCGGGTCGAATGTGAGCATGCTTAGATAAATTGGTAATTGCTCTTCGGGGATCATTAAACTTCAAGAGTAAGTAAGATTTCAAAAATGCGATAGAAACCGATTCGGTCTTGTCGGGTTTCAGTTTCAATATTTCATTCATTGCGAGCTTTGAGAGATCATAATCTTTGTGAAGCATACCTAGAGCGTATATTGCCAGCAATCCTGATAGAGGCGGTGTCGTTTTGTGGATTTGAATACTTTGGAAGAGCAACGTTTTGGCATTGTCTATCTCTTGAGATGTACAAACCATAATGCCTGCCATGGCGACGAGAAGATCTGATTTTTCATTGTCATTCTTAGTTAGTGTTTTCAGAGCAGTATTGTACAAAGTAAAAGCATCTTGACATTTACCGCATCTATATAGAGCTAACGCCAGCCCTGTGGTAGAATGAAAACTGTTTTTAGAGACACTTTTATAAGTGGCAGCGGCGTCTTCGTATCGCTTGAGGCGGAAATAAGCCCTTCCGAGATTAATGATGACTATATCTCTGTTGCTGTCTTCCACATATTTTAAAGCTTCTTCGTAAAAACTGGCAGCTTTATTTAGGATACCCATTTTCTCCAACAGTATTCCGTATATGTTTAGCGAGCACGCGTCCATTGTGTCGTACTCATTAAGCCAAGTCATGAGGTCGCAGGCCGTCGGTATTGCGAACATATTTTTGATGGAGTATTCTACTTTAGAATCTGTTTTGGTCATCGAGTTCATTAACGTCTTACAGACCCAATCGGCATATCCCACACTGCTCTCTTTGTGGAAGCCTAATTGGGAAGAATGTCGGAATAGATCCATCGCTTCTTCGTGGCCTACAGATTCAGCTATCAGAGCTTGACCGATCCAACTTTGTAGAAATGCGGGATCGAACTGTTGAGCTTTCTGGAATGACTTATTAGATAAAACAACATTACCTAAGTAAAGATACAATATGCCGAGGTTACTCCAAAGCAAGGCGTTGCTGAAGTCGAGTTCTATGGCTTTTATGAGAGCGTGCTGACTGAGGCTGTATTTCTTGATATCCTTACACATGCATATCACTCCTAACAAATTCCAGTGTTGCCAATCATCTTTTTCAATAGAGATACATTTCTTAATAGCGGCAAACGCTCTATGAATGATGTCAGCGTCGCCTGATGTTTTATAATAATCTAAATAAATACATGCGAGATCATAATACAGAAAGCTTTTATCCCCGGTTGCCAAATTGATAGTTCTGCAAAAGAATCTTACGGCCAATGCGTAAACATCATCTTTGCTAAACATCTTGAACTTTTTACTCTCATCCCCGACAAATTTTCCACCTATATACAACCACTTGTATTTGGACGGCAGTCTTGCGATAACAGATACGGCGGTGGACAAAATTTTCCAAAGGCAAACGAATTGACCTTCTATTAATATGGCCGTTGTGGCAAGTTCGATGGCTTCTTGGGCGCTATCGCGGCAGTTTCCGTAAAGGTTTTGAGCAAATTTTTCATTCGCCATTGAAAGTTTTACTTCGGCCATTCCTTTGAGAGCGGGTAAATATTTCAAATCTTTCAGTGTTTTAAAAGTGACAAGCGCCTCGGAGAACTCACCGAGAAGACAGTGGATCGACCCGATTTGGACTAAGGAATATTTTCTTTGATCGTCTAGCTCTATAGCTTTTTTATAACATTTTAAAGCTGATGTGAACGATCCTCGAGAATAATACGCATCAGCTAATAACTCCCACGCTTCTATATTGCTGGAATTCAATCGTAGAAACGTACGTAAATAAAAGACCGCCTCGTCCCATTCGTTCAAGGCGAGATGATGAAGACCGAACTCGAGGCATGACCAAGATCCGTGCGAACCTCTTAAATTTTTCAAAAGATTATAATTTTCCGTCCAGTTGTGCAGGCTTCTATAAATACTGCTGAGACATTTTCCAGATTTAGAGCATTCCGGATTGAGGGTGAACGCTTTGAGGTAGCACTTTTTCGCTTTCTCCAAATTAACATTAAATTTGCTGTAATAATCTCCCAATGAAACGAATATTTCAAAGTTGAATGGGAAAATTCTAGCAGACTGAAGAAGAGGCATCAAGGACTTTTCATATTCACCGAGCTCGGAATACAACAGGCCCAACTGGAGTTGACAAGACGGATGATCGACTTTATTGGTCTCCAAACTTTGTAAAGCTTCTTCCATTTTTTTGGTGCGAGATAAAAACATTGCATTGACTGCAAAAAAATCATCAGACTCCTTCAGGCGGAGCAGACATCTTTCAGCTTCTTTTAAATTATTTACAAAGAGATGTGCTTTCATCAACGGAACATATTCAGATTCTCCAAGAGATGATTGTACTTTAGTTTGCAATTCAAAAGCTTGCAGGCATTTTTCTTAGCTCTGTTGTGACGAGAGAGCTACAAGAAGTATTTTATTTATAGTCAATGTTAAACAATCGTCGCTATTCAAGAGTAGATTTTGGGAAATACTTTCAGCTTCTGACCATCTTTGAAGATGCAGACAGCATAAGCCGAGAACAATATAAACAAACACATCGGCCTTTCGATACACTTGAACTATGTAAACGTTATTATATGCATTTAGATAATCCTTTTGAATGTACAGTGAAACTGCTTTAGTCAATCTGGCGATCTCCGAGTTTTCATTGAGTACGAGTAGTTCTTCAATATATGTTAATATTTCGGGAGGAGCGTTGCCAATTTTCTTGAAGATGAAATTTTCCACAAATTTTTTGCAAATCCATTCTTTTATATTTGTTGAAATATGGTCTTTCAGGATATCAGAGGAGGAAGCAAGAAGGACGCCTTTAAATTCCCTCAATTTGTTTACCTGATCTAAGTATTTGAGGCAAAGTTGATCATCAATATCTTTAAAATTTGAGTCAGTAATAACCTTTTCGAAAAATTTGATCAATCCTTCTGAAGCAGGTGATTGGTTATTTATGAGCATTTTCACAATTATTGGACGCACAATATCTTTCCTTTCTTCACTGCTCAAATTGATAGTCTGTTCATAGAATATTTCGGTAATTCTGAGAATGTCATTAGATTCCTGACTGAGTTCAACCATTTTGTTGCAAGTATTAGCATATTTGCCGACATCTTCTTCAGTTTTAAGGATATACTCATAGATATTTATTAATTCATTCAGACATTCCGGAGATTTCTTTCTTTCGTAATAATTTGCCAAACCTTGCCATGCCAATATTTTATCTTTTTTTATTGATATCGCTTTCTTAAATGCAAAAACCGCCTCATCTGCATCTTGTAAAGCAGCCCCTAACATAATCAGGGCATTGTAATTATTTTTATCATTTTGTAAAACAATTTTACAAAATTTGATTGCCTCTGGGTATTCCTTTCTATCGATCGCATGTCTGGCATCTTTTAATGCCGTTTTGACTTCGCTCATTTTATAAATACTGACTGTTATGAAATATTGTTCAAAAATAAGGGTAAGTACATTAACCTGTCTTCCGAAGGTGCTTTTTGAATTTATAGTATCTTAAGGGTGCAGTATGATATTGATGAAAAATGCAAGAACATTATTCTGCTACGAATCGGTTCTTCAACACAAAATATATCAACAAAATGTAAGGAAAAGGACATATATACGAGACTAAAAGTATAGTAGTCTATGTACGAGACCAAAATAATAGAAGGCGTCGATCTACAAAACTAAACGTCAGCGGAGGGCATAGACAATAAAATTGTTATAACATAATTGAATTATTTTAGAAGATTTTGTGATAATTGTGTTAGGTATTTATAGCTATAGTAGTACCAACATTACTTGGCCGCCGCCGAATTTGGAACTAAAATTGTCCGTCTAGAATAAATTTCTTCAATTGCTATGCAGAATAAATATCATTCAAAAAATCTTGCCTACTTTTGGTAACCGTCGCTAATTTCATCAGTTTTTTTCAAAAGACAGAATTCTTTTTACGTTAATATTTTCCAGCTCGCCACTATGGCGTCTTTTGTGGGCCAAGCGGTAAGGTCTGGCAACGCCAATGTGGCGTTTTTACATATGAACACCTTTACTGTCAAAATAAATATCAAATTTAATATTTGCTTATTTTTAATAGGCACACTTGACAGTTTGTGGTAAGTCTTTATTATTCGATGTAAAATCAGATATGTGAGTAAGCTAGTGCTAAGACTGGACTTTTTACATATTCCACGCGCTGTAAAACATTTCATATTCCCATCATTGTGAGGTCAAGCAAAGGATCCGTTCCCACTCTCGCATCTAGGAGGGATTTCCTTCCCTTAGCCAGAAGACTGGTTTTAAGGCGCCGGAAGGTTCATCTTTTGCCCACTGCTATTAGCTACAGCTAAAGCTGCATTGCTCGATGGTCGCCGCGGAAGGCCAGCAGATGAACTTGCTGGGTTAAACATTTCCCATCATTTACTTTGTGCATATAATAATAATTATTTATTATTGTGTCTACCATCAGTTAAATTTAATTTTAAGATTCTTTATATTTCGAGATCCCAGGGTAGAGACCCCCACCCTTAAAGAGTCTGAAAGTAACAAATCAACACATTCAAACATATTTTTTAGGCTTAATAAATTTTTATTTAATACATGTCCTTCTTAATTAAAAAAAGCATTTTATCATCTGTGTATGAGTATTTTTCTTTTTGAATAATAATGAGATAAATATTTATTTTGTTTCAATGCCCATAAACAAGGCTAACATCACTTTGCTTGCAGTTTGTTTCATAAATTTGATGCGATTATTGTTACAACTTTTACCTAAACAAAATCAAAATATTTTTAACCTACCCACTTTTACGGGTGACAATAAAAATTATTGTTACAATATAATGTGAAATTGTCGATTTTGTCATAAATTTCATGTTAAATTGTAACAATAATGTTATTGTCACCTGTAAAAGTGGGTAGTTTGATCAAAAATATTTTGATTTTGTGCAGGTAAAAATTGTAACAATAATCGCATTAAATTTATGAAAAACATCTACCTACACCAAATCAAAATATTTTTAACCTACCCACTTTTACGGGTGACAATAACATTATTGTTACAATTTAACATGAAATTTATGACAAAATCGACAATTTCACATTATATTGTAACAATAATTTTTATTGTCACCCGTAAAAGTGGGTAGGTTAAAAATATTTTGATTTTGTTTAGGTAAAAGTTGTAACAATAATCGCATCAAATTTATGAAACAAACTGCAAGCAAAGTGATGTTAGCCTTGTTTATGGGCATTGAAACAAAATAAATATTTATCTCATTATTATTCAAAAAGAAAAATACTCATACACAGATGATAAAATGCTTTTTTTAATTAAGAAGGACATGTATTAAATAAAAATTTATTAAGCCTAAAAAATATGTTTGAATGTGTTGATTTGTTACTTTCAGACTCTTTAAGGGTGGGGGTCTCTACCCTGGGATCTCGAAATATAAAGAATCTTAAAATTAAATTTAACTGATGGTAGACACAATAATAAATAATTATTATTATATGCACAAAGTAAATGATGGGAAATGTTTAACCCAGCAAGTTCATCTGCTGGCCTTCCGCGGCGACCATCGAGCAATGCAGCTTTAGCTGTCGCTAATAGCAGTGGGCAAAAGATGAACCTTCCGGCGCCTTAAAACCAGTCTTCTGGCTAAGGGAAGGAAATCCGTGACATAAAAACCGGGTTAAGCCAATCTGTAGAGCCCTTGTGACTCAGGCCTTCGGAAGCGCAAGGCTAATCGCCCAGTCTTCTTAAAACAAAAACATTAGGATACCTTCACCGCAGAAGCCTCGAACGCTCAGGCCTGCTAAACGACGATCCAGTAAGGAAAATGATATAATACTCTCTAACAACTACTCTATGAGCATATAATTTAAGACATCGACTGAGGGTGCTTGATGGAATTTCAATATCAAATTTGGATTATTAAGATTTTGTACACTTCCATATATTTTGTTACTAACGACCCGGGTTTCGCCTGTCGACATCTTCAGGCATTCGAGCGCACGAATTGACTCGAACTGACAGTTCGAGTCCGTTCGTATGCCTGAAGATGCCGAAAGGTGAAACTCGGGTCGTTAGTGACAAAATACATGGAAGTGTACAAAATCTCAATAATCCAAATTTATATGAGCATAGGCGCATACAATGTGCGTACTATGCGTACCCCAGGAAAGAACCTGCACGTCACTCGCACCATGCAAACCTATAAGCTTGATGTTTTAGGGCTGAGTGAGGTGCGTTGGAAAGGCGTCGGGAAAAAGTTGTTGTAGGGCGGATTCACAATTTTATATTCAGGTCAGGAGCAATACCATCGCCAGGGGGGTGGCAGCCCGCTGCCAATCTCAGAACGATTGATACGAGCCACCTTTAGGAGGACTGGTAGCTCGGTAACTGTCCTTCAGTGTTATGCCCCTACTGAAGAAGCCGACACATATGCAAAGGATGCTTTTTATGACTCCCTCCACGCGGAAATCTCCAACATTCCCCGTAGAGACCGCGTGATCATAATGAGTGGCCTCAATGTGAGAGTGGGAATGGATCCTTTGGTTGGCCTCACAGTGATAGGAAGGCATGGCCTGGGTGAAGCCAACGACAACGGTGAGACTCATCCAGCTTGCAACTATGAACGAGCTCATCGTTGGCGTTACAATCTTCCCCCACAGAGACATCCACAAATACACGTAGACTTCTTCTGATTGTTGCACAAAAGCACAAATTTACCACTTTCTATAAGCGCGACTCACCAAAGGGAACTTCTCGATGTTTGAACCTATAGGGGTGCCGACATATACAGCGAACATGAGCTGCTTTGTCGGCAAAATCCGTCTCAGACTTAGACGTACAGTGCGGCCTCTGACTCGAAAGGGGATCGACGTCGAGAGACTTCAATTTCTTCGAATTCGGTTGAATTTCGACGCTGTGAGAAAGAACGTCACCAACTGTGTGTATGACCGGCAAAACTCCCAACGCGACACCATCAGATGGTCCAGCATCAAAGATGCAGTTGCGTCAGCCGCTCATGAGGTGCTAGGAGTCAGGAGGAGTGGACAGGCAAAGTGGATGTCCAACAACACGTGGAGGAAAATTGAAGAGAGTGGGGCTTAAAGCACTGAGGGACAGTGAGACAGACCCAGACGGGATCGAGGATCACCGGACTGACTATCGGTACCAAGATAAGATAGTAAAAATCCCCACCCCCTGGCTTTGATTCTATGGGGCGGTTCCATCGCAGAGCCATCGTCAGGGGCCTAGCGATGGACGTTGCTTTGCGGCTCTGGTAGGGACGGTGGGTTCCTCCACCAGGGGCCGCCAAGCCTACTTATTTTTTCCGAATCTAAAGTGGCGAATGGAGATAACTAATGTACTGACTCTGAAAATAACGTATGGGAAAGCAGTGGTAGGTGGAGGAGGGCAAGGTAGTTAAAAAAATCTGTGTGGCTCGATAAACGCCGATTAATAGACAACTAAATTGAAACAGCAGATGCGGCAGCTTGCAGAAATGATACAAGAGAATTATTTAGAATCTCCCCAATGTACATGGTAACCGTATACTATGCTTTAAAAACAGATGCTTGCGGCGAATACTAAGGGTGGTATGGTTTAATTTTATCAGGAACTCGGAGGTAAGCATTTTCATTATATCTTCAAAATTTATTAATAAACAAATAATTTTATTTGATTATAGCAACATTCCTAACGCGATTGGGGCGCCCTCACTACCGGCCAAGTTATCTTGGTACATCTTTACATTTTTTACTTTATTTAGGATTACTTATTCCATTCCATTATATTATTAAAAAGTTATCCCTTTCATTTTTACGGAGACACTGTTAATAGTTAATCTTTTAGTTTTGTAAAAAGTATCTACCTAGCTCAATGAAAAGAATAAAACTATTACATCACAAGTCGTAAAAATATGTGAAAATCTGGATTTAGAATGAAATTAAAAAAAAACATTTTAACGAGTTTGTATATAATTAATTAAATAGGTAGGTTATGTAGGTATTGATTTATCGATCACGACTATTTATACAAAAAGTATCTGTCATCGATAGGCTATACAAATTTTTTTGTTCTAGCCACACTGATATATTGTAAATAAAAATATGTCCACCGCTTTCTTCAGCTAAAGTGAATGCATTGTTAAAAGAGTATTGATATCGTTTGTCAGATAGTGAACGATTGAATAGTGGTATAATATTTGTGCAACGTGAAATCTAAATGTCAATCATGAATCATTCAAAAGGTTCTGAACAGTAATATACCTTTCGGTTTGTTGTGTCAACTGTTCTAACTTGGACTCGCCCTTGAAACAAAGCCAAGCTTTGGACTATTTATAAATATCCCGTAAACCCTTATCATAATTTAAAAAGATTCTTTTGTTACACTTCAATTTACTTTTGTGATGTTATCAAATCTTTTATATGTGGAAAATATACGCCAGTTATCTCTTTATCCCAGTGCAAGTTTGATACACTCTAAACGAAAAGGCATATTCATACACCCCACGACAATGTTCAGAAACTTTATTGCAACAAACATAGTTAGAACACAACGAAGTTGCTTAATCCCTGATATATGTAATTAAGTTTCAATTGTGTCTTCGATATTATTTACTTGCCACTGGTTAAACGACGGAATTAACCATGAAACTACTAGAGAGCAGCCGCTTCGAGGCCATCAACAATGCACTGTCTATTCAAACCGGAGACAGTACTATATCCGGCAGAATAGAGAGCTACAGCTGCAAAATGGCAGGGGGAGACAAAGCCTTGTATAAAAGGTTCACCTCAGAGGGAGGAACCCCTCACGAACTTCAGGCGCTGAGTCCGCCGCAAACATCACTCGGGATGTCCCCTGGATGTGGCTCATACAGGTAATTCTAATACACCAATTTCCCTGGCCTGTGCCACTCATCTGTAACTAAAATGTGCAACATAGCCATTATTAAAACTGATCTAATCAAAAAACTCACTTTTAAGGTGTTAACTGCCAATTCTTGGTCGAAAGGCATTGTGTTTTAAAAATAAAACACAATTTGTTTTGTACTACTTTATTTTTATAATGATTAGGACCGGTTTCGCTAATTGCGAGCATATTATCAACTGACAATTAGGCTTGGGACGATATTTATGTAGCAGTGATTTTTTCTGGCTTAAAACATTGGAAATTGGCAAGGAAGTCAACCTAGTAAGTTAAGACAAAATCTACTTTAACTTATTCATCGCAGGGCTAACTACTTAGATATTAATGCCGCATCGATTGCCATACAGTTGTTAATTACTGTCAACGAGCATAGCACGGTGTTAGCAATGAATGAGTTAATGTATTGAAAATAGTGCTCACTCACGTTCACGCGGAATATGTCGACATCTAAAGCAATACCGCAGAGCAATGTTAAAGGTCTCAACCGTGGCATCCTCATTGGTAGGCTGGTTTTACTCTTCGGAAGAACTAACAATTCATGTCCACGATTCCTCAAAAAATGATCAAGAACATAAAGTTTGACATTATCAAGAAATTCTTATTTTGGCCTTGTTTCAGTCGAAAGAAATATGTGACGGGGTAGATTTCTCTTCGAGCGGTCAAACTATTAATCGCTAGCTTGCCTAAGAGAGTCAGTCAAATGAAGCCACGGATAGTATCCATATGCCCTCAAATAGAGAAGTTTCAAAAATTTCTTCTGAACTTTCTCCACCATGAGGGTAAATCGACCCACTCTCAAACCTACTTCGGGCTAAAGCATTGTACGTTAACGGTCCGTTGGTAACGTTCGCCACTCAAAAGTCTTTACATATGAACATCTTTACTGTCAAAAATAAATATGAAATTTTATATTTGCACGTAAAATTTATCGATAGATGGTTAAACAACATGTGCAAGATGTAAAATCACAATGAAAAGAAAATATTTTGTCATTTTTACCGAAATGTCGGACATAACACCATTCACTATTTTTTGTACCTATACCATTTTTTTTAATTTGCTACAAGCGCATTTCTAGGCTGAATCACGCAACATAAACAAAAAGGGTAATACGTTTGAGACTGATAATTTAAGTCCTAAAGGGTTTGTAGAAAAACTTGATACCTACAAGAGTATATCCACTGCACAAATATCAAATTTAATATTTGCTTTTTTTAATAGGCACACATGACAATTTGTGGTAAGTCTTTATTATTCGATATAGGATCAGATATGTGAGTAAGCTAGTGCTAAGAATGGATTTTTATGTATTCCCCAGCGGTGTAAAACATTACTTGAATATTTTATTATATTTTTTAATTAACTAAGAACATTTTGATATTGTCATATATCGGTAGGCTCTCTTATATATGGAACAAATTTAATAACATATAATAAATAATTTACGAAAGTTTACATATTCCATACTTTGCCTTTATGGAACCTGGGCCAGAGGATGACAATTATTGAATAAATGACACAATTTGATGCATTGATATATTTTAAGTATTTTCTGAAAATTTTATTCAAACAAGTCTATAGGTTCGAAAGTTATATAATTTTTAACTTTGCGATCGAAATTTGTTGATTATCATTAAAAAATACCAGATTTTGGCGTAGGTATTTTGCAAAAATTATAGTGTTAATATCACAATTTTAAATCCCAACTTTTGCAATGCTTCGTTGTAAGGTAATCTTAATGCGATTATTGAATGCTCTTCAATTGTACCTCAAAATCTTCAACTGATAAAATCCACGAAAGAATTTGACGATTCATTGAATAATGAAAAAATAAAATCTTCGACTCTCTTGTAAACGATAAAAGATTGTGTTTATCAATATTGAAATTGTCTTTGGTATATCTGCTGCATTGTATTATGTTATTTATATTAGATTGGAGATGTGCAAAAAAAGTTTCAAATCATCAGCGAATAAGAAGTTTTTCTATGTCATTTATAAACAGCAATGGCTCCAACTTTGCGCTTTGCGGAACACCAGAATACGTGCAGAACAACTCCCAAACAGCCTAATGAAGCCATCCGACAAGCCTATCAGTTGGAGATATTCCAGAAGTATATCATGATCAACCCTGTCAAATGCCTTAAAGAAATCATCGTAGGAACAGCCAACTTACAGAACTTTATCCAATGCCGTTAAAAAAAAATCCGTGAACACCATCAAGTTTTTATCAGTTGATCTTGCAGCTATAAATCCATGCTGCTCACTTATTAATAATGACAAAAATAATATACATTTTGACTTCTAGTGCTCACCTCGATTCATTTTGTAGATTAAAATCCAAAGAAACATTTAATAGAATTCAAATTCATTATAAAGGTATTATTAAAAGTCCGTGCCCCCTTGAACTCTTTTCTCATTTTGATTGTTTCTGTACTCCGGTTTTAGAAATGGAAACGTTGCCAATGGTGTTGTTAAGTTGAAATATGAGATCACATGATCTCATATTTCAACTTAACTTACACTTCCAGAGACAACATTGTCTCTGGAAGAAATGTAAAGTAATGGCTTACTGTAATGAAGCTAGAAACTTCTTTTGAAACTGAAATTTGTTTTTGTTGTTTTTCTTTCACTCTGTAATGAATACAAATACATGTTGAAAAAAAGCTAATATGACTTTAATTACGGGTAATTTTTTTACAAATATAAATGTGTTAGCTGTACTTTTCATAACTTCTATATTGCATTATTTTCTTGAACTAATTTAGGTTGAAGACCATTTTATATTAAACATATATTTATATATATAGAATTGAAATTGATAACTTTGCTATTCCACTGTTTGTCTAGGTGTTACACAATCAGTTGGAAAACAAAGTTATCCATTTTATTTTAAAAATGAATTTCCACTAAGTAAGCGCTGAAACCACTGAAAATCCATTTCAAAATATTCAAGCATCGTGCATCTGTCATTAACAAATAGGAGATAACTGGTTTTATAAAAGTAGACAATATTTCTAAACTGGAATATGCTTATTATATTAGTGAGGGAACAGTTTTATGTAAGGTATATAGACTGCCGCTACTGACAATACAATCGGATGAAACTGATAAGGAGGTGACCCTGTTGCAAATATCTTCGATTGTAATCATTTTGGTCACCGAGCTAACTTTTATCTATTGTAAATTTTACACCTTTTAGCAAGACTAAAGAAATAATTTCACTCAATATATCTGTCATATTTTCTGTTTTATTGACCGAGTATTGCTTATAATAATATGAACAGTTGTATATGTGATACGATCATCCTAATTATAACAATTTATTTGTGCACCTGAAATATGCAAGCAATGAACGATGATTACTCAATCAATTATTGTCAGTTCTAATTGGATCTCACAACAATTACACAGGCCGACATATGTGAACTTTTTCAACATTGACTCATGTTTGAAAACTGCTTTTATATAATTGGACTATTCTAAAATCAATGGAATACATAGTTTTTGACTATCACATCAGATTATTGTCATAAATGAGAAAATTGATTTTTCATAAAAATCAAACGTCATGCTTTTGAATATTTTTATTCTTTGATCGCCAACAAAGTGTATGTGAAATGTTCAGAAAATGATTCTTGGTTTCTAATACAAAAGGACCATGCCAGCCATCCTAAATAGTTATATAGATACCTCACGTGCCCGCCGGCACTGAATAACAACTCAAAGATGGGTCTTTTTGCCGGAGACTACCGCTGTGTTGTCAAATGAACCCAGTCATGGCAATCTGTGATAATAAAATTTTATGTTTTTAACACTTATAAGTTACGAATTGACAAAATTAATCTATGTGTTGGAATGGAATCATTTTTTTCCTTTATAACTGTACTTCATTGTTTTTCTCGTATGTTGAAAATCACACCTGGCCATCATATTATCATTCCACCTGCGCTAGAAACTTTCTCCCAGTTTTTCACTCACGTCTTCTAGATTTTCAGGAAAGTAATTTATGTGTGAGTGAAGAAAGTGAAGAAGGTTAGACTCATGTCTAAAAATGTTGCCTCACAATGTCATTATTAAAAGCAGAAAAAAATATTGGATAGTATAAATTTAATTTTCACAAAAAAAAATTAATAGTTTTCTCTCTAAATGATATTCTCTCATGTTTGGAAGATTTCAGATTTGCCTAGATAGACAAACGTATTTATAATTGTAAATGCCAACCAACAATTGCAAAGTGTCCCCATTCTAACCGATCTAACTGAACCCTCATTATCTCAAATCAAAGATTAAGTGGATTGATATGCTGAATGAAACTCGGCGAGTGCCAAAACTGAATGACAACAATGATAGTTATTCGGTGTCTAAGCGAGGAGTGATCTTTTTAATGTATGCTAAGTAAGAGTTTTGGTTTTTTATAGCCGAAGTTTATCTGGAGACGAAGAAGGAATGTTATGCGACACGATTTCAAGAAAGACGCTATTCTATCTGATAGCCACGTTGAATTCCGCATTTCACGATTACGATTTCTCCAATGCGAGGGTAAATATTTTCAATTACACTAATAAAATACCACTAAAATCAAATTACGAGAGAGAGTAATTATTAATATAACTTGGTATAATTTTTTGTACCTCGTGCGGTTGATTGAATTCGACATGCTGCCGCTCAATTGCTCACAACTTAGTATGAAGAATCAACTGAATTTGCTCTACCATCTAATGGACATATATTTATTACTTTATGATATCAACTGCTGATCTGTAAACTGGCATTAAAATTTAATAATTTAACCATCAAGCGGAATTCGAATACTTCTGTATTTTTTTTTTTTTTACTTACAACGGTTTGCAGATTAAGCGGCCGATATGTTTCTTTAATCCTGTCATTAACACTGTTTTAACCCTTGGATACTGACTATATTTGAAATCATTATAAACTATTGGTCTTCGTTAGGCAATGTAGGTGATTGATTGATATTTTAATTTTAAACTGACAGTCAAAGGGTTTTATTGTGAAAGTTATAGAATCTGTTTGTTTTTGTTTTCAGAGTCCCGAATTTAGTAAGGAGCCCTCCTTACAGTTTGTAATGCAACAAGTGGATGGAAACTTGAGCGCCGTAGCCGGAGAGCAATACAGAGGACTGCGCGGTCCCCTGTGGGCGGCCGTCGATGACGAAATCGTCATGGCGGAGTGTGATATATACAGCTACAATCCCGACCTGGCGTCGGATCCGTTCGGCGAACCCGGTTGTCTGTGGTCCTTTAACTATTTTCTATATAATAGAAAACTTAAAAGGATCGTGTTTTTCACATGCAGAGCTATTAAGTGAGTTGTTTACGGGTAGTTACCGAATAAACAAATCGTACAGCAGTTTTAAACTAGCAATCATTTGCTGTCTTTAAATTTCTATTTTAAATGATAGGGTGACATTGGTGTAAAAGTTTAAAAAGTTTGCTGCGTATTTAATTACATACATTGGTAAATCCAAACTCATCATCATATCATTGTTTGAGTTGCAAAATTTTATATCGGCATATGTGTTTTCGACTCTTTATTATCAATACTGCAAAAATCGTATTTTGAAGAATGCATTGTTCTTCAAAAATGGCATCATAAAAGTGTTGCAACAAGCGCCGTTTTCCTTAGCAGTGATGCTTAATCTATTGATTTATCCATTTTCCAATTGTTTCACAGAGATTCAAAGCTGTGCGGATTACGACGTAATCTCTTCTGAGTAGACAAATTAATATTTTTTATTTCATATTTACACGCCAGATGCTCCAGATAGCCCCTTATCTATTCTGCGTTACATTCATACAATATGTAAGCTGATGGAATGTTATCGCTTCCAGAAAAACTTGCTCAAATTACATCTATTGATGAAATTATCAATATTATATATATTTTTTGGATTTATAAATAAAAATGTTATAATATAAGATTTAAACACCAATAAGCGCAATACTTTATATCGACTGTGTTTTGGCCAATTGATGTAACCGTCAAAAAATTCGAAAATGAGTTAATGAATGAAGACGACAGAGCATGTCTGTGCACTTGAGATTTCAGCCACTATTATATCGACACTCCCTATGTATAATCCTGTATCTGCAAACATGAGAATTTACAGGAGTGCATTTCAAAGATTCATAACGCAACTCGCCATATAATGTTTTCGATAAAAACAGTTTTTACTCTCCTGAACAATCAATTGGCCAAAACACCGTCGATATATAAATAAAAGTTTTTACTGCGTTAACAGTCTGTGAATTTACCGGTACTCAGATGTAAAAAGGTTGAGGATGCTGATCCCATTATTAGTAACAATTTTTTTTATTTTTTCAGTCCAATATATGCCGCAGACTCTGGAGTTGATTTTGCTATGGACGAGGACGAAGATGTGTACTGATTCGTCGAGACTGGTTAAATTATTCCGCAGCACTCGGACTATAGAGCTTGCGCATCTTTATTTCTTTCGATATGCAGCGTATTAATTTGTTGAAGATAATATCTACACGATTATTATTATTGTCAATATATATTAGAGGTCTGCGCGGGCCAAAATTATCCGGCCCAAAGCCCAGGTATATTTTTCTCAGCTCGATTTTTTTTAAATATGCCGGTTATTATACAACTTGTTGAAACTTATTTTTGAAGAATCAATTTTATTTATTAATCGTGCTTCACCGCATGGCTGGCACGTGACCCGAACAGAGTCTGAAATGTATTTCTAAAAACTATATTCCACACCCGGCCAACGTGCCAAGTCCTCTAATATATATGTATATTTTAATTCAATATCTTATACGAGCACTTTATTTATCTTTATTATTTGAACGAGATGCAAATAATGCTTTCTCAGGGTATGATTAATATGAAGCCAAATAGTTATTCTGCAATTCGTAACATAAACGTAATTATTATTACTGATGTACTCGTGACATAAATTGAACAAATCAGGAGCTGTGAGGTAGTGTGTGAAAACAATAATAATTTATGATTATTTGAACATTATGTCGTGTCGCTTTTAGTCCTAGTGCTAAATATGGATTTCGTTTATTAATTTTAGTTTATTAATTAATTTTACGATTGAACGGAGACAAAATTTTGAGCAGTCAATCTCGTCGTCCGGTAATTGTATTCGGGCGAGTGAACAGCAGATGTGAGGCTACGGTGCCCGATGATAGAACGTGATTGGAAGATTGTATTCATCTGTGCCTTCTCAACGATTTGAAATTATGTAAAGTCATTGTCATCGGCCGCCCTCTTCGCTGCGACTGAGAGTAGAACTCTGAAGTATTTCGTCAAACTGTAATATTTATACTTGTATGGTCTTGTAGTTTATTTTGAATTTTACTCTAAAGTATTAACAGCTTTAAAGTCCTATTGTTAAATGTCTCAATTTTCATATTTGTAAATACGATTCGAGAGAAAGTACCGTTCAATGTGAAACCTTTAAATTGTAAAACCGTTATATTGATTTTATCTTTATTATTCAAAGGCAAATCGGGTAAGGATCTGCGACAGATGCAAATTTACCAATGTAATTTTCGTTTTGTTGGAAAATCTCACCTTTTCTGTTATAATATTATTTCAGCGATTGCATATTGGAAATATACTTACTGCTTTGAAGATGAATAATAGATAATGTGGACATATCACTACTGTGCCGTCAGTGCCGGAAATATTATTTACAAATTATTTTGATAGATAGTCTGAAATTAATTATTATATTATCATTTTGTCAAAATGTTATCATTGTTTAATACCACAGCGAATTAAGTTGCTACGGTCGAGTTCTTCGCACATATAAATGAAAAACCGAGCGAAAATTAAATTGTTTTTTTTTGCATATAGGAGATTCGCCACTGTATGCATTGAAAAAGTGTATTTATTTGAGTGTCATTTGAAACGGTGTTGTTACTTAATTGAAAATGATTGTAAATACACGTGTCGCAATTGAAATAAATGTCCCACCTTTTCCAGACTGTCTGTTGCTTCATTACCAAAGCTAATTTTTAGCTATACTAAGAATGAATCATAATATGATCAATTTCAATGGGAATAACCTATATACAACATTTGACCCTTTCCCTGATTGCACAGGTCACTAACGAAGTATTCACATATTTCTATTAAATAAAATCAGCGGGAAATGGTCAATACATATAAAGAAATAAGTCTCATTTCAGAGCACAACTCGCACCTTTATGCTAAATCATTTTTATTATTCAATATCGCCGAGATTCGAGAATTTATTCGGTAAGGGGAGTGAAACTGATAGTATTTTTATTCCAAAAGAAACATTCCATCATATTAAGGTCCATAAATATTTGTTATCAAATCAAAGCGTATAGTATAATTCGGGAATTTGTTATATTTTGACATTTTCTTCAACCCCAATGCTTTGCCTGGAAAAATTCGAGTGACCCGTCTATCAGATTTAAATATTTTCAAACGAAAATATTACGATTGAATTTTTATTTCACTATCAGCTGTTTTAATTTCACGCTTGAATGTTAAGCACACTGTTCATGTTTCACACCTCTTTTCGCCGATGCGTTATTTCAAGAATAATAAACAATTAATATGGTATTTACTAATCTAATGATGCTAAGAAATTCTAACACAAAAATTATTAGAATGTTTATAATATTAAGACATGAAATAAATAAATAATAATTATTAGTGTTAAGATATCACAATATGTTTCAGTGACATAATGTTGCCGGATAGCTGTTTCATTTTCTCTATCCATAGTATGTGATTACTAATAGTGAATAAAATATATATCAAGAAGTTTGTGTAAGAATCTTTGAGCTGTAGGTATTGTTACATACGAAAAAAGCTCAATACTGTCTCTGGATATTTGCCTTGTTCAAATTCACAACTAGCAAATGAACTTATTTAGGTAACATTTGGATGGTGCTTAAGCTGAAATCAAATCTCGGCTTATTTCTCCGTCATCCTTTAGTCAGCGTGGCTCTGTGGAATCGTCAGCTAATTAACTCGCACTCTTAGTTCTAATACACCTGACAGGATTGAGTGAGATCTCTCTTACGAATGATTATTTCATGATGCTCATTGACCATTTTGCAAAGTTGATTCAGAAAAGTATGGATGTTGGTTTTTGCTATGAAAGATTGAAAGAAATTGTTTTGGTTTTTATCAACTCGTATGACAGGTCTTTTTTATGTAAAAGAAACGGGACGCAGTTGAGTGACAACTTTCAAAAATTTGGAACGTACCAGAACAGTAAAACCACAATATAACAAGACTTCGGATTTTAATTTTCGTTATTCCGCCGTCATAAATAAAAGACAGCAGAATGCATATTCTGAATGATGAAACATAAGCTGTGATCTTAACCATAGTAATTTGGGTGTTCCGTCCGCATTAGTTGGTTATATCGAGGGTTTACTGTATTGCTAGGAGAAATCTGTGAGTATAAGCACTTTTATTAAAATAAGATTAACATACTTTTCAGTCACTGGATAGTAAATCAAATGAAAATCATTTGGTTTCAGGAACATAGGTAGTGTCGTGCTCTAGAGGTTATGTAATGTTAATAATAGATGGAGATCTCAATAATTAAACAAATATGTAAAATGACATCAGAAATACCTTGACGTTTTGCATGGTAACTTATAATTTGTGTCAATTTCTCATTAAATCGTTTTGTTCATCGAGATAGAAACGAATTTCTCATACGTATACAGATCTTCATCAATATTACTTTGAACAGCTTGCGAGACACAGTCAACGACATAGTGATGGCTGATCAAAAAACAACTTTTCAACTGCAGCGGATTCCTGTTTTATATCAATCAAAATGCAGGGTAATTAAGAAAAGCAATTGCATCAAAGAATGTATGCCTATCAGTTTCAAAATGCAAGAGAATACCCAGAACTGTAATACCGACTAAATCATTGGCTTTGTCTTAAAAGGCCGTAATAAGATCTCGATAAGTGTACATTTAGTTAAGTGTAATTAGTTTTATAATAATGAAAGAATCAAAAATGTTGTCTAACTAAAAATCAATCAACAATTTATTGTTATAGTCCACTAGAAGTAAGAATCTCCGTATGTAAAAAATTTGTGTTAAGTATTTTGCAAATAACAAAGTACTCTTATAGTTGATTATATAATTATCAGTAGACTAATGAATCTGTACTTAATCAGAATTCACTGTTATCAAATTAGAATTAAATAAATGAAATTTCTTCAATTTTGAAATTTTTCTTATCCCATATTCTATCGTTTGGTTGTAGAATCGGACTCGTGATTACTGTATTGTTTCGGTGGAGTCTCAGAATCACCCAACTCCGATTTTTCTCTCAATAATTATTGCATTAATTTATCCACATACAGGTATTGATTTACTTTCCTTTTTACTGATCCCACTAGTCTTGTCCAAATTATGTCCATTGAGAGATATCCTGTATTTGTCCTGCAGAAATAATCACGATGGTCCTATCGGAAATCCAGATCTAGTTTCTTCCCCAGAAAATTTCTATAAATTCAAAAAATTTGCAGCCTTTGGAGAAAAAAAAACCCTTCCCTGCCTCTCCATTTAATCCATAATTATTATATTTTCTTTATTTTTAGAATCACCATTTTGTATATTTAAGTTAATTGTTGTTTTTTTTATAAATATAGTGCCTTTCCACCAGGAATTGACAGTCAACACCTTAAAAATAATTTTCTTTTGATGACTTTAATTATTTACTCACTTGTCATATTAATATTCTTTATTGTCACTGTTTATTATAAATATATAACTACACTAAATGTATCATTGAGAAGACATGATCTTCGGTGTGATACAAATTAAAAAAAAAATCTTGTCCTAACCTTACTCTCTATGAAAATGAGAGATTTTGCAACTGAGTAACTAGCAGTTCATGGAGGAAAAAATGAAATTGTCACTTCTGAAATTAGTGTATTTCTTTGCCGTCTCTTTACTTTTGATGGGAATAATGCTATCCATTGTTTACTGATTCATTTTTAAAATCAGAACATCGAGAGCTTGCGAAATCCCCTTTCGATTTCAAGATGTCGATGTGCTGCTTTATGGGTATTATTATTTGCCAACTAAATTTTTTGATGCTTTAAGGATTTTCATGTCTCGCAGCTAGGCATTTCGAATTTGGTGTTTTTTTTAACCCATTCACTGCTAAACTAATCACATAGATATTAAGTGCCGTATTATTACACACACACAGTTGCTAATTACTGATGACACGTGTTACGTGGGCTTTGTATTAACGTTTCGAATATTAATTGTTTTACTGTTAAATATCATTGGAAATCACATCGCAACTTTTTGGGTTGATTGAGAAGATTTTCTGTCATGCATGAAAAGTAAAGCGTTTGCAAAAATAATTTGCTCGAGTGGTAGATTTGCAAGTAAAAAATTGTGATCAATATTTCTATAAGAAACTTATATTTAGGAAACAGTAATTTTGGACAACAGAGAGACGAGCGACAGGTAGATTTACAACTCGTAAATAACAAAAATAAAAAAGTTAACGAATATTTCTAAAAAATATATTATATTTACAATATATTATAATTATTTTATAATATAAAACTGACATTGCGAGACGATGAGATCGAACCAATATAAAAACAATACAAATACAGAATAAATATTTTAGAAAATTTATTATATTAATATTTTTACTTTGCTTAGCGTAGTTTTTGTCAAAAAATACTTATAATAAACAATTTTTTTATTTATAATAGAATACAGCGTGAACAAAAAGTATATATATATCAGATTTAAAGAGCCGCATCTCCGTGCAGTTTATATCGATACATTCAGCTGCACTCGTTCTAAAGCGATGAAAAATATTGCACATCGGTGTTTTGAATTCAGTAAATTATAATTTTATGCATTTATCACCTGACGGAGGGTGACAGACGCAGATAATAACACGCTATCGTTATAAAAAAGTGTAAACCAATTTAACAAGAGACAAAAGTGAATTAGACATATTTTATACATGAACAATAACTTTACAAGAATATAAAAATATTCCTCTAAATGTTAATCCGAACGACTGTATATTGACTGGCATAAAATGTATCACTGTCACTAGAACACTTAAATATCCAGATAAATTCTATTATATCATCTAAAAAAAAAAACAACTTCAACGTCAAAACTCAGTAACTTGTTTCGCAGTAATTTTATTTTTGATTTTATATTACATCCAACTGTCTGATTTTTATCTAGCCGATCTAACGAGGGCAATGAGTTAGTTTTGGTCTGTCAGGTCCCTTAAAAATAACAATCGTATTCGCACTAAACCGGATTTTAAACCTCGTCCCGGACCGTCTGATATTGATTAACGATGCAGAAATAAAGAGATTTTACAACTAGTTGACCAAAACATCAAAAGAAACGCGGGCGGGAGATCACCGCCGCTAACTGACCAGGGAGCAGCGTTCGAGTCGCAGCCCGCGCGTCGCCCAAAACCAAGAGTTTTAACATCAATCTACAGATTTTATGAATTTTACTAGTTTTATGTTACATTTTTTTCCCGCGGCGAACCTTGTCAACGGCAGCGCCGGGTTTGTTTTTCCCGCAGCTTAAATATTCAACGGTCACATGGAATATAGTTCTGGGTTATCACATCACCACCGTTGGATTGTTCCTGTTCGAATCGACGGGAATAGATCGAGTCGTCAGCCGGCCACCGAAACCGCTGAAGACGGCGATGCCAGTGTCGGGAAAATGAATCGATCGTTATTGGGCGAGCGGAGGGAAAGATCACGTGACCCCGGGCGAAGGAGCGTTGGGTGGCGGAAGGCTCGCGGCTCCTCCCATAGGGACGAGGTTAGGGGCGTTGGCGACGGGAAGGGGTAAAGGAAGAGGCGCGGGCGCAGGCGGGGGGCTGAGAAGTTCTCTTCGGTCTCTTTCTCTTTCCCTTCCGGGTCGCCACGCATCCAGAAGTGCCTCGACCCTCTCTTCGGTCGGTCCCCATCGACTGTGCCCTGATGCGTTTTGCAACCATACTACTAATGTTCCGTGTGCAGAACGAAAGTGAATTTCTGACCTGTAAAAACAAATACAAATTGCAGGGTTACTATCATTTTACTTGAATTGATTCTCAGCGAAAATTCTCTTTAAAGCTTTAAACTGTATGTCTAAGCTTCGTGGCTAGCCAAATATATCAAATATTGGTTTTTTCTATTTTTCACTTTTAAGATGGGAAGGCATAAATGCATGTGGTGTTTTTTATTTTTAATTAAACACCATAACACCACCTAGTTTTTGAAATTCAATTTTATTTGCCTGTTCTAAATTTATTGCAAGAGCTGAGAGTCAATCATCAATTTGGCTATTTCTAGTGAATGTATTTTATTCTTTTCGTGAGAAAAAATATTCACCCTACAGAAGGATAGTATCGCAAAAAATATTTTTATTAAATAAAATGCTTCCACCAAAATATTGTTTAATTCATTTTTATTAATGAAACTTTTAAAATAATTTATGGACTCGAACAAAATTTTCGTGAAGAAAATTAATGATGACTTCTTTTTCAATAATAATGGAAGAAAACAAAATCTATAGAATAGTTTTGCTACACCGGCTCTGTGGGCTAGGAGCCAGGTATTTCATCACATGTCACAATTAAAATAAGAAGTCTTCTCAAGACTCGAATGATAATCGTTTATTGCAGTATTTTAACACATTTTGTAGGTTCGAGCAAAGTAGATAAACACAGTAGAGCAGGTATCGTAGGTAAATCGTAGGTATCTGACGATGTATCAGATGTTTGGATGTTCGGATCGTAGATCCGTGTCAGATGAGAACTTGTCAAACAGCGGAGGCAGTGTCCCGTCGGAAAATAGTTACACTATAGGCTGTTATCCGTAGGACTTTAATAATCGGGAACAGATCTAACTGAGGCCTCCTCAGTTCTCCAGCAGAGATGGTTTTGATTGCTTGGTATCCATAGGATTTAACTAATCGGGAACCGATCTAACTGAGGATGCAGTGCTCCAACAGAGATCGCATCGATTGATTGGTATCCGTAGGATTTTACTAATCGGGAATCGATCTAGCTGAGGATGCAGTGCTTCAGCAGAGATGGTTTCGATATAATGGAATCTGGAGGATTACCAAAGCAGCTAGGAAACTTAGACAACAGAGGAACTCTAGTAGTCAGTAGCTTCAACACAGTGACTTGTTTGAAGGGCTAGGGTATATATAGAATTTCAAGAACATAGTACATGCGCCTTTTAATATATATATATATAAGGTGCCATCTATTATTTACAGCGAAAAAGTGATAAATGGAAATTAAATAATATTATTAAAACTAGTTAGTGACATCTATATGAAATGATCGCACGCTATAAATCTTTTTAGCAGAGATTCGATTAAACAATTGAAATTATTTTCCAGATCATTTAATCCCCTTTCATTGCTTTGCTGTTCGTCCATTTTGAGGGTTGCAATAAAACAAACACGATTTATCAGACTAAAGATAAAATATTCACACAGAAGCAAAAAACGCATGCATTCGCAGACATCTGCTAAAGAAACGTCATCCGGCATTAATGGCGCAAATTGGATTGCCACTGTGCACATGTGCGTGAAATACAAAATCTATCAACGCATCGCGTACGAGTTTGTTTGCACAGATAATATGCTAATTTTCTGTAGTAACTGAGGCTGTTACACACACATAGAAAGTACAGCAAACAGGACGAAGAAACGCATTGATTGTTTTAGTGCATAAATGCGAAATTTTGAAGCAGTTTTTTGCATTGTTACGAAAAATTTAATAACTTTACAAATATGAGAAAAAAAAACCTGTTCATATCGGAATTTTAAGGCATGAACTGCATCTACCGCATTTATGGACCGCACACCACTGATATATATTATGAGACATTGGGAACGGCGGTTGAAAGACATATAAATATCAAATATGAATAAAATAAATATTTAATTTCTTACTTAGTCATGACGTGCTGATATCCGTGGCGGTATTCATGTTCATAAGCTGGAACGACAACCTGTTTTCTCTTAAAATGTGAGGCTTCGAGTTTCAGTAGGGCGTTGGGAGGTTGGTCTCTCCATTCGGGAAGAAAGACGATGAAACTCAAGGGTTCGGCAGAGTCAGCCAGCAAGCGCTCCATGTGTCTCACTGTCGCTTCTAACAACTCTTCACAGTACGGAGGATTCACTTCAAATGAACCCGATACCGGTTTGAAGTCCAGAAATGGCCTGCAATTGAACGCATTCTTAAATATCACCTTAATTACCTTTTGCATTATAAGTTATTATTTTTTTGAAAAAGAAAGACCTCTAAAATTTTGATTTAGTATTTTTTTTAATGCGAAGCATAGGAAATTTTAGAAATCACAAACATCAATGCCTATGAACAGAAATCAATTTACGAAACTGTTCATACCGGGACCTAAACCCGAGACATCCGTAACCGTAGCGTGTTTACCACTGAACCGCAGACAAAAATGTATAAGTACCAATTTTGCCTTCTATGGTGCAATGGTTCGGTGACAAAACAGAACAAATACCTATATATTATTATAAATTGTGTAATATATGTATCGTCTGTGGAAAGGAAAAAGGAAGTAACCCACACACAAAAAATATGGTGTATAGCCTAACCAAAACGTTTATTAAATTGTATGCATTGTGATTATCCAAAACAAAATATATTGAAAAGACGGAGGGATAAGTCCTTTTGCCTTTCTATAGTTGATATATTGTATATTTATATACAAATTTAGACTATTAGAACGTTTTGTGTTAGCTATACACAATTGCGTTGATGGTGTCGAAATCTATTCATTTAAGAAGACCGGTTGATTAGCCCTGCGCTTCCGAGGCCTGAGTCACACGGGCTCTATAGGTTGGCTCAACCCGGTTTTTCTGTCAGGGATTTCCCTCCCTTAGCCAGAAGACCGGTTTTAAGGCGCCGAAAGGTTCGCCTTTTGCCCACTGCTATTAGCTACAGCCAAAGCTGCATTGCCCAATGGTCGCCGCGGGGAGGCCAGCAGATGGACTTGCTGGGTTGAACATTTACTATGTACACATCCACTGACATCGATGTGCTCACATGGGATCCACCAACCATTGATCACCGGTAAACGGTGAGGTCTTCACAAAAAAGGTGACCCACTCTGCTGCGACAATTATCGGGATATAACGCTGCTCAGCGTGCCTGGCAAGGTTTTGGCGCAGACAGTCTTGGCGAGAATAAGGATTCCAGTAATGTGTTTCCTCAGGGAAAACCAGGCCGGTTTCTTGCCTGGCCGATCCTGTGCGGACCAAATTCATAATCTCAGATGCCTTCTCCAGCAAGGCAACGAATTTAACAGCTCGCTGTCGTGTTGCTTCGTTGATTAGGAGATGGCCTTTGATAGTCCGCACCGGCCTTCCCTATGGGACATATTAAAACTGTACGGAATCGCAACCAAGATTATCGCCATCATCAAATGCATGCACGAGGGCAGTGAATGCTGTGCCAGAATCGGCGACGTAACGACAGAATGATTTGGGGTCTCAACCGGGGTCAGAAAGGGCTGTGTTCTGGCTCCGTTCCTCTTTATAATAATCTTCGACTTCATCCTGAGGAAGTCAATTTCACCCGACCGAGGTTTAGCCTTTGCCCCCAATCTGAGGCTATGCGACCTCGAGTATGCTGAAGACGCTGTCATATTTGACAAATCTGTCGAGGGTATTCAGGAAACAATGGACAGGCTGCAGAGCAACTCGTATTGCATTGGCCTCAAAGTCAATGCGAGTAAAACCAATGTGCTCTGCAACAGTTTTTGTCCAGACCCAGACTACCCTCTGACGAGCGCGGGGCAAGACATCGAGAGAGTCGACGGCTTTAGGTACTTGGGGGTACACATCACGGGAGCTCGCAATCCGATTAGGGATAGCTGGAGCAACTTTTAACTCAATGCGGAAAGTCTGGGACTCACGGTTGTACTAGGTCAGAACCAAGTGCTACTTATTCAACGCATGCATCCTGACGGTGTTGCTTTACGGTTGCGAGTCATGGCACCTCACCAAGGCACAGGGTAACCGTATACTGTGCTTCGAAAACAGATGTTTGCAGCGAATACTAGGGGTACGGTGGTTTGATTTTGTCAGGAATTCGGAGGTTGAGGAGGAGAGCGGACGGACCAGCCTCTTATTACGTCCAAAATAAATAAGCGACGATGGACCTGGCTTGGACACGTGCTGCGGATGCCCCAGGGGAGCCTGAATCCTGCCTGTCTCTTCTACCAACCAGGTGGATTCCGTCGCCCTGGAAGGCCGCTGATGACCATCCATAGGATGTATTCGGCGGAGCTACGGGACGCTGGGATGACCTGGGAGGAGGCGAGGAAGCTGGCGGGGGACAGAGAAGCTTGGAGGAACCGCGTGATGGCCATATGCTCCGAATAGGGAGCAGATATGGTTTAAAAAAAAAAATACACAATATTTTTGGAGGGGGTTATGTCCTTTTTCCTTTCCACAGTCGATATATATATATATATATCTCTTTTTAATTTTGTTTTACATGTATTATCATATTCTAAAATTCAATACGTTCTTCGATACATATTTTTATCACAATAAATTAAAATATAATATATGTCAATTATAAGTACTAAATAAAGTTATATCTGAAAAACTAAAACCTTCTTAACACTTTATTGTGTTACACTACGTGGGCATCTTTTGAATAAAAAAGTAATACAAATAATAAGCCATCACTTTCCAGTCACGAATCAGTTTAGATGAGTCAAAACTTTGATCGGCCATATCTCAAAACTACCAATTTCTAGTTGTTTCACATTGTAACTAGGTCATCGATATATCCATTCTCTAAGCAACTTGTAATTTGGATTATTGAGATTTTGTACACTTCCATGTATTTTGTCACTAACGACCCGGGTTTCGCCTTTCGGCATCTTCAGGCATTCGAGCACACGGATGGAAGTGTACAAAATCTCAATAATCCAAATTTGATATTGAAATTCCATCAAGCACCCTCAGTCGATGTCTTAAATTACAACTTGTAATTATTTTAAGTTTTGTTTAAGTGTTTAATTCATAAATAGATACGATAAAGGTATTACGTTTTTTATTTTTCTGTTTTGTCACTGTTCAGTTTTATCATGTTCCGTTTTATCATATTCTGTTTTGTTCAGTTACCGGTGCAGTATACTGTCCTCGTAATTAAGAAGAAACGTATAAGCTAAATATTCTAAGCAATAAACCAGAATTACTTAATGTCGTAAAGTTTTATATATCAATGACACTTACAATATGAATCAAAACATCTTGTAAAAAAAGACAGTGTATCTAATCAACATTATACACTGTAGGTAAGTGATGCTTTCATTCCTTCCCACCCGCCCAACGGAACAGTAAAGAGCTGCAGCATAATTACCCTCTGGAGCCAAAGTAGCAATCCGTGTCGGAAAAGGCTGAACAGTACTGTCTGAAGTAGGCGTTGAGAGGTCCGGCGAAGCACTCGAATGTGACACCAAACATTTTGTGAAGGCATTCAAAGACGGTGACGGGAAGGGCGGACTGGGTGATGTGGCTTTCGCATCCCGGTGCCGCTGCACCCAAGAAAGCGGCGTACCGTTTTATCATACACCAGACTCGCGGTAAAAATAATTCAAATTTCTTGTCATCAAAACAGCTGTATCTATATAAATGTTCCTGCAATTATTAAATTAATTATTCTCACTGCAGTATTACAGGTATGCAACAAGCGCGTGCCGTGGATTTGTCTCTTTCTTGCTCAATCACATGTAAAGTGAATGGTGTGAGCGAGATACGAGGCCATGCGGGTGCATGCTCTCGTATCCTACTTGCTAATACACAAGTTAGGCTGTGTGATAGAGATAAACTCACTGCACGCCGACGGTGTACATCTATACGTGCTTCTCGTGTTTTGTTGATTTTTATTTTACGAATATTAAAAGTTACCATCACTTCCAGGCAAAACCACTCGTCAGAAAAAATGTAATTGTTAAAAATAATATTCTACATCACCTGGCAAAAACATGTAAATTGGAGGATCAATATGAACGATCCGACTTGAAAATTTCAAAACACTAATGATAAGGTGATAATAACAAAAAATAATGACTTTTCTTCAGTTTCACAAAAAAATATATACTATCAAAATAAATATAACATCTTGTTTTTTAAGCTGCATGATGACGTTCCTTCTCCTGAACAATGGTAACTATTCTGATAAGTGGTTTTGCCATGGAACCAACGTTATGTGATGTCTTCGGTTCTGGTTTGATTCGGCCATCTATTTAGTAAACTTATAGCAGGTAATATCACAAGAAGTAATAATGATAATATCGAGTATTTCGGTTAAAACATGCTGCGATAAAACTATAAAAAAATATTTTTATGCATCATAGAGAACATTTCTTCAATGAGGTACATTATGGTACCAATGATTTAAGTCAGATAATAAACAAATTGGTATCAAAAAGAAATCAACACATTGCAATCGGTAAAAGGGTGTTTTTAGGATCCTCAAAGAGAAACATTATGACACAGGAAACGAATGAACAAAATAAAAAAATAAATTTGATGGATTTCCACTCATACCATAAAATAAAATTGTATGACGGTCGTATTGCGAGATCTTTTAACCTGGGGTATGCCTGTAAATATATTTTTTTCAACCATGTCCGCTTCCAAGTTATTCACTTTTAAGGTGTTAACTATCAATCCGGAAAGGCATTATATTTTAAAATTCAATTTAGATGTTATGCAACTGGTTGTAATTCATTCACATAATCTTTGTCTTTTGAAAGAGTAAAGAAAGAAGGATGAGGCTATGAAAGTATTAGTAGGTAATCAGTCTCGCTAATCGATCAGATAGGCGAGAGCAGATTTGAACATAACAGAATAAAAATTCATAAATTGATGGAAAGATCAATTTATGAAACTGTCTATACTGCAACTAAATAACAATGTATAAAGTAATGATGTTGATTTCAAATATTATCAATAGTAAACTGATACTAGGTTGTGAATTTGACATGCAATAAAAATCCTTCACATAACATAATCTTCAGATTCTCAAATTGAGGTGATTTATTTTATATATAATAGCTCAGACCGGTCTGCAGGCGTAGATTTAGATGTTTTATTATTCATGTAGGTGAGAAATTTCCTCATGACCTAAGCGTTCGCGGTGTATATAAACAATACACACAGTTCCGACGTGACACTAATGCCGAAGCAAACAAACAACAATCACTCCGTCAGTATGGAAACTAAAGAACACCTACTTTAGACATTCAGTATTTCTATTTCAATAATGTCATCTATGACAGGCGGTCTCACTTGTTTTATTATAAATAATATAAGCGATTGATATCATCGACGACATACCAATTTTTGTAGGTGTATACTGTTGACAACCAGGGTATCGTTTTGATAACGCAGGATCGTTTGGTCGCGGTCTAGAAAGTGGTCGATAGCTGGTGGACGAGGCGACGGAATGGCGAACTGCACGGGATAGCACCAGACTTTCCTGAGAGCGGCTTGCTGCTGAGGAGCGCTCAGCTCGTTGATTCCATGCTCTTTCAGCAGACCGCTGTGTTTCTCTTTTATTTTCTTGGAATATTCCGCAGACAGGTGATAGATCTTTAAGCAAATCCCTTCAACGGATACTTTTACCGTTTCTGTTAAATGGGGTTGACATTGACGCTGAAATATTTAAAAATTATCTCAATTACTTTACACTGTCTTTCAAATATTCTGAGATTAACCAGAATTTCGTTGCTTAAAATATATCCCTTTAAAGCAAGAGTTTCTGTGTATAATTATACATAACAATAATATGACATCTGTTGCTATCATACAACATATATTGTAGTCATTATCTACTTGAGTGTTTGACTTCATACTACCTTATTTAATTAGAATGACTAAAAATAATATCTGTGCGGGAAAGGAAAAGAGCATTACGCCTTAAAAATTGAGATGAATATGCTAAAATAAGTACAATGCATATATGAGAAAAAGGAACAGCACAATCAATGCTGCTGAATTAGTAAATTTCATGTTGAAACATTACATTTATCATAAAATTTCTTACTGCCTCTCTTGAAAAAAGTATCAATATTAGACTTAACGCTCTTTCTTTTCGCACGGAGATATATGTTCATAGTTCTTTTAGTGGTTTTGTAAAACTCAATGATACTTGCGATACGGAAACGGTTTAAAACTGTTTAATAACTGAGAAAACATTAAAAAGTATTATATATAGTAGATTTTTTCTATAAATTTAACAATCACCTTTAGATGTGCAAGCCTGTCTTGAAAATCATCATATGTAGCCCCAACAGTTCTGCGAAGCCACTGAAACGTGTCTTCTGCATTCCATTTGACAACTTTCCTACTCTCCGGTGAAGCGTTTCTCGATTCAATCATTGTTTTAGCGGCCTCTGCATACCTGGAGAGTTGTTTGCGAGCGTCGCCTGTAAACTTTGGATGGCTCAATTTGATCGGTATGTCATTCATGATTTCATCATACATCGACTTTGATATCTCAGGAAAACAGTGACTCGGCAGCAGAGGATCGCACCCCCCTTGATCGTTGACCTTCCTCTCCATCAGCCACCGATTGAACGAGTCCTTCGGAGCGTCGATCGATTCCCGAGCGTGGCACAGTTCCTGATAGCAGCTCCTCAGTTTCGAAGAGAGGCCGCACCGGTACGCTTCGATTTCAGGGTGTGGATGCGGGCAAATGGTGGGAGGGCGCTCGTAGATGACGACGTTCGTCGGTATGTCTAAATCCCAAGGTCCCGCCAGCACAAACTTTTTAGGAGGAGGTCCGTTGTCTTCGGACGCTCTCCTCTTCGGACCTATCAGCGATTGGTTCGGCTGGTTCAGAGGACCGGGACTGCATATTCCTAGAGGGTCCGTGATCGGATCGAAGTCTCTTTTGGTCATTGGCATTTCCCACATTGATTCGCCGGATAGCTTGTTCCAGAAATAAGGTCTGTTTTCTCTCTTGGACCAAAATTTTCTCCATCCCTGATGCGACAGCTCCGGGTGAATGTCGTCCATGAAATTGGACCCCGGCATGGGAAGTCCTTGCGGGGTTTGAGGGATCGGTTGACACGGTGACGAATGGTTGATGTCATTATTGGTGTTGATCTTGACAGGCGACGAGAGTATTTCTGGGGCAGAGTCATTCACGGAGGTCAGTGTCTCCCACGTCGAAGGACCGGCTACGACTTTATCCCTTATTTCATTCATTTTTACAAATATCGACGATATTGTGTAAAGACGACGTGTGATGTAAAAAGGCGGGAGTTTACCTGTAAATAATTTCTTGGTAAAAATTTCTCGAAACGTTTTTCAATCCAATAAAAACAAAGAAAAAATGTGTAGAACTTACAGTCACATAGTTTTTAATGTATATCTGTCGGGCAATTGCTCGAAAATATATGAAATTCTTAAATATGAGATGACATTTTGTTACAAAACTAAACAATCATTGTTTACAAAGTATTTTTGTAACATAAGTCGCAAAGAAACAGTTTATAATATAGCTGGTATGTTAAGAAAGACGTACATAGTGAAAAGTCTTAATAAATTATTGACAAATTTTGATATTTCGATTATCAGTAAAATTTATGAAGCATAAACACGAAACACAAGCATCGCCATTTGCACTCAGAGACATTCTAGAGAGCATAGACAATCTAGATTGCGAACTCGGAATGAATTTATAGAAGATTGACTTTGCAATGGTAAAAGGAATACTGATTTTATGGTAATACTTGGTTTACCTTTTTTTTTTTATTTCTAATAAAATTAACGTCGTAAGTAAAGCATTTAGATACTTACTTGTAAGATGTATACAATATTTAGCTTGTGCCTTAAAATATGATAAAAAACAAAACCCCAAAGTAATATAGTGAAAATATTTTTTTTTTACAAAAATAAGATAAACTAAATATTATTAAACATATATTATTCAAAACGTTTAATTATTATGGCAGCACTAGTATAAGAAAAGACAAATGTCAAAAAAGTTGCCAGTTATGTATTTATTTAAGAAGTTCATTTGATTTTGGTATCAATATTACGATTTATAATTGGTACCTACCCGATTCTATTTAATGAAAATTGTTATATATTATAGAGTAATGAAAAATTTTGATGTGTTCATGTGAAAGTGGAATAAATCAGAATATAAATGCAGTACATATTACTGAAAATTATAAGTTCCAGCCAATGTTATTTTTCTTATCAATTGAATTGAATGACTTTCATTATGATAATTATTTACCGGCCGCTATTAAAATTATAACATTTTCTTTCAGCTTTGAAAAATTACTAAACATTACATGAGGAAGGTAATTGAAGTATGCAAATGTAAATAGAGCAATAACAAGAAATTTAATATAATGGCATTGAAAGGAATAAAAGTTGTTGAAATGTTGGGGTTGGCGCCTGGACCATTCTGTGGGATGTTGCTCGCTGAATTTGGGGCGTCTGTAACTATTATCGATAAGGTACATTTCAAATACAAATGAAACAGAAAATCAATTTATTGTTCAGGTCAGCTATCTTTAGTTAAAAGACTTATATTATGTAACTATACTACTTATTGCAGATATGAATGATATTTATTGCCACTAGAGTTTACAATCTTGGGGTTTTTCTTGTCCCTATGACAATGTGTTTTGATTGGTAATAATCACCAGATGTTTCAAAACCGTTGCAGGTTTCCAGCACACCAGATTATGAATTATGGTGGCAGTGCCACCTGTCATCGTTCGGTCGATACATGTAATTCAAACAATGTGCAGACAGAGACTGTGTGTTGAAAATTCTTTATGCATGTTCCAACAGAGTGTGGATGTGTGCTGGGTTACAGATATACAGTAATGATAGATTATATGATCTGGAATGCTGCCCTAAGAAATAATCGTTGATATAATAGGGAATAAGATGTTATTAAATGTTGGTTGTGAAAGAAAAGTAAATCTGGTGCACATTTTGCAAAAAGTACTGGAAGCCACATAGTATACAACCAAAGCCCATCATTCCTATCACTTTTACCAGCTTTGTATAAAGATCGTGAGTAGACGTTAAAAAGTTTAAAAACTATTGCATTTTTTGTTATTTCAGTACATCAATAATGTTTTTGTTTCAGATAAACCCGGGTATGTTAGATGTCTTAGGAAATGGAAAAAAAAGTCTAGCTGTTAACCTAAAAACTCCCGCAGGGGTGAAAATAGTAAGAGATCTTTGTAAATCTTCAGACGTTTTAATTGAACCCTTTAGACCTGGTGTCATGGAAAAGAATGGTCTGGGGCCAGACGTCCTGCTAAGCGATAATCCTAAGCTTATTTATGCTAGACTTACTGGCTATGGACAAAATGGGAAATCGTGCAAAAGTGCTGGGCATGATATTAATTACGTAGCATTATCTGGATTTCTATCGACACTAGGCCGGCCGGGAGTAAATCCGATGCCCCCTATTAATTTCGGCGCCGATTTTGCTGGCGGTGGCTTGATGTGTGCTTTGGGAATTGTAATGGCTCTCTTTGAACGGACAAATTCCAATAGAGGCCAAGTTATAGACGCCAGTATGGTGGAAGGTGCCGCATATACATCGAGTTGGATATATCGATCTAGAAAACTACCAATCTGGGGTAAACCACCCGGAGAAAATGTTTTGGATGGAGGAGCACATTTCTACAACACATATCTGACGAAAGATGGTAAATATGTGGCAGTCGGGGCGCTAGAACCTCAGTTTTATAGTGAGCTGCAAAGAATACTTGAGTTATCCGATGCAGAATATTCGCAATTCGATAATTTTGAAAAACAGAAAGAAATTTTAACCAACATATTTGTGAAGCGAACTCAGAATGAATGGTGTGAATTGTTTGATGAAACAGACGCATGCTTGTCACCAGTCTTGTCAATGGACGAAGCTCCTCTTCATACCCACAATCTCTCGAGGAATTCCTTTATTCGTAGTTATGAAGGTGATATGGTGCCGTGTCCTGCTCCTCAGTTAAGTCGTTCGCCAGCGAAATCTTTGGCCAGTCAACGTCCTCCGCACCATGGAGAACACACAGAAGCAATTTTAAAATCATTAAAATACTCTACGCTAGAAATTCAGAGTCTTCATAATGATGGTTTTGTATATGTATACCCAAAGTCTAATTTATGATAATCTTAAATTTATTGGAGCTAGGAGATAATCTTTAACTAAGGAAATCGAAACAAATAAGAAATAGAAAATGGTTTTACAATTTAAGGTGTTAGTTAGGTGGAAGGATTTTTTATTGTATCATGAAAATCATGAAACTGTCAAAAAGTCATGCGGGAATATAATTTGAAATAAGCAAAACAATAATTGTGTAAATTTGGATTAATCAAGCACCCTCAGTCGATGTCTTAAATTATAATTGTGTAAATATTTACAATGATATTCTTTATAAGCCAATCTTTGTAGAATTTAAGACATCGACTGAGGGTGCTTGATGGAATTATGGAAACCCGGGTCGTTAGTGACAAAATACATGGAAGTGTACAAAATCTCAATAATCCAAATTCAATCTTTGTATATTATGCGATTCATATTGTTTCCGTTTATTAACTTTTTTACAAGGTAAATTTTTTTTCATGGATTTGTAATTAATTGATATGTAACTTTCTAATAAAATTATACACAATGGATGTTTTTTTTATAGTCCCCCCAAACACCTATAAGAACAGTGTTAAGTAATCCCATTTTTCATAGTTCCCCATCTATCATTTAATTATTATCTTCCGGTCACAAATTTGTTTGACTATTTTTTGCTGAACATTTGTCACCCTACTCACAAGCATGTGCAACTTCATTTAGCCGCTATAGGTATCCTATTCGCACAACAACCGAGACTCCAAGAACTGCCTTGTTGCTATAATTGCTGCTGACTCACTCACTGAGCAAACTACAAACTGTTTGTGTCGTTAATTAGTTTCACTCGCAACATAAACCTTTCTCATGAAGAATGTTGGAGCTCTAGTTGACATAACGAAATTTATGGGATTGGCGCCAACGACTCAGCTTAATTTTTGCTAAGAATTAGATCTTGGAAATTATCATAATAATAGTAAGGAAAAAAGTAATTCTAGTTTCAACACCATATGGTACCATTACACGAGCTGCAAACATACCTATTGATAGATTCAAGAAAGGATGTTTCGAGTCTTTCTCACCTACATAATTTTTTTGAGGCCCCTTATAAAATGATGATTGGGGTTTCACTGTACTTCGATAAGTTAACTAATGGAATTATATCCATAGCAGTAGTTAATTGTATGAGGTGGCCACCCTTCATCAAATTGATATAATATTGCTGAAATGAATTACTCAAATTTTTGCATGGACTCTCCAGCAGCAAATAATAAACTAATGTTTTCACCGGGGTCCTAGAATTGCAAGATGCATTATTCATATTGTCTATATTATGCTTCTTTTATTTATTTGTATTTATTTATACAGTCATATGTAAACTATTTTTATATTATGATACATCACTTCAACATAAAATCAGAGCAAAAGATTTTTTATGGAACAACTTTCATTTTATTGTAATGGGGTATATAAAACGTTTATGTACTACTTTTTTAATTAACAATTATAATACATTTACGGTACTTACAACAGTATTGTTATTACCTCTGGTTATCACATAGCGAGAGGGTATTTTCTATGTCCTTTGTCAAGTTATTTAATATTTCCAGTAAAGATTCATTGATTTCCGGTTCGCAAATTAAATGTTGCAATATTTCATTTATTGCTCTTAAATCATACAGAATATGATTTTTTCCAAATTCCCACTGGTCGAATTTAACTTTGAGGCCCTTTGTGATAAAATCAATACGTTTATTGGCTATATATTTTATAAAATCTATAAACCCGTTATAATTGATTCCAAAAAGTGATTGAAGCATTAATTGGCAGTGTTCCGACCAACCGTCGGTGAGTCTGTATTCAATTATTTCATCTTGAACTTGACAAAGATTATTCTTCAACGCTTTCCACATCAAATGAATGTTGGCCCCGTTGATCCAGTTGTGGTTTACGGATATTGTATCTTCTAAATTGTACACTTGATGAAACCACCCCGAAGGTACAAAGATACCTTCTCCGGCGTTTTGAATCAATTCAAAAAATTTGATGTCATCACTGAGGAGGCTTTCGATGTCATTTGGTAAGTTGCCTAGAGCATCAGTAAATTTAAGTTGTTCTCCAGGTGGAAAGAGAATCCATTTCTTTTTACCAACTATATTCGCAGACCAACTGAATGAGTTGTAAACGTCTGCGTGAAATGGTGTCCTGAAATGTAAGCATTGAAAAAAAATTAAGTTTTATTACAAGATCTCAATTTTTAGGATAACATATTAATTGTTTGCAAAGAGCACGTAGATAGATTCAGTATAGGCTTCAAGAGATTTTATTAAAAACATTCTTGACCATCATAGTACTCAAGCGCCTGTTATCAGATGCTCTTAGGCATCTTAGCTTAAAAAAATTATTGTTTGTCAAAGTGACAATAAAAAGTTTTTTGCCATGCTTGGTCTATTTTATACATTCATAGACTGTTTTTTCTATGATAATTATCAGTCAGTGTAATAAACAAGTGCCCTTGAGAATATTTGTATGTACCATGTTCCTTTTGGGCCCATGTAAACGAACATGTAATCGTCGATATGGTTGTCAACGCTATACTCATTCAGCCAATCTGATGCAAAATACACTGGAACAGAGTAAAACTTGTCAGCGGGCTGATGTTTTCTTAAATGCCAATCTTTGAGATAAGATACTCCATGATTGTCACACTTGTCTTCTGATTTCCAATAAGTTATGTAATCCTGAAATGGCATTGATGTTTTACAGGAACTCGCCGGATCGGTTGTTGCGTATTCTGAAACTGGTACTTCAAACTCTCCATACTTTTCTAAAAGATTCTGAAAATGTGGTTTTTTATCATCAACCCATTCTGTGGAACAGTTCCAGCCTTTAGTCACGTTTCTAACAATACATGGTATGTTAGCAACTAAATGATTTTTGAAGAAATTTGAATATGACACATCGTCAATACAAGTAATTCGTTCTGGTACCACCTGTTGTATTTTGTCGAGATCATTTGATTCCAAGTCTAATGACATTTTGAATTTTGTCAATTTTGAGTATTGAATACGAATATTGCATTATATTAAGAAAAATTAAGAATAGCAGCTTCTTGGACAATAAAATAGAATTAAACTGAATAAGTAAACAAACGGAGCTGTCACTTAATCTGTCAGATGCATAAAGTAATATACTATTGATGTATAACCTTCATTGAATATTGGTAGAGATGACGGCAGCGGGAATAATATTATATTGTTTATTGTCTTTGGTATGTGCCGCCTATGGTGAAAATGTTAAGATATTTCGTTTTTTATGTTTTGTTAAAGCAAGCCTGGGAATTTTTTAGCTGAAGGGCCATATAAAGACTTCAAAATGAACGACAGACTGCAAGTAAAGTAAATAGGTACTGATAAAATAAAATGTCAAAACTTACCTGGATTTGCAACACTGACGATACCACACGAGAGATGTCAAAAGTTTAAACCAATTGGTGACAGTCTATGGTTTGAGCCGTGTTTGAAGTAATCGTATACATATTTTTGGTTCTTCAAATTTCAAATGTTCACTTTTAATCAAGTTATGAAACTAGGTCCGAACTTCTATGTGAATAATGATTCTTGATTTATTTAATACATAACGTTTAAATTTGTCAGATTTGAAAATGAATTTTAAAATAGCATTTATCTTAATATGTTTGGCCGATTGTTACTCTATGAATGTTCTTTGGGGCCCCGGTCTTTCGCCGGATAAAATCGTAATGCCTGCTAGATATTTCTTTTTACAAATACCTGAAAGTTATGGAAAGTAAGTAAACGTAATCTTTGTAAATTTTAAATATTTGCTGTATTGTCTTCAGTCGAGTTGTTGCACATGAGATCAACGCCCGAATTAAGAAAATCTGCTGATCAATGAATATTTTGATACATTTTATCGTCCGCCTGGCGTGGAATCCGCTTGCGTGATATATTTGATAAACTAGACCACGAGTCTCAAAACTACTGCTCGCGGGTACAAAGAATTCAGCCCGCCGAGCGTGCTTTGCTTCCGTTTACAAAAGTTTTGTTTTTTTTGTTCTGTGAATGGTCCTTGTAGCTAAATGTTTGAAGAATCCTGACCCAGACAATTGCAGGCGAGGGCGCCAATGCACATAAAATAATCAGCATAAAAAATATTATCTTGACCATAATTGCGATTTGCCTAGGGCATTGAAAATTGTCACCATGACAGAGCATCTATTACATAATTATGTCAGGGTTCAGCAAACTACTCTATGCCTAATTGATGCGTTGTTATCTCAGAAAAGCTATTAAATCCTTCTCATTATTAGAACACATTATTGTGTGACATTTGTTCAATAATATGAAAAAAATGCGGTTACTATAATACCTATCTTAATTAATAAATGTAAATATTCTATTTTTATAAGTATGTCAGAAAAATATGCATAAAAATTACATAACTATTAATACCACCTTATAAAAAAGGATACACCTGTTTTTTTCCTTCTATAAAAGGAATCGCTCAGATAAAAATCCTTAAGTTTGCTTCCTCGCCTGTTGAACCTAATTTCTTTTACGATCTAGCGTTTACGCAAAAAGTTAGCCTACTCCTGAACAGGGTAAAAAATAAAAAAAGTAGTTCTATAAAAATTGTCAAATAATGATTACATTTTGTGTTATTTCTTATCTTAAACAATTCACACCTTGAAAGATGGCCATTTCTGTCTTGTCTGGTTTTTTGAAATCTAATTTAATTTATTGTGAATTGTGGCGTCATGATATCTGACCAATGTACTTTGAACAGTCGCCACCACACAATTGATGAGCTCCATCTGTATCTAGAGAGTTCCCGTATTTTATTTGCCAAAAGTACACTTCTTATTTTATAAAATATCATTAGAAAATGAAACCCGCATTGCTTTCGAAGCTTTGGGTGATTCCGACCAATCGTGACGCAATGTCCCAAAATAATATATTGCTTAATTTGTGCTGTATGTTTTTCAGTGTAACTGTCAGGAAAGAAGATTTGGATGTACAAATAATGGGAGAGTCTGAAAATGGCCCTTGTAGACTTTGGGTGGATATTTTAGATCGTAAAGACAATTCGTTCATTATCCGATACCGTCTTTATGAATCGTGCCAGAATTTTAAAATTTCTACAAAATATAACAACAATCATTTGGGGATGTCTCCATATACGTTTACAGGTAATGTTTACATTTTTAATGTTGTTTTTAGGATTATTATATAGCTTACGTTAACCCACTGGGGTTTATTCAATTTGGACTGTCTGGATCATGAAACAATTTAAATTGAATTTCATGGATTAAATGTTTAATATAAAAGCAATAGGATATCGGCTGATAGATTTTCATGTTTGTCTGTTCTATTTTTGCTAGTCTAATCGTGAAAACATGGTTAACTCTCTCTTGAAAACATGCCAATTGGAAGATACGTTTTTGTGTTACTAATCCATCGATGTAAGGCGAGTTGTCAACAGCGTAATGCTCAAATATACATTGACTAATTGATAATCTTTGAGTTAAATTTTCACGCAATTTTAATGGAGTTTTCTAAGTAAATGCCAATTCAATCCGTCAATAAAATCATATTTTTCTTTGACAGGTCCAATAATTCACGACGACTGCAATTGCCCGGAAAGTGATTTTTCCACTTGGTCCGAAGCATACGAATGTCCGAAGCGTTATGAACAGATAGATTCCGATATGAAACCTTTTCAAAATGTAAACATGCGCTCAATATTGGAAGACGTGAAGCGGCATTACAATCGCCCAGGAAGTATCAGCTTGTGCCATTATGCGGTGAAAAATAATGAGCTATACCGAAAGTGCTATGGCCAACACGTCGGTTTTCATATATTTTCTGATGCCGTATTTCTTTCCATTTTGAGAAAGGTCACATTACCGGATATGTCATTCTTTATGAATTTAGGTGATTGGCCGTTGGTCAAAAATCATAATAAACTAGTTCCAATTTTTTCGTGGTGCGGCAGTACCGATACTCATGATATTGTGTTGCCTACATATGATATAACCGAGTCAACGCTGGAAAACATGGGGAGGTGAGATAAACGCTAAATTAATTCAATGTATAGTCAATCGTCAAAGAAATATTGTGATAATCTAGACTAAGGGTGTTTGGTACTCAATTGCTTGAAGATGCCGAAAGGTGACACCCAGGTCGTTAGTGGACAAACTTATGGAAGTTTACAAAATTTGAACTAGTCAAATTCAGTATTGTGATTTAAAGTTTTCAAATTAAACAAAAAATATGAATTGATTTTTTTTCAATGTCAGTAAAATGTTGAAAACATTTCAGTTGATTATAGTATTACTTTTAAACAGTGATTTCATTTTAATTTTCAACAAATTACTCGTATTTATTTTTCTGCCATTCGACATTCTATGATATTTTGTGTTGATAAGTGTAACATACTTGAAAGATCAGTATCACACATTGTATGGACGGTGTTGAGCAATAATCAATCAACCACCAAAGTGGAGTTTTGCGCTGTATGCATTTCAAGTTTAAATGTATTTTGTATCATGATAATAGGTACAATTATAGTTTCTGTTTTGAATTATTCCTTATAAATACTGTGTTTCATTAAATCAGCATAATTGCGGGATATTGTTTTTTGAGACTAAAATTATAATAAGCCTATTATTGCTTTATTGAATATTATTGAAAAAAGTCAGATTGTAATTTTGTATTAACCATTTATGTGACTTAACTGATTTTACATTATTATTCAGTTCACACCAATTTATCACAATTTTCAGAATTAGATATTATCTAGATACTCAGGGATTGCCAACCAGATAGATCAGGGGGTTCGCAACCAATGGGGAATTTCCCTAGAGGGAGTTTTAGAGTTCCAGGGAGGGAATTGCTGCTGTTCAATGCGTTTATTAAAGATTTCCAATATTACATATATGCATATTTGGAAAGTACCCTTTTGAGTTAGAGCTAGGTTATCTTGGGAAGGGGGGAATTATATTCTAAATATTGGTGAAAGAGGAATGGAGTAAAAAAAGTTGAATCGCAAATTAAATTTATTATATTGATTAAATTGGCTTTTACCTGGTAGAACTTCATTATAATAGGAAAAAATATTGAAGTATTCAGTTCTACAAAATGTTATTAGTTAGTTGATAGCTATCGTCACAACATAGTTCTAATGATGGCGTGAAGCCGAAATAGCTATTTGAAATTTATCCTATTAAATTTATTATAAATTGTGGCTTGGGTCGCAAATTAGATGTGTTATAAAAATATCCTCATATTTGGATTCGCTTACAGTATTCACACATCCTTTTGTGTATATCCATATACATTTTTGCCAAAGTCGAACTTGGGCTTAAAAACTGTGCGTTGGTTTTTACACAACGGCAATGAGATTTATTGATTGAATTGGCATCCACTTGGTAGAACTTAGTGAGATTTGTATTCGGAAAATTTGTTAATGCGTTCAATAATTAAATATTATATATGTAATGTTCAGGAATGTCAACTGATTTATTTTTAGCACAGGAAATTAATAAAAATTAGCTTAAAAAGACCTATTCATTCAAATCTTTCAAATAAATTAATGGTAAATTCATAAACTTCAAAACTTGACAGCACTAAATTGACAAAAAAATATAATTGCTATACATCAATATTTTATTGTGTTCAATTGAAAATTATCCATTTAGTACTAAAATTTAATGAAAAATGGCAATTGTATTTTGGAATAATCAATTAAGCAACAGTGTATGCACCATAAGATTTCAAAAAATTGATACGCAATAATCAGCTAAGTAACATGTGAATTTGACAGTTCCTAAATGTGATCAACAGTTAGGAATTATGTTCGTTTCAACTTATATTATCCATGAATTCTTCTTGTAACATCTTCAACAATAATATAGGTATATTTTGCGATAAACAGTTGAATGCTTTATAAGAATATATAAACGAAAAAGACAAAACAAAAAATGACACAAGTTCACGGTTTGACAACGGAGGCCATAATGTTTGGTGGTTAACAGTTTATTGCAAATCAGAAATCCCTCATTTCATAACATGTCCAATTTTTGCAAACCTAAAAGGTGGCTTTACTCGACAAATCACATTGAACTACATATTGCAAATCGAAGATGCCTTTTTCAGTTTGACATTTACATAAAAATCGCTAACATTGGCTAACATTGAAAAATGTCGCTTAATTGATTATTGCTTAACAACCTTCATATATAAAATGAATGTTTGTTTGTTTGTCCCCTATGCATTCCTTTACCATTCATCTGATTTCGATGAAACTTTGGTGAGTTGTGCGCACACATGTGAAGGTTTCTGAAGAAAAAAAAAATTTTAATTAAAAAAAAAAGAATCAAATACGTACAAACAGCGACATCTCGGAAAACCTTCTGATTTATTAGTGTCCACACCAGATAAAAAACAAAGACTATTGTGTCTCCAAAAGCACTTCAATAAACAGAATTAAAACAAAACCTTTCTTTGCGTGTCATTGCAACGCATGCCGTTTACTCACTAGTTATAAAATAACAACTGTTGAAAATGTGTAGCAGTTGACTTGTTTGTAAAAAAAAATAATTGTTTCATAATTGAAATAAATAATCTTTTTGTTACAGGGTGATGCTTGATATGCTATCAATACAAGGAAATATTGGAAAAAAATGGCCTGAAAAACATCCACAAGCGTTTTGGCGGGGTCGGGACTCTTCCAGGGAACGGCTGAACTTGGTTGATATTGCGAGACAGCATGCAGACTTGTACAATGTTTCTCTGACCAACTTCTTCTTTTTTAGAGATGAACAGCATATTTATGGCCCAAAAGTACCTCACATTTCTTTCTTCAAATTTTTTGACGTAAGTTCAATAATTTATTTCTCCTTAACACTTTCAACAGTAGTTTACGGATGATTTGCTATAATCAAGGGGTCTGAAATTGAGTTGATTTGGTTTTGTTTCAGAGTGATAACTGGGAAGAAAACTGAATGTAATTGTAGGTTTGTTTATCTCCAAAATATAGTTAGAGTATGCAATTACTGATTTTATACAATTTTATGTGTAATTTGATAGAAAGACAGCATATTATAGAATAGGATGGCACGACAACGTTTTCTTTAATCTACAAATTTTGTTATTTAATTGAATAATGCAGGAACGAACCAAACAAAATAATCATAGTTGCAAAGAATAGATTTAAAAGAATGGACTAGGATGGGACTTGTTGTAAGCTAATTGCTCTCTATGCCCCATTTTTAGGAAGGGAGTGAATCGCAGACATTGAATTATGTAAGACTTCCGGCGCTATATCATATATTATTTCTGATCAGGGGGATATGTGTATACCTGTGGTTAGAGATTTATGTTGAGTCATCAATTATAACTTACCACATTATAATAGTTAATGGTCCTTTTGGAAGCTGAATTGAAATAAGTGTTTTGTTGATATTTCAGTTCAAGTACCTGATAAATGTCGACGGTACAGTTGCCGCTTACCGTTTGCCGTATTTGCTAGCGGGCGATTCCTTGGTGTTCAAACAGGATTCACCTTATTACGAACACTTCTACCGGCAACTGAAACCGGGAGAACACTACGTTCCATTTAAAAGAGACCTGTCCGACCTCACAGACAAGATCGTGTGGGCAACCCGCAACGACGAAGAGGCCCGCACCATTTCGAAAAACGCCCGAGAATTCACGAGAGCGCACTTGATGCCGAAGGATATCATCTGTTATTACGCGTCGGCACTAGAGGTGAGGTGTATTCCATTAAACGGACCCAATTTTTTTTTGCAAAATATTTTTTAAATGATCTTAAATATACAAGGGGTACATTACCAATCTAGCCTACGTTCATACTAAAGATTTGGATAACAACCAATCTTTAAATAATAAGCTGACTACATTTATGAATAGACTTAATTAAAAATAAGGTTAATCAAACCCACAGATAGACTGATAATACAATCATTATATAATAAGAATATTTTTTATTTACAATTGCAAAAGACGATCTTTCGGCGCATATATAATTCTTTAAATTTTTAGATCTCATGCGACAAATAATATTTTCGTAGACACACTAGTTTAAATAGTCAATAAATAAATTAATATTTTATTATACAAAGTCGATAATATATTTATTGAGTTTTATAATGTATATATTTATGTGTTTATACATTAAAGATTTGATAACATTAGTGTTTCATTTAATACATGACACATTATAAGGCTTCGCCTCAGTAAATCTCTATTCGTATATTCTATGAAATATTTTCACCCCTATAATTTAACAATGAAAATTATCACATTGGCATTGTGAAAACAGTGCAAACGAAATAGGTACCTAAGTGTACTATTCATAACATAATAATATACATATTTTCATTTGAATTTTACTATTAAATCTCGCTTATTAATTCACAAGACAGTCAAATGAAATTTAGAGCCGTTTTCAAAGATTTATACAAAATTCATTTAAGTAAATGCACTATGGCGTTATCAAGTGCATTGGACTCGTATTTGAGCAGATAGAAAAAAAAAAAAACATGAATATACTAAACTAAAATATAAAAGTAGTAAATTTAAAAAAAGTCACTTAAAACAATATAAAAGTGTAGCATTATAGTTAAATAGAACACTGTACATCAGTATTCCCTGAGCTGTATTCTATGAAAATTTATTATTCCAATTCAAAATAATATTGAATGTGGTTCAAAAATAATCTAGTTATTGAAATTTTAATAGTGACACAACGTAAATATATAAAATGCTTTGAAAGATTTCTATGTTTACAATTTAAAAAAATAGTACAGTAATACCTCAATATAACAGACCGCATACAACCGATTGAAAATTGTTAAATCATCTAGTATTGGTTTGCATACTTCATGCAACCGAGAGCCTCAACCCGTAAACAATTTTCTGTATATGATAAACATGTGATCACATAGCCGCGACGGGTGTGGCTCTTGTCAACAAATGTATTGTGTCATTTATTTACACAATATAGTAACAAACATAAACGGATACCCCCTAGTCCGTTATATCCAGGTTTTACTGTACTTCGTAATATTAGGAGTCGGAAGCACACTCGTACATCCTGTTCGACCGATTCAATGCATGTAAGATTATCTGTTTTTTGATCCAATGTAGACAGCATGTTTTGAAATTTACAATACAAATTTCCATTTATGTTAAAACACAGCTTTATGGAGACCATTATTAATTGAAATAAAATTCTGCTTTAAAAGTTACACATATTAAGAGGACCACTGCTATATCTTATACAAGGGGAAAAACCAAACGAGCTACGAGGAAATGCAAATTCCCTTTCGTTATTAATATTTTTCAAATAAAAATAATTGACACGAAACATTCAATGTTGCAGGAGTGGTCGAAACGACTCGCGGAGCCTATGCAATGCTACGAAGAAATGGAAAAGGTACCGCAAAAAGATCAAGAGGCTGACAAATGTCGTTGCGAAGGCATAACAAAGATGAAAAAAGACGAATTATAATAATTATCTTATTACGATTATCATATTATATACACGGCGACAGAGATCAATGTCCTGAAAATGCCGTAGCACAAAAGTGTGAACACATTTTTCAACAGTGCAGTGGGTGTTTGGTGTTTTACAATTGATAAAAAATAGTCGGCCTAGAGTTGCGACTTGAGAACACTGCAAATTAAATTTACAAGCTAGTTTGAAGCGCGGTAAAAATATATTTTTAACCTGCACACACAGCGAGAGCAAAAATGAAACTATCGAATTAATGCTTTGAATAAGTTAATCAAGAAAGTTTTGTTGAGCTTCCTGGTGGAATTAGATGAAATATGAGTTTTACACTCTAGGCCGAGTAGTATCCACTGAAGAAACCATTTTTGTCATGTTTTTATTATTATTTATAACATATCTTTGGAAAGTGTTCATTGATCGTTTCTGTTTCATTTTTATACCTAAATTCGTATTATTGTCCATGCAACTGGTATGCATGTCGTAAGCCACAGTATAAAACAAAATTTTTTGCTGGTGGATGATTGCTAATTCTAATAATTTTTTCGATTAATCCAAACGTAGTCCACTTGTTAAGAAATGCAGTGTGACAAAAATAAAGCTGAGCAATATTCCACTCTGATTTTTAATTAATACAAACAAAAATGAATCTTATGAAAGTAAAAATGCTAGGTACTAGTAAGTTAAATGAGTGTTTTTTCTTTTAAAACAGTGTATTTGTGGCTTACGTGTTACTGCTGCAAGGATATTATAAATTTCGCTATGTAATTACAATTATTGTATAAATATATAGTGAGATTATCCCGACGTAAAGCAACATAACATTATGCATATTAGGTACAGATTAGTATCTTTGACCAACTATCTAATTACTAAACTTTAACAGTTCAAAAATATTTCTTTCTATTTTAATAATTTACTAGTTTCTAATTCTTTTTTTAAATAACACTCACCTCAATATCACGGCAATATATTTTTTAACGGCATTAAAGTCCAGAAGGTTGCTGAATTTTATTGTTTTAATCTCAGAGGTGAAAAAATCGATAGGCAATGATTAAATAGTATATTATGCATACTAGAAAACCAAAAAAATGTTTGTATATTTGTTGTGTTTTTTTGTAGCACGATATTAAAATAAAATTTGACTGATGCTCCTAACTGAAATTATAGGCGCTTAGGATTATATAATTAGTGGGGTTAGAGATTATTTCTTAATTTATTCCAATAATTAAATCATTACCAAAGAAATATAAAACAATCCTACATATTGCTAAATGAATAATGAACTCATTTTTTTGATTATTCAATTATTGTTGTGTAAACTTTATTTTTACTAATAATTGAATAAAGTATTTTTATAATTATAAGTGCTTTTTATATTATTGACAGCTGCGTAAAAATTTATTTTAATCATAGAGAAGAAGAGTATCCAAAATATTATATAAAGGAGTCTGTCAAGATTGCTTGCGTGAAAAAAAACTTTTAAATAAATACTTTAACTAAATTCTATTTTTACAATACTGTACGTAAATATCTAACGAAAGCCTGTAATCATTTTTATGTTATCACTAAATTCTACCTCAAGACAGTGTAGTATAGTAAAAATTCAATCTTTCTGTATCATTATTCACCTATACATACTCACGTCGGGGCTTTGATACATACACATGTAAGCATCACAGAGAAGTCTTTTGGCATGCTCGGGAAGCATTCTGTCATTGGGGGCGGCCTCGTGGAGAGCCCGGACGCCCTCTTCACTCAACCAAACGGAAATATCTTCAACGAGGACTATTTCTGGAATGTTATAGCCGTTTTGTTCACCTACACAATGAAAAAATGGTTTTAAAAGGGGGTATGAACTCAATGAATTTTACCAAAACATTAAAAATAATTTGAGATTATAACTAATGATGGCTTACATTAGGTTTTTTCTTTTCTTAAATAAATTCTTTTAAAGAATATGTGACGTCCTGGTATGGCTTAAATTTGCAGCTAAAAGCTGATTTAAATTTAATAAAAGCCAAAATGACCATTGTATTCTTTATTTGTTCGGAAAGTCGATTTGATTCTTTCACACTACAATACAAAAAGAAGTTTGAATTGTTGAGATTTTGTACATTTCCATGTATTTCATCACTAACGGCCCGGGTTTCACCTTTCGGCATATTCAGGCATTCGAGTACACGAATCGACTCGAACTGAGGAACGTCAGTTCGAAATTTTCAAATTTGATATTTAAATTCCATGAAGCACCCTCAGTCGATGTGTTAAATTACAAAAAGATGTATTATAAGTAAGTCTTTTCTTAGACTTGATGGAATTTAACAGTACAGTACGGACAGTTTCATAAATTGATTTAATATACATTTTTAGATTTGATATACAAATCTATGTAAGGGGGAAATAAGTGCCAATGACATTGATCCGTTTGAAATAATAAAATTTAGATCTTTGTTTACTGAATTATTTTTTTAATCAATGTTTTAAGTTTTTTTATTAATTTACAAATTAGAAAACCATATTTATTTTAAGAATGCATACTTAGGTGGAAAAATAATGTATTTTTATTGAGTTCGGTTGTCGGGCTCAACGGTTTAAACATTCACACTAACACATTTAATGAAATCATTCTACGACTTTCTTTAACTGGTGGATTTTGAAAGTAAGGCAGATGATATCGACTAAGGAAAGGAAAAAGGATGTAACCCACACCAAAAATATTGTGTATAGCTCACACAAAACGTATTAATAAACGAACTCTACTATATAGCACAAAATACATGTAGAAATCTGTGTGTTTGTATGTCTGTCGTACGGCGTACACCAGCTATGTGAAATTTTCATAAGTCATTCTGGCTGCAATTGTTAGTTCAACTGCGCAATTTCCAACTTTCAACTCTCAACATTTAACTTTGAACCTAAAACTGAAAACGCGATATTTTTGACGTTTATAATCGAATCAACAAATGCCGAGGAAGATTGCTTAGCAACTGCTCCATACCAAATATTCCGTGATTATCAACGTCATAGCACCGTGTTACTTAGCAACCATAAATATGATAAACGTCGCAAATAATAATTGTTCATGCTTGAATCGTAAAATTTGTAAAATATCAAAAGATTGAGCGGAAAATTATCTATGATTTAAAATTATAAAACTTAAAACAGTGAAATCCTCATTTAGTGTCTTTGGCGTGTCGGTAGTAAATAAAGTTGCCATCATCATTTGCGGGAAATGAGTTTAAGAAATGTGATATTTGGTTGACAATGTTGACATGTATGCCAAAATGGAGACAGAGCGATTATTATTTATCACAACTGAATTAAAAGAAGTTGCCTGTTGCTGAATACATTCATTTGAAAGATGCGATTGTAAATGATAGCAATACAGCTAATCATGGGAAATTCGTAATTTTACCCTCAATTGGTAAACCTACTGTGAAAATGGAAACTGATAATGTCGGTATTGATAATCGGTGGATCGTCCCTAGCAATCCTTTGCTTCTGAAGATGGTTGATAACCACATCAATATTGAAAGTTGTGTCTACACATTGTGCATTTCAGATAAATTGTTTTTACCTAAGACTGTTGTTGCGCAAAGTCAAAGATCCAATAAGTTTCAAAGATCTCCGAATTGTCGATGGAATTGGATGTGACATGTATTGTAAAGCGTGCCTGAAAATTACAATCGATGGAAGGAAGTTGCACACTGAATTCAAAATCGAAAAAATTTACACTCTTTGGAGTAGTCTTCTCATTTTGTGAACGTTCCAACCCAAAAGCGCTTTGGGAAAACAACAAGGATTGCATATGTGAAGATATGTTATTTTAAATATGAGAAAATCCTTACATTACCATTAACTATACCGATGGCATCTACAACGAGGCACTCAAGAGTGAAGGTGGGGTAATTTTTATCTTTAATATTTGCTATTTTCAACTTTTAACATGATTATAAATTGATGGACTATATTTTGTGGGTGTTACAAGAGGTACGATCGATGGTGATATTTTCAACTTTCAACCAAATTTCAACATTAGCTAGCCAACGTCTTAATGACTTATATAAACATCCTCTATCTTGGGCGAAGTCGGGTAAAAAATACTAGTATTTATATATAAATATACAATATATTGACTATAGAAAGGCAAAGGGACTTAAGGGTAAGAGAAGCACAAAAGTCGTTGTCGAATTACACTATTAAAAATATCCAGATTCGTGGATATAAATCTAAAAAAAACCAGAAAAATATTATTTTATTTTTAAACAGATCATGAGCTCGATTTTTTACAAAAAAGGCGAAGATAGTGATATTCTTACATAGATGTCTCTACACGTTTTCAAAATGACGATTTCCAAATTTTACGTTCCATTCTGTGATCGATTTATTTATTCGTTAGAAACACCGTTACTGGTGTGTGTTTGTATGTATGTATATACGCACACCAGTATAGTATTATGTATGCTACATACATGCTTGCTTTTTGACAGTTGACATATTGTATTGCAATCTAGATTGTTTCTGCCGCCTTTTGTGTAAATATATGGGAAGTATTCGGGAATGACGAAAGAAAACGTTGGAATATAATTTTAACAATGATATGTCGGACTGTCATTGGATTTTTTTGGTTAATTATCAATATACAATGACATTTATGACAGATTGGAACAGCTTCAGAAAGTACGCGAATTGAAATTTAATGTTTTACAGCAGAACAAACCAAATCAGCTTGCTGATTGTCGTATTCAACGAGGTGTGAAATTTCGTGAACCCGTGAGATATGAAAAGCCTGTTGTTATCTAAGTCTCTTGGTATAATTCACTATAACCACCATCCTAGTTGACTCGAATCCATTGGTTTCTTTTTGTCTATTCTTGTAAATTATATATTGCCGGATCTGTAGTCTAGTGGTTCCGTTGTGGTGCTCACGGGTTCATCCAGAAGATACAGTTTCATAAATTGATTTTTCAATTGAGGTCGACACATTTCTATTCGTTGATTGAAGTAGCATTTATTTGGTAAAACTACATTGTAATGAAAGAAAAATTTCAACTTGACATTATTTCCTCATCTAAGAAAATTAAATTACTGACGTTTAAGTACATTAAAGAAAATAATAAAATATTTGAAAAAGAAACTACTAAACTATGATTAGGAAAGATCACTCTCTCAGAGTGGGTGGGTATCTTAAACTCTATTATATCTACTATCTATTAGTATGATATTCTCAAAATGCTTTAGCAAATTTGGTTTTCAAAAGATTTACTTAGCCTTACTATTAACCCAAAAAGTTTGCTAGCACGCATAACAGTATAATTAATATGTGAAAGAAGAGTTCGACATTATACCAAGATCATAGATGAATGGTTGAAAACTGGCTGACCACTTAACGCTGTCTAAATTATGCTACCTACCGATTTTTTGTTTCTTACCATATTTCTTTTTGGAACTTATATATCCCCTCATTGCATGATTTTCTACTTTTAAATAAAATAAATATAGTCATATGCAATGGATATGTATGATTGACTACATGGTAAATAGTAGAAGGAATTTTGAATCGGTTTTGTGAATCTTTCCGTGCAGATCAATGCCCAGATCAATTATATATTGTCTTTTACTGGACGTCAAATTGTAATTTCGACGATTGAGACCTTGCATACTTAGCTTTCTAGCCATCTTAAGTTTGCATAAAACAAATGCCGACTCAAACCTCAGCAATGAAAGATTCATAAGCTTTCGTTTACGATTTTTGACCCTTTCAACTGTCTTATGTAAAAAGAATAATTACTAAAACTCCGGCATGCTTCGTTTGATCGCAAGTTAAAACCAACAACAAAATGTCACCACACATCCAATGGAATATTGATAGGTAGTGAAATACCTTGGATATAAGAACAACTGGTAAAATCTTTTTCAGTTTTGCAAAGAAAAATAAACAATACAAACAAAACAATTTTTCATTCTATGGATTTGTGTTTTAAGGCAAATATGTCTATGATTTATTGGAAGCATTTCAATAAAGCCGTTCAACATCGGAAAGCTGCATTTATTTATTCAACTGTCTGGTTAGTGTTACATATTGTGACAGATATATTGTTACATCGGTTTAGTTAGAGTTTTATAGTTTCTTTGGCAATTCTTCTAGATAAACTTGATTGAATTGCCGGATTTTTTTAGATACATCTACTTCACATTATATTATGACTGATCAAAACCGATCACTAGGTTCAACAGAATTCGATAATTTACGACAAAATACGACGCGGTGACTTTTTCATATTTACGTACTTGGCGTAAATTATCGGTTTACTCGATTTCCATGAATAATAATGCAAATGTATATTATATAACGACGAATAGTGATGCTTGCTTGAGTTTGAGGTAATACATGTTTGATTCGATTCATTTTCGAGGTTCTATGCGCAATATAATATAAAAACGTCAGATCTGTCAAAGTGACAGATCTGACGTCTACATATTATGGCCAAAGACAATTTGGGGGGAAAACTAGAACCTGATACATTTCCCTGCCGACAAATGGTGAAAGTTGTTGTATGGATCTTAGAGCCATTTTTCGGTAGATGTCTCAAGTGACCTTCTATGTTGAATTTATTGTGGTAAGACGTCACCGTTAACCGTCAATCTTTTGAAAATATTTTTTTTCGATAATCACAATGCATACAATTTAATACACTTTGGTTGGGCTATACACCATGTTTTTTGTGTGTGCGTTATGTCCTTTTTCTTTTCCAAAGTCGATATGTTCCTTATTTCATTGTCTCACTTGTGAGTTTAAATTGTTCAGTGAAGAAACTAACCTTTTCTGTCTGCCATTGAATCAAAAAAGCACCAAGGGGCTTCATGCCCGGAGCCTGCCTTGACGAAAGCGACGTAATGTGATGTCTCTATGCAGACTACAGCGAATAGTTCCATGTACAAACGGGGGACAGGGCAATGCTCTGCCATTATTGTGAAATCGGAGGGCACCGAGAGCACGGTTGGCTGAAAAAGTAATGTTTTATGATGTAGTGGATTCTTATGTAACATTTTTGAAGATACCATTGTAAAAACGATTTAATTATGAGTGATCAACTTTTTTGGTTTGGGTTGCGGTGTTCTTTGGTTCCAATCCCAGTATGGATAGTTTCATAAATTCTTTTTCAATCAGTTTATGGATTTGTGTTCAGACATGAATATCTGTGAGGTCTAATTTCCTCCCAACCATCCAATCCAAAGAACGGGGAGTAGCGAGAGCCATTAGCTGACTACTAGTTCTGTCCTTCTATCCTTATGCATATCGAAAGCGAAATGTTCTTGTGCCTATAGAGGCAGTCCATATGCCTCACATTCGGAGCGGACATTGTTACAAAAAGTAACATGCTACTTTCAAAAGCTGAAACTATTATTAAAACAAGTTAGTATTTAAGGGAAAAGGTAACTTGGGTTGCCGACAACAATTATGTAGATATATATATCTACATAAATGTAATTAATGGGTTATATACCCCAAATTAATCTAGACATGAAACAGTTTGCATGTAAAAAAACATTATTTTTTTAAATCCATGGAGCGGACTCCCAACGTGGAGCATATGGCCTCCTAATGGAGATATCTCAACAGAATTTTTCTATGAGAACTGCTTGTTACTCAGTTGCTCAACCTCTCTTTTTTTGAAGAGTGTAGGGATAGAAGGATAGGGCTAGGAGAGGACTAGTGAAGATCGGATGGGTGGGAGGGAATTTTTTAGACATCACAAACACTACGAACAGAAATCCATAAATCGATTGAAAGATAAATTTATGAAAACCGTCCGCACCGGGATTTGAACCCGAGACATCCGTAACCGTAGCCAGCGACGCTACCAACTGCGCCACGGACACCGGCAAAAAAACAATAGATCACTGTTTATGAGAGATGATAATACAAATAATTACCTTGTGATTTACTCGTTTTATATGGGTGTGAGCAGTATCTAAACAGGGTTGGCAAAATGATGTACTTTCTAACCCTACACCACATTGTCCAAAGCATTCTCTGCATTCAAAAGCTGCAAGCTTACCGCAAACTGTGCATTGTCTAGGAGCTGCAATTATAATAATACTGCACATTGTAGAGTTGAAACAGTGCTAGATATGACCTCATTTAAATGCTCAGTTGTATTTGTTAATAACAATGATGACAACGTACCATCTTCAATGACATCTGTGACATCTAATAACTGGGAGGGTAATATTCTCGGATACATCTTGTACGACTTTCCAAATCTTGGCATTTGTATGATTAGGCACGAGGGAACTTCCTTTAATTTTATATTAGAAGTCAGAAAGCTCTGCTCGAAAAGCTGCTGAACACTCGGCAGCGACAGCTTCTCATCTTTCTCCACAAACAATTGATAGTGAAAGGTTTCTTGTCCAGAATTCAGTTTCAGAAAGGGTTCCGCTCGTAGTATTTGGGCTACCAGACTGTTCAGGAACTCTTCAGGGTCCTTAAACAATTGACAGTGATTAGGTTCTTTCATAGTTTCATCTAAACGATCAGTTGCTACATGCGAGTTGGCTCGCGCTACAATTCCATGCGTATAAGGCTGAGAGACTATACAAAATGAGTGAGTTAAATTCTCTCTACTTTACACTTGCTAAACTAGCTACGGCCAATTGTTTTGAATGATTGATTTAATTGTACACACACTGCCATCTCTTAGAATCATGGTGAAGTACTTTATTTTTGTGATAAGTACAGTGTTTGTTTATTTTATAAGACTTTATGGTGTCGGGACCGAATCGTACAGTGTTAACTTTTCATTTCGTTTTTTTATTTACAATTTTAAGTTATGTGACAACCCTGACGTTTTGTGAAACATTAAGTTCGTTTCTTTGATGAATGGTGGTGCAAATGACACCGTGTATATCGACAGTAAATCATAAGACTGTTTTGGCCAATTAATGTAACCCTCAAAATTGAAATTGTTCAGGAGAGAGTAAAAACGGTTTTTATCGAAGACATTATATTATGGCGAGTTGCGTTATGAATCTTTGAAATGCACTCCTGTAAATCCTCATGTTTGCAGATACGGGATTACGGGGGTAGGAACTGTCAATATAATAGTGGCTTATATCAAGTGGCGGGTCAGAATTTTTAAATCTAAAATCAATGTAAAATGATGTTTCCTTTCCGAAAAATGATCAATTTATTTTTCTAATTTACATCATTTGACCGAGATTGCTATGTCGACTTTAAAATGAGATCCAATCATTAACTCATTTTCATATTTTTTGAAGGTTACATCAATTGGCCAAAACAGTCTTATGATTTACTTTTAATACATTTGAAAAAATATATGTTTATAATGTTTTATTTTATCATAGAAATTCGCGGGCCGCTTATTACCTCCCAGCATTTAACCGATTAAGTAAAGTTGATAGCTTATTGCACAGGGAAAGAACATAATCATAATGAAAATATTACCTTTTCTTCTGAAGTATAACCAGATATAGAACTGAGCTTTTCCAAAAGTTTCCTTAATTTCATTACTCTGTCTCCTCTCACATATAGATTTTGGCGTAAAGGATTTACAATTTCTTCTCTTAGAACGCGCTGTACTTCTTCATATTGTGAATTGTCCTGTAAATTGATTCATTTATTTAGTATGTAGTAAACACACTAACATTTATTCTTTATCATATTGGCCCCTTAGCAAAGAAACATATGCATCTAATTTTTCTTTACTTTACAAGAGAGCCCAAGGAGTCTTCTCAAGTAATCAAAGTCTATTAACAAATAAGTTTTTTCAGCAGAAAAAATATTGAACTATCTTTGTATCTATTGATCCTTTTATTTAGTCTTATTGTCACTAATAGTATATGTTTCTTTGACCCGAAGGGGTCGATATGTAAACACACGATGAATCTTTAAAATAAAGCAATGACCATTAATTAATACAACCCTGTTCTAACGCAGTAGTTTGGTAGGGTGAACGGACCAGAACCAGCATTATATATTTAAAAACTACTTTAAAAAAAACTATTTTGTAATTGATAAAACATGAAAATATTTTATTGGTTGATTAGATTACGGCTTACCAAAGAATCTGGCGGTCTAAATAGCAGTGAATCAAATACACTCGTGAAGGTAAACATGGAAAACAGGGTGGCGTCCAAATAACAGGAGTTGTGATGTCCTTGAATACCTCTAAATTTCCCACACAGACCTTCTAAATCTGTCGTGTGATTCAATGGCGGAACACAACCGGGGACGACTGGACAATCCATCTGTAAGCAATTCATTATTAAATATTTAAAAACGATGTAGACCATATGGTCGCTGTTTATATTATAAAATCTTCATTGCAATTTCATTCAAATCATTTATGCTGCTATGATCTGCAAATGCAGTTCATTAAAGTGCAAACCTTATATTAAATTCAGATTTTGTTTTTAAACTTATTACATACGAAATTATCTAAAATATTTCCAAAACTTCTTTTTGAGCAGTTTGGTGCCCCCCCTCACTTCCTTGCTGACCCCCTTGCTGACCAGCGGCCCTCTTGGGTCTTCTAAAGCCATGAGGGTCAAGCCATCCACTTTAAGAATCACTGGCGAATTACCTGTCCAAAATCAGCAGACGCCGCATCAGGCTGCGGAGTGACAGGCACATCTTGAAACCGCCCATCCTTTCGACAAAGCGAGAGTGGCACAAAGAGACCCCTGTCTTTGGGGCAAGTGAAAAATCTTTCACCACAATGTGTACCATCAGTTAGACCTGGCTGCTCTTCTTCTAATTCTATACCCGCGTAGACTGTTTCTATAAGGACAAAAGGGTTCATTTGGTACTCAAGATTTAATTTAAACTTAATATATTAGGTTTTTCAACAATAAAAAGAGGTATAAAAATAGCAAAGTAGTTTATTTTTTTAATTTTATGACGAATGTGCTAGATGAAACTTGAATATCGAATTTGAATCATTCAACTTTTATACACTTCCAAAAGATTTGTTTCGGGTTTCAGTTTGAGTTCATATGTACACTTGAATACCTAAAGATGCCGATAGGTGAAACCCAGGTCATTAGTGGAAAAACCTGTATAAGTGCACAAAATTTGAACAATTCAAAATAAATATCAACTGTGTTTTTATAATTCTTGTAGAACTTAGCCAATTGCTTTTTTTGTAACTTACTATGAAGGAGTACTACCTAATAAATGCCAGTTTGATCAATAATTAATGCCTTGTGTTTATATACCGACGGTGTTTTGGCCAATTGATGTAACCCTCAAAAAATACGAAAATGAGTTAATGATTGAATCTCATTTTAAGGACGACAGAGCAGATCTCGGCCAAATGATGTAAATTAGAAAAATAAAATGACCACTTTTTTGAAGGGAACCATCATTTTACATTGGTTTTAGATTAAAAAATTCTGACCCGGCCACTTGATGTAAGCCAATATTATATAGACACTTCCTACGCATAATCCCGTATCTGCAAACATGAGAAATTACAAGGTGCATTTTAAAGATTCAAACGAAAGAGATAACGCAACTCACCATAATATAACGTTTTTACTCTCTCCTGAACAATTTCAATTTTGAGCGTTACATCAATTGCCCAAAACACTCTCGATATACACACTCTATATATACTCGATATATATGACACTCCTAACGAATAAAAACTCTGAAGGAGTTGAAGGAGAAAAAATTTGAAGGAGCAAAATAAAATTTTATTTAATTGATTTCTATGAAAGCTATTTAGGGTAGAGAAAGACTCAATTAAACAAACAGTAGCAACATCTACAGTGTTCTCTTTTTATACTATATGGTCAAACTTGAGTTTGGATGACATGAATAACACACATTCCAATTTTGGTGAAGATTTGTGAAATGCATTTTGATAGCTGTGTGTTGGAACACTTTTTAGCTGTGCTGTTAGTCATTTTTTTATTGTAAAATGTGATTTTTCTGGTGTCCAATGTTTTTAAAAAGTTCATTATCGTTTTTCAAATATTTGAAAGAGTGAAGTACCGTAATGTATACTAACCATCGGTATATCCAATCCAACGAACGACTCCATAAAATATATTTGACAGATCGGCAACCACTTCCACCATCGATCCGACACCGATATCGGAGTTTAGAATCATATCGTCGGCTGTTATCAAGTGTGTTGATTCGGGAATATCATAATGAATATTACTTTTTTGTTCACTTTCACTGGTGCTCGGTATAGCTGTAAGTGGTAAATATAATTAGAAATTACTAATGTTTCCCACCAATTCAAAGAGAGTGTATTAATATAATTCATTACTTGAACCAGTGTCATCTTTCCCAAATTCAAGAACAAATACTGGTATATTATCGAGGGAAACATTTTCATCATAATTGGAATAATAATCCATTATAATGTTTTGGGAGATATTCTTCTTCATATACGCCTGCTCCATTTTTGATCCCTGTTTCCAACTCTATTTTGGTTTCCTACTGAATTTACATGCATGTTAGTCTAAAAATAGCTGTTGCCTGAACACATTGCCAGAATCAATAAAATATGCAGTGTCAGTTGTTCTAAAATAAGCGATTCTTTTGAATATGGAAATATTGTTTTAAAAATGATTTTCAAAAATGGAAGTTTTGATTAAAAAAAAAGGCGCTCTTACCTCTTAACCTGCCTGAATCAGAAACCAGATTCACGTGATCGAAAGCATCGGTGTAAGTTTTTTCATTTACCATGTTATTGTCAAATTCATCGAGTTTACTTTTGTTTCCCGGCTTTTTATCATGACTGATGTGTGACAAGAGATTCAGAGATTTCACCCTAGTATTATTTTGTGATGAAATCATACGCGCGACTCTCGGAACGGTCTCATATCTGCCTCTATTCGATTCAGAGACCAAGGATTTGTCAGTTGTAGCCATTCATTTAACTTAATTTCTTGGTTGTCATTTATTTAATTGCGATGTTTTGATGTAATGTCATTCACCGAATGCACTGAATGTTATTGAATCCGTCACCGTGTATCGCCATTCATACCACTAATACAAAAAAAACAAGTCACGGCAGAATGAAGTTTATTGTTATCACAATGATAAAATAAAACACTTTATCTTTCCCAGATAACGAACATTGAAATCTGTCAAAATACTAATAAATATAATACAAACAAATAAATTAATAATTTATATTTCCTTAGGTATCTGTTATGCTATAGTTATTGTTGTTATGAAGAATGTAATAATGTGCAAACACTATTTATTTTTATGGAAAAATACAAGGCCGAATATAATTCATAATAAGAGCCATTACAAATAAAATTTTAATCACAAGTATTTGTATTTCCGAAAACACAAGAAACTAGAAATACACGTAGGCTGTATAAAATTACATTTTATTGACAGGTATGGTATGATCTAGTATCACGTATCTTATAAATATTACTCAGAGATCAGAGACAATAAAACAGCACTTTACTTATGAAGAAACTATTAAAATAATATTAGTATGTCTCATTTTGAACAAACTATTTAGTAAGAAGAAAGCAAGATTGTAAAAATAATTATTATTTCAATTAATAAACATAAAGGTTCTGGTCCATTTTGAAGGCTTCAATTTTGCACTGTAGACTAAAAGTATAATAGTCTATGCTGTAGACAAACGTCGTATGAACTTACCATAGACGATTACGAAATTTTTCAATAGACAAGCAAAATGATATTAGCCCGTTTTTGGCATTGAAACTACAATAAACTTTTATTTCATTATTATTTAAAAAGAAAAATATTCACATTATTACAAATGATAGAATGCTTTTTTTAATTAACCAAGGAAATGTGTTAAATAAACATTTCTTAAGCCTAAAAAAATATATTCGAAAGTTTTGATTTGTTGAGATAGGGTATTGTATTGAAAATTACGGTACCTAGGTACTTTCACTCTATAAGGATGAGGATCTTTACCCTGGATCTCGAAATATAAAGAATCTCAATTTTCAACTTAATTAAACTGATGGTGGGTACAATAATAAATATTATTTATTATATAATGCTACAATAATATGATGCTGTTTGTGCTGCATATTATTTAATTACTGGGTGTTTACAAACGTTGTAAATATGTAGATATAATAGAATGAAATATTAGAATACCTATTCAGTTCCAAAAAATGTTGTTAGTTAGTTGATAACTTTGTTGGTTTCATGCTGTTATCAGAGATACTTTTTTAACAGCTCTGACTATGGCGTGAAACGGAAATAGCTATCAACTAACTAATAAATTTAAGACATCGACTGAGGGTGCTTGATGGAATTTCAATATTAAATTTGGATTATTGAGATTTTGTACACTTCCATGTATTTTAATACATGGAAGTGTACAAAATCTCAATAATCCAAATTTAACTAATAAATGTTTTATAATTGAACAATTTGATATTTTATCCTATTATAATGGAGTGCCACCAAGTAAATGCCAATTCAATGAATAATTAAATGGAACCAATCAATATTGAAGTAAAGCGATAAAAGATCGTCGGATTTCCGTCACTGTCAGTCTTTGATAAGCGAGTATTTTTTTTTTATGAAAATTGGTTTTTTTTGAATATTTTTACTATTAATACACACAAAAATTTCGTTCAAATAATTATCTAGAAGCATTTACTGCCAACTAAATCTTTATTGCCTGTGCGTCTAAGAACACATAATTCTCTATTGACGATGATTCCAGGAAGTGAGTCGCACCAAAATGATTTTTTTGCTCAATTTATATAGCTACAGATTTACACGTACGGCCATATTCCTCAAATGGTTTACAGATTTAAGTAAACAATATTAAAACTACAATCAATATTTTGTGAAAGCGGGATGGAATGAGAAAGTTAGTCCTTCAAAATAAATATGCTACAATATAAATGATTTAGTTTAAATTTGTGGTAATTTAAATTATTTAAACATCAAAACACCTTTTTAAGTGTATTGTTTTATGTAATAATAATGAGTGATTATTTTTTGGTTCACCTTATATAAAGTTAAATCATCAGCCACTAGCTTCGTGGGTTTAATTATAACGTTCCCAGTTTCTATAGAATCGAAAGCCATGAATCTCAAATCTGGATTTAGTAAAGTACCTACACAATGATAAAGCCGCAGTAGAATTGTTTTAACAATACAATATTATACCACGAACACGGAGATGTGTGTACGGAAAATACATGAAAATTATGTTTGCATTGTAGAGCCAATAGTATTATGATACATTGAATTATTTGAGTTTTTTATTGTTAGAAACAGCTGACGCAATTGTTGTGACCACAAGCCTGTTCCATCTCTCTTATTAAAATTGTATTCACAAAAATAAATTCTGTGTTTTATTTATTAAAAGTAGACGATCAGCAAGCCAATTTGCAATAATATTGTGATTGACGTTTGACAGCTACGATATATATGATTTGAAAAGCGCGGTTCTATGTTTTAAAATGTATCCGTACGATTTTTGGTTGCAGCTGCTTTATCCACCACCAGACCAGAACAGTAATCATAGTCGATTAAACGTAAAACATATTTATTTTTTACGTTCAGAAGAATGGATATGATTCAGAAAAAAAGAATTATACAGTGTGAGTATTTTGAATCTAAGAAAGAAATGAAACAGATTTTCAAAAAATAAAATTTCTATAATATTTTTTTTTGTCCGCTCCCAATGTGGAGCATATGGTCTCCTATGGAGGTATCTTAACAGATTTTTTACTACGAGAACTGCTTGTTACTTAGTTGCTCAACCTCTCTTTTTTCGAAGAGAGTAGGGATAGAAGGATAGGGCTACGACAGGACTAATGGTTAGCTAATCGCTCTCGCTACGCCCCGTGAGGATGGGATGAGTGGGAGGGAGGACTCAGACTAGGAACAGAAATCCATAAATCGATTGAAAGATCGATCTATGAAAACCGTCCGCACCGGGAATCGAACCCGAGACTAACCTACCAACTGCGCCACGGACGCCGTCGTAAAATATAAAGCTTTTATATTGCGCATTAATGATAATTTATTTTCTTTATAATGCAAATGATTCTTTTGTTTATAGTAATACATCGCAGAAAGATATTGTAATATATTATTTACAATAAAATAACTATGTAGGTAGGTACCTGGGCAAATATTTCACTAATTTTGTGGAATATAGGCAAATAGTGATTTTTTAATATTGGCATCCCGGTCATTTGACAGTTGTATTTGGTATGGCATAATCCTAAATGGATCCATAACCTTAAAATAAAACTTCGTATATTATTCTTACGATTGATTGAATAATGTCTTCTCCCTTGATAAATACATCACTTTGCCAAAAGTTTCTTAACTTGACGTCAGTAATTTTACTTTCGATTGTGTCGGTGTATTATTTTCATTAATCGTGTTACAACATTATTTTTTAAAAATTTCAGATTAAATCATACAGTACTTCCAGTCCGCAACAGAAGTTATTTGCCGACACCGAAATTGCGTTATCCAAAATGGTTTGTCAAAAAGGAACGTGTGGTAAGATTACGAACGCCATTTTTGTACAATTTACTAATATTACTAATGTATGAAGTATCAATATAAATAGATTTCTGTATGTAGTTTTTCTTTTCAAATTACATAGTTATATTAGGTATAAGACGAAATGGTATAACTTCAATATAGTAGACACTGCATAATTTATTTAAAGATCTGAACCAGGTTCGTTTAATTATTCATTTTAAACTTAAAGGAAAATATAAAATGAACGCTATTTATATTAATTCTTTCATTTCAACACGCAAGTAAGCGTGCGCAGAATTTATACAGATCGTAATATTAGAGCGGGGAAATGGTTAACATATTCGGGAATGATGTAACGAGCGCAAATATAGTATTGTACATGTGTTTTCAAATTTTTTATGTTCCATCATGTACTAACATAAAATTTACAATGAAGATTTATGTTTTTCAGTTACACCAAGACTATATTACTTCCGATAATAGAGATTTTATACAAGAAGTCATTCGGGATCGGCTGACTGTGGCTAAAACCATAATCAATCTTCCAACACCATTGCTCGATGAACCATTACCCCACGGTGAATGGAATGTAAATACACGACGAGCGGGTTTGATTGCTCGAAAAATAGGGGACTACCCGCTTTGGTCTACTAACGGACGTAAAATTCACACATCATTATTGCAGGTTTGTGTTTGAATAAAATATTTTTATTATATTAAACTTTTATCTCATTGAAGGAAAGGATCCATCCAGGTTAATATTTATAAAAATAAAACAAAAGATAAATATTTTAAAAATAAAACACAATTTGTTTTGTGTTACTTCCACATGTTTATAACGATCTGGACCGGTTTCGTTCATCGCGAGCATTATCAACTGATATTTCAGTTATAAATGATGTTTTATTTTAAAAACATAATGCCTTTCCACAAAGAATTGACAGTTAATACCTTAAAAGTGATTAAAGAATAGAGACAATTATGGGTTAGGTCTTGACATTGACACTCGTTAAAGAGTATTTCATAATGTGAGTACAGTTACAGGTGTACCACCATGGTGAAACTTCATTTTTATGTCTACATTAGAGACAAACATTTCTAAATATCTTCTAGCCTTACAAAATGATTCAAATTAGGTGGTATTGAAAGTCAAATTTTTAAATCCTTACTGTTTTTTCGATGAAGCTGCCTTCACTTGCTTATGTAAGCTTTAACAATGTTTTATGTATTTCAGGTGGTGGATAATCATGTGATTAAATACATTCCTCCCGAGGAATGGGATCCTCCGAGGAAATCTTTGAAACCTCTCCATCATAAATTTGCATGTCTGCTCGTTGGAGCTGAAACAATCGATCCTTCGCTTGTGACAAAAGAATACTATGGCCTGTTTAAAAATTCTGGTGTTCCAGCAAAGAAACACATATGTAGATTCACGGTCTCTCCCGAAGCAGCCCTCACCCCTGGAACACCATTAGTCGCTTCTCATTTTAGAGTAGGAGATAGAATTGATGTAAGAGGAAAAACGTAAGTATTATGAAAGTGAACTTGTATGGTATTAACTTACTAGTTACTCATATTTATATTGCGTTTTTTTTATACAGAAGCACATCATTTCATTGCATTCTTTTTTATTTTATTTTAAGACATCAAAGTCTGGTTTTTGTTTTATAATATAAGCCTTACACTATGAAAATTTCATATTTGTTTAAACCAGTGCTTCGCAACCTTTTATACCACACTTGGCATAGTACTCTAGTTACTAGTAAATCTGTCTCTGAGTTTTTTGTTTCACAAGTTGTTTATACATTTCCTGATACCCAACCGTACACAACTGCAGGTTCCGTTGGAATTTTAAAAACTCATCCTAGGTCAGAATCATGAGTGAGAAATGGTTGTAGCAGATTTCAAGCTGTGTTAGAACAAATAATTCGTGTGAAAATATCTATCCGTTCTTTTTTTATGACCGTGTAAAAAAAGAGCTGAGTGTACAATGACAAACTGAATAGTAGTTATACACAATAATGTCCTTTAGGGTGTCAAAGGTTAGCTATGCTTTTTCCGATATTCCCACATTTATTAGTTTTGATTGCAATTCAACTATCTTATGAACGTATTTATTGATTCCAGAATTGACTATGGTTTCCAAGGAGTTGTCAAAAGGTGGGGATTCAAAGGGTTGCCAGCGTCTCATGGTGTTACAAAAAGTCATCGCAGGCCAGGAAATATTGGCGGCGGAGGTGAGAAGGGGAGAGTTTGGCCGGGCACAAAAATGCCTGGCCATATGGGTAATCGGTAAGTCTACTTCTTACGATTGGTTTGTAACTTGCTTTTCCAGCTCGAAAGTTGCTTAAATCATAATATTTTCTGAATTAAGTAACTTTCGAGTACCAACTGTATTATTGTACAGTATCTCTTTCAGTTTCACTTTTAGTTTGATTCATTATCAATCATAAATGCTTATATTGTAATGAAATATGAGCCATTTTTAGGGTTGAATACTGCAATACTGTCCTCCTACGTAAAAGAAGATTGGTCACTGTAATCACCTCATAATATGAAGTGTTTTTAATATTATCGATGGATTCGGTAGGAACATTGCGGAAATTCATTTTGAATACAAAATTTCACAGGTTTCGCCTCTTTGAAAAGCATCTTCTGGCTAACTATATCGCAAGGTTATTTATTTCTAAGGTAAACAATGATTCTAATTCTTGACTTCAAAATGGAGGGTGGGGTGGCAATATTTCTTCACAAGCACATCATTTCATCATAAAAAATGTAGCTTTTATGATCGTTATTTTATATATTTTTGTTTTGTTTTAGTTGGCGGGTGTTGAGAGGAGTTCGAATTCTTCGCATCAACACAAAACACAATGTCATCTGGGTTGAGGGTGTCGGAATTGCGGGACCCACTAACGGCCTCTGTTATTTGTTCGATACAGTCTTGCCAGACAGGAAATTGCAGTCTGCTCCTCCATTCCCCACGTACACCCCAGTCGCAGACGAAGATGAGGACATTTTCCATGAAAGTGTTCGTCCGTTTGATATGCCGACATTAACATTTTCGGAATAAATAATTATACGAATTTTATATGAATGATTGTTATTGTATGTGGCTTTATAATTTGTACAAGAGAAGAAACACTTATGTGCAAATAAAATATGATTTAGTATTATAACCTTTTTTTTTAAATTAACAAATTGATTTACGATTTCTCACATTTATATCAAAGCACAATTGAAGTATTTAAATTAGAAAAAAACCTTTTTTGAGACAGACAGGTTATTTTGATTTCTGTACAAATATATCCATATGGAATATTATTGTGTTGTTGATTTATGTAACTAGTTTCATAATTAATTGTAGAGGAATAGTGGTGTTTTTCATTAAGCATAGCTACATTAGGTCAATATATGTAACAGCCGCAAGTGGTAAATTGTGCAAAGAGAACATTTGTAAAAATAAAATAAGAGCCTGAATCTGAGACAACGTGCTTCAGCTTGAACTAAAAGCTCCCAGCTGGATATTGCACATATCAGTTTTTAATATTCCCTAGGGTACTCAACGTTGTACCCACCAGCATCTGCTACAGTTTCACACTTTTCTTACAGGGTGACATGTTCGTGTTTCAAATTTTTGCTGGTAACATCACAGAAATTGTCAGAAAGAACGTCAAGTTGTTGCATGCAAGTAGTGTGCAGAAAAAAAAATACGTTAAAAAAAAGAACTTTTACGAATTGAGTACTATTCACTTTCTTTAGGATGCTGTGAACTGTTTGAATGCCTTGTAATTTGTTCTATATATAACCAAATCTGCATAACCGACAGTTCCGACTGATAGTAGTATCGTCTTTAGCAAATTTTCCTGTTCGCTGTCCATATCTGGACATTTCCGAAAGATGTGATCAGCATCCAGAATCATACTGCTGTATTAACATGTCGGACTATCTGCTAACCGGTCTAGCTGGAAGAGCTTGGCAGCGAATTGGCTGGTCAAGACTTTGGTTATCTCAATTAACCACTTCATATTTGGAAAGAATTTGTAATTTGGAAACCAAGTAAAACCTGCATTGCAGCAAGGCAACAACCAGCGAGAAGATTGAACAGTCTGTATATAGCTGCTATGTAGGTTAGTCACAGCGAAAACATTGTGAGCTGACACATAACGAGTCGACGCTCGCTCGTCTCGGTTTATGAGCGGGATGACAAATGTTCTATGAAAACAATAGATTGGGGTGATCTTTTTGACTAGTCAAAAATATTTAACTGATAAATCGAGGAAAACGATAGATAAAACAATATTTTTAAAAAAGCAATTTATTTAATATATACAGTGGGAATTTTTCAAGCCACCATACGATTTTAGAAGGTACACACCGATTTTATTTGAATTCATTTAGAAGTAATATAAAATAGTATCGGACATAACATTAATAATAACATCACAATGAACTTTATATATACAAAAATGGATGAGAGGGATTCAGTATTTTTCAATCATAGAACAAACAGTGGGATAGAGGTAAATTTTTTATCAATCCTACTTAAGAGTAGCATCCCGTTACATTGACGAGCTTCTACATTATTTGTTTTGTATTTAATAGCAATCCGTTATAAAGGAATGCTATCAAAATGTATGTATGCAGTCCACGCATTTTTTAAAATTCAACATGGCATCTTATGTAAAACAATTGTACACATTTGCTATTGTGCTATGCAAAAAATACTTTAGCGGCAACTTTTTGGGTTTACAATAATGCTACAGGCTTTTCTTTCAACGAGATGATAATTTTATTACATTTAAAGTATGTTTGTAAAGTGAGCATTGCCTGAATTTGAAAAATCTGTTGTTTTCATCAAACTATAAGGCAAATATTCATTTAGCAAGAATAAAGGATTTCTCTATATTGTATTCCTAGCAATAACTAGAACAAATAAATATTTGTTGTGAATATGTAATTAGAGATAATCCAAAAGTTAGTCACACGAGTGAAGATAACTCTGAACTACTCTCAAAAATATCAAGTCTAAAAAAATAACTATGCCTTATATTTAGATGATTATGGCATTTGACTAGAATTTTATCAATACTTTAATAGCAGTGATTATAATTTTTTAATATCAAATGGGTAGGAAGTTCTTTCTGCAAAACAAAGAGCGTTAATTCTATAATATTGATCTACTTGGATTCCCTCATTTTGAATTTCAAAACATTTTTGATGCGTCTTTTTTCCTATTTGACAATCACTATCCATAATACTTATTACATTGTCTTAATTAATTTTAATAATACCCATAACACAATTTATTTAAATACAAACACATGAGTCCTATAAATATCAATTTATTTCTGAATTATATTAGAAATTAAAAACTCCACTCATTACTAATGCGATTAGGAGAAAAAAATGTATAGCATTTTAAAATAAACAACATTAGAAGAATTACAGTGATGTGATTTCCATACATCTAGCCGTAAATGTGGTGTTTTATTCTTTATCAATGCTAATAATTTGCATCATTCTCAAAGTTTAAATTGATTTTATTTCTTTGGTGCATGCAACATAATTGCTGAAATGATTGTTCGATTTAGCTATGCATACAATGCTCGCCTGTTGCTGTAAATTAATTTCATTATTATTGTTTTTAAACAATTTCATTGTGACAAAAATTGGCATATGTGGCAGGCTGAAGTTTTTGAATGAATTATTCGTTACCACACAAATTAAAAGCTGCGCTCAGAGAAAGTGTGGCCATATTCAAATATGAGACTGGACAATTACAAATTGTGATAATTAGTGAGAAATTCGATGACTGATATTTGCTAATTTTCTATTCAAAGCCGCCCATCATGTATACTTTGGAGACATTTAAGTCGCCTCGCATTACATTCTTCGTGTCTCTCAAGCCACTTCCTGGCAATAGTCACTGAAGGATTCATTGTCAATATGAGCTTTAATGTTTCCATTACACCCCGATCCATTGGTTGTATTACAGGAGTGATATTCGATGGAAGAAATTTTACCATAAACATTTAATAAATCAGGTTTAAATATTACGACGGCGCATTGTCAAGTAATAACAATACTTTTCCCATTTTATCTATAAATTTTTGAAATATTTTCACTTCTGTAATGAGCTGTTAGTTGAAGATATTTTGGCAGAAGCGTTCTCTGTGAATATCTAGTTCCCTTTTATGTTGCTATCCAATCCGTATAGTTGAGGTTCTACTGTAGATATGTTTAACCACCGCTGTGTATTTATTTTGTTTATAGAGTTAAATCGCATTAGTATGAAGAATGTATTCTATTACCTAAATTTATAAATACAATATAGGTATTTTTTGATTTACAACACTTGTTATGTTTAGAATTGAGACACTTCTGCTGTAAGTCAAATTTTGCAGTTATAAAGGCATGCAAACAATGAAACAAATTCATTAAAAAAGTGTATAAAATCTTATGTTTTATAATAGCTGTCAAAATTTGTCTCACCATTATTTTTATGCAGTCGTAAGTCGAGGTAGTCATAAGTCAGGCGATGGTTATATGATAAAGTATTTTATGTTTTTAAATGGCAGTGATACATAGAAATTATTTAGAGGTTAAGTGATGTAATGTTTAAATAGTGAATAGCTGCGAGATGATAAAATGTTGAAAAACACCAGACGCAAAGTTATTTTATAAGTTACCAACTCTGGATTGAAATGAATTTTCACATACCATAAATATCAGGGTTTAAGCTGAACTGAATCACTGAAGTGTATCCTCAATCTTGCATAATGAATAGAAAGTAATTTGACCAATGTCGCAGGTGCTGAACGGTAGGATTTAAGAAAAATCCTAAAATACTTTACAAGGTTGATATAATTCAAGGAGTGGCAGATATCTATTGCTGTGCAGGAGGTTGGTAGCCGTAGCCTCCGTAAGAAGACTGCGGAGGAGGAGGCTGGGGTGCCGGAGGTCGAGCGTACTGGTAGGACGAGTTAGGATATTGAGAGGGCGGATATCCGGCCTGGGGGTGAGGGTGGGAGCCGTAACCGTGAGGAGGGTAGGAGCCGGCCGGGGGAGGATACGACTGAGGGGCTGGCGGGGCGTAACCCTGAGAAGATCCCGTGGCGGTGCTGTTGGGCGGTTGAGATGTCGGAGTTTGATAGCCAGAGGGGGCAGGGCTCCCCGGTTGAGACGAGGGATTGGAGAAGGGAGGCTGGCCGCCCGGCGGATACCCAGAGGGTTGCCCGGAAGGGGGGTAGGGTTGGTTGGATGAGCTGGGACCTGTCGCTTGTGGACTTCCGTTTGGTGGGTTAGCCGAGTGCGCACCCGGTGAAGAGTAAGCGGGAGCCTGGGAGGCCGGCGGACCGTATCCGGCGCTCCCTCCTGCCTGGGCAGGATAACCTGCGCCGGGCTGCGGCGAGTGATTGGGCTGGGTGGCAGGCGCCGGCGGGTATGCAGAGGGAGGGGCGCCGCCAGCAAACTGTTGAGAGGAGTAAGAAGACCCCTGGCCGCCTCCAGGGTTGTAGGCACCGGGAGAGGGTCCTCCGCCACCACCCGGCCCGTAGCCGGACGGCGGTCCTTGAAAGCCTCCGGCCCCGGTGTACCCTTGCGATGCCGCACCTCTCGCTCCAGGATAGGGGGCGGGGTTGGCAGGCGCCTGACCACCTGCCGCCGGCGGAGCGTATGCTTGTTGCATACTGGAGGTAGGGTAAGAGCCGCTCTGATGTCCTGCCGGAGGGTATCCGCCGCTCTGGGAGGCGGTGATGGGCGGACCGTAATTAGAGTTGTTAGGGTATGCTTGGGGCTGGGGTTGAGATGCGGGAGGGCCATATGCTTGCTGGTTAGGGTTCATGTAGCCGGCTTGGGTTTGCGGCGGATAGTTACCGCCGGCTGCACTCTGGTACTGCCCTTGGTATTGACCTTGGGGGTAGCCCCTCTGTCCGTATGGCTGGGGAGCGCCGCCAGGACGCGGAGCACCCGGCGCCGGTTGGCCGGGCGGACCCCTGTACGCCTGAGGCGGTTGGGGATAGTTGTTGGAGTTCATTCCTTGCGAGTTGTTGGGACCCTCTGCGGCGGCTCCGTGGGGGGCGGCCTGATTGGGTTGAGCGCCCCCAGACTGCAACTGATGAGGTGGCTAAAAGAGATAGCGTAAATTATAAGCCGGCAGTCGTCGTATTATATTTATTGGTAATGATGGATTTTCACTGAAAACGTTTAGAAGAGGAACCATATTGAATTGCGATTTCTACATCACCTGATGGAAAAAGTTAATACATCTTATTAAAATATAGAATAAAAAAAATAAACTCACGGGAAGGATCGCTTGAATGTTTTGAGAGGCGTCAGCCATCGACGCTAGATGTACCAAATTTCTGTGAAGAATCTGCTGATACTGAATGCACTCGTTTATCTGCCCTTTGGCCTGGTATTCTTGAATCGTTTGGATGAGATGCGAATTTTCATCGAGCATCTTCTGAATTTGAGCGGTGTTAGGCGGCGGGCGATTACCGCGCTGCACAAAAGCGACAGACATCTTTAATTGACCACAAAGCGCAGTTTTGTCAAAAATTTATAACGCGATATGTATATATATTTGAGATTATCTCATTCATTCGAGTTTGATATGAATAATAATCCAACACTTTGAATCTGGGATTACGAGACAGAAACGAACAGTCGAGTCAAACGTCGAATGCTATAATCTCATATCGCAATATGCACACTGTGACATTTGTGAACTAGACAATTTTTACTTTTGGGACACGGATTGTCATAAGGTTTGTAGAATTGATTGAAATTTGTGTCAAAATCTTAAAATATCTTTGAAAATAACTATTCAGTCATTTAATTATGACAAAATTTTGGTATAAAGATATTTGATACGATATTTTGAAAATATGCTGCATTTCGTACAAATAAGAAGAATGTGAAAGGGAACCTGGCAACACAAAATAAAGTTTTAAACGTCAAATTTAACCTTGTTATGCCCTGAGTTTATTCTTTCGATTTATTTATAAAATTATATTGCTTCAATAGATCCAAGCTTTGAAAAAATGCGAATGATTCAAAAGATTTAACTTACAAACGTATTGTGCATCCTGAGTTTTGGGTTTGTTTACTTTTAGACTTAACTCAACATTAATAATTTACAATACATATTATTATGTATTATCATTTAAGGTTATTAATGGTAATTATTATGTTCAAGGTTTAAAATGCAACTGCTTTATTAAGACTTGAATATAAAATAATGTCTTTTTAATCTCGTATTAAATGAACGACGATTATTACTTCAACCCTTATCATGTATTGAATATATATATATACACGATTTGTCACTTAAAAAATGTTAAAAATTCAAAATTTTCCAGGAGGATTATCATTGAATTTTTTTTTAATAAATTAGGTGATATTGTTTGTAGTAAATTGATAATTTATGGAAATAAAATAAAATAACACTGATCACTTACGATTTTATTTCAGCTTTTGAATCATGCTGCGTCACCCGCATAAAGATTCGATGATTCGACAAGGCAGTATTGATGAAATAAATTCTTATCAATTCTTGAAAGTTTCTAATTATGAAGAATCCGTGCGGCAGCTGGACATTTACTATGGCATCGGTGACTATTTTAACATGCACTACTCTTAAAATATTGTTAACTCATCGCCATGCCTTTCCTTAAGTACTCTAGCTTACATTTTTGATGATTTAGGGCAGTGATTCTTACAAGGATTGACAGAGATGATTGATTATGTCATCGCAATATGCAATGATATAATCGCCCTCTTGTATTTCAGCAGTGACTCCCTAAATGCTTAAAATATAAAGAGATTTTCAAAACAATCACAAGTTTTGCATCCCTGCTTAGAAACACTGATTTAGAATATCAGTTTATGTTAATTTAAGACATCGACTGAAGGTGCTTAATGGAATTTCAATATCAAATTTGAGTTATTGAGATTTTGTAGACTTGCATGTATTTTGTCACTAACGGCCCGGGTTTCGCCTTTCGACATGAAACACGAAACGAAACGAAGGGAAGAGGAGAGGAACTGAAAGAAAGAAGGGCGAGTGAGCGAGTGTCGTCGTCTATACAGAGAGGCGCGCTAGAGCATGGCATTCGCAAACTGCGGCGGCTACACGGCCGCTTTGGCGGTACATGTCATATACAGCACTCTGGAGTTCAGCGCAAACAGGAATATCTCACATATTATCGAGTGATGGCGGAAGGCGCTACAGCCTCCGCCGCTATGTTTACTGTGCTGACGGCGTCCGTTTTCGGTGTTCGCGTTTTACGATGGGAAATAAAAATGAATCAGCACGCATCCCAGCGGCGCCTCTGACGAATGAACAAACAAACAAACCAAATATATGCAAGCGCGCGACCGTCTTTCGACTGCCGGACCCTGGTCCGTCGTCGTATCGGCGGGCCGCGATGCTTATAATGGATAATAATAATATAGAGAGCGAGCGTCGCTCGCCACGTTCGTGCGTTGACGTGTGAAGAAGCGCTGCGGGTGGCTGTGTGCTTGTGTTAGCTCCCTGGTTGATCCTGCCAGTAATCATATGCTTGTCTCAAAGACTAAGCCATGCAAGTCTCAGTATAAGCCTAATTAAGGTGAAACCGCGAATGGCTCAATATATCAGTTTTGGTTCCTTAGATCGTACACAGTTACTTGGATAACTGTGGCAATTCTAGAGCTAATACATGCAAACGTAATTCTGAACGGGAATGTGAGGAATGCTTTTATTAGATCAAAAACCAATCGGCGGTCGGCGCTCGCGTCGTCTGTCGCTCTTCGAGATGACCCTAGATAAGTTTGAGCTGATCGCATGATCTAGCACCGACGACGCATCTTTCAAATGTCTGCCTTATCAACTGTCGATGGTAGTTTATGCGACTACCATGGTTGTCACGGGTAACGAGTTCATTCGTGCGCTCGAATGCCTGAAGATGCCGAAAGGCGAAACCCGGGTCGTTAGTGACAAAATACATGGAATTGTACAAAATCTCAATAACTCAAATCAGTTTATGTTGTTTAAAAAACTGCTGAGTAATCCGTTGGCAATGGATTGGCTGAATCACTTTTACTATTTCATCCAAAGAAGATGGTGTGTCATCCAAATGGTGCTGGCAGCTACCGAATTGAATTTGGTATTGTTCCTATTCTCCACTGTATCCATTATTATTAAAAGTTGGCGGATAAAGAATAATAACCATTAATAAAAGAAGCCGTGCAATTTTTTATTTTACAGTTAAGCGTCAGTTGTTGAGATATCAAAGTCCTATTACAGGTCTTTTTCCAGTTTTATCTTGCGACACGGAAGTTGGAAGCGTCCGTGAAAGTATTTATTGCGCTGCCGCAGTGTGGAGTCTTTATCAAGCTTACAGGTATATAATAAAATCTGGACTTCGTTTGTTGTGATTTGAAAATATCAATCGTTATTTATTAACAAAAATACCAAATGATAATAAATTTTTAATTGACTGTACACAGATACATTACAATGGATTTGATAAAAATCTATTCTTAACTGTTCTGATCATGTCTCGGTCCTTTATTCTTCTCATCACTAAAACTAACAATGTTGCTCAATGACATTGACTTTCTCGCATACTTATCAATTAATCCTTTTAACCCTTTGAGTAGTGAGCTATTTCTCTGAAATAAGTTTGTTAAACATACTGAGTATAACACATTGTTTACAGTAATTATGTTTAGTAACATTAATTAATTAGTATTATTAAACTGAAATTATTGTTTACAATAATTATTAATTACAACAATGGAAATGGAAAATGTTTACCAAGAGATTTAGATTGACTTTTGATGAAGTAATCAATTTCAATTTTATGAATTTTCTATCAAAGTGAATAAGTAAATAATTTATTTTTACTCACAATGTTTTCAGGAGGATAGATGACGACAGAGGAAAATCATATGAACTGGGTCAGAGTGCTGTGAAGTGCATGCGTGGAATTTTAGAATGTTGGATAAAACAATCCAATCGAGTGGAGAAATTCAAGCGACAGCAGTGCAATGCCCACGCTCTCCATTGCAAATTTCATCTGACCACTGGAGAGAGTGTTTATAAGGATGACGAATACAACCATTTGCAGATTGATGTTATTTCTATATATTTGATATTCCTAGTGCAGATGATCACATCTGGCTTACAAATTATTTACACTCAGGTAGAACATAAATTATTTAGTAATCTTTTAGGCAATTATCTAAAGTGTTTCCTAATCAATGATTCAGAATAAAATCAGTTTCTATTCTCCAACTCACTGGAGTAAAACAATTCGTTTTTTTCATGTTTACAAAAGCATCCAAAGTCTCATCTAAAAATTGAATAAAATACAACAAATCTCTTGAGTGTTAATATTTTAATTGAGTGATCACTTTGGATCCAATCGGATGCTTTTTTATTGCCGCAGAAATAATTCTGATTGATATGAAAATGAAACAATTTTCAGTGCTGAATCTGATTATTAACCGATGCAGTCTACGATAAAATGAAATACTTTTTTTTCGGCTTAATTTTCGAGTTTCAGAAATATTTGAATAATCAAAATTAATTGCCCTCGAAAATCAATTACTTTTTATCTAATCTCATCCTTATCATCTGTAAAAGATGTGTTAATCATATTTACATCAATAAATTAAAATCATTTGCATCTTGAATTGCAGGATGAGGTGGCCTTTGTACAAAATTTGGTTTACTATGTCGAGAGAGCTTACAGAACCCCCGATTATGGAATGTGGGAGAGAGGAACCAAATACAACGATGGCACACCTGAAATTCACGCATCATCCATTGGTAATCATTCTGACTCTGATTGTGTCATATTTACTCAACACTTTTTTTATTTATTTATCATGCAATATGTTTAGGTATGGCTAAATCCGCACTGGAAGCGATCAACGGATGCAATCTATTCGGAGACAAAGGAGCATCGTGGAGTGTTATATACGTGGATATTGATGCTCATAACAGAAATAGAAGTATATTTGAAACATTGCTGCCCAAAGAATCAAGTTCAAAGGTTTTAGTTGCTTAATATATTATTCAAGTGTTCTACTTAACCCCAATCTATCGTTCTCGTATTTATCGTTAATTTTTTGTAGTCCCGGCCAATCGCACATTTTATTTCAAAGAACGACAATTAGCCGTCACACACAGGAAGTATTATAGAAATTAATTATAGCTGCCTTGCCCACTTGTGATTTAAAGTATCTTAACATAATTTTTTCATGGGGTTCTTTAATGAAGTGATAGATTTTTAAACCATCGTCCAGTGATGCAAAATCCACAGCCTGCAAAATTTATCGTGGCCCATTGACTACATACAAAGATTTCTAAGACCAACTGTCAATATTGAGCAGTGGGACATTTATTATAAATAAGGGGGGGCCCGGGAATTTTTAAAGTTGTCTTCACAAAGATCAGTTTCCCACTGCATAAGAAGTCTTTTCGAAAATGTAATTCTTATTAAATTTAAAAATAATCCTATAATGTTAAAACTCGGGGGACTATAATTACATTGTTTAACATTTACCAACTTTTGTAATGAATTTTTAGGGTGTTGACGCTTCGCTAATTCCGACCATTTCATTTCCTGCCTTCGCTACTCACGAGGAGCATCTAATAAACCAAACCAAAAGCAATATTATACGAAGACTTTCCGGGCGATATGGAATGAAGAGGTTTAGTCGTGATGGCTTTAAAAGTGTATTGGAAGATGGCAATCGAAGGTAAAATTGTTGTTTTGTATATCCATTTAATTGAACTAAAAACACACTAGGTATGATAAAAACCAATCCTATAGCCGAGTAGTCAACGCTCTTGGGTGCTCGTCCTATTCAGTTTTGGTACCTACTGGTCAAATCCCCAATTGAACACTTTCATATTTAGATTTTTTTCAATTGATTAATAGATTTATTTTCAAAGGCATGAATGTCCCTGATGTTTAACCTTTAAGAGAGTATGGACGTCAATGATCGTCCGTGTAAATTTTATAGTCTTGAAAATGTATTGAAATCCCATCTATCGCTGTTTGTAGGTACCTTTTCAACCTTTAGAAAATATTTAAAAACAGTTTATGACTTCATATTCGACGATATTTAATGTGATATTGCTATGGCATCACATGGACAAGTTCAAACAGTTTCATATATTGTAAACTATGGATTTTCGAGCGCCCGCAATACATTCCTTTTCTCGCGGTTTATCGAAGTTTTTATGATTTTGTAGGATTTATATTGTGATTTGAGTTATTATATTTTTTTTTTTGTTTGAATATTTGATTTTTTGTGTTTTGTGACTTGTTATTTGCGTAACAATGTGGATTTACGAGCGCCCGTAATGTCTTACTTTTTTCGCGTATGAAAATGAAAATGCGGTTATATCTGCAGGAATTGCATTGAATGAATTTCGGCCGCCCAGTTTTTTTATTATATTAAAAAAAACCAAATTTCATAAAAAAATACTCACTTATCAAAGATGTACAGCGACATACGTCTGACGATCTTTTGGCGCTTCACATCGATATTGATTGGTTCCATATAATTATTGATTGAATTGGCATTTACTTGGTGGAACTCCATTATAATTGGATAAAATATCGAAGTATTCAGTTATAGAACATTTTATTTCATCCTCTTATTTCCACATATTTACATAACAAAGTTTATAAACACCGAGCAACTAAATAATATGCAGTAATTTTCAAACAATACCCTATCTCAATAAATCAAAACTTTCAAACATATTTTTTTAGGCTTAACAAATGTTTATTTAACACATTTCCTTGCTTAATTAAAAAAAGCATTTTATCATCTAATAATATGAGAATTTTTCTTTTTAAATAATAATGAAACAAATATTTATTTTAGTTTTAATGCCATAAAGAGGGCTAACATAGTTTTGCTTGTTTATTGAAAAATGTCATAATCGTCGATGGTAAGTCCGTACGACGTTTGTGTACAGTGTAAAATTGACGCCTTTAAAATGGACCAGAACTGTTTTTTACACGGTTTTTAGTGTAACTTACCCGCTGTGTAAAAAAAGAGTTAAGTGTATTTAAAAAAGGGTGCTGTGAAAAAAATGGTTATTAAATAAATTTTTCTTGTGTTTTCGTGACAGCCAATGATTTGTAACTCCTGGATTAACTGAGCAGTTTTTTTACAATCATTAAATCATAAGTTTTTTTTTTTAAATATTTTTAAATCCTTTTTGATATCACGACATATAGTTATGAAAAAAATAATAGATGTAAAAAAAACTCACTCCCCATAGAAAGTCTAAGACTAATTCATTTACTCTCGCAAAGATTAACTTCCTTCTACCCATTAGATCCTAAAAATAGGGCACAGAAATAGCAAATATTCAATTACTTTACCTGTCCTTTTCTCATGGTTCAACTAATAAATTGAAATTTCATCACATAACTTCCTCAGTTGGTAGTATTGATTGTTGATGAAATTTAATTGTTCATACGGATTGAATTTTACAATATATAAACTTTTTAGATTCTATAAAGAAGGTGAACTAAAAGAATTTGACGGCATTGAATCCGAATGGCCATTGTTTTATATATTCATGATTATTGATGGTGTATTCAGAACGCTCCCAGAACAAGTAGAAGAGTATCAGAAACTACTAAAGGCGAGGATTTTTACTGATGAATATGGGGGTAAGATTATTCCGCAAATATTATAAGATCTCATTTTAGGTAGAGAACGTTAAAAACCCAGCTCTTTGTTATTACATATTGCAATAAAAAATCCATGATTGAAATTTTTAGATCCAGTGATCCCGTGGTATTTTTATGTGTCGAAAGAATCAATTGATTCGGAGCGCAGTGATCCCAATTCGTCAAGAAGATTGCCTGATGGTGAGGATAAATCAATACTACGTAATTTTGTTGAGTGTTTATGTCTTAATTTGTTTTAAATATCTTTGATACATTTTCCAGAAAGCGGTGGAATGTTTCTGTGGGGACAGGCCGTGTTTGTGATTGCTCAACTTTTGACAGGCGGTTTGCTTCATGTCAATGAGTTGGATCCAATAAGGCGATATCTCCCGTCTTATAATCGACCTAGAAAAGCTGGGAGATATTCAGCTTTTCAGGTACTTAATTATTTTTTGTACTTGTGAACTTTTCTATTCTATGTACAGTGAAAATCTTTTCCTTATATTTGCCTGGCCACTACATGATTTTCCCAAAAAAACATGAGACACCATAGACTATCTTACATTTAAACAGTTTTTAAATTAAAGGTATATAAATTTGCAGGTTTCTTTTGGTTCGCATTTGAAACATATCGATATGAACACTGAAAACATTGAAAAAAAAAGGTTTTCTCTTAGGGTGCATAAGTTCTCTGTTACATAGAAATAGCTATGAAATATCTGTTAGACCTCTCAGTTGTATATAGAAAAGAAACAATTAACTAAATTTCAAAACAACAATGACAATTGAAGAAGAAAAACATACAATTTACAATCTTCAAAAAATGTGCCAAAAGTAAATATTCATCGTAGAAGAAAAAATGTAAGAAGTTACAGATCTCAGTCAACCCAAGTCCAAAGGATTTAGCTTGCAATATGTTTGACTTCTCGTTTTATTTGGGATAATCGTGTGTGTTAATTGGTTGCAATGACATATTTTGAAGTCTTTGTAGATTCTATTCTCTCATGCTGGGTTACTACAACCACTAAGAATCTACAGAAACTTGACAATCCAATGCTAAAAATCTATATGTGATGAACGTTTTTATCAAAAATGATTAACTGCTTCTGTGTTCAATATGTTACACAGGGCACTGCTACGGACCTCGTAGTTCAAATAGTATTAATCGCTGAGTCAATGAGATTGCAAGCGATGATGGGTACTTATGGCATCCAGACACAAACTCCTCACGAAGTTGAACCGGTGCAGATCTGCAGTTCTTCTCAATTAGTGAACACTTATCAGGAGCTGGGTGTTTGTCATAAGCTCGGATTAACTGGGCGTCCTGATCGACCCGTGGGATCGTTAGGAACTAGCAAGGTAATAAAGGTTTCGGCTGTCACTAGGTGGAAATTCATTTTTGCTATAAAGCTGGAAATGATTTGTATATCTGTTCAAACCAAATGTATCATATTTATTTTATATCTATATAGTAGATATTCAATTCGCTGAAAACTATGCATTGTCTAATTATAAGAAGTGAAAGTTTACAGTAGACTTCCCTTTATTGGAATGTCATTTTACCAACATACCGTTTTTAAAGTTCTATCGTTTATTTTAGAATTTCTTTAATTTATTACATTGGCATGATTATTTGGATTATCTGTCATTTTCATATCTCCATCCATCCTGATTAATAGAAAGTCAAGTGGATAATATATTTTTAATATCTACATTGGTCATTAAAAATAAAGAAATAATACAAATATTATTATGACATCAAAAGTTGTTTTAAAAATGATGACAGGAAACGGATATCTCCCTTTTATTATAATATATTATTATAATTCATAAACTTTTTATGATTATAAAATATAATAGATATTAATGCACAGTATTAAATGATGGTTTTAATTGAAAATTTAAAATATTTCAGGTTTATAGAGTTTGCGGAATGACCGTCCTCTGCTATCCTCTTATATTTGAGGTGTCCGAGTTTTATCTCTACCGTGACATGTCTTTACTGATTGACGACATCAAAACGGAGCTGCAATTCGTCGGTCGCTACTGGCGGCTGTCAGGCCGGCCGACCGTCTGCCTTTTGATTCGAGAAGAGCACATGCGAGACCCACAATTCAAAGAGATGTTGGATCTTTTCGCTATGCTTAAAAAAGGGTATTGTGACAGCGTAAAAGTCAGAATTGGAAGACTTCAAAATCTTATTTCCAGTTCGTGCATGGGTTGGTAAATTTTTTTCATTCATTTGAAATGATTTATATGAATTGATTTTAAATTAAAATCAGAGAAGTAACTTTTCAAGTCAGCTGTAAGGTGATCATTATATGAATAAATTTAAAACCAGGACATTTAAAATAGCCCTAACCATCAGGGCAGTGGTTTCTAACGGCAACATTGCACTCGATTTTTTGATAAAATAATAATTTTCGATTTTATAGAGCGAAACTGTATTGGTTACTTCTCACGTATCAAACCGATATCCAAAAACCCAGTACTGTGCTGCTAAAATGAGATCAAATGGTCGCCTTAGTCTAATATCCATCTATATATATAAAAATGAATGGTGTTTGTTCGTCCTCTATGCGTTTCTTTACCACTCATCCTATTTCGATGAAACTTTGGTGAGTTGTGATGCGCACACCCATGAAGGTTTCTGAAGAAAAAAATAGAATCCAAAAAAAAGAATCAAATATGTACAAACAGCGAAATCTCAGAAAAACCTTCCGATTTATTTGTGTACGCAGACGGAAAACAAAAAATACTGTGTATCCAAAAGCACTTCAATAAATAGAATTAAAACACAAAACCTTTCTTTCTTTGAATGGCATTGCAACGCATGCCAGGTACTCACTGGTGAAATATATAAAAAAAAAAATGTAACGAAAATACATTTATTATGCATATTTCAAAATATATTATAACATGCAAAACTTATAACAAACCATATTTTTGAAATCGCACAATGAAATGCCTAGGACGTCGAAGAGTGAATGAGAAAGTATTTTGATCCACCCAATTATAAATTTGCGCTATTAATTATCGTAAGATCACCTGACGCTTATAATCCATCGCAAGTTTTATTAATATTTTCAGAACATCTCGATTTCATGAACCAAGGGGAACTCCCAGAAGGAGTGTTTACACAATTCAAGCAGCTTGAACATGAATATATCGGCTATCAAAGCTTGACTGACGTTCCGAAGAGTCTGACATTTAAAGAATCGACCATCAACTTTCAACACTACAGAGATAAGCCTGTATGGGAAATCATAGACGCGTTGAAGGCCACTGATAATATATATGCTCACTGCCAACTGTGGGGTGTTTTACTGAAGCAAATGGGATCTTCTTATGAAGTGAGTAATGAGATATATTAAATGGAAACTTTATTTTGACAATTATGTGAAATCTGTTTAAATTTGAATTCATTGGAATACATTTTCGACCACCGCAGGAGATGACATTTTTATGTAATTGAGCTATGTGTAGCCAATTCATGATACTTAAAAATATTATGATTCGAGCAATCGCACTATTTTTTTAGGTGAATGGTGTAACGGTGGAAGGTGCTTTGCGTGGTCTTTATCACCGCGCTGGAGTACTCCGATACTGGAGAGCCGTCCGATATTGTTCTAGTCTCTTGAACCATACCGTTGATTCAATAAGTCCGTTTATAACCACTGTTTTGGTGAACGGAAAACAGGTAAACGTTTTGCCAAGTCATACATAATTTCTTTTAATTGTTCTTTATTGATTTGTTGTTTTGACTACTTAATTAATTACAGATAACAGTTGGCGTGATTGGGCAAAAAGAAACAGTGTTCGATAAGCCCATGACTCCTGGAGAAATACAGTCGGTCATGTATCAAACGATTCAACCGTACGATGTTATCCAAGCTGTGCTACAACAGGTAAATTTTACCTCACAGAGGCTTGCAAAAATTAACACTAACCGACTCGGCGAGATGACTGAACAATGTGTACATAGGTGCTCAGTAGGAGCGTCAACAGTGGCAATATTATGAGCTGGGATCATACCGACAAGATGACGCTTGCAGACTTGCAGTCGGTCTTTTTTACGATATTGGTTGAATGGGGTTGCACATGCTTATGATAGCGATGAGAAATAACGAAAAAAAACAATAGATCAAGATATAATTAGTAGCAACACCGCAATAGCGGTATATGGAATGGGATGACAAATGTTCGAAAAAAAACGATTAATTGGGGGTAATATTTGTGATGGAACAGCAATAGAGTCGTGCATTCTTTTGAGCAAGATTAATCAAGGAAAACAATAGATCAGGGAACGATAAACACAGGATTATTTAACATTGTTCTTATGGGTGTTTGGCTGGGACTATACAAAATGAACGGTTCATATTTATATTTTGTATACTGTTATTGTCAATCAATGTAATCCAATCGCGAAATTTACAATACTAGTAGCTGCTCCCTCACGGGACCGTTTGAAGGTTAGACAGTGAATGTCGCTTCATTGATTTCAATCCCCTATCTTAAATTCTTTTAAAAATCTTTCAGGAAGTGGTCCTTTATTGCGGTCGTTTGATTGCGACCAGTCCTGACATGTTCAAAGGCATTCTCAAAATTCGCGTCGGTTGGGTTTTGGAAGCCATCAAATTATACGTTCAAATGTTCCCCTCGGAGAAGCAAACCAAACTGAAACAGCCAATCGAGTGTTATTCTCCGTATGAGCTGAGGCAACTGCTGCAACAGGTTCTTACCGTTTCCGATTGGGCACATGAGAGAGAGTAAGTTCATTGATATACATCATATAATTACATACGAAAACCTTTCTAATCTTCGGGTTTAAGGAGCCAATGAGAAAATTGTTAAAATATCCTATTATTTTTATACATGTTTGAATATGATTTTTTTTAGACTGAATACACTTCATAAACGGCAGTTGGAGGGTTGCTTGTGTAGAGTGCCTAAACATTTTTACATACAAGTATGGGATGTTCTAACACGTACCCGCGAGGGAATAACAGTACAGGTAACATAAAAAATTCTGCCAGCTGTAGGCTTTGTGTGGGGAAACCTGTACGAATATTGACTGAAGTTTAAATAAAGTGTTCAATTCTCATAAGGAACTGTTTGTTACATGATTATATACACCAAATGTTTATGTTGGATGTTACCGTTTTAATGGGTGGTAATTTTAACTTAAAACGCTCGACCTCTCTTTTTTGAAGAGGTGGGTAACAAGTAGTTCCCTTAGATACACTTCTGATATAGATGTTAAGATACTTGCAATATTAATATTTATTTACTGATACATAATCTACCATTTTTATTTCATTTGTAATTTTAATACTAGTATCCCTAGTTTTGAGTTTCATAAATTGTTCATTGATAATGTTTTATAATATTGTCAATTAAAGGGTCACTGGATTCCCGCCCAACCGACATTATCAAATATGAGCCGTTCAGAACTTAGCTTTGCGCTGGTTGTGGAAGAAATGTTAAATCACATACAGCAGCCTGCCTACAGACAGCTAGTCGTGGAACTCATTTGCATCATATCCACTATACTCAGAAGAAATCCTGAACTCAATTTCCAGAACACTCTGGACTTAGACCAAATATTATCTGATGCTGAGAAAATGTATAATAAGGTAAAGCGTTATTTAAATAATTCGTAAATTTATAAGAAATAATTTATAGTACTTTTAACCATAATTTTTGGCATGGCCCAGCAGCAGTATTAATTTATGAAATAAATTATTTGACACTTAATTACTTTAATTAATTAGTTATTCTTTTCTAGGATACGAATGATGACAAAGCAGTGATTGACGTTGAGAAAAGTTTGTTTGCAGCACCGTTTTCGTGCACTGCAGGATATTTGGCACGAGCTGTTGTAAACTCGGTGCTACAAGGCGGCGCAACCTTACTTTCTTCTCACATATCAACCAATCAACAAGATCATTGCTTAGTTTCCTAATCACATGAGATGAAATTTTCAATATCGTTCAGCCCGTAGGTATTTTGACGTTTTGTCAATAATTATGGAATACATTCTCAATTTATGTATCTGGCGATCGCTAGGCCTGATGTGGTTACGCTGTAAGATTGCTGTACCGTTGATGTTACTCAATCATGGATTCTAATCTGTAATTGGACATTTGAAAACATTAATTGAATTCATACATCATACATCCATTGCAATCATGAGAATCATGGGAATTTTGTGTAGGGAGAGCAATAAGTTAACAAGTAGCCGTCTCGTAACCTTGCCATCTTACTTTACGGGTGTCCGTATGCTGCAAGTTGGCAGCTAATATGGGTTGAAAAAATAATAACAATTTTTTTTCTGAAAAAACTGCTATACTTTTTTCCCAAAAATGAATAGGTAAAAGTGTTCAATTGAAACGTTTTACAAATAAGAATAAGTGTCTCGGAAATGTCGTACTTTGAACTGCTCATGTAGATGCATCAGTTTACTTAGATCTCACCAATTTTCAAATATACAATATATTTTTTAAATTAATAAAAAATATGATTCGTTTCCTAAATGTGCCAATCATGTCCATGGCAGCTTTTATAGTTTCAGTCAGTTTGAGTTCATTTGTGCACTTGAATGTCTGAAGATGCCGATTTAAATTTTAAAGTTTCGCCGAATTAATAAAGATTTATGTTGCACAAAAAAATAACTTATGAATGAAAAAAATAACTTATGAACTTATTATTACCGGATACTGGAACAATCTTTTTTTTTTTTTTTTGAAAGGAAACGAAAATATTTGGCACTATAGTGATTGCCAAGAAGTCATATATTTAAAAAATTTTAAATCATGAGAATTTTTTTTAATGTTACTCGAGATCAACTCAAGGAGAAACCACTCAATGTCTCAATTATTAAATTGACAAAAAAAATATTTGATATCAATCTTGTCCGGATTTTAAATCAGATCACAGAGGCCGACATTCATACAGGGTCCTTGGATAATTGTAGTAATTTTCTCATTCATGTCACCATTACCCATACACTCATAATATTCATAATAATATTTTTCTGTCCTTCTGAGAAAATCTTTCATAAATGCAAAATATTTTTTATGACAAAGCTTAAAAAATATTCCTATATCTATTGTTTCCATTTACTGAGTATATTATATAATAGGTAGCGCTATTACTAGATGGGCCTCTTAGGTTTGTAGAGCCTCTGAAAGTAAACATTATTGTTGTCATTTTCATATAAAGTAATCACGACTAGTTCATTCCTGACCCGTTTACTTCATTCTTACTGACTCACAGCAAAATCATTCAACACAACAAAAACACATTCATTCTGTAGAAATGCTCCAATTTTGCGAACATGCAAAATGTGCCAAAATCAAATTTAAGTACTCTTTTACAGGCGCGGCATATTTGAACGAAGCATTAGCTTCATTATGACAAGATAAAAACGCAGAATACATGAAGATATTGCGGCACTAAAGATAAAGATCTATTTAGTTTTATTGACTTAGGGTGAATTGTAAAGATAAATTTTATGTTATAGTGATAACTATTATTGAACACTATCGTTTTTATGCATATTGAGATCCATTTAGCTTAATTTTTAGATTTTTTTTCAGCTCAATTGAACCACTTCATATGTTTTGAAAAATGTATAAAAAATTACAGAAAAAGCATCCAAATAATAATGTCACATTTTTCAAATTTGACAAAACTCAATATCAAAGAGTTGCAAATAACTGGAGGCGAGTATAATATTTGGCAGAAAACACATGTATGTATAAATCTATCTGTCTGTCAGTCTGTTACAAGAACTTCTCCCAAACGGTGTCAGTACGTGAAATTTGAACATGTTATTTTGGCCGCCATTTCTAGATCAACTGTGCCATTTTCCACTTTTAACATTCAACTTTTACATTATTATAAATTGATGGATGATAATTTGTGGGTGTTACATGAGGTACAGTCTACTGTGATATTTTCAACTTTCAACATTAGCTTTCACCAAAATAAGGCCATAATAACCCCGATGTCCAAATGTTGTCGCCCTCTATCCCGGACGAAGCTGTGTAATATATACTTGTACATATTTAGTATGTTCATTTCAAAATTTTCATTGTATCGTTTTGTTATATATTTTTCACCTCACATTGATTTATAAGTCGGTTAGATTTTGTTGTTTGAAATGATAGGCCTCACGTTCTAGGCAGTGGGTTTTACATAATAGCTTTTGAGTTTAGTCAAAGCATGTTAGGCTATTTTCTGAAATTTGATTTAAGCTAAAAGTGCAAACGACTATTTTGTTTACATAGCAGAATATCTGAATATGGGATCGATGGATTTTATATCAATTAGACATTGAGAGTCAATTCAGTACATATAATAAAATAGATGATTACATCAAATGAAGCATCCGTCGCATAATTAATTAATCTAATATTCATTTTCCAACAGAGTGTAAATATTGTTTAGAAACAATAGGACTTGAATACATTTGGTATTAAACCTATATGCCAATGTGGGAGATATATATTTATACAATATGGTGAATTTTGCATTTGGCGCATTTGTTGCAACAATTATATAACTATTTTAAATTAAAATAATTTTGTAATAATACCATGTAAGAAAACCATTCTTGCACATGACTTTGTTTCACTTTACCAAATGTGTCTATATCATTGTTGCGGCAAATGATTCAATTGAGCCAAAATTGCAGTCGACTTGTGGAATATTTTTGAGATAAATAATTATTTGGTAACACGTGCCAATTTAATGTATTGTATTTCCAATTCTGAGTTGTATTACGTACGGGGAATCTCAAAAAGAGTTATTAAACATCTCGCAACATCCCTTAAACAAAATCTTTGATTGTTATATTTGTTAATCATTGTTTTTAGTGTTGTAAGTTTATTTTTAAAAATGTAAGGAATACTCATATCTTGTTATTTGGCACTTATACATAATTACGTATTCTGTGTCATAATTTTGTTTAACCTAATAATATCACTCTCACCTGTTATCAAATTTTGTCTTCGCCGAGATATTCATCAAAGTGAATTCTTCCATTTTAAACAATCAATTTGTCTTATTGACGAGATACATTTCCTGATATTTGTTTGTAAATTGAAGTGATTTTATCTAAATAATGTAAATATAACCTGGTTTTGTAAAAGCAATATTTACCAAAGATTTACTCACCAGTTGGAACAATAAATTATGTTTAATTTTGTTTAAAAAAGATTCTTTGGTGCTTGAAAAATAATTTACTGTGACACATTTTAAGTATTGGATTAGACTGAAAATTTTAAGATGGGGTAATGTTGCTCAGTACAACAATAAATCGCATGATATTTTTGTTATTCTTAGCAACCATTCCTTTAATGGAGAAATAGGTGTTAAGTATTGAGAAAAATGTATATTTTTAACTGTTTATGGAAATATGTTATTGAATTATTTTAAGGTTTTCTTCAAATATATTTATAAACTTATTTTTGACAAAATGTATTTTAATTATTGTGGGATCTGAAAAAGGTAACGGAACTTAACCTATAACGTATTATTTTCTGTGTTTATTTATGAAAAAAATACTTGTTGATATGATTTTCGTGAATTATTATTGTTACAAATGGCCTAGTTTGCTTTATAAAAATAGATAGACTTATTATAACTAGGATTAACCAAAACCGGTTAACACTACACTTTTAAAATAACGAAAAAAACCATTTAACTTTTACTTGGTTAATCTGTTTACTGTTAATTACATTACGTTAAGAGGATAGAAAATTATCCATTTTTCAGAGCACTTTCAATTCAAATATAAAAAGATTAATATCTTTTTTTGTCATTTTGATAAGTAGAATGAATTTCTTGAAAAAATATTCATCTATAAAGCATTCAGTTTGAGAAATATAATAGTATTGTTATCAACGTACACGTTACCAATATAAGAGTAAACTGGATGCTAATATTCAAATAATTTCTGTGACACTAAACCTATTTTGAATATTAAAGAATTGAAATAGCAAATAATTATTTTTTTATAATTAAATAATAGTCCATTCAAAGGTTACTCTTTTGACAATGAATGCCTGTTGCAAGCGTAAATAATTCAGAAGGGTTGTGTAAAAAAACTAATTTCTGTTTAGCATAAATCAAGTCTTTCATAATATTGTAACTGTAACAATGTCATCGTAATAAATATAAACAGCATACAAATAATGCGTACACAATCTAACAAAATATTATATCTTATATTTGGCATTTGGTTTTACTACATATATATAATTATCATCTAAATATTTTATAGTTGGAAAATGGGCTATCACAGAAACAATATAGTTTAAGATGGAAGTTGTCCACACAGTAGCTCTGTTTACCGTAAAGATTTATACGGCTGACCGTGCCGGTCACGTTCCATCCGCTGGCGGTGTGCCGGACAGTCGCCTCGAACATACCGCTGCCGGGGCTCGTTTCAACCACTACCGTATAATCTTGCACAATATGAGCGACCCCGCCCATCTCCAACGAGTCGGAGGGTCGGCCTATTGTGGCGTCGACAACTTTTTCTAGTACGAGTTTGGCACACTGTATGTAATTTGTCAATAGACTGTTGATGTGATTTACTACGATGTGAGCAACGTCCAACACCGTCTTGTCGTCCACGTCGAGTTTTTTAGTTTCGTGGCAAGTGCACCAGTGCGGCGCTATGGATGCCGAATCGCAAGTTCGATTCTCATTTATGGGAAGGAACAAGCTTATTCCCCGCGTGCTTATGTATGATCTCTCGGCGGATTTTTGTCTTATTTTATCATTTTCAATTTCGCTTAAGTTCAATAAGTCCACAAGCGTTTCGTGGAGATCAAACGGAGTCGTCAGTCTTTTGGTGTTTCTTCTCAAATTGGAAGAAGCGAGCGGAAATCTCTCCTTGAAGATTTCGGGAAGCACGAAGAACAGGAACGGCAGGCGCTCTTCCATGCGGCCCTGGTGGGTCGTGCGTATTTCTCCCCAGCGGATTCCGTGATCGCTCAGCACGACCACCACGGTTCTGTTGAGCAAACCGTCGCTGTACATTCTTTTCAACACGTTCAAGTATTTTTCGTCTCCTATTAATGGGTAATTCAGATAGTCGTGGGTCAGGCTGGTTTCCCAAAAAAAACCAAAATATTGGTGCTCTGAGAGAGTTTTCGTAAATTTATAAACATATGAAAGCAATACTTCTAAAACTAGTCTCGGTCCTAGGCATAGTTTAGCGTTTAAGTGTTTTTCATGTCCTATTTCTGATTCTGCTAAGTAATCAAAAGTTCTCCAATAAAAGTCGGTAGGCTTTCCGGAGAAACCATTTTTAAGATAGTTGAAGAGCGCTATGTTGGGCGCATCTTCAGCGAAGGCAGTAAAATAGCCGGCTTTACTGTACTTTTTCCAAATCAGCGGGCAATCGTCGAAAGTGGAATTCTTTCTGGTAATGCAACCGGCGTTGAATTCTTTTTCGCTCAAGCCCGAGAGAACCGGAACGAGATTAGGATACGTGTTATCTCCCACTTTATTGTAACCTTTGAATTCTGCAGCTCCCATGTTCTGTAAAAACTTTAAAGTCTGAGGCATCGTCCTGTGGAAATTTAACCTCGACACCGCGTCGATTCCCAGCATGAGCACGTTAAACTTCGGATTGGATTTGTCAAACTTATGGATGTCTTTATTTTTTAAAGTTACGAAAGAGTGAAAATCTTTATATATCTCTGATCCGTTATACGAACATACGACTTTAACGAATTCATGATTAATATTCGCGGAGTTAACGAAAGGAGTGCACTCTTTAATGTACTTGGAACGATTGTCCGAAGTGCTGGTCTTTCCTTCGGGCCGATAGAACGGCTGATAGCAGCACATCAGGTGTTTTCTCTCAACGGCTTCATAATTTTGTAAGTATTTTTCTACTACCCACAGGCTTGTGTGGTTTGAATCTATCAACGGAGGATTTTTATTATTGTGGCAGGAAAATTGTTTCGCTGGATGCACGAATTTCCGGATTGATGGATCGAACGCATCAAACGCAGGTATTGTGCACCCTTCGGTCTTGATGAAAAACCCTTTTTCATTGAGATCAACGTATTTACCATTTATAGTGTTCCACGAAAAGTGAATTTCGTGCGATTGAAACGTAATTTCAACTCCGATGTTTATAATTAGTAACAGACATGTTGCTAAAATAACTGGAAGCAGTAGGAAGTAATACTTGTATTTGAAGAATTGTGTTGCAGTTTTCTTTTCGTCCAGTAATTGTATGTAGTGTGTTTTCATTCTGCAACAAAAAAAATATTCTACACATTGCTATATGCAAAAGATTATTAGGAAATAAAGAAGTCTTGGAGCTCTAGTTAATTTTACATTCATATTTTTTCCAACGATGATTTTAAAAGAACTAAAAAAATATAAATTACCGAAAATTCAACAAAACAGATTTTAGTATTCGATTAATTTTATACTTTCTTATTTTAGGTTTTTAACCAGTGGTGCGGAGTCGTCCGAAAAAAGTGCGACTCCGACATTGACTAACGACCCAACCCCAACCCAGATTACGATTAAAAAAGTCTAATTTTGTCAGTTTTTTTCCCTGTCTTCAAATTAAACATCAACCAACCAATCCGGCAAATAGCCAAGTTTTTCATATTATACATATAACATATACATATATATTGCAGGACAAGAAGATGTTATTAGGCATAAATAAAAATAAAATATGCATGTCCATTAGTACACGCAGAAATGCAAAATGCATTTTATAGAAAAGTAGTTGGAGTCGCTCGTTTTTCACAACTGTTTTTAACTGACCTAATAAATATTATTTGTTGGTTGAATTGGAATTTACTTGGTAGAACTCTATTATAATAGGATAAAATCTTTCATTTGATTTATGTATAATTTCTTTCATTTGATTTATGTATAATTTGTTTGTTAATCAATATTTTCTTGTCTCAGTTCATGAACCATCAGTTTTATATACCTTCATTTTTTCACTCAATTTTATATAAATACGCCTGTTATGTTTGTATTTTTATCAGTTGATAATGCTCGTGATGAGCGAAACCGGTCTTGATCATTATAAATATGTGGAAGTAGTACAAACGAATTGTGTTTTATTTTTTAAAATAACATAAATAGCTATCAACTACCTGATAAAAATTTTGTAGAACTAAATACTTTGTTATATTATCCTATTAAATATTATTTGTTTGAATTTTCACTGTACATTATTCAAGTTGCTTCCACGCATTGGGTTTCAAAATTTTAGGTATGTATGCACAAACAATAATAGATCTTGATAATGATGAAGCGAATGCAATTGGTTTTAAAAAAATAAAACATCTTTTTTTGTACTAATCCCAGAGTTTTGGAAATGATCAGGACCGGTTTAATCAGTTGAAAATTCTCACGATAGACGAAGCCGGTCGTGGTAATATCAAAACAAATGTGAAGTATTAATTCTATTAAGAAAAAATGTGTTTTTTAAAATTATGCATTTCCAAAATTAATTGACTACGTAAAAGTGAATCAATATCACGATAACACATCACCTCAAAAGTGATTAAATTCCATGTGATATTTAATGAAGCCACACTGGAATCGTGGATGCTTTCAAGGGATTATATTTTTATGAACAACTTCGAGAATATAAGTGTGAAACAAGGAAAGTATTGCAAAAATGCACGGCTTGAGTGACTTGTGTTAACGATAAAGATGTCATTTTGTTAAGATAATGTGCTTGATTGATGATTCTTAATCACCTGACACTTCGAAGAAATTTTTAATCCATACTTCAAGAAAATATAGTCGTGGATAAGTGAAGACGCAAACTTTTGGTATTTTTGATCTGTCTCCCATTTGTCGCACTTCGTCACAACATCTTTTACCTCCCCTGACTGAATTACGTCACATTTTTGATTACCGCCTTTTTGGATATTATCGCGGAATATTTTATTCTGATAAATGAGTTGATATTTTATTGATTTTGCGACAGCACATTTTTTACAAACCCTTCGTCACTAAATTATAATTTAAGGGCAGCTGTTCAAATCATCTGTGTAGTATTATGTAATATTTGTGTTCAAATAAATGTTTATCAAATAATACATGCAATACAGTTTACAAAACACCCTTAAAATGATATAAAATAATATATTAGTTAATGTTTTTGGTTAACTTTACGATGAAAATTTATTATTCCGTGCAAATTTGAGCTTACGGACTATTTTATTTTTTCTCAATTAATTTTATTGGTTCATGGAAATTTCAAATGTTGAACGAAGGGTTTCCGGAAACGCACTACACATAATTATTAAAATATCAGTATTTCACCCTAACATACTTGATAATAAGTTAATATCCCACTTAAACAGACGTTCTTATTTTAAAATACACTTAGTAATTAACTAACAAAAAACAACCGTGACGAAGTACATAACAAAATAGTTTATCGTTACAAAACGGAAACAATTGAACGTGTTTTGGAATTTTATTTGAAAGTACTGTTAACAGTTTCAAAATTGTTCCTTGATAGCTTCATACATAGGAATAACACACATTCCAAATTTAAATAATTTACTTTTTATTTTCATCAGACAGTAGGTATAAAAATAAATCCTGCAACAGCAGGAAATTAAAAAAAATCAAAACAGTATGTGAGATATGATATTTCAAATAATACTTGTTAACATTTTCTGGCTGTGTACTAAAAAAGGTACGCTGAAAATACTGAAGTGGGTGCATAATGAAAGTTTGAAAATGAATTATTTGCGTCCATAGCGTTCCAAATTACAGATGGACATTAAAATAAACATGCTTTTCCTAAACTACTGCTGACAAGTATATACCGTTAATTTATTAATTAATCAAATTTCGTTAGTCTTAATATGGTTCTAAAAAAATCGCAACACATGTATATTATAGCAACACAAAAATACGGTAAATATTTTTTAATCAGTTTGATTATTTTATTTTTATGTACTTAAAGTCAATACTATGATTTTATAGTAAAATTAAATGTATATAGGTAAAGGGTTCTTAGAGGTTAGTATTATTTAAACACAGCTTCAATGCCAATTAGTAATCCACTTTTAAAAATACTTACTCTGTATGTTATAATTAATATGAGAAATGTGCAATGTAGAAAAATCGTAGAGGCTTTTTTTAAGTTCGTATTTCACATTCAAATTACATGTACTCAATTTGAGTTTTAATTTATGTGTAATCACATACTTTTTCAGTAGATGGGCATAATAAATTACTAGCTTAAAAAACCATGTTTAAAGCAACAAAATAATTTGAATTTAGTGATGAACAAATACTCGGTTTGGCGTTTTTATTTTTTTTATCACCAATCGTATATCATAATTAATTAACAATATATTTATTATTTTTATAAAAAAAAATCGGTATTATTTGGAAATACAAAAAGCCTTAAATTATTTACACCGTTCGCGGATAGGGACAGGTTATCGAATGTTCTGTTACACAATACTAAATTTATCTTTGCTTGGTTTTAGTAGTTACGTTACAGTATTTATTATCTTGGGCGATGATAAATACTGTAACGTAACAAGGTAAAATAGATTGATCACCAAAATTGACACGAGCTTGTTCGCAATATCTAATTAAATATAAATTTTTTCGTATTATCTTTGGTATCAATTTTGGCAGTATCGCAAGTGATTTTAAATTTTATTATTAATATAATCTAATTTTTTTGGGTCGAATAATATCTGTCTAGCTCTAGTCTGTTACCTACTATTCCCTCTTCATCCTCTTCATCTAGAGCAGTAGACGTGTACAACATTTGACAATGAAAAAAATTCTGTGAACAAATTATGCAGTATTTAACAAAGAAATATAGTCTGAATCGTCACTAATGAAATGAAATATCTGATATGTAACTATTATTTTAGTTATTTAAATTTAAAATAAAAGAATGAATTTACGGTTTGTAAACAATTATGTTACAAAACTTCTACCCACTGCGGCATGTGAACAATAATAGGAAAATACATAAATTGGCTCTTCTGTCAACGGATGGTTACGTCGGTAAAGTATATAAAGTATTATAATCACAAAAGTGCATCAATTGAAAGTACATATAGGTCAGAAATAGTGTTAATTCTTGTATGTTGATTTGAGCTTAATAAAATTGAATATGATACCATACATATAGGGATATGACGAGACTTGTGAGTGAGCCTTTTGAATCAGTGTTATTTGTGTCGTGGTCATTAATGTCACCTTAAATTGTATATAGTGAGTATTGTAGTTAAAAAATTAAAACTATTAATGTAGCCGTATGACTTTTAAGTGAACTAGTGAATTATTGTCCGTTTTATGCTGATAATAGTGCGCGCGAGCACCCATCCATAATAGCAGGCTTTACATTAATTGAATATAAACGATAAACTAATTGGAAATTTTTTTCTTCGTTTTTTAGATTGCTCAAGAGCTCTCTTTGAAAGCAGTGCGTCACCATTCAAAACATAGATAACTCGTTATACCTTTAAATATAGCAACCTGTAGAAGTTTTTATTAAATTAGATTCACTAATTAATTTAGAAAGTAATTCTTATATCTTTCTTCAAATCAAGAGATTATATGTGCATTGCAGCCTAGATAAACAAAATAACTCTTTTTGATATGTTACTAGAAGTGAAATACATTAATCAAAATGAAAATGCTATGTGCAAGACTGGTCCATTCCATAGGGCCATTATACGAAGAGCAACATGCTGCTCATCATCATCCAGACACAGATATTCCTGAGCAAGGTAAGTACAACTATCATATGAACTTGATTATCATCATAAAATTGTTTTATAGAATGTTCTCAAAAACGCTAATCTTGTTTTTTCTCTCCACGCCTGATTGGGAATTTAACACGAAAAAGACCTACGTAACGTTCTTGATGTAAAGCAGGGGTCTCAAAAATTTTTAGCTTGAGGGCTACACTGACTCCTCCACTAAGTCCCAAGGGCCAAGCCCTAGCTGGCTCATCATACCAACATATGTAGTGTACTTTTGAGTTACGCGTAAATTTCGGTTGGTATTTACGGACAAGTGTCAAGGACATTTCGTTGCGGCGGAGATAGCCGTTAGCCGAAAGGAGAAAGCCAACTTCTGCCTGATTTATACGCTCATATTAAGTCCTTTTAACAAAAAATTTGGTTGATCGGTTGCATAAAGTCTCTCGTGGTTTTTTTTCTGCTCTCGGCACTACTTATCTGTATGACAAAACTATGGCGCGTCGGATATCGGACATGTCCAGCCAGCTACTTCATGTAAAGCATACTAACCACCTAATTGCACATGGAAGCGTCAGTGTGTAAGGATCGTTATTATGATCATCACCACTCAATAACCTTTCTTTCGTAAGCTGTTAAAAATTTGTTTGGGTAGACGAAAAGTTATCGGTTATAACGAAACTATAATTTTTTGTACGTGAATTATTCAATATCACGATTTCATAAATTGGTTACCTGATTGATATCACAAAATGTCGACAAGATAAAATGTTGAAGGGCGTATAGAAAAAGATTAATATGCAGGATTTTAACTGTACCGACCACGAATGTACTATTTTAGTGAATCAAATCGGAAGACGGCATTACTGGTAGTTGGTGGTCATGGATTGTTACTTTAGTACGTTTCAAAAAATTCTTGAAAGCTGCTGCTGAGACAATCACTTGGAAGCGCTTCCCATCGTTGTGTTACGGTATACACAAATGTATCTGGCTGTAACTCTGTTGGTGGGTGGTGGCGAATAAAACTTTCAGTACCCTAGGAAGATAGACATTCGGGTAAAAATTCGCGTCTTGTGGAGTTTGCAATTCCACACTATTACGACGAAAAAGTAACTGGCTTGAAAGTACGGATTCCAAATATTCCTTATAGTATTCGAATTTTCGAATAATGTAATATATGAATTTCATCATATATTATATCGACGCTCCTACGTACAGTCATGTAAGTGCCACATACGCCTTTTGTACTTTCGTTGTCTACGCACTCAGTTCTATAGATAGGCATCAAACAACATTGGCAAAAGTACCACGGTTTTTTTTGTAATGTATAAACACGTAATAGCCACTTATACGAAAAGTCTTTACCTAAAATCCGAAGTACAATATCGTATCTGTAATACCTCAAAAACTATAAGCTTTTGAGCAAAACATCATATAAAATAAGAAACTAGATTTAAAATAATAGCATTGTTCCAATTTTGAAGAAGACAGATGCGACCGTTACTTTACAACCGCGTTTTGAATATTTGAGACGCTCTCTTGTAAAATGTCATGTTTGCCGATACGGGACTATACGTAGAGAGTGTCGATATGTTTTATGGCGAATCTTATTAATTGTTGACACATATATTAGTTGTTAGCACGTGCTATGGTGCTTGAAGTTTCAATAAACAAAATAGATTACCTATATCACGTTATAATGCGACACAGAATGAAATTTGTTGTCAAACCAATGGTTTAATATACATATTTTGAACGAATAATCTTATATATATATATATATATATATATAATAGCCCAGACCGCTCTGTAGACGTTTTTTTATTATCAAATATCACATGTAGGTATGAAATTTTCTCATGACCTAAGCGTTCGCGGTATATGTATAAAATAAGATGTCATGAAATACACACACAGTTTCGACGTACAACTATTTTAGGCTTTCAGTATTTCAGTACCGTCATCTATGACGGGTGCGGTTATACTAGTCTTATATATAATAGCCCAGACTGCTCTGTAGACTTTTATTATTGTCACATATCATATGTATTTATGAAATTTTCTCATGAACTAAGTGTTCGTATTAGCTACTTTAGACACTCAGTATTTCAATTTCAACACCGTCATCTATGACGGGTACGGTTATACTAGTATTTAAATCATTTATCAAATATTTTAATATAGGAATATCAAAAAAGATCCGAATACAATCGAATATTCGTTTGGAATCTCTACATAATATAACACACTAGACACTTGACCAGGGACCCGAACTGAAAACCGGAAAAAACCGTTATTTTTTCCGGAACGAAAACCGAAACTGACCCGATATTTATTTCGATTTACGAGAGAAATTTTCGCATATAAAAGGCAGATTTAAGTAATAATTTGTGTCGAAAATTTTAATTTAATTAATAAATTGTTTATCTTGTGTTATATATATATAAATTATATAATATATTGTGGACTTTAATAGTCATTAATAATCATTACTAAAATATCAGAATATTGTTTTTACGTTAAGATAGTGTTGTATTAAAATATCAATTATAATTTTTTTTTTTTTGCAAAAAATATTGTTTTAACGTAAAGATAGAGTTATACTATCAAAAAATTCTTTTTATTGATGATTTATGAATATTTAAGTTTGGTGACGTGCATTTAGAACAGTTTTATTCTGGGTTGATACTTTTCCATAGCAACTGTCAAACACGAGTGTGAATGTCAACAGTTTTGTTGTTAAAAATACAGTGGAAATAAGTGACTACGTCATGTTAAATAGTTCCAAACGAATCTGTGGGAAAGCCAGGGAAGTTATATGTAGCGTTTGTCAGTTCCAACTGCCGCCATTACAAAACAATCAAATTTTTAGTGTTGCCAAGTGACTCGTTATTAAATACTTACTGTATTTTTTATATAGACGTTTAAATTTTTTTTTAAATATCCTATAGATGCAGCATTCAAATTTATGACGTTGTAATTGAATTTTTTTACACAATTTTAATTTTCACACGTTTTATGAAAGTATATAAAAATATTTTTAAAACAGTATTTAAAATTTCCATTCAATTACAGGTTTTAATGTTTTAGTTAAAATATGTAAAATAAGAGAAGCTTGGAGGAACCGCGTGATGGTCATATGCTCCGAATAGGGAGCGGATATGGTTAAAAATAATATGTTATTTACATAAACTATGCATTTTTTTTCATTTATATCTTTAAATTATGTTAATAAGCAAATAATTTTGGTTGAATATGGCAACATTACTAATGCAATGGTGGCGCCCTCACTAGCGGCCAGGTAGTGTTGGTAATGCTATAGTACAAACAAATTGTGTTTTATTTATAACATATTTTGCCTTTCCACCAAGAATTGAGAGTTAGTTGACACCTTAAAAGTGATTTTAATACGAGCTGAACCGAAAGCCGCAACTAGAACTGAACCGATATTTTTTTTTTACCGAACTGGAACGAAAACTGGAACGAAAAGAATAACGGTTTGGGTCCCTGCACTAGACTGATATTATTAATTTATATCTTGTACGTAACTACCAAATTGAATTGATTTTCATCGATGTAATTTTTGCTGTAGATAAATATCGTCTGAAAAACAATTAATACATCGATGGTGTTTTGGCCAATTGATGAAACCCTCAATAATACGAAAATGAGTTAATGAATGGATCTCATTTTAAAGACGAAAGAGTAGGTCTCGGCCAAGCGGTGTAAAGAAAAATAAATTGACCACTTTTTGGAAGGGAATCGCCATTTGACATTGGTTTTAGGATTAAAAATTTTGACCCGGTCACTTGATGTAAGCCACTATTATATCGGCACCTCCTACGTATAATCCCGTATATGCAAACATGAGAATTTACAAGAGTGCATTTCAAAGATTGAATACGAAACTCACCATTTAATGTTTCCGATAAAAACAGTTTTTACTCTCTTCTGAACAATTTCAATTTTGGCCAATCAATTGGCCAAAACACTGTCGACATATCGCCAATCTATATATATATATATATATAAATGAATGTCTGTTTGTTGGTTTGTCCGGATCTTATAGGCTCCTAAACTACTCAACCGATCGCGACGAAACTTTCAGGAAGGACTTATTGTGATCATGCCAGAAAATATTATATAAAATAAATGTTTGTTTGTCCTTTACGCGTTCCTTTACCATTCATACGATTTCGATGAAACTTCGGTGAGTTGTTGTGCACACACCAGTGAAGGGTTCTGAAGAAAAAAATTGAGAATCTAAAATTGAAAAAAGAATTAAATACGTACATACAGCGACATCTAGGAAAAACCTTCTGATTTATTCGTGTACGCACCAGACGAAAAACAAAAATATTGTGTTATAACAAGTGTGATATTGAAACTCGGGTTCGGGTCGGGCCAGACCTGAAGATGATGGGCTCGAACCGGGTAAGTCTATGAAATTTCGGCCTGTGCAGACCTCTAATCCAAAAGCAGTTCAATAAACAGAATTAAAACACAAACCCTTTCTTTCTTTGAGTGGCATTGCAACGCATGCCGGGTACTCACTAGTCTAGTATAAATAACCATAACTGTAAACTCATAGTTCTGAAAATATTGCGACATGTGTTGTTTTTTAATTGTAAATATTTAAAATTTGTTGAATATACTAAGCATTAAAAACGAATAGGAGTGAATAACAGTAGTGATGTTTTTACACTACAATTATTTGAATCCTACGAAAACTTTTGCATTTAAAACAGAAAATCACAATTTTAGCACTTATGGTTGTTTTATACTGGATGGGCGATATCTAATGCCAATTTAAAGTAACATCTTATGACTGTTGCTGATACACAAAATATGATTTTTAATATAACATTCAATTGAGAAACACAAATACAAACGGTGTTTATTTTATTTTTACAAATGATTTAGGAATTGATTGAATTTGCTTTTACTTGGTAAAGCTTCATTATAATATGGTAAATAATTACATAGCAACATGTTAAGCTACACAATATTTAATTGTAACATATTAATCGTCTGAATTATAGATAGTACTTACGATGGCGCTATAGCTGTCAACTATATAATTTTTATGATTCTTGTGGAATATGTTGTTTTTTGTATCTTATATATGTGTCACTTAGAATAGTAATGGTGTAACTCCATTTTTGAAGTTTTGAGAAAATCAAGGTTTTGTAAAATGTTCTTAGGGTCAAATAACAACCTTTAATAACTGTTTGTCAATCAACCGAAGAACTTAAACGTTAGTGTAGTAGTAAAGTCTGTCCGGACACTTCACGCTTACTCTGATATTGCAGATACTTTACTATTATTCTGAAAAATATCGTTAAATATGGAAATATAAAAACAAAAAAAAAAGAGTTTTTTCAAGAAATTTGGAGTATATACGGAGGTGCACCATTATTAGACTAACAGAATGACATCATTTGAACGCGTTTGAGGTATAAACTCAATTTTCGTAATTTTGGAGTTACACTATTACTATTCTAAGTGACACATATAATAGCCCAGACCGCTCTGTAGACTGTATTATTAGCACATATCACATGTAGGTATAAAATTTTCTCATGTCGTAAGCGCTCGCGGTGTAAACAATGCACAAGCAGTTCCGACGTACTAGCTACTTTAGACATTCAGTATTTCAATTTCAATACCGTCATCGATGACGGGTACGGTTACACTAGTCTTAATATGTTAATGTTTTTACGCTTTCTCGTAAAGTCAAAGTTTGCGGTGCTACGACTTTGCGCCCTAGACTGGCGGGCCGATGACTTGAAGTTTAAGAAATCGTAGGCGTAGCCTCTACGCAAAGTTTAGAAACTTGGTCTGCTACGCTGAATGAAAAATCGGAAAATAAAAAGAAATTTTAATTTTACAATAATAATTGTGTACAAATGAAATATTTTACACAGTTAGACACTGCACAAAATCAGGATCTTATAATCTGATTGTATATTGTGCATTTTTAATATTTTAGTTCGTGTATCTTCGACGTTTCATACAAATTGGGATCGAAAAACTCAAATTTATTTTATGTCTCACATTAAAATTAACTATGTTTAAAATATTCTCATTAAGTTTAATTATTACGCAGCTTATTATTTTTCACATGCCCGTATACCGTATTTATCAATTCGATTTAAATAAAATTTGCTGCTTATAGCTATTTGATAATAATATAATACCTCGCATTTGTATTGAGTAAGCTTCAAATTTGTTTTTTTTTTAATAGAAGTGTGTTATTGACAAATATTATACGTATTAAACAATACATTTTTTGTAATCTCACATCCGTTACCTACGCACTTGTAAATGAGTTAGATAAAATAATGTATCGTTCCATGTTCTTAGTTTAAAAATAAAATAGTGTTTATAGCGTCGAGAAAAATGACAGAAAAGAGGAGTGACAGAAATGCCAGCATCCGTCCTAGGATTTAAGATGACATTTTCGCCTTTCTATCTTTTAATCTACTAAAATCATTCATTAAGAACTTTGAAGAACTGACCTGGCTGCAAGTAAAATCTCTCAATGTCTCATGTTCTTCCATCAATGCTTCGTTTAGTTGTTTCAATAAATTGAATAAATGCACAGCTTCTTTCCATTGTATTTCTTCCCCTAACGGATGGCTGTGTTCGGGCGACGCGAGAAATGTTTTTGTACAGTGACATGCGCACTTAAATGCCGGGAATTCGATAGTGAAACATAGCGCATGCGTCGATTTTTTTTCAAATTTTCGAACTGTTGAAAACAATGTATGTATCATCATTTTCGCAAGTCCTCTGATAATAGTTTGTAAATGAACAGTTTTCTTCCGTATCCATGAAAGTGATATAAACTCTATCGCTAACGAATTTAAGCAATTTTCCAATTGAAATTTAAAATGATATCCATAGAACATAAATAAATTTATTTATCAATGCAATTAAGATTTTATCAAAAAATGAAAGTCGGCGTCCGTGGCGCAGTTGGTTTCTTCGCTGTCTACGGTTACGGATGTCTCGGGTTCAATTCCCGGTGCGGACGGTTTTCATAGATTAATCTTTCAATCGATTTATGGATTTCTGTTCGTAGTCTGAGTCCTCCCTCCCACCAATCCCATCCTCACGGGGCGTAACGAGAGCGATTAGCTAACCACTAGTCCTGTCATAGCCCTATCCTTCTATCCCTACTCTCTTCGAAAAAAGAAAAGAGAGGTTGAGCAACTGAGTGACAAGTTTTCTCTTAGAAAAAATTCTGTCAAGATACCTCCATTAGGAGACCATATGCTCCACATTGGGAGCGGACATGGAAAAAAAATTAATCACGTGATTGATATATATGCGTTACTAAAAAAAATATTCAGAAAAAAAGTATTTATTTTGGTATCTATAATATTTATTTAAATATTTTTAAAAAGTCTACAGTGCATGAATAAGGAACATCAAAATTTTATCTCAATCAATCACATTGTAATCAATTCAGATTTCTGGAAATATCCAAATTGATGTAAATTATAGAACAGCGATGGCAAACCTATGACTCGTGTGATAATATCAAGGTATCCGCAAAAAAATATTTCAAAATTTGTCCATATTATGTATGTAAAGTAAAAACATTTCCTTTTTTACAGTATTTAAAGTCTGTAATTATATTGCATTTCCATATATAATATCTGTGTGTGAAATGAAAAGCGTGCGAATCGGTACTTTTCATGAGACTCAAATCAAGGTTTACGTTACTGAACATTTTCTAATTCTTGGTGGAAAGGCTTTATATTTATGAAATAAAATATATTTTTTTATTTTCATTCCACAATTTTGTAGAAAATAAAGGGAAATTTACTAATTTAGCGGCGTTGATTCGATTGATTTGACAGATCCCCTTTCTCCTTTAGGCATGATATGTATTGTAGTAATTCTGACATATTCATCATGTGAAATGAATGCGACGCACAATCCTCAAATAGGACACAAATACTGTGTTGCACTGATTATTGCTGAATGATTGTGTTATCAGAAAAAAATCATATTTGCAGCATACATACTTTTAATCAGGGATTTTTTTTAAAAGTGCCCACTTCTTGTCAAGCTTTTTATTAAAACAATTATACATAAAAATACATGACTGTGTCGCTACTTTTCAAAAGCAGCTTTATTCAAAATGAATGAACTCGAGAAAAACCACTTTTTTGTTTCTTCGTGTATACAGTCGCAATGTTGGAAGGTTATGGAAATACTGATTTACTTGGTATTTAATAGCATTTGTGCCATTTTTTTAAATACAGAAATAATATTAAACGCAAGTAGGTCGATAGCAATTGACAGAAAAAGTGAAAAAACCTAAACATGGATATGGCTGCCTTTGACAAGTAGCTACACATGTATTCAAATATTTTAGACATGTCAAATCTAAAGTTAATTTTGACAATGAATCATATAGATATTGAGGTAATTATGTAAGAGCGAACATTGACTCGTTTAATTTCTTTTGAAAGATTAACAATACTGGAAAAAAGGTACCGGAATGCCGTTCCACCGCGTTACATGGCAAAAAGTTCTGCTTTTAGACGGGGGCAAATTAAAAAAATATATATCTCGGTGTTTTATTATGTCGATTTAGCTTTCAGCAATCGATTGACATACTTATCAAAAAATCGATTTTTTCATTTTATCTCAATGTTGCTTTCAGGTAACGAAGTATTAACGAGTGTCTTTGATAACCCATTTTAAACGCCAGTGACACGCGGACGAGGTTTCTCATCACTACACTACAGTGTGAAATAGGTAAAATAACTCCGTTGTAAACGATTTGATGCAGTTAAAGTTATATTTATGTCATCATCAACTACCCTTGATCGCCTGCTTATCTTCTCTTCGATCCCGTTAGAACTGTATCTAAGTTTTGACATGAATTTCTGCAAATCCTATTCAAGAAATGAGAAGATTGCATAATTTAAAAAATACTACATTACAGGATAAACATAATCTAGATTCTAGATCTACAAATAATATATTTAAGATACACAGAATATTACAGTTTGTGCAAGTGAATATAGAAACATTTACAGTCACAAACGCACGTCAGTCGCAATGATAATACTCGAGATGTACAAATTTGACGTACTCATCAGTTATGAAGTGAGAGAGTAGGTAAACGAAACAACAACATCTGCCTCGCCGCTCGATGGAGGGAGGCGGAGAGCGGGGAGAAGCGGGGTGTGGGCTTCAACACACTTCAAGGCCCGCGTCCTGGGACAAGGACAAACAAAGGACAAAACAACGGCTCCTTCGTCTTCCATTAAAACCCGGTCGTTTATCCGTATACTCTTCTCGTTTATTTGCAATTAGTTTCAGTTAGTTAAGACAGTTACACAACAGAATTGCACACTTTTAATTTAAACGATGTAAGTGGTTTTACTAGTAAGCGGTGGCTACACCGCCGCTTCGTCTGCCGACGACTTTCCCCGGGAAAGGTCGAGACCCCACTGACTGGCAGGATCGCAGGCCCTTCGCCCACTTCAAACTGCAAACCAACAACAGCAACCAAACAAATACGACACCACTCTTAAACGCCTCAGGAGGGGTATTACATTTTTAAATTTTCATTAATAGGAAGAGTCTGCAGATTGGTTTTGAAGACCCTGTCCACCCCATAAGTACGGGGCGGTGTCAGAAGTTATCTCATTTGCATCATCTATGATTTAAAATTGCTACTTTTTTTTAAATTCACATTATTTGCAACACAAGTAGATATTAATAACAGCCACAAGACGGTATTTAAAGTCAAGAGTTACACTTTGCTTTGTACATTGCGATATAATAAATTAATGAATTAGCAATGTCAAGGAAAACTAACCTACCCGTACTTTCTACCACCAGACCTTTCTGGAATGATTGGTTATCGGCATCCATGATCAAATGGAAGGTCTCAACACAAAAGCTACTTCGGTCCGATTAATCACTTTTATTCGGTTTAACAGGTGAAGTGGTTTAACAAACAAAAATTACACCAGAACATAACATTGAAACTACATTTATATATTATTATTTAAATAAATACCTTAAATTACGTTGAAATTTAAGCACAATTGACACAAAGAAATGATTTTACACTTTATCTTAAATACAATTCAAAGAAAACAAAACAAAAACGAGTTTAAAACGATAAGCGATGCGGCGCGGCGGCCGACGCACCCCGTTCGGGACGCTGCTGTTCGGGACAGACTGACTGCAAATATTAAAAGTCAAAAAAATATCATGTAGCCCCTCTACCTTTTATCGATGGCATCTATCTGTTGATACCCAGGGATGTAATTAGTCGGCCGCGGCCGCTTTCCGTTTAACGACCATAAATCGGTCAAGCCAGGCAATCAACTTCCGAGAATTTCAATATAAAAACATGTTCGAACGGTTGTTATGGATCCTTCCAAAACTAAAAGTTCACAAAAATGGTCGGGGGCGTGTAAATAATTAGAATTACCATATTTTGGGTTTGCTTTGAAAAGAAAACGAGAGCTATCAATATGAATTTAGAAAGATAAAAATATTATAATATACCTATTCCGCTAAGTTTTTATGATTCAAAAGGCTTAGAAATGGAGTGGTTAACAAAAAACAACAATTATGTATTAGTGATTTAATCAATTTAGTAAAAATAAGGCAAAAACAAACACCGACTTGAGAAAATTACATAGCTGAGAGAACACAACTAAGATGGCACGCAACAGACTTGCATCGCTGCAAGCTAGGCCTAATGCAGGCAAGAACATCATAAATAAATATTTTTTGCTGGAATTATGCAATAATGATAACTGATTAATTAATTTTATAAAATATTCTTAGCAAGCAAAAACAAATCGATTTTTACGAAGCTCGATTTAATCTGGAATGATTCATTCTACGATGAAGATAAAAAGTCATTATTACAAATGAATATCTAATCTATACAGAAATCAATAACTTGAGCCACTGATACTAAACCTTTTCCTAATCAGGATACCTTTTTCTCATATGATTAAATAATATCAATAAGGCACTACAGGTTGTCCTCGACATACGACCGAGATAAGCTCCTGCACTTTGGTTGTAAGTCGAGTTCCGTACAAACTATGAAATTTAAATATCATTCGGTTCATTACAACGGATACAACACATTAGAGCTCCCTTTTTTAAAAATCTTAAATTGTCTTATGCTGTCAAACGACAATCACAAATATTATCGCAGTCTTCGAAAATAAATTGCGTCATCCACCCTTTTTTGTTTGTGCGGTAATGTAATAGTAAAATATCAGTATTGATTCTTTTGAAGACTCTTGGGTGTTTCGAGTGATGGATCATTAATGATTTTAATTTATACCCACCAATATTTCCATCCAATTAACGTATAGCACGATCCTTGAATGCCTTGAATCCTGGCATACTTTTTGCTCCTTTATGATTGTATTCCCCCTTTATGATGCATTTTCTTCGTCAGCATTTAAATTTTGTTTCATTACATATTTTTCTTTTCTAATCAACATATCGACTGTGGAAAGGAAAAAGGACGTAACCCACACCAAAAAATACTGTCTATAACTCTCACAACACGTGCTAATACACTATATTTATTTATAAATATATAATATATCGATATAGAAAAGCAAAAGGACTTATTCCTCCGTCTTTTATAATCACAATGTATACAATTTAATACACGTTTTGTTTGGGCTATAGACAATATTTTATATGTAGGTTACGTCCTTTTCCCTTTCCACCGTCGATATTAAATGTTTTGATAAAATCTTCAGCAGCCTTATACTCAGCACTAGTTGCCTCTACTTTTATTTAATAACCTGATAATTCACTCGTTTTTTAAATCTAGTAAACCGTCAATTGCTTGCAGTAAATTTTTGTCGTAGTTCTGTTGTTCTTTTAATTTCTGGTTTTCAAAAAGGCTTCGCGCTTTTGTTTTTGTGGTTACGATGCTTAGAGAGATTCGTTTTTCACCAAATCTTCCATCCAGATCACTAATAGTTTTCCATTTTATAGATGTTGATCATTTAACTAAGTGGTGCACAACCTATTTGAAAGAACATCCGGTTTATTCATTTCCTAATCTTTCACGGGCCTCAGTTAAAAGTTAAAAGTGTTATATAATATACTAATGATATAGAAATAATGATATACTTATACTATACAAGCTATGCATTTCATTATTTTTAATTTAATACTTACATAATTTTACTACTTATTACTTGTGGTCACAGCAAATACCATTTTGGGTTGCATGTGGCCCTCGGGCCGCGTTTGTGCATCACTGCTTTAACTGGTTCACTAATTCTTACTTTATTCTTTAAAATTGTAGAGATCGTTGAATGTGATTTGATTTCCGTTGAAGTCCTTTACTTTTTTACCATTCTCATATCGTTTAATAAGTTTTAGTTTCGTTTGTCAGTCTATTGCTCGTCTCTTCTTTATCATGTGTATTCTATTCAATAATAATTAAAGTTTATTTATTTAGATAAGGTTTACCAGATCTATTAATTATTCACTAAAAAAAAATGAAGCATACATCGGGCGCGTGCTGTGGATATCTCTCTTACTTACTCAATCGCATGTAAAGTGAAGGGTGCGAGCGAGATACAATGGAATGTGGGCGCATGCCTTCTGTCCTAGTTGCTAATATACAAGTTAAGTTGTGTAATGAAGATAGAGATAAACCTACCGCAGGCCGATGGTACATCATATAAAAATATAAAAATCAATGTAGGTTTGTTCGTATATTTTGCACTGCCATGCCGTTGATCCGATTCCGATAAAACTTTGTTAAGTTATTGCTTGCACTTGCGCGAAGGATATAGGTTTAGTACAATCAGGCCCGGACAGGCCCGAGCCCGACTCTCAACTTTTTAATTTTTAAGTTACAGTAGGTCGTGATTAATTCGTGTAGGCACTAGACAGAAAAACAAAAAATATTGTGTGTTCAAAAAAAAGCACTCCAATAACCAGAATTAAAACACAAACACTTTCTTTCTTTGAGTGGCATTGCAACGCATGCCGGGTACTCACTAGTATATTATAAAATGATATGGTCACTACAGTAATTACAGAATTTATTTGGTAAATATGCTTTACAACATGCCACTCTTTTTCTCCACGAAAATGCCGCTAATAACAATGACCTTATGTAGGAAATTAAATTACGCATAGGAAAATGTCAAATTAGCATATATGCAAGTCAGGGAAATCGATGATTTACGAGATAAGAATATAAAATCAGTATGAAAAGTCCCCGTAATATGTTAAATGGAACTTCTTAGAACAAATCATAAAGCAAAATTTGAAAAATGGTGACGAATTTTCGTTAAATACTTCGTATTTCACATAATTCATCTGTTTCCTTGATCAAAATGTTTGATTTTTTTGCCAATTTCCCATCCTCAATTAAATTACCCAGAGTAGTGCTCCGCAACCGATGCGCCGTACTAGCTGCAATAATTCTATACGTTTATTCAAAAAGTCATTTTAAATTGCTGAGGAAAAAGGCTGTAAGCTGCATAACTACATCGGTTTTAATAATTTTTGTCGGGGTAAAAAGACGTAACCATCAATTTTATTGGTTTTTCTTAAATAACTTATTAAATTAATATCAGATTGGGTAAATAAAACGCCAGATTATTAGTCTTCATGCAACTCAAGGTTGTGTATATTTAATGTTTTGATTTTGGTCGAAAATCATTAAAAAAAATCATTAAATTTTTCGTGACTCCTGTAAAATTTGTTATGTGTGGGATAGGGTAAGGAGACCTATTATCGTGATACATTTTACAAAGTACTATATATACATGCAAACTTGTTTAATATAACAAATTGGAAATGTGTGATTTAATGGCCATGCTTCACCTTTATGCTAATCATTAAATAGAAATCATAAACTTAGTTATTATTATTTTATTAATAATTTTAGTTTAACCCAAAAAGTAAGTTAATATCGTGACAAGCTCAGCTAATATTGTGATAGTGGTAAGGTAATATCGTGACAACTAGAATACATAGGAAAAAATCGAAAATATTTATTTATAAAAGAAAGAGAGGCTGCCATTGGTATTTTTGGTTTACATACAGTTTTTGAATGAATACATTTTATTTAAACGCTTGTCACACATGATGTTAATTTCATCATCGTCTGGCGCGAAGTTCAAATAATCGTTATGATAATATGACAACTGTACCCATTTATGCCCAATCTTCTCTATTGCATCAAGGAAATATGTTAATCCTCAAGCAAGACATATCCAATCTTTATCAGTATGTTTTAGTTTTCTGGTGTTTTTGTTTGTTTCGGCTCCTTGCTTCTTTTTTAATAGTTGAAATTTTCAAAATACTTGACTTTCAAAGATGCTGACGAGTCGGACTTTCTTTTTGCTGATGAAAAGGTGCCAAAGCGTCTAGATGAATAGCATCCATACAAAAAAAAGAAAATCCCACATTTCTTACAGGCACTTTTTAATGCAAAATATCAACCCAGTTTAGTCACAGATTTGTTTCCCTATTTATGTAGTCGTTTAGTGTACTCCATAATACACCTCTCGATTTTGAATGGGCATAAATTGTAATTCCATCTTCTTGCACTAATCTTAAAGCACGATCTATATTCGAAGATGAGTATTGTATCATTTTTATTGGTTTATTTTGCAGTTGTAGATATGTCTTAAGCAAAAATATACTGATACAGGTAATATGGTGATAAAAAAAATATGGCGAAAACCAGCTAAATAAATATCCATTAATATTGTTGACCATATAAGCTGTACGTACATATATGAATATATTAGTAAAAATGAGGCAAAATATTAAAATAGTTCATTCAAAAAAACTAGTAATTTTTGAAAAACAACCTAAAAAATACACCGACTTACTTAAGGAATTTTGTTAAATATATTATTATATTTTTAACTAATACTATCAAATATATTATGGTTGATCTATTAACTATTAACATTGTACAAGAAAACAATAACTTACTGGATTCAAATCAGATAATTTTACGAAAAACTGAGCATATATCTCGCGACCATCGGTTTTACTCGTCTTAACAGGTTGGCAAACTAAAAGTTTTTTAGCTTGTCTCACCAGCAATTAGCGATCAATGTGAACATGCCATTATTCTTCTCATTTCTTTGCCTCATTGTATGCATTGTTTCACATTCGTCACCAGACTAGGTAATATTGTAAAATCAAATACCTATATCACTATAATACGTCCCCTTACCCCACGTCCTTTTTCCTTTCTACCGTCGATATGTAAATGACAAATTGTAAGAATATAGTACATAATTTCCAAGAAATTATATGTACACATACAATTTTCGCAATATGTACCGTGATGGTTGATAATTTAAAATAAAATAGTGTTAAAGTTATGCTTAATCCAGCACTATTGTAAATATTAGGTCATTGTTGGAGGAAAAATGGTGGGAGGACGGCAAAACCCCTAGCTAAGCCACAAAATATTATTATTATTCAGTTAATTAAATTTATCAGTTTTCTTAATAAATTTTTTATTGTTTAAAACGTGCCTATATTGTAACATCGCTTAAAAAAATTAAAGGTAGGGAGGCGTGGAAAAAAAATTTTTTTTAGGGAAGGCATTGTAGCATAAAGGTGGGAAGTCGCTGATTTAATGGAATATCAAGGCATCGGAATCCAATTTGTTTAAAGACGAGAATTTCTGCAAGTGATCAAGTGATGTCGTCATAATTAGTTGCATGATGCGTTCCAATAAAGACTAATTCTCCACGTCTTATTTCGTATGTTCAACATATATGGCAGGGTTAAGATTAAAGAGTAAGTATTAAAAAAATATTTAAACCTTTAATTGTTCTTTATTTTGTCATAAGATTATTGGCACAATAATAATGTTATACAGAAACACAGTATTGCCAACATTATCGATATCGCCAATGGAATTAAATAATATATAAATATTTACTCAACTGGAACATTTCCATAAAATATATTTGTATAATTAAAATCTTGCCTCAAAAAGTGATCTTTTCCAATATTGCATTTATCATACGAAAAATAGCATACCGTTTAAAATAGTTTCTTTGTCTACACATGGTCTGTGTAAAAAAATAAATTTACTGTTGAAAGGTTGGAAAATTTTCTGACCTGCAGATTTTTCATGAAAAATGGAATCAATCATGTTTTTGATTAATACAATTTCCAACAAAAAATGAAGAGTGACAAAGCAAAACATAATATTCAAATAGAAAGATGACTAGTGGAGAGTACTAAATTAAAATAACTTATCCAATTTAAATTCAATCCTATGGATTTTGCACTAGAACTGCTTTTTGATTCATTTTTGAGGCAAGGCGTGATATCACTTTTCTAATAATCATACAAAAACCTTTTTTTATGTGTAGTTTTTAATTGCAGTTCTTATCTAAATTTTATAACTTTTAGAAAATTTGATATGAGCAATTGATACTGATAAGCTAGGTATCTATGCTGTGTAAAAAACAGAAATGTTGTTTTAATTTTTGACAGAATTTATAATCTGACGATAGTAATTATGACATTAATCGACATAGGACAATATATTACGAGAATATTTATCATGTACCCTTTTAGTATTATATTTTGAAATTGCGAAATGAAGAATATTACCTTTAATTCCACGTGAATCAAAATATCAATTCTTTACAGAAAGCATGTATCTTGGTTGTTTTGATTTCACTATTAATCAGTGTTAATTACATAGACACATCATTTTACAGTTTTTTTTTTTTCACTGTAGTTCTTTTGATTGAATTAGAGTTTACAGATGTATTATAGTTATATAGAAAATAAAATTGTGGAAATAATTTTTTTATATAAAATCATAATTAATATACTGTATTATTCCATTGGCTGTGTATCTAAGTGTGACACATGTTTTGCTTATTAAAGAAACAACTTGAGACTGTCTCGTAATAAGCTTTTTAACGATAACGTAGCATTGATTCAAATTCTTTACTTATATTATGTAATAATTATGAGAAATTAAGAGTGCGATTTCGTCTTTTAATGTATCCAGAGCGGGAAGATACAACAAATAATAATATTAATAACTTGTTTTGGGGAGAAAAATCTCAAAGGAAATAAACTAAATAGCAGGGTGTCACCCATGTTATTTATTTAGAAATAATTGATTTCTGTTAAGGCTCTTTTATAGTCTGAAGATATGAAAGACAAACCACTGGAATACCAAGGGTCGATGAAATCAATAGCCTATGTCAACTATTAGATATCCATGTGTTGATTCTGATGTTATATCTTCATTATTTATTTCATTAAGTTTTCCAGTAAAACAATGAGCTTTAAATATGAATGTTTACCTAAATACACAGAAACGTCACGTCTTGGAAAACAGGAGTTAGTGACATTTACTGAAGAGCGGTGATATAGAAGAATGCACTTCTTCTCCAGAATTTTGGCAATAACGTCAATTCAAAAAAGTTGTGTTTTGAATTAGATATATCAGAATGTCGCAAAACACAAAAAAATCAATATTGCATTCTTTTATTGACAATATGTATCAAGTGAAATAAAATACTTTTTTGAATTTGAATCAATTCCCATGCTTTCATTTATCAACAGTTATTATTTGAACAATAAATGCTTCATCCTTTTATGATAGACTACAATAAATAGTAACCATAATAGTATTCTTGAAGTATTTGTACGGTTTGCTGGAACTATGACGTTTATAAGAGTTTAGGAGACGTACAAATTCACATCACGATAATAAAGTTGATTAAAATTTTAGATGATAATAATTATTGAAATATTTCGATGATATTAAGAATTTAGAAGTTTTTTTATTTTCTTATGAAATATGGCTGATAACAGAATACAATTACTATAGCTATCGCAGTGATATTGTATGCAAAGAGGGAATGCTCACGTAAACCTTTCGTATCCCATTAAATTTATCTTATATTTAGATCATAAATTACTATTATTATAAGTTTAGTATAAAATTAACATACAATATTTGATTGAATTAAATTGACCTAATTTTTTATTATCTCAATATTGCTAGTACGTAAGATTGACTAAGTTTTTGTTAAATTACAATAAATAATGTATTTATTTACATAAATTAAGCCTTGAAAAAATTTAATAAAACTAGCCATGAAAAGAACCATTTATTTTAAACTGGATAGATTTATAAAATGAACATTGTTTGGATGCCAATTAAAACTTGTTTTCAAAGAGGAGGTGATCCTAAAAATCGCTACATAAATAAAAGTGTATGCTCTAACAGGATTGCATGGTTGCAGATGGCGAGTTATTTTTTAAAGAAAATGAAGAGCTAGAGGGAGAAACAAAGGTTATAAAACATGGAATGTATACTTGTTTGCCCAAAGGCAGCTTAATTGTTAGTACAATTCGTCAACCGTTGTGTTATTAAATTTAGTACGCTGTTGCAGTTCTTACATTCAAAAAACATTTAAGGATGAAACTCGGTTCATATTCATGAATTCGAAGCACGGTTTTAAATCCAATTGTTCGCAAATTCAACAGTAAGTAAATTGAGGTTTTATTTCATTGTATATTTTTGATTACCGCTTGGTAGGAATGTAGAATTGTTTTGATAAAAAAAAAACCACTGTTTCACACATCAATCACACTTTAATTTACAATATCACTATTATATTACAATTAAATAATTATGAGAGTCCATTGTACACTTTGTTGTTCGGCAACTGCTTGAGGATTTTTCGTAGAGCTGAAAAACAAAAGAAAATACCATAAAAATTTCACAATACTCAAGTAATTCATTTTTCAATATTTGTTTCGCTTCTTTGGCATATATTTTCGGACTATAAATCATTAAAATTTATATAAATTGTAGATAATCATTCTAAGCAAAAAAATATAATAAATTTCATTGGATTCCAACTATGCGTCTTTGCATAATAAACACAGAAAGAAATGATACTTGCAACTGTTAGAATTTGTATTGAACGTGTGTTTTCATTTTATTGTATATAAATATTAGACAATGTGATGTCATTAAAATAAATACCTTCTTTATCATCGACCGAGAGATCTTGCTTAGGAAAGTCAATATCAAACGTAATGTGCATGACTCCGTGAAGATTGTTGTTCTCGAAGTTGGGCATTCCTTCACCCTTTTTTCTGATGCGAGCTCCTGGCCACGTTACTTTGTCACGCGAGATGGTCACTTTGTGTCCGTCTAAATGATTTATTTCCATGTCGAATCCTGTGAGGGCGTCCTAAACAAGAAACATATTTCATCAAATAACCAAAACTAAATACAAATAGTTTTTACTCAGTTTTTTAGTTCAATTTATAAAAATAATAAAACAAAGGTCACAAGATAACATATCATATATCGTAATAATTCAACTGCTCATAATAGTACAATGCACTAGATTAAATTTCAACAACACTTCAATGACTAGTGTAATATAAAATGGACTAGAGATAGATTTTGCATTGTGAATAATAATTTCTCAAGGGTATCAATTAAAATAGTTTTTTATGACCACAAAAAAGGCTTGTCAAGAGTTTTAGTAACTAAAAAAAAACTAAAGATACAGTAAATCTATGATTTTGAATATATTTCTACATTGAAATACATATGTACACTGTTCATTGTTCGGCATGCAATACCGCATAAGCAACAGTTTTACTAAAATTTATTTTTGATGCCATTTGATGCTAAATCTGCTTTTGCGAGATCATAGAAAGCAATTTAGTTATATATCATTTTTTAACTTTTTTCTCTTTCCAACACAATTTATTTTATTGTCGCTGCTGCATGTTGCATGCTCACTGACAATATACTTGTAATTTGTGGTGGAATTCAATTCTGAAGTGTGTTACATTACATCGACAGTGTTTTGACCAATTGATGTAACCCTCAAAATTGAAATTGTTCAGGAGAGAGTAAAAACGGTTTTTATCGAAAACATTATATGGTGAGTTTCGTTATGAATCTTCGAAATGCACTCGTGTAGATTCTCACGTTTGCAGATACGGAATTATATGTAGGGAGTGTCAATATAATAGTGGCTTAAATCAAGAGGCCGGGTAAGAATTTTTAAGCCTAGAGCTAATGTAAAATGATATATCGCTTCCAAAAAGTGGTCAATTGATTTTTCTAACTTACATAATTTGGTCGAAAAATGCTCTGCGTCTTTAAAATGAGATCCAATCATTAACTCATTTTCGTATTTTTTGAGGGTTACATCAATTGGCCAAAACACCATTGATATTTCATATTATTTGTCGATTTTAATGATGACTCGATTGAAGTGATTACAGTATTTTGTGACAGGAAATGATAGTACTATAGTATTAAATTGAATACATAATGAATGTGAAAAATATCTCTGACTGACCTGTAGACTCAGGGTAACATTCGCAAACAAATCATCACCCCGTCTTGTGAAAACAGGATGGGGGGCGGTTTTCAGAACGACAATAAGATCTCCTGGATCTCCATCCATGTGCGGCTCTCCCTCTCCCCGTACTTTGACATTCTGACCGTCGGGAGCGCCCGCTTCCACCTCAATCTCTAAAACCTTTTCTTCCTGAAACCAATTTTACGTTTGGACATTCTTCGCACACCGTCTGCTGCATCATCTGAAAGCGGCCTGGACCCAGATTTCGAGTTACCATCTCTTGCCGACAGTTACATTTTCTTGTTCCTGATGTAGGTTTGATCACTGGTTTGTTACGGGTGATCTAAATATAAAAACAATAAATAAAGCATATTACGTTAAATAGTACTAATAATATAAATTGAAAGGTAGAGCAAGGTCATATTTCTATGACTCCTCAAAATGGAATTTTGCTGTAATATTTATATTTATAATCATTACTGTCATAAGGCTTGCCGACAAGGTAAAAATAAATATTCACTCCTATTGATTAACATTCTAATTAAATTATTTCTTTCTTAATTACATTCACATTATTCGTATATCAGCCATTACTTTTATTTTCAATAATTAACCTTGGAGAGCCTGTTAATCTTTGTTCGGGAGCATTGTTGAATATGGGTATTGGTATGAAACAGACCTATTAGCATCCATATTTACCGAAACAAAAGAAATATAATATTTCGACTAGAGAACGTCGATGTAACATCTACGGTCGCCATACACTTGGCTGTGTAAAATACTATCACATTTTATTTGCATACCTCGATAAAGTTTCCGCTGTATATTTCTTCTAGAGTAACTTGAAGATTCATTATGATATCAGCCCCTCTGGGGGTTTCATGGTTTTGCTCTCCACCGCCCCCAAAGTGGAACCCGAAGTCACCGAAGAAGCTAGCGAACGGATCGGCGTTGTTCATCATCCCGTCTTTCTTCAAGCAGTCTTCGCCACAACGATCGTAAAGTTCTCGCTTCTCCTGATCAGAGAGAACCTCATACGCGGCACCTAGGTCTTGGAACTTTTGCGAAGCGTCAGGGTCGTCTTTGTTTTTGTCCGGATGCAATTCTTTTGCTTTGTTTCGGTAAGCTTTTTTAACTTCATTTAAACTTGCACTTTTAGTTATACCTAATATTGAGTAAAAGTCTCGGCCGCCGAACACAGATAGAGTGAAAATTATTAAAAAAACTAAAGCAATACTCTGAGCACTATATGAAGACATTTTAAAAACAGGTAGTTTTAGACAACAATTTGGATTAAATAGCTATTTTATCACCGGCATGACAAACAGCGAATCAATTTTGACACACATGTCATACATTTGATTCCTGCTGAGTATATTTGCCTATCTGTTTCGAAAGCATGCAGAACACGTAAGATGTATGATATGGAAGCGAATATGTGCTTTAATGCGTATGCAAATATACAAGTTCAATATTATGTTTCGATTTTAAAATTTGTTAATGTAAATTCTATTAATGATAAAACATACGAAAAAAATATGCGTAATCTATATTACAATTCTGTTTTCATCAATCTCAATGATAGCTCTATTTTTCTTCAATTTTTAATGAATTATTTCAATGGCTAAACAGTTTTCGTTCAACCTTTTTTCTATACCATAAATTTGCTACTTGGGCTTCTTTGAAAAAGAGAGTAGATATCTAATAACCAATGAAAATAGGCCTCGTATACTCGGTATTGCCAAACTATATGTCAACAAATATTAATAAAAATACGTCTTGGTGTGTATACGTGGTTACTCAAATGCGAATAATAAAACAAGCAGAAATTTAAAGCTGATGGAGTATCACGAGAAATTATCTTTTATTTTTTTAGCTTTTGTCATCGATTGAACAATTAAATTTAAAAAAGAAAACAAATAAGATTGTAAGTAGCTACCTATTATATTATATTTCTCATAAATCACTTCACCGATATAATGAAGGACTTTTACTAAAAGTAGATTATCACAGAATATGCAGATTGAAATTAAATGCATACTTATTGAAAATATATCAGAATTCTAAATTATGTTATACAGCCTTTAAAAAAAACTACGCCTCAGCCAACCCTGTAATATATAGGTGTTCTATAAGTACGAATGTATAGATTATAATATATTAGGGGTAGTGGGTAATTCTGCTTATAAACGCAGCGTGTTGAAGACTGTGTCATATCTACGCAATATTGTAGATATTTATTAATTTTGTAATATAGGATAATATGAATGAAGACCAAATCATTTACTTTGGAGGTATGTTATATATGATTTCGTGATATTTTCAATAATCGTGATACCACTTCGTGTTTCAGGAATTTGAATCAATAATAGGGTGCATACAGGGTTCCTATAGCAATAATTTCCTAAAGTATTCATTCATTTGACATTTCCGGACTAAATCATATAAGGAAGTGAATTATTCGTTTTCGATTTTTTCAGCAAAATGTTTACAAATCCTTTCAGGTAAAATAATTAATGTGCAACTGCAGCAAAAATTAAAATACGGAAATCTTTGCATTATATGCCGAGATGTTCAGGTTCATTCATAGTTATTTCATAATAATATTATCTAATGTAAGCATAAAAACCCAGTGGTGTGCAAAAAAGAATGAAATAAAGCGGGTATAATAATTCTGTTTGTGAAAATCTTTAGTAAAATATTAGACCTACATATTATATTAAATACATCGAAATCTCATATCGTAAAACTAAACAATAATATGGAATGAAAAATGTGTTTTCAAAAATTCTTTAAAAAAGTATAAACTGTACTGAACTTTCTAAAATCAAAATTTATTTGATGTGTATTGAAAACTTTATGTCATTAATAAAATTAATGCGATTCATAAAATATCGATTAATCATAACAGTTATAAGGAATTTATTAATAAATTTACATGCAGTCAGTGGTGTAGTAGAAATATTTTTTTAAGAGGGACTCTCTAATATAAGTTTGAATAAATAAAATAAAATCAATACAGCCTATATTCCTAATTTTCAATACCAATAATAAATTATTATGTTTTTGGTGAAAGTATATTTAGGTACTATTTCAACACAACCATACTTATGACTGTCACTTTTAACATCTGATGCGCTCAATTGAGAGTTTACTGGATTTTTAAACAATGAGGCTGATATAAATTAAATACAATTATTTATGTTTATCATAGAGATTTGAAAAATTGACTCACAAGATAGTAAAATAATGTAATCAAATTGCTCTCATCTTAAAAAGTTGAGGAGTCATATTTAGGTGTAGCCTTAAACAGTTAGAAGTTGAGCCCCTAAAATTGTATTAATCAAATATTAGAATGTTATAAATAAAATCTTCTTTTCAGGTATTAGTATTATTTCTACTATCACTAATACCATGGCCTGGTCCAACAGTTTTCAAAATATCATGTTCACGAGACAGTGCTAAAATTGTTCGTAAAATAGTTCAAAACAAATGGATACCCGTGTTAGAAAAGCACCAGGTGAAACTACCTCTGGAGTGTCCGTTTCATCCGTTACGTGATATTTTTGGGCCGCAACATGCGGCTAAATTTCAACATCGGTCCTCCCAGTGGACGTGTGGTTTTTGTGGGAAATCGTTCTACGAAGAGAAATACTTGGACAGCCATTTTGATAACAGGCACAAAAGTAAAATTAATAAAGTGAGTAATTCAATATATTTCAATATAATGAAATAGTATTATTATGTATGTACTTATTTATTTAAATTATAATATAAATTCGATTGTTGACTTCTAATAATTACAAATAAATCATATTATAGCCATTTGATTAACATTTTGACCACTAGTAAATGTATCAAGTTACATTTATATCACTGTGTTTACTGTGATAAGAAAAATTATAATGTAAAGCATATTATAATTAAATGGATCATAAAAAGTATATTAATTTAACGAATCTTGATTCTTTAATAATGAGAATTATTCTGATATTGGAGGCACTTTACTATTCATATGGAAATTATGGTTAGTATGTATGTAAGTGTAAAAACAAAACTCTCTTTTTGTCAAGAATATGTGGTGTGTATGAGTGAACCAATATTACACTGATACATTAAAATATTAAGGTAACTGATTTCTCCATAAATTTGGAGGCATGAATGTTGGCAAGAGATTATGAAATTTAGTTTTTACTTAACAGAGTAGATATAAACCTCAATTTAAGAGGTGTTTTCTGAAAACATAACTTTTTCAAAGCGTGAATCTGACATTCATAGATTTATTGTATAAGAGAATATTTACTTATTTGTAATCAATATTTTGCAATTGTACATTTATCTAATGCTGGTTTGAATTTACAGGCGGAAGACGCAGTTTGTTTAGCAGATTATTGTGATATTATGAGATGCCAAG